>CM077097.1:60001534-60601534 GCA_039513925.1 Platanthera zijinensis | reverse complement strand
CCACGGGCACTTCTCCAAGAGACAGCCTGGAAAAGGCTAACCTCCAACAACACTACTAGAGCTACACCTCCCTGGTTAACAGCTCGTACTAACTGAAGTGCCGAAATAAGGGAACAGGCCACTCCATGCAGGCCTTCAAACTTGACTTCCACTTGCCCCACGCCCCTCAGGGTTACCACCTTGGACAAACAGTCGATACTGGCACGCTGCTCCGCTACCCAATCCATCCCCAAAATCACATCGAACTCGGACAACGGCAAGATCACCGCTACCAATAAGAAGTCGACTCCCTCAAGACTCCAACAAATCCGGCCTCTAGCCCTGGTAGTCATAGATGACCCATTGGGCATGCGCACTTTCAACTCGGAGTCCGTCGAGAAAGACTCCACTCCGATCCACCGGATAAAGCCTTCCGCAAGGAAGGAGTGCGACGCTCCCGTATCAAAGAGTACCCTAGCGGGGTACTCAGATACCATTACAAAGCCTACACACATGCAACAAACATAAAGGCTTGAAAGACAGGAATCTAAGGTGCAGGTTGAACTCTCATACCTGTCACCACATCGGGTTGACGGATTGCTTCTTGTTGCCCAAGGTTGTAGGCCCTTGGATGCACTGGTTGAAACCGAGAAGCACTCGACTCCGCCATCTTCCCTTTCTCTGCGGCACTGGGGCCGGAGCGCACAGTTTGCTCCTGCCTTGGCTCTTGCTCAGTGCCCCCTTGGGTACAAAATCTTGATATGTGGCCCGGCTTGCCACAACTATAGCACGTCTGAGGACCCTTAGAGCGTGACCCTCCGGACGTCCAATTACTTTTCTCGCCCGACTTATATGGGGAAGGCTTCTTCTTCCATCGGCTCCCTTCCGTCTTTCCATGGGACTGAGCAGGCTTCTTCTCCTCCCCCTGCTTGGGTGTGAAACCCTTACGACGCTAGGATCGCTCCATGTCACTCTCCAAAATTCGGGCCGCCTCCACCAATTCGTTGAAACCCGCATGTTTCATCGATATGAGGGGTTGTCTTAGATTCTCCCTCAATCCATGATAGAAGAGATTGTCCCTCTCTTCATCGTCTGTCATGGTCATTCCTACATAACGACCCAAGCGAGTAAATTCCTTAACATACTCATCCACTGACTTGTCTTGCTGCACCAGATGTAGGAACTGCCTCTGGAGGGCCAACCTCGTTGAGGCGGGAATGTACTTCTTCAGGAAGGCATTCCCAAACTCCTCGATGGATGGTGTGCGTCCTAGAAACTGCCGGCCACTATGGCTCACCCACCATAACTTGGCATCTCCCTCCAACAAAAAGGCTGCGAACTCTGCCTTTTTCTCATCTGGCACCTCTGTCGCCCTCAGAATCTCCTGAATTCTAGCCCACCAATCCTCTGCATCTGTGGGCGTGCCGATTCCCTTGAAGGTTGGAGGGTGGAAGCTCAGAAAGTACTTCATTTGCCGGTCCCCATGCCCGACAACCACTCTCTCGTCCTGCGGCTCTGCCCGCCTGACTTCCTCAACCGGCACGGTGGCTGCCGTGTCCGGGGTAGCAGGAGTTGCTACCTGAGCAACGGGAGCTGCTACCTGTGCTATCGCTGTAGCTTGGGCTGCCACCATCGCTTCTGCAAGCATACGGCAGAAGTCGGCCGGTGTGACTCCCATCCCTAGCGGACCTTGCGCAGTCGCACTACTTGCCGAGAGCTCTTCTCTTGGCCTCGAGGTCCCAGCCTCGTTGCTTGCACTCTGAACACAAGCAAGAACATGCAAATCAGTCTCTAATTGCAAGACTCGAACATAAGGACACTTATGGTCCTGCGATACTCCTATGTGGATAACTTCTTATACGCGACTCGACTTATACTTTCGACCGCGAATCTTCTCATTGGAACGCGAACCTCCCTCTGATACCAAATTGTAACACCTCCCCTGTAAAGACCATATAATATGGGTCCGGCCGGGGCCCCACAACATACGGATGCCACAGCTTTAGTATTAAAAGATGATATGAAACTACCCAATCTCAAAAACTCCAGACAAACACAGCAGAAACAGAACAAACCGACAGAAGTTATCCACTAACGATAGAGTATCAAATGGACTTAAGGCCTTACACAATAATAGTCCAAAACATATAAATGTGCCAAGCACTCCTAGGCTACCTCGGCATGCAAGCCGGACATAAACATAACAAAAGTAGCAAACACAAAAGGAGAAACCAAGCACAGCAACACTTCATGAGGCTTAGGGCTTTTCGCCCGGCGCGCTAGCTCCTGCATGCGATCCTTGCCCTGTAAGGATTTGAAGTAATGTGGGTCAGCAAAGGTTGACCTCTACTATGTAACAAACACATCTCCTCCCGGCCGTCCCTAACGGACCCCAGGGTACCACTCCACCTGCAAGTTAGCACTTTGTATACCAAAAGAGCATATATATTAAAGCGGTAAAACAGGCTTGGATGTCTCATACAGCATACATGTTCTCTACGTTTTGTACAAAGTGAAAGGGGCCTACTATGCAACATGAATGCAACCCAGGTTTCACCCAAGGCACCCTATCTCGTATGCATCTAGCACAACATCAAACACTGGGTACTTCCGTTTCCCCATTGGCTTAAAGCCGCAAACACAAGGGAACCACCATGTCCCTAACGGCACACACGCCGTCACACGGAACCTTGCATAGGCCCCACCCGCACAAGGGTCATATACCACGGGGCTTGCCCGCACATTCTGACTTCGCACGTCAGGGTTCCGTCTCACACTGACCGATTCTAAGAAGCCTTGCTGGACCCCACCCGCTCATGGCCACATTGCCCGGGCTTGTCCTCCGCTCAACATTCTTGTCAGTCCACACAAGGGGATAGTCTCGCCGGGACACTTTCCCCACATGACTTGCGCGTCGCGGGATAGCCAGCCGACCACGGAGACATAGCCGTGCCTTTGCACAGCACAAACAAAGGTTTCCCCACCCCAATCACCATTCGCATCGTGTCTTTCCCGTGCTCCAAGGAAATCATCTACCGCACAACACGGAGCTAACCTTGTCCGGTTCCGACCACGAGTACTCACTCAAATGTAAGGGGGAAAACACATACATACAACGGCGTATTGCCGCAACGGATTTCTACCGAATCCCCGAAGCTCGCTATGCAACATCACCGGGTCGGACTAACGGTCGCGACCACGGCTTCACCCACAATGCCTAATCCGCTAACGGAGCGGATCTCTAATGCAAAGCATGCCGGGATGAACATACTCAACCCGGAGGTTCTTCTTGAACCTAGGCTACACGAATCCCTCTCATTTGAGAGATTCGGCGCTCAAAATACGAAAGGAAGGAGATGCTATTCATGCATCCTAAATCCTAAAAACCGAGAGGAGAAGTGTCGTTACCTTTCGTCCCCTCTTCCTAGCCATGGAGAAGATTTGCTCGGTTGAACACCACCGCAATGCTCCCACCTTCGCGGATCTGAACTCCGCTCGCGAAACGGACCTCCAAAGCTTCACCGGCGGTCGGATCTTGGCCTTCTTCCTCCTCCTTGCTCTCCCTTCTCTCTAGAATCAAGAGAGATAAAGATGGGAGAAAAGTGAGGGTTTCAAACCCTATTCCCGAGTTTAATCCCTCAGACCTAGCCCCCAGCCGTTGGATCTCAATCAAAGAAACGGACGGCCACGATTCGGCCTAAAATCACAAAATCTGGGCCAAACACGGGTTGCAACACGGCCGTGTGCCTGGCCCTGTCACCCATTCGCCGTCTCGATCGAGTCGAAAAACCAGCACACGGCCTTTGACACGGTCTCCGACACGCCCGTGTCACCTACGACACGCCCGTGTCGGGACCCGTGCCACGCCCCCCGTGTGCACTCGACCAACATTTCGCAGTCAGAGAGGTACACGGCCTTATGACACGGCATCAGACACACCCGTGTCAAACTTGACACGGCCGTGTTTATGCCCGTGTCATGGCCCGTGTACCACACTTGCAGAATGCCTGGAGTGACATGGCCTGGGACACGCCCGTGTCCTAGGACGTATTCTACAACTCGACTAGCGTCGACTGCCAAAGCATCGACCGCACGGCCCGAGGCCGAACATGCCTGTGTCACTCCCGTGACACGCTCGTGATACGCCCGTGACACGCCCGTGACACGCCCGTGACACCTGCTCCAAAAACCAAACTGGGCTTAAAACATCACCCGTCCCTCTTTTGAGTTTCGGGGTGTTACAGACTTACTGAAATGAGATTGTGCTTTAGTCCAGTTACATAAGAAACTCTCTTGAATGTTACAGCTCCTATTGTCATCCTGCCATAGCCTTCAGTTTGACCACAGCTTGAATCTCCAAAGATCACCTTTGGGCCAAGCTTGGCCTTGAACCTTGACAGATGTTCTTTATTTCCTGTCATATGCTTGGAGCAACCACTATCCAAATACCACTTATTCTGAGTGATAGGATAGGTCTTTACCTGTAGAAAAATAAGTTAAACATTGTGGACCCAGGTAACCTTGGGTCCCTTATTTTTCACATAAGAAAAACTGGAAATAAATGAATAAGCAGGTTGAGGGTGATAACCTAACGGATAAGATCTCCTAGGTGGGATTCTCCATGCAGATGATGGGTCAATGAACCTAGGGTTTCTATTTTCATTCTAGTTTCTAAAGTTCTGGGTGAAGTTTTGAAATTCATGTTGAAAACGTCGATCAGCGTTCGACGATGGGTGCCCAGATCGTCGATCTCCGTTCGACCATTGGGCCTGCGATCGTCGAGCAGCGTTTGACGCTCTTTGTATTTCCTTAAATTTTTGTTTTCTTTTCTCTCTTTTAGCTTTATTTAAAGCTTTATTAACCTGATTAACTTGCTCAGTGTTCTTTATCCCATCAGCTGAGATAAAGTTCACTGGAGTTGAAAGATGGTTTTTAAGAATGATTGGGGGTTCACTAGAAGATGCTCCTAAGCCTAATTTATTATTGCCTGACCTAGTGTTAGACATGCTGGTTATTTCAAGCAACTTAAGGCTTCTACCATTCAGAGATTCTTCTAACCTTTTGGACTTAGCTAATTCATTCTTAAGGAATTTTATTTCTTCACTAGAATTAGTGAGTTCTGCTGTTAACCTAATGTTTTCATTAGAAATTAATTCAGATTCAGCTAGTTTATTTCTAAGCTCTTTTATTTCCTTTTCAGAACTAATTAAATCTAAACATAAAGATTTAAAATCTGATTTAAATTCAGCAGATGTAAAATCATAAGATGATAATACCTCATCTTCAGTTGGCATTTCTTCATCAGAATCTGAGCTCTCTGCAGCTGAGTGATTGCTGCAGGCATCAATTGCCATCAGGCAAACTTCCTTTGCCTTCTTTTCTTCTTCATCCTCACTGGAGCTTGAGGAGGAAGATTCCTCATCAGAATCGCTCCAGGTTTCAGCAACAAAACCTCTCTCCTTCTTTTTGTTCTTGTAGGATGATGGCTTGGAATGCTTCCTGTGCTGATCCTTGTCTTTCCTTTTCTCTTTATTCTTTTCCTCTGGACAATCTGGAAGAATATGTCCAGGCTTCCTGCAACCATATCAAATTATTTCTTTAGAAGGAGTACGATCATACCTTGGTTTATCTTCATATTTTGAAGATTTCTTTCTGAATTCTTTCCTTCCCATCTTGAGAAACCTTTTGGCAAATAATGCCATCAGTTCCTCATTGGACTGACTTCCTTCAGAAGCATCAATAGCTTTAAGAGCAAGGGTTTGCTCTTTTCTTGTGGGAGTTGGAGTCTTTGCTTCAGCCTCAGCTTCCCTGGACTTCAGCACTTGCTCAAAGGACTTGAGCTTGCGGAGAAGGGCTTCTGTTGAGATTTCATTTGTGCTTCTGGCCTCCTTGATAGGCCAGATCCTCAGATCCCATATGTTAGGGAAGCACATAAGAATCTTATCATTGACCTCTGTCAATGAAATATCCTTATCAAGAGTCCTCAGCTCATTGATGATTGAGCTGAGCCTTGTGTACATTACTTCAACTGATTCAGCATCAGTTTTCTTGAAATTCTCATACTGGGAGATAAGGTTGGACCTTCTGTCCTTCCTTTCATCAGCTGAACCAGCTACAATCTGGTTCAGTGTATCCCACATTGCTTTTGCTGAGGAGCAGTCAGCAACCTTCTGGAATACTTCATCAGACATTGTTTGAGCCAGAATGTTCATTGCCTTAGCATCTGCTATCTTTGCCTTTTGTAATCATCATTGTAATCTAGAGGAGGCACTGCACTCATATCAGTTGATGATGAAGCAGTAGCTGCAGCAGGTGCTCTTGGTGGTCCTGTCAAAATAGAAGCAAAAATACTCTCATCAATAGAGTTCATATGTAATTTAATCCTTGCCTTCCAGATGCTAAACTTAGCTAAGTTGCATGCTGGAGATCTGGTGCTAGAGTAATCCTTGGACTGGGCCATGATAGTGAAAGTGAATATCTATAATCCTTGGTATCTATCAAGATCTTGTGACTTAGGTGTTAGCCTATACAGTGAGACAACCTCCCTCTGATACCAATTGAAAGAAAAGGGATAGATACTACTCTAGAGGGGGGGGGGGGGTGAATAGAGTAATCAAAAATTGCACTAGCAAAGTTGACTGTCTACTCAACTCTCTTGGAGTTAATTGCGGAATGAAGGTTATAGATATTTGAGAAGTAACCCTAAAGCCTAATACAAGTGTTGTGCATAAAAGGCAGCCAACTGTAATTACAGTTAAGGCTTGGGATCCTAAACAGCAACTAACAATCCTAGTTAAAATCTAATCACAGCCAATCAGCACAGAGAATTAATTAAACAATCCAGACGACACAAGGAATTTATAGTGGTTCCCCAAACAACTTGGGTACGTCCACTCTTCTACTAACAAGGTAGGAATCCACTCAGGTTTTTGATCAGGTGCCCTGCCACCAACAAGATCTGCTTTAGGTAGATCTAGAAACCCTTTAGACTTTTGATCAGGTGTCTATAAACCAACACAGGTTTTTGATCAGGTGCCCTGCCACCAAGGTATACTTTTGAAGGGAGTAATAACCCTTTACAAGAGGGGGAAGGAGGTTAAGATGTCTTCTCTATTTTACAATAGATTAGAGAAGCATAAGAACTTGCACTGAGCTAGAAAGCTCTAAAGAATCAAGGCTCCCCCTGGCAAAAAGAATGTCCAGGTGAAGTCTTGCTTCAGTGCAGAAACACTTCAGAAAATCTGAAGGAAAAAGCTACAAGAAGATAAAGAATATGAATTGAAATTTCTTCTTTAGGCAGCTATCTTCTTCTTCTTCTTCTTCAAAAAGCTCTGAGTGTAAATCTTCCTGTAAGCAGGAGAACTCAGGTTGAAGAAGAGTGAAGAGCTAAAACTTCTTCTCAGTTTGATGTGAACGAGCTGAGAGCAGTTGAGAACTGTAAGTTCTAAGCTTGAATGCAGTTGTTAGCTTTTGAACTCCTTTTTCCTGAATGAACTGGTTTATGGGTATATGAACTAGTTTATTTCTTTCTTCAAAGAATTCTTTATATAGCAGTAGCAGCAACGGCTCTCATTTGAGTTTGAATCTTGTCTTCTACTGAAATCTGCAAGCTGGGCTGCAAGAGCATAAAGCAAAACAAATACTGCAGACAGATATCCTATAAGAGGATAAAGCTTTCTAAGAAGCTGCAAATAACTCTGATGAAATAATACTAGAGAAAGTCACATCAGAAGAGACTCTTTACTGCCAAGGAAGACTTTCTGAGTCTAACGGCTATAAAGGACAGCCTGACAGATAAAGCAGAAATCATATCTCAGTTAATAAGACAAACAACTTTGTCAGAAAAAGATTGGCTCATGCATAAGGAATGGAGCAGATATTGCATGGAAATAATATCATAAATTTATTCAAACAATCTTTTATAAAATATGCCAAAATAAATATGAAATAAATCACATCATAGAAGATGACAAAATTACTCAAAACATACAGCAAAACGTCGAACGACCCTCGGAGATCGTCGACCGAAGCACAGAGATCGTCGACCTATCAGACAGATAGTCGAACGATCCAGATAGTCGAACTATCAAAGAAGATAGTCGAACTACCACAACAGATAGTCGAACTATCAGGACAGATAGTCGAGCTATCAGATAGTCGATCTATCAGGACAGATAGTCGAACTACCAAACAAAGCAGATAGTCGACCTATCAACAGATAGTCGACCTATCACAGAAAAAAGATAGTCGACCTATCAACAGATAGTCGAACTATCACAGAAAACAGATAATCGACCTATCAACAGATAGTCGAACTATCACAGAAAACAGATAGTCGACCTATCAACAGATAGTCGAGCTATCAAACAACACAGATAGTCGACCTATCAACAGATAGTCAAACTATCAAATAGTTGAACTATCCAAGCAGATAGTCGAACTATCAAAGAGAACAGATAGTCGACCTATCAAACATATAGTCGAACTATCAAAGAAGACAGATAGTCGACCTATCAACAGATAGTCGAGCTATCAACCAAAACAGATAGTTGACCTATCAACAGATAGTCGAACTATCAGATAGTTGAACTATCCAAGCAGATAGTCAAACTATCAAAGAAAATAGATAGTCGACCTATCAAACAGATAGTCGAGCTATCACAGAAAGCGGATAGTCGACCTATCAAACAGATAGTCGAACTATCAAAGCGGACAGATAGTCGACCTATCAAACAGATAGTCGAACTATCAGATAGTTGAACTATCCAAGCAGATAGTCGAACTATCAAACACAACAGATAGTCGACCTATCAAACAGATAGTCGAACTATCAACGCAGACAGAACATCGACCAACTGATAGACGATCGTCGATCAGTCGATAGACGATAGTCGAGCGGCGTTCGACCATAGTCGAACGAAAAACAACTTAACCAAATTTACATCTGGAAAAGTGATGCCTCTAAAACTAGAGAAACAAACTAAACAACTAACCTTTGACCATAGATAAATCTTGGGTTAAGAGACAGAAAGAGAAGACTAAACTCAAATCAAAACTAGGGTACCAACAGAGACTCTTTGGGATTAGCTTGAAATCTAGCACATAAACATTCATCAAACATAATATCAGGTCTAGATGTAGTCAAATATAATAAAGATCCTATCATTCTCATATACAATGTTTGATCTATAAAAATACCACTTTTATCTTTTCCTAATTTCAATGAGACACTCATGGGGCTATTTGCTTGTTTTAGATTTTCAAATCCAAATCTTTTTAAAACATCATGAATATATTTTGATTGGTTAATAAAGATACCATCATGTTTTTGAGAAATTTGAAAACCAAGAAAATAAGTGAGTTCGCCTACCATGCTCATTTCAAATTCAATTTTCATAATTTCAACTACATCATCACATAATTTTTCATTAGTGGATCCAAAAATAATATCATCAACATATATTTGCAAAACTACAAGGTCCTCATGAACATGTTTAATAAATAGAGTACAATCAGCACTACCCATTTTATAATCATTTTTTTAATAAATAAACAGTAAACCGATCATACCATGCTCGCGGTGCTTGCTTTAAACCATAAAGGGCTTTTTCTAATTTAAAAACATGATCAGGATATTTAACATCAACAAAGTCAGTAGGTTGTTCTACAAAACCTCTTCTTTAATATACCCATTAAGAAAAACAGTTTTAACATTCATTTGAAATCTTTTAAATCGTTTAGAGCTAGCAAATGCAAGAAATAATCTAACTGCTTCTAAACGTGCTACAGGTGCAAAGGTTTCATCAAAGTCTATTCATTCAATTTGGGAGTACCCTTTTGCTACAAGTCTAGCTTTGTTCCTAGTGACCCTAGTTTCACTATCAATTTTATTTTTAAATATCCACTTAACGCCTACAACATGATGATTAGGTGGTCTTTCTACTAACTTCCAAACCTTATTACATTCGAATATATTAAGCTCGTCAGTCATATCTAAAAACCAAGAATTATCATTCAAAGCGGTTTCACCATTTTTAGGTTCTATATCCGAAATAAAGCACATATTTGCAAATTAATCATGTAACGATGAGCGAGTACTTACCCCTTTTGACGGTTCTCCAATAACCAAATCTTGCGGATGATCTTTTAAGAACCTTAGCTCGCCTGGAGGCACATATTCTTGCACTTCTTCTTCTTCTTCTTGTTCATCTACTTTTTCTTCTACTTTCTCTCCAAGAGCTTCATCATCATCATCCGATTTTTGTAAAGGGAAGGGCTCTTCATCTTGACCTATATTATTAGTTTCTATATAGGATAAAAACTCATCAAATTTAACATGAATAGATTCTTCAACTATCTTTGTCCTTTTATTATAAATCATATAAGCTTTATTAGTCGAAGAATAGCCAATAAAAATACCTTCATCACATTTTTCATCAAATTTGCCTAAATTATCCTTAGTGTTCAAAATAAAACATTTACAACCAAAAACTTTAAAATAAAATACATTCGGTTTCTTTTGGAAATATAATTCATAAGGAGTTAATTTCAAGAAAGGTCAAAGCATAAAACGATTAATAACATAATAAGAAGTACTGATTGCTTCGGCCCAAAATGATCTAGGTAATTTGTATTCTGATAATATAGTACGAGCTAGTTCTTGCAAAGTTCTATTTTTCCTCTCTACCACACCATTTTGTTACGGTGTGCGAGGAGCGGAAAATTCATGTTTAATACCTAACTCAATGCAAAAGGATACAAATTTTTCATTATCAAATTCTCCTCCATGATCTAAATGAATGCATTTTATTTTTAAATCAAGTTCATTTTGAACACGTATACATAATTTGGAAAACTCTAAAAATGCATCAGATTTTGACACTAAGAAGATTGTCCAACATAAACGAGAATAATCATCAATTAAGACAAAAGTGTACTTTCTACCCATAGGCTTTGTGTAGTAATTGGACCAAACAAATCCATATGAATCAATTGTAAAGGCCTAGTAGTGTAAACAACCTTTTTGCTCTTAAATGTATATTTTTAAAATTTTCCTTTTTGACATGGTGAACATAAAGAAGATAGATTTCCATGAAAAATAGGTTAACCTTTAACTAGTTTATTTTGAGAAAATGTTACAATTAGTTTGGAACTAGAATGTCCAAGTCGTCTATGCCACAATTCTAATTCATTATTCTTAGACATAAAACATTTTCAAGAAGAATGTGATAAATTGTTAAATCTAATCATGTAAACATTTTGAAATCTGGGAGCAATAAGAACAACATTGCTTGTTTTGGAATCAATAATCTTGCATAAGTTTGAAGATGAATCGAATAAGACATTTAAGCCAACATCACATAATTAACTTATAAAAATTAGATTATGCTTCAAACCTTTAATATAGAACATATTTGAAATAGTAAATGACTTGTTACCAGGTACTCCTATATAGATGACCTTTCCATTTCCATTATCTCCAAACGTAACTACTCCTCCTTTCTTTATCTCTAGGCTAAGGAACTTAGATTTGTTTAACGTCATGTGTTTGGAGCACCCTGAGTCCAAGTACCACATATCTTCTTTGTCCTTAGCCTGCCAACATACCTAGGAAGAGGATGAGAGTAAAGATCTGGTTACCCAAGTGGTTCCTCCCATAGTGTAGGTGGAAGCCTTAGGTACCCAAATTTGTTTAATAGAACATTATCCCGTCTTTTTACAAGTGTGTGTTGTGTGACCAAACTTGTCACATTTGGCACACTTGATGAAAGAAGTTGACGGGTTTTTTAAAATAAGTTTTGAATGATTACTGGGAGCAGTAGTGAAGGTAGACTTATTAATTTCACATTTAAGAGGCGAGATTTTGAAATTTTTCTTATCGTCGGCGACAGTGGATGTCGTCGGGTGATAGTGACCTTGTGAGTATCCAAGTCCGAATTTTGCAGAACAATGGCACTAGCTTGCCAAAATCATATTCAGTGATTTTTGGCCCATTCCAAATTTGTT
Organism: Platanthera zijinensis; assembly: GCA_039513925.1. Taxonomy (NCBI): domain Eukaryota; kingdom Viridiplantae; phylum Streptophyta; class Magnoliopsida; order Asparagales; family Orchidaceae; genus Platanthera; species Platanthera zijinensis. The sequence goes on along the minus strand of CM077097.1, from coordinate 60,589,549 downwards.
AGTGGCCATTTCCAACTTTCGGACTTGTCCTCTCAATGCCGTGTTTTCGGCAAAGATGGTACCGCATCGGTTTGCAAAGGACTTTTTATATCCTTTTACTTGAGATTGAGAAAGCTTTAAGGATCTCTCTAAGGCCTCTTTCTCTCTTATAAGAGATTCTACCCGAGACTGAGACTTAGAGATATCTTTTTCAAGTTTGAGTATCCTTGTCAAAGAGGGACAATCCTCTTGACACGATGCTTTCTCCTTCCCAAGTATTTTTACTTCATTTTTAATTGTTTATTTTCTTTTAAAAAATTGTTATTTTAAGATTTAAGTAACTGAATTTCATCCAACTTTTTATCTAAATACTTGCAGGTTCTTAAAAATTCAGAGTATAAATCATCATAAGTTTCAGGAGTTACCTCAGTGTCGCTTTGGACACAACTCTCATCATCATTCAAAGAGATACTTTTCCCATCAGGCACATGTTGGTCTCCTCTTCAGTTTATGAACCTGAACTGCTTGACTCCTTAGAAGTTGCATCATCCCATGTTTCTGCCTTGAGAACTTTCTTCTTATCTTTCTTTCTATGCCGCTTCTCCTTCAACTCTTTCAAATACTTTGGGCATTTGTTCTTTATGTGACCAATTCTCCTACAGTGATAATACTCGGGTGGTGGTCTCTCGTCTTCATCCTCTCCATCAGCTTGAGCTTTTCCTTTCCTATAGCTAGATTCTTGCTTCTTAAAAAATTTCTTGAATGAACTTCTTCTTTCAGGATTTCTCATGAACTTCCTGAATTTCTTTACGAACATGCTTTCTTCATCTCCATTATCACTCTCATCAGACTCACTTCCAACTTCCTTCTTGGACTTCAACGCAAAAGCCTTCTTCCTTGGCTCCAGGTTATACTCCTATTATTGAATCCTCAGCTCTACTTCGTGGGTTTTCAGATTGCCTATCAAATTCTCAATTTGGAGAGACTTTAGATCGTGTGAATCCGTGATGGCAGTCACCTTTGGATTGAACTTTGGGGGCAGCGATCTGAGTATTTTTCTCACCAAATCTCCGTTTGAGAAACTCTTTCCTAGAATCCTTGAGTCTTTCATTATCTTGTTGAACCTTGTGTACATGGAGTCTACGTCCTCACTAACCTCCATTTTGAACTTCTCAAATTCTGATTCAAACTGGAAAAGCTTTGAGTCTTTCACCTGCGATGTACCTTCATGAGTAACTTTAAGGAGATTCCATATATCATACACAATTTCACATGCACAAACACGATTAAATTCGGTCCTATCTAACGCACAGAATAAGGCATTCATTGCCTTAGCATTATTTTTGCAGCGAAGCTTATCAGCTTCATCCCATTTATCCTTGGATTTTTCCATTGTGACACTTCATACTACAGTTGTTGGGGCACTGTAGCATGTTTTTACCATGCCCCAAATGTCGATATCTAGCTTTATTAAAAAGCATTGCATTCGAGCTTTCCAATAGTTATAGTCAGTGCCCGTGAATAAGGGAGGTCTACTTATACCTTGCCCCTCAAAAAACACATGAGTGTTTTGCGCCATTAATCCCGATGGTAAAACCGATTTCAGAGTAACCTGCCTTTGATACCACTTGTTGGATCGCGAGGTGCCCTTAGAGGGGGGGGGGGTGAATAAGGGTTTAATAAATTTACTTAACCCAATTAGTAGGACTTATCCAAATCAAAGAAAACACAGAATTGATTTTTCATAAACAGAAATGAACACTTAAGAAATTATTGAAATAGACAACAACAATGGTTTATATCAAAAATGTTAAATATGAATACAATAAATCTCTATAGATCTAGAGATAAGGCTTACGAAAAAATACAATTAACTGATGTTTTCTCCGGTCCTTCTACCAAGAACCGGCAGGCTAAAGCGTATCTCTCTCCCTAGATCCTGCTACTAGCCTCTCCTAGATCTAACCAAGATCTAGACGCTGCACACTGGTAAACAATTTCTCCCTAAGCCGCACAAGGGCTTGGACGCCACGTATAGGGCGACGATTCTCTTCTAAGACACACAAGGACTTAGACGCCACACGCAAGGCGGTGATTTTCTCTATCGATTATAATGTAAAGTAAGAAAAAAGATGAAAAGAAAACTTCTGAATTGAAAACTCCCTCTTAATGGTGCGCTGAAGATGCCGACGAATCCATGCCAGGAATGCTTGAAGCATCGTGTACGTGTCGTCAATCTTTCGCGCCTTAACCCTCTTGAGAGTATGGAGATAATTCGGGATGCCGGAGCTCTCTAGATGGAATGAACAACAAGGTATACTCCTGGTATTAATTTCATTAAGTCCTCAAAAAATTTCATCATTTTTATACTTTGGCGATATCGCCAGCGACAATGACTATCGCCGATTGGCAACATCGCAGCCTGCTGACACGTGTCCCACGAAATCGTCATTTTCTCTCTTCAGATCCAAACTCCTCAAATCGTGCACTGTCGCCTTGTGACATCGATGTCTCCTGGCGACAATGCCAGCGACTAGATGTTGTGTGTGGGGTCGTGGGCAAGCTGTCCATCTCACTGTCGCCGGTTGGTGATACTGGCTATAGCAAGCGACAACGCCTCAACTCTTTTTTATGATCCGAATGAAAGCTCTGATGTCATTTTGGTTAGCCCTGTATTATCTGCACATCAAACACCCAATAATCAAATACAAATGATATTTGTTATTTGCAAACCAAGAAGCGTGGAATGCATGCTCCAACTTTAGCACCCCAATCCGTCACATAACATATAGCAGTAGGTCCGACTGGGGCCCGACGCCATATACTACAGACAGACCGAAGGGTTACTAAATGAAACCATTCATCTAATCACATACGTCCTATACAGAGCATTCTAGCAGAAGCATTTTAAATGTTGCAAATAATAGAACCCAAACATAACATGAATGTCCACTAATAAACCCGAAGTAGGAATGTTCGTACAAAATACACAAAGAAGTACTTAGCCTTAAGGCCTTACAACAATTTACTTAAATAATATGTGTCTTCCATACGACGGCACGCAGGTCGGTCACACATGAGCATAAAATAAACTATTTGCTTCGGCCTTCGAGGGCCAGCACTACAACAAGGGTTTTAGCCCGCTATTTGCCACTCGGCTCTGCAGCACCTGTAAGCAACATTCCACCGCACAGTGGCAAACAAAAGCAACAGTCAGCTAAAGATGACCAAATTATAATGACCCCACCCCTTTGCTAGGGGCGGCGATGCTCCTTCCCTGCATTTCATTAGCACAACCAAACTATATAGTGAAAGAACACTTCACCACAGGTGTAGGCACACACGATCATACTCCCCGTGCTCTCAGGGCACTTATTTGGTAAACCTGGTATCTCCCGAGGTCTCACCACCGCCTCATAGACGGCAAACCACGTGAGCATTAGTCCTTTCAGCCGAAGCCTAGAATCGTCTCCAAATAATCGGTAAGTCCTATGTACCTTAGGTCGCTTTAACCAAAACAAATGGAGTGGGTAGGGTTCCACCCGCCCGTTGCTCACTTCTCCATAGCCATTTGGCCATCAGCGCGGGCCAAGTTTCCCCCAGTCCCAAAATTAATCATACACCATTCATAACCCCATTATGTACATTGCTGGCACACAGGCCAACAATACAGCAGACATACTTTTCTGCCCAAATTTTTTGGGTGCACCTTGAAGTTAATCCCCAAGGCTCCCTGTTGCAATCTACCGCGTAGAAAACCCAAAACCAACTATCGACACGGAGTCTTCTCCGACCATTAATGCACAATGAAACATCACCAATCCAGACCAACATGTCCGGGTACGCTTCACACACCATGCCTATGTCCGTACTTCGATTCCGGACTCTACAGGCAACAATACGGGAACTATTAATATTCCTTACAAAGGAACACCTCACACTCACCGCATACACGCGAGAGCGGGTTTCCTATGCAAAAGAAAGAGGACTTCACATGTACAAAATGAGAACCATTACCCTTGCGTTTCGCTTCAGTGCCATGGAAAACTAACCGGATGAAAAGTACCTCAACGGACTCGCCTCTACAGATCTGGCATCAGTTCATGATTCGATGCTCCGAAGCTCTATCAATGGCGGAAGGAAGATTTCTTCTTCTCCACTATCTTCCTCTCCAACCCTAACTCTTTCTCCCAAGATGAGAAATGGGTAAAACCAACTCTCAGACCTAATAAAACCACTTGGGCGGAAGATCCTAGACCCTTGGATCGGATCCAATGCGAGATTGGGCGGTTATGCAACGAAATGATGGAATTAATATACATGCGCACGATCAGTGGCGCATGATTAGTGGTCGTGCGCACTAGATCCTACGATCGTGCATTCACCACTGGCAGAACTCAAGAAAGAAGGGTGTCAATGCGCACGAGCATTGGCGCACGATCAGCGTTCGTGCGCACTATGACCAACGATCGTGCGATTGCCCAGGAAGAATTCGGCAAAAAGAATAATATCCCGCACAATCAGTGGCGCACGACAAGTGATCGTGCACACAAGATCCAATGATCGTGCGCTATATCCAATGTCGAGCTCATCGACCTACCTCCTGCGGTGCCTCTCCTTCCGGGCGTTAGCTTCCAGTGACTCCAGGTCTGAAAACTAGGGTGTTACAAATCCTCCCCCCTTACAAGAATTTCATCCCCGAAATAAAAGAATAGAAAGTACTCAAACTTAAACGGCACCTGAGTTGAAAAGCTCGGGATACTCCTCAAGAATGGTCTGCTCACGATCCCACGAAAGCTTCTCACGACCACAGTTGTCCTAATAGACTTTGACCATCCTGATTTCTTTGTTACAAAGTCGCTTGACTTCAAAGTCCTCAATGGGAACGGGCTTGACCTTCGTCATCAACCCACTATCAACTGGCACTTGATCGACCACAACCACTTGCTAAGGCTCTTACACCGCCTTCCGTAATACAGATATGTGGAATAAGTCGTATAGCCCACTCAATTCCACTGATGGCTTCAGTCGATAAGCCGTCTCTCCAATTCGCTCCAGGATCTCAAACGGTCCAAGGTACCTCGGACTCAACTTCTTCAATCGTCGAACCCGCGAGACACCCTTGAACAGCTTGATTTTTAGATATACCCAGTCTCCAACAGCGAACTCAATATTCCTATGCTTGGCATTATAGTATTTAGCCTGTCTGTCCTGAGCGATCAACAATCATTCCCGTATAGTATGTACTAATGAAGTGGCATATTCCACTCCCTATCGTTTGTACAACTTCGACTCACCTGTCTCCAGCCAAGACAACGAAGTGCAACATTTTCTACCGTATAGGGCCTCAAAAGCGCCATTTGAATACTCACTTGGTAGCTATTGTTGTACGCAAACTCCACCATGTATATGTGATCTTCCCACCGCTTTCCAAAGTCCAAGACGCACATGCAAAGCATGTCCTCCATCGTCCTGTTGACCCTCTCGGTCTGACCGTTCGTCTGCGGATGAAAGGTTGTGCTGTAACTCAACTTAGTTCCCAACATTTGATGCACCAATCTCAAGTCATTGGACGTGAAGTGCCCATCTCAGTCACTCACAATACTACGGGGTACACCATGCAATCAAACAATACTATCCACATAGAGCTTTGCTATATTTTACACCTGATCATCCTTCCTATCTGGAATGAAGTACGATACTTTCGTCAATCTGTCTACGACCACCCAGATGACGTCGTTTCCCTTTTGCGACTTTGGCAACCCATGCACAAAATCCATCAAAATAACATCGATCTTCCACTCTGGTATAGGTAAAGACTTAACCTTCGGGCTTCTAACACTCCACCTTCACCAAAGCAGATGTTTGGCACTTTGCCACATAAAGCGCTACGTCCTTCTTCAATCCTGGCCACCTGAACAACTTTTTCATATCTCTATACATTTTTGTGCTCCCCGGGTGAATCGAGTACTTGGTATGATGAGCCTCGTACATCAATTCTTTCCGAAGATTAGCCACACTAGGGACGCACAAACGACCGTCCCTCCAAAGCAGTCCATCTTCAACAACAAATTGGGAATTTGACCCATCCAAAGCATCATCCAAGATCTGCTTCATGCTACTATCAAAAACAAGAGCCTGCCAAATGCTATCAGCAAGGTCATACTGCACCTCTGTCCAGTTCAATCATGCTTCGACACTAGTTTGCTTGTCCACGCAAGAGATCTCTAATGCCTCCAAATCTCAAACCAAGTGCTCGTAATGAACAGACAACCAATTGGCATGCGCGGGAGCTCTGCGACTCAACGCATCCGCCACCGCATTGCCTTTCCCAGGCACATAATGTATCTTGAAGGTGTAGTCCCCTAGGAACTCCATCCACCTCCGCTGCTGCATGTTTAGGTCCTTCTGATCCAACAAGTACTTCAGGCTTTGGTGATAAGAATAGATATCAGCCTTCACCCCATATAGGTAGTGCCTCCATAGCTTCAGAGCAAATATCACGACCGCTAACTCCAAGTCATGGACTTGATAATTCCTCTCATGAACATTCAGTTGACGCGAGCCATAAGTTATTACACTCCCATGCTGTAGGAGAATATAACTTAAGCCACTGCCCGAAGCATAACTATAAATCTCAAATCCTTTGGTCCCACTCGGCGAACATAGAATAGGTGTCGTGGTCAACCGACCTTTCAGTTCTTCAAAAGCTTGCGCACACTCCAGCGAACACACAAACTTTTGATATTTCCTCGTCAAAATCATGAGGGGTAGCACTATCCGCGATAAGTTCTCTACGAAGCGCCTATAGTAGCCGGGAAGCTCAAGGAAACTCCGGACTTCCGCTACTATAGTCAACACAGGCCACTCCTGTATCGCAACTATATTTGCCGGATCTACAGCAATACCTTCTCCACTAAAAATATGACAAAGGAACGCTATCGAGGATAACCAGAACTCGTATTTGGAGAACTTAACATATAGCTGATTCTTCCTCAATGTCTCTAACACAAAGTGCAGATGCTTGTAATGATCATCCTCGCACTGCGAGTACACCAATATATCGTCAATAAATACTATCACGAAGTGGTCTAGGTACTCTCTGAATGTCCTTTTCATAAGATCCATGAATATGAATGGCACATTAGTCAGCCCAAATGGCATGACAGTGAACTCATAATGCCCAAACTGCGTGCTGAAAGCTGTCTTGGGGATATCACTTTCTCTTATCTTCAATTGATAGTATCCGGATTTCAAATCCAATTTGAGTACACCGTTGACCCGACTAATTGATCGAACAAATCATTAATCCTTGGGATCATATACTTATTCTTCTCCATTAGCTTATTCAATTCTCTATAATAAATACAGAGTCGTAAGCTTCCATCTTTCTTCTTAACAAAGAGGACCGGTGTGCTCCAAGGCGACGAACTTGGACGCACATAAACCTGTTCGAACAGCTCTTGAAGTTGAACTTTTAGTTTCGCCATCTCCTTAGGAGCTAACCAATACGGAGAGCGTGACAAAGGTTTGGCACCTAGCACCAGCTCAATTGTGAAGTCAATCTCCCGCTGGGGTGGAGCTCTAGGGAGATCGTCAGGGAACACATCAGGATACTCAAAAACTACTGGGATACTGTCCAGACTAGGCTTAGGCTTTGCGGCCTGCACTAATGTGAAAAACAGCTCTGCACCAGCACGAACTGCCTTAACCACCTGGAGAGCAGACATAAAGGTCTTGCTCGACCATTTCATGCCTTCGAACGTTGTCTCACGATCAGTATTTACTCCCAGCTAGACCTCCTTGCGACTGTAATTGATATATGCTCGGTGCTCCGAGAGCCAGTCCATCCCAAAGATCAAGTCGAACTCCACTAGCGGCAGTAACGACGCTTGCAAGTCAAAATCCTAAGTACCAATCCGTATCTTTACGTAACAAACTCTACCCGCACGCATAGAACACCCGTTAGGCAGCAACACATCAAATTTTTCCTTTGCCATCGAAGAAGGAACCCCAATGCGCAATACAAATGCTTCGGACAAAAAGGAATGCGAAGCTCCCGTATCGAAGAGTGCTCTCGCTGGATTTAGTCCTTTCAGCCGAAGCCTAGACTCGTCTCCAAATAATCGGTAAGTCCCATGTACCTTAGGTTGCTTTAACCAAAACAAATGGAGTGGGTAGGGTTCCACCCGCCCGTTGCTCACTTCGCCACGACCATTTGGCCATCGATGTATGCTAAGTTTCCCCCAGTCCCAAAATTGATCATACACCGTACATAACCCCGTTATGTACATAGATGACACAAAGGCCAACAATACGGTAGACATAAGTTTCTGCCCAAATTTTCTGGGTGTACCTTGGAGTTAATCCCCAAGGCTCCCTGTTGCAATCTACCGCGTAGAAAACTCGAAAAAAACTACCGGCACGGAGTCTTCTCCGGCCATTCATACACAATGAAACATCACTGATCCAGACCAACATGTCCGGGTAGGCTTCACACACCATGCTTATGTCTATACTTTGATTCCGGACTCTACATGCAACAATACGGGGACTATTCATATCCCCGCCAAAGGAACACCTCACACTCACCGCATACTCGCTAGAGCGGGTTTCTTATACAAAAGAAAGAGGACTTCACATGTCCAAGATGAGAATCGTTACCCTTACATTTTGCTTCAGCGCCATGGAAAACTAGCCAGATGAAAAGCACCGCAACGGACTCGCCTCCACAGATCTGTCCTTGGTTCGCGATTCGGTGCTCTTAAGCTTCGTCAATGGTGGAAGGAAGCTTTCTTCTTCCTCCACTCTCTTCCTATCCAACCCTAACTCTCTCTCCCAAGATGAGAAATGGGTAAAACAAACTCTCAGCCCTAATAAAACACCTTGGGTGGAAGATCCTAGACCCTTGGATCAGATCTGATGTGAGATTGGGCGGTTACGCAACGAAACGACGGAATTAATATACAGGCGCACGATCAGTGGCACACGACCAGTGGTCGTACGCACTGGATCCTACGATCATGCGTTTGCCACTAGCAGAACTCAAGAAAGAAGGGGGTTAACGCGCACGAGCATCGGCGCACGATCATCGGTTGTGCTCACTATGAACAACTGTCGTGCGATTGCCCATGCAGAACTCAGCTAAAATAAGAATAGCTTGCATGATCAGTGGTGCACGACTAGTGGTCGTGCGCACTAGATCCAATGATCGTGCACTACATCCTATGTCGAGCTCATCGACCTACCTCATGCGGTGGCTCTCCTTCCGGGCGTTAGCTTCTAGCGACTCCAGGTCTTAAAACTGGGGTGTTATACCAACAACTTATGTAAGGGAAATTTTAGATGAGTAGTATGGGTGAACTCAAGTACTTTTTAAGCCTCCAAGTAAGACAGTCTGATAATGTACTATCCATCTCTCAGTCTTAGTTCACCAAGGAGTTGATTATAAAATTTGGAATGGAGAGTGCCTCCATAATGAACACTCCAAATGGGGTCAAATGTGTAGCTAGACAAGGATGAGACTGGAAACCAGTTGATGAAACCTTATACAGAGGCATAATTGGCTCCCTCCTCTACCTTTCTACTATTAGGGTAGACATCATGTATGTTATATGTGTTTGTGCTAGATACCAGGCTTGCCCTAAAGAGTCTCATTATTCTACAGCTAAAAGATTTTTTAGATATCTCAAGGGCACACCTAATCTTGGCCCATGGTACCCTAGGAATAGTGATTTTGAACTAACTGTGTATTCAGATGCAGACTATGCAGGCTATAGTGAAGACAGGAAAATCACCTTTGGATCCTGTAAAATTCTAGGGAGAAGTCTTATTCCTTAAGAAGCAAGAAGCAAACAATTGTTGAAATTTCAACAGCAGAATCAGAATACATATCTGCTAGAAGCTACTATGCTTAGATATTATAGATCCAACACCAGCTCTAGAACTCTAACCTACAGATAAGTAGAACTCCCATGTATTGTGATTATACTAGTGTAATCTCTTTTGCTAGGAATCCTATATCTCATAGCAGGACTAAACATATAGAAATTAGGTATCATTTTTATAGAGAGCATGTGGAATGTGAGGACATCATCCTTGTGTTTGTCCCCACATACAAGCAGGTGGATGATATCTTCATTAAGCCACTAGATGAAGCCAAGTTCAACACCTACAAATTTGAATTGGGTATGATAAACTTAGGATAGCTTCAGTTGCTCCTAATGAACTCTTATTGCAGGAATTACTATATCTTATAGGTTATCAAGACTGTCATGGACTAAGTGTCTATACGTAGAGTGTGTCTAGTCTAAGTGCTCAGGAATCAAGTGCATCAAGACATCATCAAGCATCGAATGCGCTGAGTCTAAGGGTTCAGGAGTCAAGTGCGCTGAGTCAACATCAGGGGTCGAGAGCCTCGAGTTCGTCAAATCCACTTAACGCGGACTTCCAGGTACTTCGATTTACGGCGATTTACCGGGATTAATCTCAGTGGTTGATCTCCTCATGATCATCGCAATAGGTATGCGCCTCTCTATATTCTAAAATTTGAGGTAAGTATAGATAGAAAGGTGTGTTCTTAGAAAAAAATACACTATTCCTTACCCTTTCCACCACCCTGCGACGAAAGAGCGAAGATCCTATAGATTCTCAGAGCCAGAATGGTGCAAAAACAAATGAACTTCCTATTCAAGGGTTGTGAACTAGTTTGCAATGGTTTCAAAGATGCTCCCGTTGAAGTGATGCAGGTTCTACACCTACTTAGATTTTGTTCTGCCCGATCTAGTTCTGATTTGGAAGAGGGAGGTTATGGAACTTTACTTAAATGCCTCTGTCGACTCCGCTTCTAATAAGCTCAAATCCTCAATAAGTGGGAATAAGATCAAGATTACTCTAAAGAGATTATCCAAGGATTTGCATCTACCTAGGGTGAAACAAACTGATGAAGATACATACCTGTATTAGGAGTATGTTAAGATAGCCCTTAAGTTGTGTGGACTCTCTAGGCATACCACTGGGTCTATGTTAAGGAAAGAGATGAAAATAAGTGGGATGTTCCTAGTAGACATAGTAGGAAATGCTCTTCTCTGCAAAACAGGTTCCCATATTAAGATATTAAGAAGATGTTTGAACTGATGACCCAAATTATTCAATCATGGAAGACATACTAGGGAAGAGTGTTGTTTTATGGAATCGTGGAATGCATCCAAGAATATAACCTGGGAAGGATCTTGTCTCTTTATCTACATAGTACTATCCTAGGGATCCTCAACTTGAGGCTAGGGACAAAAATCCATTACATGATAAAAATGGATTCCAAAATGTTTTACAAATGGGAAAGAGTTCTGCTGCCACACCAACAGAGTATTGAGAAGAATAAGAAAGCTGTTCTGATTACTAAGGAGAGCACAGAAAGCAATTCTTCTGAGAAGATTGAAGAAGAGCCACACAACCCCTAGTTGGATGAGTATTCTGAAGGGATGATAAGGGACATGAGTGCCCAGGTATCAATTTTATTTGAACCTACAACAAGAAGCCAATTAGTTGGAACACAGTCTGATGAAATTCAAGCTGATGCCATGGTCATACTGGCAGGCCAGCTAATAAAAAATAATTGTGCCAATATTGAGGGGGAGACTGAGCACATAGTTGCTCTTGTTGAGGGACAGAAAGTTCAATTTGATATTCAGGACAAGCTTGACTCCCTCCTAGATGATCTCCACATTCCCAATAATCCTGTTGAGGATGAACATGCTCCTGTAATAGAGACTGAAATGGTTTAGAACATTTCTGAAGGAGAACAGATTATCTCTGAGGACAATACTGAAGTTGAGGGGGAGATTCACTCTGAACTCCCTGCTCCAGAAACCATCTATGAGATAAAATCCTCTGAGTCTAACAAAGGTACTGCTGCTGAAGAAGTCAACAATGCTGCTGCTGATGCACATTATTCAAAATACATGATGGCTGATTATGAAAATAGAGAAGTTTCTAGACCAGATCAGGACAATGTTTTTGGTGAAGGAACATCACATCAATCTAATCGGATGTCATACACCTTCCTAGCACAACTAAAGGGCTTGCTGAATGATCGAGGAGACCACTTGAACACTTTCTGGATGATTTCATCAATGAACTGAGAAAAGATCTCTCTACTAAGATCAAATCTATAAGATTTGAAATCACTTTGCTGAAGGCAAACACTGTGGCATTTTTCATGAGGGCTGACCCAATTATCACATTCACTGAGGGCATGCTTCAACAAATCAGACAAACCAAAAATGACTTTCTCTAGAATTAAAAGATCACCTCTAGAAATATGGCGATGTTCCACAATGCCCAGCAAAAACTGATGGATGCCCACAAGACAAATCTAAAGAGGAGAATGGATGCTTGTACACAAGTGCTGGATGACCACATGCTTGAGGTCAAAAATCATGTTACAAAAGGTATCAACTTCTTGGGTGAAAGACTCACAACTGCAAAGAACTCTCTAACTGCTACTACATCTGAAGAAGTCAGAAAGGGGGAGAAAGGAATAATAAAGGCAACTGAAAATGTAGTATAGATTATGAATGTTATTTGGGGATCATTGGGACTTGAGCAGTATTTATATGAAAACATTGATCCTGATAAAGTCCCTGAAGATATGTATGGTGATCAGTATGGTGCTCAATATGGTGATCAGAGTGGTGTCCAATATGTTGAACAAAGCGATGCTCAGTAGGCTGAAACATCAACTACTATTGTAATTACTACATTCAGCCCCACTGTTGACCAGATTTCCAGGGCCAAAGGCAAATCAATTGCTGAAGAAGAGGAAGAAGTAAGGCTCAACAAGAAAAGATATATCAAAGAGATGGAGAACAAGATAGACTTTGAGCAATGTAGTCCTCAATTAAGGACTATTATATTGTCTGCCTGGGATCAAATCAAAACTAAGAAAATTGACAGAGGAAAACTGTATAGCTCCCTAAAATGGACAAAGTTAGAAAATAATGAAGAGGAGACAAGGAAATTTAGATGGGACAAGAAGTCAGGTGCACTACCACCAGATGTTGTGGAGTCCGGCAAGTACTTCCACATGCCCTATAGTTACTTTGAGAGGCAGAGGAAAAAAGAAAAGGAGAATAAAGACAGGAGAAGGCTGTCAAGAAACCCAGCAAGTGGATTGTGTTTAAGGAACAAAAAACATGAAATGCTTTGTACTTTCCTTAAAGTGTTATATGAATGTGAACTTTTTGTATTAAATACACAATCTTTTTATGAATCTTTCCTTTAATAAATATGACAATTCTATGTGTTTACATGTTATTGATTTCATATTCTGTGATGCTTTATCTGCTATATATGGTAGTGTATATCATTGTCCAGGGTTCTGAATTCTTAAAATATTGGGAGATTGTTGGGTCCATTGATCACAATGCCCCAGATTTGAAGAAGGCCCATAGTACAATGGTATACACATGATTGCGTTTAATGTATGTTCAAGTTCATTATATGCAGGTTGGACTTTATTACATTGATTTAATAGGTTGTCTGAGTCACAATGACACATGGACTCAAGACAGGAGTCAAGAAAAGCAGAAAATTGACTAAGTCTAGAAGCGTTGAGTGAAGGCAGTTCAGTCAACGCCAAGAGGCCATAAGCGTCGACTGATGCTCAAGCAGTCAAATCCTAAGAGAAGCAATGCAAAAATCTGGCTAAGTCCAGAAGTGTTTAGTGAAGGCAGTTCACTAAATGCTAGTAGAGAAAACGTTGAGAGAACATAGTTATATCAAAGCTGCAGTGCTGTTGTCAAGAAATCTGTCTAAGGACAGATGCATTGAGTGAAGGCAGTTCACTCAACGCCTACTCAAAAAAAGTGTCCAAGGCAGAAAGCTTTGAGTGAAGGCAGTTCACTCAACGCCTAATCATCTGATATCTATTATAAGTCCAGAAGCATTGTGTTGGGTATTGTATCCACAATTACCTGGATTTGAGGAAGCCTCCTATCAAAGCTAAGATGAATTCACTATGTATTTGATGAATTTCTTCTAGTTGTGCTTGCAGTTATTCCATGTTAAGTACACACCAATGTCAGGGTGCAGTGGATCAATATACACGGGTCTGTGCAACGTAATCCCTCGTTGAGCAGATCAGTGTGTTGGCCTACGTGTACTCTCTCTATTGGGGTGCACTTTATTTCAAGTACAGGGCTATGATAAAGCAAGAGCAGACAAGGAGCAAGGATGGGCCAATGACCATCTCACGGGTTGAAAGACGAGAATCGTCTAAGTATAAATCGTCGAGAATCACTAGGTGATTCTCACCGATTCGTCGAGAATCACCAGTGATTCTCGACGAGTCGTCGAGAATCACGTGTTGATTCTTGCCGGGTTGGGCCGGCTGTCTCGACGCAGTCAGAAAAATCATCCAAGGCAGAATCGACGAGAATCACCAAGTGATTCTCGCTGATTCGTCGAGAATGACTTTGCATTCTCGACGAGTCGGCGAGAATCCAAGGAGATTCCCACCGATTCTCCCCGGCCTCTATAACCTGTGCTGCCAAAATTCTACAAGTAGAATTCGGCGAGAATCGTAAGTGATTCTCGCCGATTCGTCGAGAATCAATCACGATTCTCGCCGAATTTGACTTAGGTATTTTTCCGACTCTGCCTGGACCGGTCCATGACATCTGCGGGATTTTGAACCGGACTTTGGTCTTACTGCTGGTGGGGCCCACAACGGTCATCTCTTGACCTAGTGTATAAATACTCTGTATTTGTGAACAGTAAAAAATACGGATTACAGATCAAAGAAAAAGAAGCCGCCGTCAAGCCCTAGATCGGAAGCGAGCTCGGCAGACCTCCTCCGCCTCTCGCTAGTTGCTCGCCACCGTTGATCGGACTTTTAGTTACCTCTCCGGGCGACAGAACCCTAGTCGGGCACAGCGTCTCACGTGTCTATCCAGAGATCTTTTGTCTCTTGATTTGTGATCGGGAAACCTTCCCCATCCGAATCGATCGAGACGATCGATCCTGGTGTGACCGTTGGAAGACCTTGCCGACTTTGCTAAGAAGATTGGATCTACATAGCATCACCGCCTCTCTTGTTGAAGTCGTCGATCTAGAGAAGATTCTCTCCAAGAAAGATCTAGGGTTGTGAACTTTTCGTTGCCTATAAGAACAAATAGTCTAACGAAAAGGGACACTTGGATCTTCACGTTGTTTGTATTTCTTACAAGCTATTTTCATTTTCTCTTTCATTGTAAAGGACTGATTGGTCTCTAGTTGTAGGGTTGGGTGCAACCCGTGTTGTGGGAGTGTTGACTCCTACGTGTGGAAGGGTTCCTTCCGTTAGTGCAAGGATTGGATTTCAATCCTGTTGGTGAAGTGACCGAGTCATCCCTGGTTGGGAGATAGGTCGAAGGGGGAAAGTGGACGTACCCAAATCGGGGAACCACTATAAATTGCTTGTGTACTTTCTGTGCTGTGTGGTTTTGTTTTCTTGTGCAGGTAAAACTTTAATTCCGCACATACGCTGCAAAGACACCTATCCCCCCCATAGGTGTAAGTAGTTGACACTAGGTGGACTCTCAAGTGGTATCAGAGGGAGGTTACTCATCAAAGGGGTTAACAACTCGAGTAAGTTCCTGCATCTAGTGTCAACAAGAAGATCAGACTCAAGCATGGAGTTGGATTATGATGTCCTTCCTCTAAGACTCCCCTCTTGTACAAAGGAGTACTATCCTGTATGGAAGATGAGAGTACTATTTCATCTGGAGGCCATCGACCCTCGAGATTCACTCATTTTGGAAGAGGGCCCCTTCATTCCCATGAAGGCCTCCTGCTCTGGAAAGGATATGCAGATCCCCAAGGAGACTACTAAAATGTCTGAAATTGAATTCTCTCTTTTCAACTTGGATAAAATGATTCGTAAAATCATCCTGGATGTCTGGACTGGACCTTCCCGGTCAAGACTTGAAAAGTGTAAGACGGCCAAGTCCTTGTGGCAAACTGTATCAGACCTCATGGAGGGATCAAACAGAACAGGGATAAGTCGTCAGCAAGAGGATGAGGCATATATGGGGGTCAGTATTTCTGAAGAAGAAAGTGATGACCAATTTCTCAGTATCAGGGCTCCTATGTCCTTATCAGAGACTGAGGAGGAAGTTGATGAAGACTGCACAGCTGAAGATGACTCAGCTGCCCCGGTCAGTCCTAATACTATTCCTGATCAGCTAAGTCAGGACCAGGTAACTTCTTCACCTTGCCCCTCTCTTCCCCATGTTCCTGAAGACAGGAATATTTTGGATTATTGCCCTCAAGAAAATCCTGATGCCCTGAAGTGTGTCCTTCAGAAAAGCAACCTGATTGTTGAGGAGCAAGCTCAGGAGATTGCTCGGCTGAAGATCTTATTGGTTCTCCAATTGGCATCCAATAAGGTTAAGGACTCTAAAATCTCAGATCTAGAGAGTCGTCTAGAGACCGAGAAGAGGATTGTTTTTAACTTTTCCAAGATAGATGCTATCAAAAGAAAAGCAGAAAATGGGTGGATCTCCCAAATCGTCAATTCATGGAGAAATGGGGAAACTGTGTTCAGACCCCCCACCCCAAGCAGGAAGGGCACACATCAAGCATTCAGGTATGACCATAGGAACAACCATGGTCACTGCAAGAATGATCAGCCCTCTTATGGAAGAACCCAGAATGCAAGGGCTGTCATGGCCACCTAGAAGAGGATACCTCAGGCTTCCACCAAGCCTTTTGTATTCTCGGCCACTGCCCCTACTCGTCATGAGTCTGCCAGCATCAGCTCACAATGCGCCTCTCACCTCCCTAGGAATCAGGAAAGGGGGGTTAGAAATCATGTTAGTGGCACACATGGGGACCTTGGAAGGGGGCTGACTGAAAGGAAGGCACCACCTCCCAGGCTCATGACGCCTACCATATGCATTCTTTCCACCCTTCCATGAGTCACGGTGGAAGAGACAATTCGGTTAGCAGATTCGGCACTATCCCGTTTAGACCTAGGACTATGACTACCTCAGTCACCAGTTTAGGTCACAAATGGCGGTACAACATTCATGAGTGTTGGTGTTGTGGCAAAGTGGGTCATTTTGCCATAGATTGTTGGCACAACCCTTCTGTGTCAAAGGCAAGGGGACTTCCACATCCTAGAGGCAATGTTAGTCCTCCCTCCAGGATCCCTGAGGGGAGGCATCCCAATTATTATGCTGACAGGAACCTAGGACCCAATACTTATTGGGTTCCTAAGGCAAGATAACTCTTTTGCAGGGTAGTCTAGGTTCCCGTAAACCTCATGGGAACCAGACAGGAGATGTTCCAAAAATGACGTGGAACAAGTATCTGGAAAAGGAGCAGTGCCATTAACACGGGCACGTTCAAGTTGACCACCTGGTGTGCCTTGAGCAGAAGTTCTAAATAATACATCTTTTAATCTCAGGTAATTGCAATCAGCTTCAATATATGAGCTATAGTGCATCGATTTTTACATATATGTATATATGTATGTCTACATATCCACACTAAGTCATGAATTCCCTCTCTCGAAAGTAAATGGTCATGTATAGACTTACACTTATATGCTTGTTCATCTAAGGAAAGATTAAGATTGTAAAAATAACCTTTAGATACATTGTTAAATATTTATCTGTAAATACACTGGTAGATTCGAGAATGAACCTCAACAGGCCTAAGTCAGCCCACTGAAAATTAATGAAGATACGCCATTGGAAGTCACTAAAACTTACAACTGACATCAAGAAGATTGTGTATATCTCAATCGAGAAATAATCCATTAAAGTTGCGTGCCACGATTATTGTCTTGGGTATACCAAAGTTGATATGCCTCCTAACTCTGTGTGGAAAACTCCTTCCAAACCCTCTATAAATTCATGTATTAAAAATACTTAAAGTTGCTTGCCACGGAACATATCAACTTGATGCCACGGTTTAGTACATATCCATTAAAGTTTCTTAATCTTCGGAACATATACATATATTCCGAAGATTAAGAAATACATATAATTAGAAGATTTCTCAACCCTTTGATAACAGAAGATTCCGAGAATCCGGTATGCCTCCAATCCCGTCGATTTCTATCTAGAAAACTCCCGCCGACTCTTCATCTTCCGCATTTCGCAGAGAAACCCGTCAATATTTCTCAGGAATCCCGCCGACCCTTCCTTCCCTCCTCTCGGCGACTTCCCGTATCTTAGGTTCCAAATCTCGTCAACCTCGTTCCGGATTCTGTAGACCTCTCCTCTCGTGTCCAGGGCGCTCGTCCAAGTTTTCATTCTCCGCGGTTTCGATCAAATAAGGGCACGAGCTCCTCCAGGCTTTCCGTCGTCTCCGTCGACTCTAGCTTCCTCTGCATTTGGGTAACCATTTCCTCTCCCATTTAGTGACTCACTGTTAGTATAGCTTCCCTTTTGATTTCTGAGTAGGCATAAACTTGGGATTCCCTCCCTAGGTTTGTTATGGCTCCAAGGACCACCGCCGGCCTGGTCACTGGATGTGAGTTGGTTCGAACCGGGTTCTCACATGCCTCGGATGAGTTCAGAAACATCATTATCATGCTGGAGGAGGCTAGACTCACGTTTGTATTGGAGCACCCCTGCAAAATTCTGGATAAGGAAGTGATGGAGTTCTTCGCAACCGCCAAACTTCGGAATGAAGACTCTATCATCAAGAGTAAGGTTGCAGGTGCAAGGATCAAGATGTCTGCAAGAAAACTATCTCAATGCTTGCAGCTCTCTAGTTCTGAGCACGAGGATTATCTGGAGGAACATGATAGAGCCAGGACCCTATTATTCTGTGGGCTAGCTAGGCGAACCAGATCGATAAAGAGAAAAGAAATGAATGAGGAGGGGAAACTCTTATCCGACATCATTGGGAAAGTACTGATATGCAAACCCGGCTCACACGACCACATCTCAGCTGACATGTTCAAGATTCTTGTGGTGATAGTCTGCCGAAAGAGATTCAACTGGGGGGCCATGCATTTTGAGAAGATTAAGGACACTCTCAGATCTCCAAGTTTTCGAAGAATCATGCCTATTTCTCAATCAGTTGAACGGAGATAGGTTCGACATGAGCAAAGGAGTTCCTTTGCATTATTTGAAGAAAATGGACTCCAGCGTATTTGACAGATGGGAGCGACTCATAGGGCAAGCTGCAGTGGTAGTAGAACAAGAAGAATCTCCTGCCGAGGACAACAGAACTTCAGCAGCTTTCGTGGCAACACCCAGTGTTGTTCTTGATGCCCTGATTGCAGGAACTGAGGGGGAGCCTGTAACCGGTTCTGATAACATCTTATCTGACATTTCTCTGATAGACAAAGATGCTGTGGAAATGGTGGCAGATGAAGTAGCAGATGATGAGGAGGTTGAGAACGATGAGGAAGCTCTTATCGACGATGATCTGGGAAATGAGGTAGCTGATGAGGAGGAAGAGGAAGAAGTAGAAGAAGATGTGCACAACTCTGCTGATAAGCATGATCACTTGGAGACTGAGATAGAGGAAGAAGTACCAGAGAATGAGAAAGCAGCAGATTCTCAGGAGGATGCTGAGGTTCCATCTGAGGAACAAGCTCCTAAGCGGTCAGATGCAAGGATGGAGGGGGAGCAATCCTTTGTTCCCCCTGTGGACTCCATACTACTATCCAGCTCTCCCAGTGCTTCTGCGGGGGAGCCTGACCAGGGTCTGCCTGTAGCTCCTCCACTTCAAGCAAACCTAGCAAACCTCACTGTTAATTTTGTCCAAGGAATGCTTGATGAGCTCAAGGATACGTTTGAGAAATCGCACAACAAAGTGCTAAAAAGACTGCGGGAGTCTGAGGATCTCATGCTTAAGAATGTGGTTCAGATCAACCACAAACTAGATGTGATGGAAAAGAAATTTGATGAAAAATATACAGAGGCAGGCACAGCCGTATCTCTTCTCATGCAAGGACTGAAGAAGAATACTGACGATCTGGCTGTAGTCAATAAAAATGCACATATTGTGGCAGACAGCATACAAAAATTCGATGCCAACATGGTAACGCTGAACGCAAATCAGAAATCTCTGCTGGACGAATTCAGTAAAACCGTGAAGCACATTGATGCGTCTCTGCACTCCTATACAAACTCTATAGCCGCCGAAGCCAAAAAGGGGGAGGAAGCGTATAACGCTAAGATGGCAGGGCTTCAAGAGTTAGTACTTCTAAACTTCGATCAGACCAATAGGTATGCCTTTCAAAACTACCACATCATAACTGCACATTTAATCAACTTAATAAATAATAATTGACAAATACAAATTCGATAATTCGAATAGGTACATATTTGAAACGGCCCACTGGATGGTAACAGAAGCATCGGGAATACATGTCCCTGTTGCTCCACCTGAGGATGAAGGCCGTGCTGGTACTACTGAGGGTGATATAAGGACTGAAGAAGTACAACTGGGCGAAGTCGAGTTGAAGAAAGCTGCGGAGTGGGCTGAAAGAAGAAGCTGGTTTGACCAAGATGCCTTATCAAAGGCTAAAGGAAAAAAGGCAAATCAAAGAAGGAACTTCAAAGGAAACACCAGCTGAAAAGAAGATCAGATTGTCGGAGGAGGATGTGAGAAACGAAATATGGAGACCTGTATCAAAAAGTATCATCTTGGACACCTTTGCATTACTACAAGGAGGGCAAGTAAAAAGGAATGACGTATATAGCCAATACGAGTGGGAGTAGCACAAAATGTATGAAGCCAAAAGAAACTTGTTCTTCAGAAGCAACGCTGTGGCAAACAAAGCTCCCCCTCCGAGATACTATCCTAAGCCCAAGGAGTATTTTGAGCGACAAAGCAAAAAATTCTTAGCTCAGCAACTCAAAGAAGGCATAGCTAAGGACAAAGATCTGTAGGATGTTAGCTCTTGTGGTTATCTCATTTAAACTTTTGATTAAGTAAACTGTAAACATTTATGTGTGGATTTTCACATTTATATATTAATGTGTGTGGTTTATTAATTGACTCTCACATTGGCATGATTACGTTTGTTGTTCACTCTTCTCGTTTATGCATATTTTATCTGGAATGTTGAAATTCATCTTAGCTTAGTAGGATTTTGGCTTCGTCAAATAGGAGGAGATTGTTGGGTATTGTATCCACAATTACCTGGATTTGAGGAAGCCTCCTATCAAAGCTAAGATGAATTCACTATGTATTTGATGAATTTCTTCTAGTTGTGCTTGCAGTTATTCCATGTTAAGTACACACCAATGTCAGGGTGCAGTGGGTCAATATACATGGGTCTGTGCAACGTAATCCCTCGTTGAGCAGATCAGTGTGTTGGCCTACGTGTACTCTCTCTATTAGGGTGTACTTTATTTCAAGTACAGGGCTATGATAAAGCAAGAGCAGACAAGGAGCAAGGATGGGCCAATGACCATCTCACGGGTTTAAAGACGAGAATCGTCTAAGTATAAATCGTCGAGAATCACTAGGTGATTCTCGACGAGTCGTCGAGAATCACTAGTTGATTCTTGCCGGGTTGGGCCGGCTGTCTCGACGCAGTCAGAAAAATCATCCAAGGCAGAATCGACGAGAATCACCAAGTGATTCTCGCCGATTCGTCGAGAATGTCTTTGCATTCTCGACGAGTCAGCGAGAATCCAAGGTGATTCCCACCGATTCTCCCCGGCCTCTATAACCTATGCTGCCAGAATTCTGCAAGTAGAATTCGGCGAGAATCGTAAGTGATTCTCGCCGATTCGTCGAGAATCACTCACGATTCTCGCCGAATTTGACTTAGGTATTTTTCCGACTCTGCCTGGACCGGTCCACGACATCTATGGGATTTTGAACCGGACTTTGGTATTACTGCTGGTGGGGCCCACAACGGTCATCTCTTGACCTAGTGTATAAATACTCTGTATTTATGAACAGTAAAAAATACTGATTACAGATCAAAGAAAAAGAAGCCGCCGTCAAGCCCTAGATCGGAAGCGAGCTCGGCCGACCTCCTCCGCCTCTCGCTAGTTGCTCGCCACCGTTGATCGGACTTTTAGTTACCTCTCCCGGCGATAGAAGCCTAGTCGGGCACAACATCTTACGTTTCTATCCAGAGATCTTTTGTCTCTTGATTTGTGATTGGGAAACCTTCCCCATCCGAATCGATCGAGACGATCGATCCTAGTGTGACCATTGGAAGACCTTGCCGACTTTGCTAAGAAGATTGGATCTACATAGCATCACCGCCTCTCTTGTTGAAGCCGTCGATCTAGAGAAGATTCTCTCCAAGAAAGATCTAGGGTTGTGAACTTTTCGTTGCCTACAAGAACAAATAGTCTAACGAAAAGGGACACCTGGATCTTCACGTTGTTTGTATTTCTTACAAGCTATTTTCATTTTCTCTTTCATTGTAAAGGACCGATTGGTCTCTAGTTGTAGGGTTGGGTGCAACCCGTGTTGTGGGAGTGTTGACTCCTACGTGTGGAAGGGTTCCTTCCGTTAGTGCAAGGATTGGATTTCAATCCTGTTGGTGAAGTGACCGAGTCGTCCCTGGTTGGGAGATAGGTCAAAGGGGGAAAGTGGACATGCCCAAATCGGGGAACCACTATAAATTGCTTGTGTACTTTCTGTGCTGTGTGGTTTTGTTTTCTTGTGTATGTAAAACTTTAATTCCGCACATATGCTGCAAAGACACCTATCCCCCCCCCCATAGGTGTAAGTAGTTGACACTAGGTGGACTCTCACATTGAGTGAAGACAAGCCACTCAATACCTCATCAAGAAGCAAGAAAAAGGCAGAAAGCATTGATTAAATAAGCTACACGCAACGCCTTCATTCAGAGAAATCAAGCCAAGTCCAGAAGTCTCGAGTGATGAAGGCTCACTCGATGTCTAAGCTATTAGACTATAAAATTCTATATTCGTTGAGTAAAGAAGGATCACTCAACGCACTCAATGCCTTCCGTCGTAGAATTTAGCTAAGTACTTGTGTTGAGTGACAAGGCTTCACTCAACGCCTATGCAGAATAACTTGATTTTGCTAAGTCCACATGAGCTTAGTCATGATGACGTCAACATAAATTCAAATTTTGCGGGTTTTGTTTGCTAGACGACAAAAAGCATTGTATGCCTTATGTATAGCTGCAAATGAAAAAGTGATGGAGCAGTTGCCACTTCCAGCTTCCCATACTGTGCAAAGAGCCATTGAGCGGCGCGATACAAAAGCATAGTTCTGAGAAATTAAAAAGTGTTCTTGGAAAAGAAAAGAAGCCATCTTTTTTACTTTAGACAGAGTTGAAGCATTCAAAGAACTTGCTAAAAAGTTAGTCAGTGATTCACAAATAGGATTTGATGTTGAAGGAATTTTTCTTTGAAGATCAAATCGACTCTCAAGAGCAAGGTCAGGATGATTTCTTTCTAAGTAAGAAGAATCAACCTCTGCAGTTACTTCTCAGCACAAGAAAAACCAACTTTGAAGATCTTTTCTAGGTGTTGTGAAGAAGATAGGGCTGAGTATTCTCAGCTCAGGAAGAGACAGACTCAGAGATAACTTCTTTGGAGTCATTCATCACCAACAAACTTATTCTCTCTATAAGATCATTCCTGATCTTAGTTGTATACCTGAAGTATAAATTCTAGGGTGGGATCCTTATGGGGATCTGAGTGTAGGATCTTTTTTTGAATCTGAGTTAAAAGATCCTTGTGGGGATCTGAGGTAGGGCATGTGTGTCTGAGCTATAGGAGATTCATTCTCTGAGGTATGATCCTGTAGTGGATTTGAGTGTAGGGTTATCCTCTTAGTCTGAGTGTAGGACTTTGGATAAAGTCTGAGGTAGGTGATATGGTGCAGATTAATGAGCTGTCGTAGATTATATCTATAAGTATGGGCCTTGGGCTTGAGGTAGGACTTGGAGGAGTTTGAGAGATCCTGATGGATCTGTGTTGTAAGCCCTTGGAGCTGAGATTGGAGATGTTGGCCTTGTCTAACACACTATTAGAAAGGTCGGAGGGACAGTGAATGTACCAATACCTTGGGTAACAACTATAAACACTTATGTGTTGTTGTGTATTCTTTAAAGCTAACTTAAAACTAAGTCACCACACACCAAAGCTAAAAGATAGTCATAAAAGACATACAAACATATTCACACCCCTCTAGGTGTTTAGCTACTCTTGGAAATAAAAACTTTCAAGTGGTATCGGAGGGATGTTGCTCAAAAAGGACTTAATAGTCTGAGCAGATTACCAGGAGTAGCTTAAGATTATCTTTATGGGTTTAGGAGAGAACCATAAGGAGTTTTGCTCCATGAAGTTTCCAATCTTCAGAAAGAATACTTTTGCTATTTGGAAAGAGAGGGTCAGGTTGTTCATGAAAGATTCTGACCCTAGGATCGTCATCACAGTTCAGGAAGGTCCCTTCATCCCCATGAAGGTTTCTGTCCTAGATAATAGTGTTCAAACCCCAACGAAGTACACAGTGATGACCAAGAATGAGGTCATCCTAACAACCATGGATAAGACAGTACAAAACATCATTATCAGTGCCACTGATGACTCTGTTGGGTACACTGGAAACTATGTACCAGATTTGGAAAAGCCTCCCCTTACTCAATGATATACATCAATTTATATTTGATGGGATGTTTGAGTTCCAGTGTGCAGTTTTAAGAAATTCAGGAAAATTTCTAAGTACAAGTGTCGACACTTGTAAGGAATTGTGTCGACACCTGAAGAAGGAGCTGTGTCGACACCTAGGAGTTATGTCGACACTAGAAGCCTAGCATGTGTTGACACCTAGGAATTGTGTAGACACCTGAAGAAGGCTTGTGTCAACACACAGGACTTGTGTCGACACACACTCAACGCCATTTATCATCAATAGCTGTACACAGTCTGAAAGGCTTGTGTCGACACATAGGACTTGTGTCGACACACACTCAACGACGTCTAGACATACACTCAACGCAATCTTTCAGCATTAGCTATGTTGAGACCAGGAGTAGTTGTGTCGACACACAGGTCTTGTGTTGACACACACTTAACAACGTCTGGACATACACTCAACGCCATATGTTAATATCAGTTATGTCAAGACCAGGAGCAGTTGTGTCGACACACAGGACTTGTGTCGACACATGCAATAGAAGCTGTGTCGAGAAGCAGAAGAATGACTGTGTCGACACATTGAGTGTTGTGTCAACATCATTAAGACTTGTGTCGACACTTAGTCTATTTGTGTCGACACATGTGAAGTAGTTTGCTAAGTGTTTCCTGATGAGATATAAAGTCATTGTAGAATCAGCTGTCACGGCTGAAGACTTGACAGCAATCATAAACAACAAGTCTGACACCTTTGTCAGAACTGTTAGAAGGTTGTTACAAACTGGATCAGCCAGTAATCATTGAGAAACTCTGTATAAAGGACTGATCCATGACAATCGACAAGAAATTACGGGGGAATAAACCAACACAAAACCAGAGAGAGAATTCAATAATAAGAAAGGGGGAACCCTTAAGAAGGCAGATCTTGAACAGTCTGCAAGAAAGATTCTGATCTAATTCTGAATCTTATAAGGGAGCTATTTGAAGATCAACTTCTACACCAAGTCAAGATCAACCTCATTTTGTTTAATCAAGTATCTTTGAAAAAGTTAAGTCAGGTTGGATCTGAAGTATATAGTTTATTCAAGAACTGATCAAGAAGATCACACCAATTAAGAGTTCTATATGGGTGAAATTTCTGTGCAATTAAACATTGTTTTTCTTGTAAGATCTTTTATAGATCTGAGTTGTAATCCAGTGTTTATAAAGGTTGAGGTAGGGCTAAGAGCCTGAGGTGTAAGACTTGTGAAAGTCTGAGTTATAAGCCTGGTGATAAAGGCTGAGGTAAGGATGTTGCCTGAGGTAGGGTTCTTGGGAAGAATCTGAGGTAGGACTTGTATAAGTCTGAGCTGTAGAAACCTATCAGGTTCTGAGTTATAAGATCTATGGATCTGAGTTAGTGGAAGGAAGTTGGGCTGAATCTAGTTCTCTACTGGATAGGCGAAGGGGGAAAGTGGATGTACCCATAACTTGGGGAACCACTATAAATCTGGTGTACTGTGTTGTGCTGTGAATGTTATGTTGTGGATTATATATTCTATGATGTGATAGTTCTAGTTACTTGCCTAAAATTATTAAAGAAAATTAGAACCTATTCACCCCCCCCCCCTCTAGGTGTCTAGGCTCTTGAAATCAAGTCTTTTAGACTCCACATTCTAGAATCTTGTCCACTATAAGACTTCCAAGAAAATGTGGGATACCCTGATTGTTTATATGCATGGCACTGAAGAAGTTAGGGATAGGAAATCCCTACTTAATTAGGAATCTGAGGCATTTAGGTAAAGCATCAAGGACAACATAGCTGATTGTTTTGAAAAGTTTTTCAGAGTGGTCAATGAGCTGAGGAACTATGTGAGGGTATTCAACAATTATGAGCTGAATGATAAGTTCCTAAGATCTCTAACTAGATATTGGGACACAAATATTTGTGCAATCAGAGAAGTGGCCAAGCTTGTTGAAACTCCTCCTCACACCTTGTTTGGAAAGCTGCTTTCATATGAAATACAACTATCTTCCAGGAAGTAGAAGGAGACCACCATCAGGTCCCATTACAAGGAGTGGACAGTGGCCTTCAAGGATGAGAGCTCTAAGAAGATCATGTAAAGGATTGCCTCTCCCCCAAGAAGGACAGTTGTCTCAGAAAACTCTGAGCCCAGTTCATCTGACAGTAACATGTCAGATGGGGAGTTTACTGTCTTCTCTAGGCAGTTTCAGAAGATGATGAAGAGGAAGTAGTGGAGGAACAAACCTTCCTCCTCTTTACATTACAAGAGGGATCACACTAATTTTGAGAAGAAATTATCTAAAGAAGACATGTATGATTCCAAACCTAGCAAACATATTTCTTCTAAAATTGTATGTTGCTATTGCAGCAAGTCTGGGCATGTCATAGATGACTGTCGAGTCAAGAGAAAAGAGACATGCGAGAAGAAGCATCACCAACACAAGGGCAAGAAGGAAAAGGCCTTCATTGCCAAGAATGAGAAGAGCTGGAGTCAAACCGACTCAACATCTTCAAATTATGAAGAAGAAGATGAAGCCTATATTGGGCTGTTTGTTATTGCTGATGCTGAAGAGGATGAGGAATATCCAGCTGTAAGGATAAGAATACTCCCCCTCTGTCGCACTCAGATAGTGACAATGAGGTGGATAAAGATGTTAGTGGAAATTATGGACTAATGGCCATGACAGATGGTGAATCTAGCCAGGATCAGTCTGATCAGCAAGAGGTACTAATTCATTCCCTTTCCTCCTCTGAATTTGACTATGAAACAATTCCCAATTCTGATTCTCCTTTATCCTATGATGAAGATGGCTCAAAATCCTAGGAAGATGTCAATCAATTGATTGATAATTATGGGTTAATCTTGGAAGCTCTGAAAAAGAGCAAGTTTCTTGTCAAAAGACAAGTCAAGGAGATTGCTTCTTTCAGAAAAGACCTCTCTTTGCACTCTAAGCCAGCCTCTCAGTTAAGCCAGATGAGCAAAGAGATATCCCAAATTAAAGTAATCATCATTATCCAAGGTACAACTATAAACAGTAAGAACTCTTTAATTAAAGAGTTGGAAGATAACTACTCAAAGAGAGGATGCTAGTGGCTCAATACTCCAAACATAAATAAGTATTACCACTCATTGATACCTTCACCTCCCAAACTAATAAGAAGGGGCTGGGGTACATTGAGAGGAACACTAGAAGAAAGAATAAGAGGAAGGGCAAGGATCCAATTCATCCTACTATCTCTTTTGAGAAAGTTGTGTTCCCATCCCACAAGTATGACCAATATTGTATATATGGTCACTGGTTCAATACAAGATCCAATAGTGTGAACAAAAATGTTCACAGCCATAGTGGAAGGATGGGCATTGGTTTGAGTGACTTTAAGGCTCCCTATAAGGAAATCCAGATGGCCCATCATAGACCATTTGTGTTTGGTACTCTAGCCCCCAAACTCAAGGATAAGGCTATGTCCTATTCTAATCCTCTTCCAACAATAGCCCAGACTAAAGGTAAGTCAGTCAATAAGCTTGACTTGGCCATCTCTGATGCCATCAATATCTTGTCTACTTAAAAGAAGACTGTTGTTGGAGGAACTCAGAGTAAGCCAAGTCCATCGACTGGCATACTCACCTTCAGTCAAATTCTTGCTGAGAGGGACAAAAAAAGGCTGCTGCTCTCCCTTTTGAACAGATAACTATCGACAGCTTGCTCTCACCAAGGGCTGTTCAGAAGAGGAGATACAACATCTATGAATGTTGGTGCTGTGGTAAAGTGGGACACTTTGCCATAGATTTTTGTCATAACCCTAGTATGCTAAGGGCAAAGGTGAGTCTTCCTATCAGGAGTGCTGCAGGTAGAAAAGTTCATTTTCATACTAACAAGAACTAAAGACCCAATCTTTTTTGGGGTCCTAAGGTAAAATAAATTGTACTTGCTGGATCTTCCATGTACCCATGCACCAATCTGGTACTTGGATAATGGTTGTTCCAGACACATGATTGGAACAAGGTGTCACCTGAAGGACTACACTCCTATGATGAATGGGCTTAAGGTGATCTTTAGAGGTTCAGACAGAGGAGTCACCAAGGGTTATTGTATGATCACCAATGTCATATTCTCAATCACAAAAGTGATTTATGTGGAAGGGTTGCAACACAACCTGATAAGCATAAGCCATCTCTGTGATCTTGGCCATGGAATTGTCTTCCACAAGGATTAGTGTCTTATTAAAAGGTCAAGTGACCCAAAGGTCATCTTGATAGGAAGTAGGAGTGGGAATATTTACTGTTTAAACTTTTTATTTTTAACTTTTGACACCCCAGTGTGTCTAGTTGCTAATGAGAAAATCTATTACTGTGTGCAATGACATAAGAGGCTTTCCAAATTGAAGTACAAGACAATTAGCAAGCTATTCAATGAAGAGCTAGTTAGAAATGGTCCCAATATAAGATGCACTATGGAGGGCATTTTCTCTGCATGTCAAAATGCCAAGCAGACCAAAGCATTATTTAAGAGCATTAGGTCTAAGGATTCTGTAAGGTATTTGTACCTCCTACATATGGGCTTGTTTTGTTCTATGCCAGTTCATTGTCTAGGTTGGAAAGTCTATACACTTATGATAGTTGATGACTATACCAGATATGTATGGGTTTTCTTTCTAAAGAAAAGGTCTGAAATCCTAAACATCTTTATGACCGTTATTAGGCAAGTTCAAAATGAAAAAGATAGTTCTATGGTCAAAATCAGAAGTGACAATGATACTGAATTTTAGTCTGAGGCACGACAAAGTTCTGTGAAGAACTAGGGATTTGCTAGGAGTTTTCTTCAGCAAGAACACCCCAACAAAATTAGATAACTGAGAGGAAAAACATGACTCTCATAGAGGCTGGCAAGACACTACTCTTTGACACTTCTATCCCAGAATACTTCTGGGCTGCGGCAGTGAACACTGCTTATCATGTCTTGAATAGAGCATCTATTAACAATTACCACAAGAAGACTTCTTATGAGATTATGAAAGGCAGAAAACCAAATCTAGTCTTTCTTAGGATCTTTGGTAGCAAGTGCTTTGTGCTCAATAATGGGAAGTCCTACTAGACCAAGTTTGCAGCCAGTTCCTATGAAGAGATATTTGTTGGGTAAAACAATCTTATCAAAGCATATAGGGTCTACAACTTGAAAAATCAAGTTGTAGAAGAGTCTGTTAAAGTAGTCTTTGATGAATCATCAATGATTAATAGTGAGCTGTCTAGATCTTGTAAATCTGCAGAGGTAGAGCTGGAGATGGATAAACTAACTAGTAAGTACACTCCTCAAACTGCCCAAGAACTAGATGATGCTATGTACATTCCTGAAGAAGGATAAGGTACTCAGGTTATGACTGAAGACTAGCAGGATCCAGCTACTGAAGTTCTTGATGTTGTACTAAGAGTACTAGCAGCTATCAGGTATTTGACAGATCATCCCATATACCTGATCATTGGAGATGCTATCCAAGGGATTATATTCAGGAGAAGAAGCCTCAACATTTCCATGTACTCTAGATTTCTTTCTCAGGTTATACCAAAAAGGTTTGAATATGCCAACTTAGACCCATTTTTGATTGTAGCAATGCAAGAAGAACTGAGTGAACTTAACCAGTTCAAGAGGTGCAATGTCTGGAAGCTGGTTAACAGATCACAAGGTCAAAACATCATTGGAACTAAGTGGATCTATAGGAACAAACTTGATGAAAATGGTGTTATAATCAAGAACAAAGACAGACTGGTTTCCAAGGGATACAGACATGAAGAAGGTTTTGACTTTGATCAAACCTTTACACCGGTTGCTAGATTGTAAGCTATAAGACTATTCCTTGTATATGCTGCACATAAAGCATTCAAGGTCTACCAAATGGATGCCAAGTCAGCTTTCCTAAATGGTGACCTGAAATAAGAGGTCTATGTTGAGTAACCCTCATGTTTTGTTAATTCTACTCTCTTGATTTTGTTTTTAAGCTTAAAAAAGCTTTATATGGGTTGAAGAAAGCTCGCAAGGCCTGGTATGAAACCCTATCTAGCTTTCTCATTGAGAATAAATTCTCAAGGGGAAAGATAGAAACAATACTATTCCTAAGGAAAGTAAAGGGTAAGATCATCCTAGTCAAAATTTATGTAGATGAAATAATGTTTGGGACAACTGATGACGACCTCTGCAGAAAGTTTTCTAAACTTATGCATTGGAAATTTGAGATGAGCAGTATGGGTGAACTCAAGTGCTTTTTGGGCCTCCAAGTAAGACATTCTGAGAATGTACTATCCATCTCTTAGTCTAAGTTCACCAAGGAGTTCATTAGAAAATTTGGAATGGAGAGTGCCTTAATATTGAAAACTCCAATGGGGTCAAATGTGTCACTAGACAAGGATGAGACTAGGAAACCAGTTGATGAAACCTTGTATATATGCATACTTGGCTCTCTCCTCTACCTTACTACTAGTAAGACAGACATCATGTATGTTACATGTGTTTGTACTAGATACCAGACTTGCCCTAAAGAGTAGCATTATTCTACAACTAAAAGAATTTTGAGATATCTCAAGGGCACACCTGATATTGGCCCATAGTACCTTAGGAATAGTGATTTTGAACTAACTGGTTATTCAAATGCAGACTATGTAGGCTATAGAGATGACTGGAAAAGCACCCCTGGATCCTGTAAAATTCTAGGGAGAAGGCTTATTCCTTGAGTAGTAAGAAGCAAACAAGTGTTGTAATTTCAATAGCAGAATTAGAATATATATCTGCTGGAAGCTTCTATGCTTAGCTATTGTGGATCCATCACCAGCTCAAGAACTACAACCTAAAGATAAGTAGAACTCCCATGTATTGTGATTCTACTAGTGTAATCTTTAATGCTAGGAATCCTGTATCTCATAGTAGGACTAATCATATAGAAATTAAGTATCATTTTAGTTGAGAGCATGTGGAATGTGAGGACATTAGCCTTTAGTTTATCCCCATATACAAGAAAGTGGCTGTTATGTACACTAAGACACTAGATGAAGCCAAGTTTAACACCTTCAAAATTGAATTGGGTATGATGAATTTATTATATCTTCAGTTGCTCCTCATGAACTCTTGTTGTAGGAATTACTATATCTTGCAGGTTGTCAAGACTATTTTGGACTAAGTGTCTATGTGTCGAGTGCGCTGAGTCTAAGTTCTCAGGCATCGAGTGAGTCAAGACAACATCAGAAATCGAATGCACTGAGTCTAAGGGTTCAGGCGTCAAGTGTGCTGAGTCAATATCAGGCATCTAGAGCGTCGAGTTCGTCGAATCCACTCAATGCAGACTTACAGGTACTTCAACTTACGGTGATTTAATGGGATTAATATCAGGTATGTGATTAGAAAAAATACACTATTCCTTATCCTTTTCACCCCAAACCCCCCTACGATGAAAGAACGAAGATCCTACAGATACTCAGAGCCGGAATGGCTCTGAAAGAAATGAATTTCCTATTCGAGGGTTGTGAACTAGTTTGCAATGGTTTCAAAGATGCTCCTTAGGAAGTGATGTAGGTTCTACACCTACTAGAGGTTCTTGACTTAGATTTTGTTATATCTGAGCTAATTCTGATTTGGAAGAGAGAGGTTCTGGAACTTTATTTAAATGCCTCTATGGACTCCGCTTCCAACAAGCTAAAATCCTCAATCTGTGAGAATAAGATCAAGATTACTCCAAAGAGATTATGCAAGGCTTTGCATCTACCTAGGGTGAAACAAACTGATGAAGATACAGACCTGTATCAGGATGATGTTAAGATTGCCCTCAAGTTGTGTGGACTCTCCAGGCATACCACTAGGTCTGTGTTTAGTAAAGAGATGAACATAAAAGGAATGTTCCTATCAGACATAGTAGGAAATGCTCTGCTCTGCAATACAGGTTCCCATAATAAGATATATAGGAAGATGTTTGAACCGATGACCCGAATTATTCAATCAACAAAGACTGACTGGGAAAGAATGTTGTTTGATGGAATCGTGGAATGCATCCAAGAACATAACCTGGGAAGGATCTTGTCTCTTTATCTGCACAGTACTATCTCAGGGATCCTCTACTTGATGTTAGGAACAAAAATCAATCACATGAGAAAAACGGATTCCAAAATGTTCGACAAATGGGAAAGAGTTCTACTGCCACACGAATAGAGTACTGAGATGAAGAAGAAAGATGTTCTGATTACTAAGGAGAGCACAGAAAGAAATTATTTTGAGAAGAGTGAAGATGAGCAACAAAATCCCTAGTTAACTGAGTCTTCTGAAGGGACTAGAAGGGAAATGAGTGCTCAGGTATCAATTTTATCTAAACCTAGAGAAAGAATCCAATTAGTTGGAACACAGTCTGATGAAATTCAAGCTGATCCCATGGACATACTGACGTGCCATCTAGTAGAAAATGTCTGTGCCAATATTGAGGGTGGAGACATAGCACATAGTTGCTCTTGTTGAGTGAGAGCAAGTTTAGTTTCATATTAAGTACAAGCCCGACTCCCTCCTAGAAGATATCCAAATTTACAATACTCGTGTTGAGGATGAACATGCTCCTGTTATAGAGATTGAAATGGTTCAGAACATTCCTAAAGGATAATAGATTGTATCTGAGGACAATGCTGAAGTTGAGGGGGAGATTCACTCTGATCTCCCTTCTCTAGAAACTGTCTATGAGATAAACTCCTCTGAGTCTAACAAAGGTACTGCTGATGGATCTTTTTCAGAATACATGATGGCTGATTCAAAAAACAGAGAAGTTGCTAGACCAGATCAGGACAATGTCTGTGATGAAGGAACATCACATCAAGCTGATTAGATGTCATCCACCTTCCTAGCACAACTGAAGGGCTTGCTGGATGAGCAGAGGAGACAAATTGAACAATTTGTGGATGATTCCATCAAAGAACTAAAAAAAGATATCTCTACTGAGATCAAATCCTTTAGATTTGAAGTAAATTTGCTGAAGGCAAACACTGTGGCATTTTTTATGAGGGCTAGCCCAGTTGTCACATTCACTGAGAGCATGCTTCAACAAATCAGACAAACCCAAAATGACATTCTCCAGAACCAAACCATCACCTCTGGCAATATGGAGATGGTAAACAATGCCCAGCAGAAACTGATGGATGCCCATAGGATTAATCTAAAGAGGATAATGGATGCTTGTACACAAGTTTTGGATGACCACATGCTTGAGGTCAAAAATCATGTTACAAAAGGTATCAACTTCTTGGATGCAAGACTCACAACTGCAAAAAATATTCTGACTGCTACTACATCTTAAGAAGTCAGAAAGGGGGAGAAAGGAATAATTAAGGCAAATACTTAAAATGCAGTATGGATTACCAATGTTATTAGAGGATCATTGGGACTTGAGAAGTATTTATATGAAAACATTGACCCTGCTCAAGTCCCTGAAGATCTGTATGGTGATCAGTATGGTGCTCAATATGGTGATCAGAGTGGTGTCCATTATGTTGAACAAAGTAGTGCTCAGTGGGCTGAACCATTAAATTATGTTGTAATTACTACATTCAGCCCTACTGTTGACTAGATTGCCAGGGCCAAAGGCAAATTAATTGCTGAAGAAGAGGAAGAAGTAAGGCTCAGTAATAAAAGATATAAAGAAGAGATGGAGACCAGGCTAGAATTTGAGAAATGGAGTCCTCATTCAAGGACTATTATATTGTCTGCCTGGTATCAAATCAAAACTAAGAAAACTGACAAAGGAAAATTGTATAGCTCCCTAGAATGGGAAAATCAAGAAAATAATGAAGAGGAGAGAAGGTAATTCAGACGGGATAAGAAGTCAGGTGTAATGCCACCAGATGCTGTGGAGCCCTGCAAGTACTCCCCCAAGACCTATAGTTACTTTAAGAGGCAGAGGGAAAAAGAAAAGAAGAATAAAGATAAGGAGAAGGCTGCAAAGAAACCCAGTAGGGGATTATGTTTAAGGAACCAGAAACATGGTATGTTTTGTACATTCCTTAAAGGGCTATAGGAATGTGAACTTTTTGTATTAAGCACACAATCTTTTTATGAATCTTTCCTTTAATAAAAATGATAATTCTGCATGTTTACATCTTATTGATTTCATATTCTGTGATGCTTTATTGTTATATATGGTAGTCTATATCATTGTCCAGGTTCTGACTTCTTCAAATAGGTGGAGATTGTTGGGTTCATTGATCACAATGCCCCAGATTTGAAGAAGGCCCAAAGTACAATGGTATGTACATGATTGTGTTTAATGTATGTTCAAGTTCATTATATGCAGGTTGGACTCTATTACATTAGGTTGTCTGAGTCACAATGACACATGGACTCAAGACAGGAGGCAAGCAACGCAGAAAACTGACTAAGTACAGAAGCGTTGAGTGAAGGCAATTCACTCAACGCTAAGAGGCCATAAGCATCGACTGATGCTCATGAATTCAAAGCCTCAGAGAAGCAATGCAAAAATCTGGCTAAGTCTAGAAGTGTTTAGTGAAGGCAGTTCACTCAACGCTAGTAGAGAAAGCGCTGAGAGAACACAGTGATATCAAAGCTGCAGTGTTGTTATCAAGAAATCTGTCTAAGGACATATACGTTGAGTGAAAGCAGTTCACTCAACACCTACTCAAAAAAAGTGTCCATGGTAGAAAGCATTGAGTGAAGGCAGTTCACTCAACGCCCAAACATCTGATATCTATTCTAAGTTCAGAAGCGTTGAGTGAAGACAAGCCACTCACCGCCTCATCAAGAAGCCAAACAGAGGTAGAAAGCATTGATTAAATAAGCTACACTCAATGCCTTCATTCAGAGAAATCAAGCCAAGTCTATACATGTCGAGTGATGAAGGCTCACTCGATGCCTAAGCTATTAGACTATAAAAGACTATATATATTGAGTAGAAAAGGATCACTCAACAGACTCAACGCCTCCAGTCATAGAATTCAGCTAAGTACTTGTGCGTTTAGTGATAAGGCTTCACTCAACGCCTATGCAGAATAACTCGATTTTTCTAAGCCCACAGGAGCTGAATCATGATGACATCAACATAAATTCAAATATCGCGATTTTTGTTTACTAGAAGACAAAATGCATCATATGCCTTATGTACAGCTGTAAATGAAAAAGTGGTGGAGAAGTTGCCATTTCTAGCCGCCCATACTGCACAAAGAGCCGTTGAGCGGCGAGATACAAAAGGATAATTCCGAGAAATTAAAGTGTTATTCTTGAAAAAGAAAAGAAGTCATCTTTTTCCTATGGACGGAGTTGAAGCTTTCAGAGAACTTTCTTAAAATTTAGTCAGTGATTTACAGACAGGATTTGCTGTTGAAGGAATTTTTCTCTAAAGATCAAATTTACTCTTAACAACAAGGTCAGGAATGTTGGAACCAAAAACTTGCCCCAACAAGAGTTCGTACCCTAGGGTGTAGCTAACACCTACTTCTCCCAAGCCCAGACCCCTGACCGTCCATAAGGAACTAAGGAACTGACCCTAAGCAACAACATGGAGGTACCTCCACTAATCCAGAAGATCTCAGAGTGCTTCACCTCCTTAGCCAAGTGTTAAGCTAAGGATACCTCAAAAAGCACTACAAAACTTCAAAAAATGAGAAATCTTGCCTTCTGAGGTACCCTGTGGGTCTATTTATAGATTCCAAAATGTTGGTCTGCCAATAGAGTAGCTCCATAGTTCTAAATGGCTATATGCTGCCAAAAGTGGTCTTCTAACAGCGTAACTCCGCTGTTCATGAAGGTTATTTGCAGCCCTGCAAGGGAATTCAAGTAATCTTACCTTTGGTCTGTACTGGACAGGAGGTTTTCGCATACCCAGGTGGAAGCCCTTCCACCTCCCCTAGAGAAAGGCTTTTCCAATGCCCGGCCGAATGTGGGTCTACCCTCCCACTCGCCTGCTCTTGGGCAGGAGCCTTCCCGTCTGCTCTACTAATATGTCTAAATAATCCATGCGCTGAGTACAAAAGAATCACTCAACGCCTCAACTTAAAAAATCTTTGAGAGAATTAAGTCAAGGTTGATCACTCGACGCCTTAAGGCAAGAAGCACCTAGAGCGTCGAGTGAATGATGATCACTCGACGCCTTAAGGCAAGAAGCAATGAGAGAGTTGAGTAAAGGTTGATCACTCGACATCTTAAGGCCAGAAGTGCCGAGAGTGTCAAGTGATGGATGATCACTCGATGCCTTATGACAAGAAGCGCTGAGAGAATCAAGTGAAGGATGATCACTAGACGCCTTAACTCAAAAGAGTTCTGCCAACTCCGGGGGCTTTCCTCCTACCTAGGCAGGAGCCTTTCTAGCTGCCCTGGCGAAAGGCTCTTGAACTACCTGCCCTGGGGGAAAATATCCACTCAGGGAATATGGGGTTATACACAATCCCCGCTCTTTGCGAGTGAGTCCTACGCTCATAAAGAAAAGTTCAACCACTAATATTCGATGATTGCTTACTGAACTTTATGGGAATCTTTTGCGGGTCCCACTCCGACCCTATATATATGCTAGGGCATGTCTCCAAGACATCGTCCATTCTGCTACTTCTTATCGCTTTAGCTATCGCTATGCTTCGAAGATGTATGCAAAACAAGCTGTTAAACCGATCTCGTGGGAGGTACAGGACCGCCTCGCCGCTGCTTAGGCGATATCTCTCGCCGACTATATTGAGTTCGCCCCCTGGCTTATGGTCAAGAAGCTAGCAGACTCGGCTTATCGGCAGAAGAAGGCCAAGTCGGTTCATAGAGATCATTCTAGGAAGGAGCCCGCTTCGCCAACCCCGACTCCTATCCGCGAGAACCCTCCTACTCTGATGGAGGTATTTTTCTTTCCTTGCCTCTAGGCGTAAAACCCCCAAAACAGGCTTGTCGTATTGATATGATACCTCTCTTGTAGGGGATGGTTCCAGAAGGCGTCACTGATGCTCTTCCGGCAAATACAGAATCAACCCGGCTTCCCGATGAAAATTTACCGTCAGTCTCGGAGGCGGCCCCTCCGATTACCCAGGCCCGGCCTGTGATTTCTCCCAGTAACTTTCTTGCTTGGCTTTCGCTTTAACTAGCTTGTTTTTTATTCTTTCACTTATCTAGATTTCCGCAGTAGCCACTTTCAGAACCTTGGGTATTGTAAGCTTGAGGCCCAGGACTCCTGCCGCCAAGGACCCTATCGATCCAGAGACCGACCTTCCCCTCTTGCCTAAGAGAGCCGCTAACAAGTCTCTTTTTCCTACGCCGGATTCTCGCATGTCCAGTAGGGAGGACAATGCCTTCTCTTTGTCGGGGCAGACATCCTTCTCCCCGGGACAGGGAATACCACGCAGTCCACTCCTTGGGAATCCTTT
Source organism: Platanthera zijinensis (assembly GCA_039513925.1). Classification (NCBI taxonomy): domain Eukaryota; kingdom Viridiplantae; phylum Streptophyta; class Magnoliopsida; order Asparagales; family Orchidaceae; genus Platanthera; species Platanthera zijinensis. The sequence goes on along the minus strand of CM077097.1, from coordinate 60,551,613 downwards.
CAAAGGGAGACCTGGATCTTCCCGCTAGCAATCAGGTAAACACTGCCCCTTCACGCCCCTTAATTACACCTCTCACCCCTAAATTGGTCCTAACACAGCCCCCTTGCCAGATCATCGGGAGACTGCAGAGGGGCCCGATGCAGATGAGGAGGTGATCTCACCACCGCCTTCCCCAAGCGAGATGGTGAACTTCCTTGAAGCCTTCAGAGATGCCGAGAAGCAGAGGGAGAGAATAGTTGAAGCCCGTCGAAGCTCAATTTGATGCAGTGAGAGGACTCCTTACTGGAGATTACCCTCGTGACAACGATTGAGTAGCGTCAAAGCATGATCGAGCAGGATTATATGCACATTCTTGGCGAGACAGAGCGCCAGGGAGGTGGATGCGGGGAGACATCTCCCGAAAGGCACATCACGCGGGCTTGAGATCAACTATGCCTGGTCCATCAGGAACTTACCATCGTGACAACCAATAACTATTCACGAGTTCCCCCAAAGAAAGGGAGGAATGGTCTGGGTCTCTAGCGGTAGGAGCAATACTGAGCCACACGTGTTCTTTCCCCTTCTTACCCCAACCTCCCAGCCTACCCTTCTCGCAATGCACCCTTTTTGGCCTTATATAATAAATAGTGAACATATATTTTATTATGGCTCTCGCTCGGCGAGAGACCTATTTTATCTGACCTTTTATTTTTCATATCATTCTTATTATCTTGCCGAATGTCTAACTCTCGCGATATGTTTACTTTTTATACTTGTCGTTGCTTTTCTCTTACCTGGGATCCCTCCCAGAGGCTCTTGCCATCTATAGGTACAGGAAGCATCGGCAGGGTGGGGAGGGATACGAATCGTCAAAATATAAAAGTTGAAATCCGCACATCCACCGTGAGGAAAAATCACATAATTACCGTATATTTTTTTCTTTATATAAATAGGTCGGCTAACCAACAACATTTACTTCCATTAGATTCCAAACTTTCGTCTTCCTCCTTCTTCCACGCTCTCGCCACTTCTGCAACCTCAAGCCTCTCACCCATGATTTTTCTCTCCCTTTCCTCCTTTTTATAAAATGCCAGGAGAGACCGAGGCCCGTACCAAGTGCACACAATGCCTTCTCGACTATGACTTTCCCCCCTGCCGGCTGATTAAGAAGGAATTCCTCTCCGCCGTCACACACTACATGTAACACCTCCATCCGTTTCATGAAATATAATAGAGGGTTCATCCGGGGCCCCACATCATATTCCACAAACAGGCAGCCATATTACATATGAATATCAAAATGACACGAATCCTAACTCAGAGCATTCTAGCGGAAGCTTCAGGGGTTAAATTTTGAACTCAAGTACAACAGTAATGTCCACTATAAAAACCACAGGAATTTTATACAAAATACACAAAAATCAATATCACTGGCGATAGTAAATGTCGTTGGCGATAGTCACTATCGCCCAGCACCAGTCAACAGTGATCACAATTGTTCTGGCCTTAAGGCCTTATATGTAGTCTTTATAAGTGTGGTTTACAGACATCGGTACATAGGCCGACCACACATGAAAGCACTAAAACTTTGCTTGGCCTTTGAGGGCTGACATAGCATCAGGGCTGCGACCCGCTATTTACTACTTGGGTCTCTAGTACTTGCACAAGGACAATCCAACACTAGGGCAAAAAATAAGGAAACGGTCAGCATTCAGCTGACCAATTTATAACGACCCCACCCCATTCCCGGGGCAGTGGTATTCCTTCCCTACATGCATAACATTTATTCAAAGTGGCAATAACCATGTGTGTTTAAGCACCATTCATTACATACACAGGCACAACAGCCACACACACCGTGCACTCAGGGAACAATCTTAGTGTACCATATTTCCCAATAATCACCTCACGATCAAAGGTCCAAGACTTGACGGTACATTCTTGAGCATTCTAGACTTTTTTGCCCTAGGCCTAAGACTCTCATTATGCCATCGATGAGAACCAATTACTTTCGTCAGTCTAATCAAGATATACATAATGCAGGTATAGTTCAGTCACTTCCCATTGCTCAGATCGCCATGCCACTTCCAAAATTCGAAGCAATCAAGGACAATAGACAAGATGCGAGTGGACTTCACCTTTCCGATTCGGCTCAAAGGCCTCTATGGCTGGGCACTACCATCTCTCATCTTTTCATTCAATGGTCCCAAGGTCTCTTTGAGACAGGCCTCACAAATATAGCTCACTAGGATCTATCGCCCTCGACAATACTCACTATTGCCAGACGATATCCAATAGTTCTCAAAACCATGGAATTTCTTGGGAATTTTCCTGGAGCACACCTCCCATACTTCCTGTTACTCCATTTTACAGGAACAACCCCCAGACCCTATAAAATACTCGTTTATACTCTTAGTTTTCTCCGTCATGCAAAATAAAACATCACCAATCCAGACCAACCAGTCTAGATGGGCTTCACACATCTTGCCTATTCCGTACTACCCATTTTCATATCAATATGCAAACTAACCAGGGATAACACGTATTAACCCATCAGAATTCCCTCGATTCTCCACCTTTTGGTGGTGGATTCCATGCTTATGCAATAGGAGGACTTCACTTGTCCAAGAAGGAAGATCATTACCCTTATAGCCCATTTTGGAGCCATGAATGAGCTTTTCTGTCCGGTTGGAAAGGAACGCCTCACTTTCCTCCTCAAGGATCCTGCCTCGATTCTTGTTTCTGACAACTGGATTTCTTCCACTAAGCTGGTAAAGCGTCAAACCTCAGCTTCTTCTTCCTTATATCTTTTCTCTCAAGAGCTTGAATGAAAAGGGGGAGAGAGAGTGAGAAGAAGAGAATGACTTCTCTTGTCTCCACTCCCTTGCTTAAGTGGTCTCGGGTTTAACCCCAACAACAGGATCCTCTCTTCAATAGGAGTGAATGGCTGCGATCCATGTTGATAAGTCAATTAAATCGATATCGACGCGCGATATTGGATGTCGCCTGGTGATATTGACCATAGCCTCTTTGATTCCAGTCAACCACAGCTCATCGACCGCTTACCGACCATCCGATACGTGTCTAACGTTATATGGCACTATCGTCTGGTGATATCCACAGTCGCAAAGCGCTATCACACTTACTCAATGATTCGTGGAAAGCCGTCGATTGTGTTGCGCTCACTCAACGCTTCATGGCATCGAGTGATATCGCTATCGCTTCGGCGATATTCACTATCGCCACGCGATATCCACACTGATAGCTTACTCAATGATTCATCGAGTTTACTCAACACTTGAAAGTGTCGAGTGCGTCGAGTATCATCGCTATCGCCATCTGCGATATCTACTATCACCCGGCGATAGCCTCCAATATTATGTTTTCCATTTTTGGGGTGTTACCAACCTCCCCTCCTTATAGAAATTTTGTCCCAAAATTGGATTCAGCTCTATGGAAAAACAACAACTAATAAGTTACAACATTGAAGAAAATGTTACAATATCAATTTATAAACAACTCGGGAAATAATCGCGTGTGGTTTGCTCATGCTCCCATGTAAGTTCTTCACAACCATAATTTCCCAACAAAATAATATTATCTCGATTGTCTTGTTCAGTAACTGCTTGAACTCCGTATCCTCGATCTGAATGGGCCTAATCTTCGTTGTCAGCCCACGATTTACTGGTACTTGATAATTCAATCACTTTAGTTTTCTCTTTCACAGCTTTTCGTATCACCGATATGTGAAACACATCGTGCAAGCCAGTTAACTTCGTTGAAAGAGCTAACTGATATGCCGCTTCTCCAACCCGTTCGACTAATTCAAACGGACCAATATATCTCGGACTTAACTTTTTCAAGTACCGCATCCTGTACACGCCCTTGAATGGTTTTATTTTCAAGAATACCCAATTGCCAACCTGCACACTTCACGTTTCGGTGCTTGGCATTGTAGTATTTTGCTTGCCTATCTTGGCTTACCAACAACCTCCCTTGAATAGAGCGTATTGTCAAATTAGCATCTTCGACTTCCTTACGCTTGTATAACATAGATTCGCCTTTTTCCGCCCAAGCTAAAGGTGTATGACACTTTCGACCATATAAAGCTTCAATGGGCTCCATCTGAATACTAGCTTGATAGCTATTGTTGTAGGCGAACTCTATCATATAGAGGGTGTCCTCCCACCCCTTCCCTAAATCCAAGGAAAACATTCAGAGCATATGCTCCATAGTTATGTTGGTCCTCTCGGTCTAACCATCCATCTGAGTATGAAAGGCCATACTGAAATTCAGTTTAGTCCCCACAACTGATGGATTAGCCTCCAATCATTCGAAGTAAAGCGCCCGTCTCGATCATTGAAGATGATATGGGGCATACTATGCAATTGTACTATGTTGTCTACGTACAACTTAACCAACTTTTCAATTGAATCATCCTTCCTGCTAGGTATTAAGTGTGACACTTTTGCCAGCCGATCAAAGATCACCCATACAACAATGTTTCCGCTCTGTGATCTCGGCAGTCCATGCACAAAATCTATAGAAATGTCATCGAACTTCCATATCGGGATTGGTAATGACTTTAGGAAACCACCAGGCTTCTGTCATTCAGCTTTTACTAAAACACAAGTTTGACACTTTTCCATGTAATGAGCTATGTCTTTCTTCAGACCCGGCCACAAGAACATCTTTTGCATGTCCTTGTACATCTTTGTGCTCCCTTGGGTGAATTGAGTACTTTGTAACGTGTGCTACATACATCAATTTCTCACGTAGTTTACCCACTTTAGGGAAACACAAACGACTGTGCTTTCTCAAAAGACCGTCATCCAAGGAGAATTGGGTATTTGACCCATCCACTGCATAGCGTTTCATACTGTCATCGAGTTCCATCGCTCGCCCAACTCTGTACGCAAGATCCCATTGCACTACCGTGTAGTATACACAAGCATTTGTAATAAATTTGTCTTTATCGGAGTCCTGCGACTTAAGGCATTCTTTACTACATTTCCCTTCCCGATAGTGCAATTAATCTTAAAGGCGTAGTCCCCAAGGAACTCCATCCACCTCTATTACTATAAATTTAGATCCTTATAATCTAATAATAACTTAAGGCACTTATGGTTCGTGAATATATCCATTTTCATGCCAAATAAGTAGGGATTCCACAGCTTAAGTGCAAAAATCACAGTCGCTAACTATAAGTTGTGTACTAGATATTTCCGCTCGTGCACCTTCCGCTGACATGAGCCATAAGATATTACTTTTCCGAACTGAAGAAGAACACAGCCTAAGCTGCTCCCCGATGCATCACTATAAATTTCATAGTCGTCTGTACCATATGGCGACCTCAAACTAGGCTCCGTGGTCAAATAACTCTTTAGGTCTTCAAAAGCTCGTGCGCACTCAGACGTCCAAACAAACTTCTGATCTTTACTCGTCAGTGTGGTGAGATATAAGGCTATCCGCAAAAAGTTCTCTACAAAGCGCATGTAGTAGCTCTCAAGTCCAAGGAAACTCCTGTCGAAATCTGAACTCCACTCGACAAAATTCTGATAGCTGATTTCTTCTTACAGGAGAAAGTTGTGTTTGACAAAATCTGAAAGCTAAGTTCGACGAAATCTTCTTCTTACAGCTAAAAAGCTGAGTTCGATGAAATTTGAACTCTGGTCGACGAATTTTGATAGCTGAGTCCTTCTTACAGCTAAAAGTTGAGTTCGACGAAATCTGTAATCCGTTCGACGAAAGCTAAGCTCAGCTCGATGAATGGTATACTCAGCAATTCTGTACTTAAAAATTTTCTTCAGCTTTGCTTGATGGAATTTAGTGAGATGGCCTCACTCAATGCTTTTTGCCTTTAACACTTTCTTAAGCTTCCTGCCTAATGGCATTGAGTGAGCTGGCCTCACTCAAAGCTATTTGCCTTTAGCTCTTTCTTCAGCTTCCTGCCTGATGCCGCTGAGAGCGTGATAACCTTATCTCAACGATTCTTGCCATATTGCGTTGAGAGCTTTGAGTGAGCTTGCCTCACTCAACGATTCTGGACTTTAGCTGATTTTCTGGCTTCCACTACTTAGGCTTTGAAAGGATAACCTTTTCTCAATGATTCTGGCCATATGGCATTGAGTGAGTTGAGATCACTCAACTCTTTTGGACTTAGCTAGATTTCTGCCTTTGCAATACTGTCAGCTTTGAATGCCTGCCTGTCACAACCCATATTTTCTCCACAATAAAAGATATATAAGAGTAAGTAGAAAACACGTGCCATAATAGTTGGTATCAGAAGAAGGTTGTGTTGCTTGGCTGTTTGCTGGAAGTTGAGGTAAGTGGTGTTTTTCTCATCCTGCCAAGTTTGTTCTTTTGACTTTTCATGGTCTTTATTTCCCATTTTTTCCCTTAGATCTTAGGAGTGTTGTAGGTTTTGGCCAAGGACAGCCTGTTGTATGTGCAGGAATTCTAGACAGTCCAAGTAAATAAGAAGAAAATTATCTTTTGTCTGATTTTGGGCTGGTTGCTGTAGTCCAGTGTGGTTTGTTTGGGTAGATTAGATTTTCCGCTAAGTCCTTGCCCCTAAGCATTGAGTATTATCTTAGTGTAGAATTTCAGTTTCTAGGCTAAGTGTAAAATCGTTGAGTGTGTTGAATACACTCAACACCTGACTTATTTGATCTAGAGGCTAAGTATAAAAGCGTTGAGTGAGTGGTACTCACTCAACGCGATGTTGAGTGACCATAGCACACTCAACGCCATTCTAAAATTTTTTCTGAAGCTAAATACAGAAGCGTCGACAACGTTGAGTGAGCTTAACTCACTCAACATCGTTAGCCTGTTAGCGTTGACAGCATTGAGTGAGCTAAACTCACTCAATTGCGTCTTTTTATTCTGTAGTCTAATTATCTTGGCATTGAGTGAGCTGAATACACTCAACGCCATCACAAAATTCAGTCTAAGTGGCAAAGCTCAACTCACTCAATGCTTTGGCACTTAGACTGAATTTTTCGAAGTCGTTGAGTGTATTCAGCTCACTCAACACCAAGACACTGAGACTATAGAATAAAAAGACAGCGTTGAGTGAGTTTTGTTCACTCAACGCTATCAACGCTAATAGGCTGACGACGTTGAGTGAGTTCAGCTCACTCAACGCTGTCGATGCTTCTGGACTTATCTTCAGAAAAAAATTTCAGAATGGCGTTGAGTGTGCTATGGTCACTCAATGCCTCATTGAGTGAGTACCACTAACTCAATGCTTTTATACTTAGCCTCTGGATCAAAACAGCCAGGCGTTGAGTGTATTAAACACACTTAATGCTTTTACACTTAGCCTAAAAACAGAACTTCTACACTAAGATAACACTCAACGCTTAGAGGTAGATACTTAGCAGAAAATCTAATCTACCCAAATCGACCACACTGGACTACAGCAACTAGCCCAAAATCAGACAAAGGACAATTTTCTTCTTATTTACTTGGACTGACTAGAATTCCTGCACATACATCAGGCTGTCCTTGGCCAAAACCTACAACACTCCTAAGATCTAAGGAAAAAAAGGGAAATAAAGACCATGAAAAGGCACAAGAACAAACTTGGCAAGGATGAGAAGAACACCACTTGCCTCAACTTCCAATAAATAGCCAAACAACAAAACCTCACTCTGATATCAACTGTCACGGTATGTGTTTTCTCCTTACTCTGATATATCTTTTATTGAAGAGAAAATGCGTGCCGTGATGCCACGCCATGCAGGGGATAACTGCAGACGCTCATGCAAGAACCCAACTCTACAATTTATAAGAAATTCATAAGTTATTATGAATAAAATACAGTTTAAGTTTAAATGGCCATATCCCTCGACTTAGTGGATCAACTAGCCCACTTGAAAAATATAGGTATACGCTGCGGAAAATACTTTGATTATGTTTATTTAACATCCTACGCGGGCATAAACATCACCGAAGGATAACTCGCGTTATGCAAGACTTTAAATTTACTATGAGTATGAAAATAGTCTTTACGTTGGCTAGAAAATAGTATTTTATTTTTGGAAATATGGCATGTATGAAGTACTAATAGTAATGCTTTTATAAGTTAAAATATCTAACATTCACCCTAGCATAAAATATCCCCAGAGAGAAAGTAGACAACCTCAAAATAGACAAAATAATAGTTTTAGCAGAATTCTTAGCATCGTAAGAGAAAACCACCAGCGGGCGTCAACAACCTGACACTAACCCACTGGTGAGTATGTATGTCTGTACTAAAAGAAAACAACTAAAGAACTACCTCACTACCGTGAGGAAAAAGGAAGCCTCAGCAACAAGCAATCCACTAACAAACTCTCAAAGGAAACTAGCTGCTCAATCGGCTATAGCTCAGAACCTGAGGCATTCAAAGAAAGAACACCTCAACAAGGAAAATAAGTAAGTGGGAGAGGAGCTATTTAAATATATGCAAGTAAATAGCAAATGGGGGTTTACCAAACCCTATAAAAAGAATGCTGCCAAACTCAGCTAACAGAATTAATACGAAACAACAAGTGAGTAAAATACTCATCAATAGAGTAAACAAAGTGCACTAAGTGCGAGAATGAAGCCATGCTTCGAGAATATCTACAAAAATAAGCAGAATAACATATATTTAAACAAAGATTGCTGCCAAACTCAGCTGATCGTGGAGGATATGATCATATGCTATATTTTAGACCACAGAGGAGCATGGGATGAGCGACTCAGATTGATGGAGTTTGCATATAACAACAGCTATCAAGAAATCTTGCAGATGGCTCCGTTTGAAGCTCTGTGTAGGAGGCGCTGCAGAACTCCTTTGTTTTGGGCTAAGGTTGGTGAAAGACCGTTATTGGGTCCAGATGCGCTCGAAGAAATGGATGTTTCGGTGAAGCTTATTCGAGAGAAGCTTCAGATAACTCAAGAGCATTATGAGAAGAATGCCAATCGGCGAAGATCTGATTTGGAGTTTGCTGTAGGGGACTTTGTGTTTCTTAAAGTTCCCCCGATGGTTGGAGTTAAGAGGTTCGGTAAGAACCGAAAGTTGGACCCAAGGTATGTGAGAACCTTTAGGGTTGTTGAGCAGATTTATGTGATAGCGTTTAGGCTGGATTTGCCCGTAAATTTTCCTTGTGTGCACGATGTTTTCCACGTGAGCCAATTGCGGAAGTTTGTGCTAAGCAATATGCAAGTTATGAATTCTGTGCCCCAGTTAGAGCCCAATCTTTCTTATTTTGAGATGCATGTCCGCATTCTGGATTCCCAAGATCGTGTATTACGAAGGAAGTCAATACTGATGGTTAGAGTTTTGTGTAGGAACTAAGACGTGGAGAGCGCGACTTGGGAGTTGGAATCAGCTATGAGGGAGGCTCACCCTCATCTATTCTCCTAATTGGCTTGGTATGTAATCTTCTCTATAAATCTTGGTTGTTTATTTTCCTTCTATAGTTGATGTTCTGTGCGTAAAGTTTCGGGGCGAAACTTTATTTTAGGAGGAGTTACTGTAATGCCCCCGGTTTTTTTGTGGTTAATTTAATCCTTATTTGGCATTACGTTGACGCATTTTCGGCTTGTTCCGTTGTTAGAGTAGGGTTTTAGCTCTTTAGGTTTTCTGAGTGGCTGGTTTGTAGTCTGTTTGAAAGATTCCATAGCGAGCCGGATTCTATTTTGGTGACTCGGTGGAGCCTCTTCGGGAATGCTTGTATTTTGATTTTGGGATGTGTTAGCCCGAGTTTTTTTTGTCGAATGTCAATTCCGACTTCGTCGTTAGATTCACAGTGTGGGTATTTAGCTACGGTGTGAATTTCATTAAATTTCGAGGTCATTTAGTTTTCGCGTTGTTTTGACATTTTATTTAATAAATTAATATAATGTTATATTATATTTAAATTCTGAGTGGCTGGTTAATAGTATACTTAATTTACATTATATTATAAGATATTATATTATATTTAGCTTTGGTGGAAGGATAATTTATTTAGGATGATCTTGTAATAACCCTATTCATCTTCCCCAAACCCGACGTCTGGCTTGTTGCGAAAGGAGCTTGAGCGACGGAAAACCTGGACCCTCGGCCGCCGATTTCTTGAGCTAGGGTGCTCTAAATTCTTGTTTGAGGGTAGATTCGAGCTGCTCTCACCTAGATCTACGTTCCTACAGTAAGATTCTCAGTTTTCATGAAATTTTGGGTGTTAGGAAATTTTGGATTGACCCTTTCTTCCTTTCAAAAGCTTCAGGTTTTGTTGCTTAGTAGTTCTTGCGTCCGAATCTGAATGGAGGAGTGTTGTTTGGCTGTTTGCTGGAAGTTGAGGCAAATGGTGTTGTTCTCATCCTGGCCAAGTTTGTTCTTTTGACTTTTCATGGTCTTTATTTTCTTTTTTTTCTTAGATCTTAGGAGTGTTGCAGGTTTTGGCCAAGGACAACCTGCTGTATGTGCAGGAATTCTAGTCAGTCCAAGTAAATAAGAAGAAAATTATCTTTTGTCTGATTTTGGGTTGGTTGTTGTAGTCAAGTGTGGTCGGTTTGGGTAGATTAGATTTTCTACTAAGTCCCCGCCCCTAAGAATTGAGTGTTATCTTAGTGTAGAAGTTGAGTTTCTAGGCTAAGTGTAAAGAATTGAGTGTGTTGAATACACTCAATGCCTGGCTGTTTTGATCTGGAGGCTAAGTATAAAAGCATTGAGTGAGTTGTACTCAGTCAATGTGGCATTGAGTGACCATAACACACTCAACGCCATTCTGAATTTTTTTTCTTGAAGCTAAGTCCAGAAGTGTCGACTTTGTTGAGTGAGCTGAACTCAAGCAACACCGTCAGCCTATTAGCGATGACAACGTTGAGTGAGCTAAACTCACTCAACGCCGTCTTTTTATTCTGTAGTCAAAGTGTCTTGGCATTGAGTGAGCTGAATACAATCAACGCCATCACAAAATTCAGTCTAAGTGCCAAAGCATTGAGTGAGATGACTTCACTCAACGCGGTGTTGAGTGTGTTGAATACACTCAACGCCATTGCTTTATTTTTTTAGCTAAGCATGACAGTATTGAGTATGCTGAACTCAGTCAACGTCGTCAACATGTTAGCGTTGATAGCGTTGAGTGAGCTAAAATCACTCAATGCCGTCAACCTGTAAGCGTTGACAGCATTGAGTGAGCTGAACTCACTCAACGTCGTCATCTTGTTCTTCTGTTTGGTAAAGTCAATAGTATTCAATGTGCTAAACTCACTCAACGCCTTTGCTAGTTTTGCTATTAAGTCAAAAGCATTGAGTGTGCTGAGCTCACTCAATGCCTTTGCTAGTTTTGTTGTTAAGTCAAAAGTGTTGAGTGTGCTGAACTCACTCAACGCCTTTGCTAGTTTTGCTGTTAAGTCAAAAGCGTTGAGTGTGCTGAACTCACTCAACGCCTTTGCTAGTTTTGCTGTTAAGTCAAAAGCGTTGATTGTGCTTAACTCACTCAACGCCTTTGCTCGATTCTACTGTAAAGTAAGAAAAGGGGTTGATAACATTGAATGAGCTGAACTCACTCAAAGCCGTCGTCCATAAAGCGTGTTGCAGCTAAGTGTTTTAGCATTGAGTGAGTGATACTCACTCAACACGACGTCGAGTGAACTCGACCCTTTTCCCGCTTAGTGTGTTAGTGCTAAGTGAGTGGAACTCACTCAATGCAGTGTCAAGTGTGCTGACAGCACTCGACACGGCGTCGAGGGTACTTGACGATTTTCCCCTTTGTCTAGTTTTGTCTTGCCGATTCGTTTTCTATCAAGCTAATCTTTATTAGTGATGCTTGTTTTGAATTAGCTTGGGATTAGTAATTTCTCACCATATTCGTATTGACAAGTATGGCCTGGAATGATTTGTCTTTAATATTTAAAGGTGTTAAATCTGACTTTTGGGTTGGTAGTCAATACAGACCTCCAACTTAATTTTAATTTGTGAATCATTATAATGCTGGAGATATATTTGGACTGTTTGGTTGGTTGGACAATGTTGCCACCACCACAGTACCTTGTGTATATGATTGATGGGTTGCATTGGACATTGAGGCCACCACCCTATTGTTCGGTTGAGACAATTTGGACTGTCTGGTTGTGTTGGACATTATTACCACCACCACAATACCTTTTTGAATGTTGTGGGTTCTGTAAGTCCGGGTTGGACATTGTGTCCATCGGCTCAGGACCCTTTCCTTCCAGTGATAATGATTTATATGTTTAGAGTTATTAAGCTTTGTTTAGATATATGTTATTCTGTAAATTTTTGTAGATATTCTTGAAGCATGGCTTCATTCTCGCACTTGGTGCACTTTGTTTACTCTATAAGTGACTATTTTACTCACTTGTTGTTTGTATTAATTCTGTTAGCTGAGTTTGACAGCATTCTTTTTGTAGGGTTTGGTAAACCCCCCTTTGTTATTTACTTGCATATATTCAAATAGCTCCCCTGCCACTTGTTTATTTTCCTTACTGAGGTGTTCTTTCTTTGAATGCCTCAAGTTCTGAGCTATATTCGATTGAGCGGCTAGTTTCCTTTAGGAGTTTGTTAGTGGACTACTGGTTGCTGAGGCTTCGTTTTTCCTCACGGTAGTGAGGTAGTTCTTTAGTTGTTTTCTTTTAGTACAGACGTACATACTCACCAGTGAGTTAGTTTCAGGTTATTGACGCACACTAGATGTTTTCTCTTACGATACTAAGTATTCTGCTAAAACTGCTATTTTCCCTATTTTCAGGATATCTACTTGCTCTCTAGGGATGTTTTATGCTAGGGTGCATGTTAGGTATTTTAACTTATAAAAGCATTACTATTAGTACTTCATATATGCCATATTTCCAAAACAAAAATACTATTTTCTAGCCAACGTAAAGACTATTTTTAAACTCATAGTAAATTTAGAGTTTTGCATGACACGAGTTGTCCTTCAGTGATGTTTATACTCGCGTAGGATGTTAAATAACAATAATCAAAGTATTTTCCACAGTGTATACCTATATTTTTCTAGTGGACTTGTTGATCCACTGAGTCGAGTGATACATCAATTTAAACTTAAACTGTATTTTATTCATAATAACTTATGAATTTCTTATAAATTATAGAGTTGGGTTCTTGCCCGAGCGTCTGCAGTTATCCCCTACACGGCGTGGCATCACGACACATTTTTTCTCCTTACTCTGATATATCTTTTATTGTGGAGAAAATGCGGGTTGTGACACTGCCTTCTCTCAGCACTATTAGCTGAATGGCATTGAGTGAGCTTTCCTCACTCAATGCATTTGGACTTATGCATATTTCTAACTTTCTAGCCTATCACCTTGAGTCCACCTTTCATTGTCTCTTGAACTAGCTGTCCAATCATTGTGACAAAGACTAACCTATATACATGACCTTAAACATACATCAAATACAACTATGTCTATCTCATTGACATGTTTGACATCATCAAATCAGGGCCATTAGGATCAATGGACACAACGATCTCCCCCTATTTGAAGATATCAAAACCATTTATCAATTTCCTTAGTCAATGAGATACACATTACATATGCAGTAAAACATATTAAATTAAGTGAAATGAATTTTACCTACTCCCCCAAGATTGATGCAGGGTGAGTTTACCTTAGAGGATTACCTCTTAGCTTGACCTTTTCTTGCTTGATCAACCTCTTCTCCCCATGACTTTATCACCTTGTGTTTCTTTTATGAAGGAGTTTGATCTCTTTAGATAGTCATCTTCTATCTTTCCCCCTTGAGCTTAATCAATCTCATATCTCCCCCTTTTTGACCTCTTCAGATAGTCAGGAAGGAGCATCAGGTCTGTCTCTCCCCTTATGTTCTCCCCCTAGCTGATGTAGATGAATCCAGGAGTGTTGCTGCTTATACCACTTGAAATTCTCTACACCACTTGAAGAGACCACTTGAAAGTATTGTATACCACTTGAAAGAACTTGAAAGCACTTGAAAGTCTCTAGTCCTGCAACTGCTGATACCACTTGAGAAGAAGCATCTGATCTCTTCTTGAAAGCCTTTAGTCCTACAGCTGCTGGACTTGCTCCCCCTTATTAGGAGCATCTGCTCTCATCTTGTTCACTAGGTCTGCATTACCTACAAGAAGAACATACCTGCACAAAAAATAATACCTTAGGGAGTACCTGGAGTTATTCTAAGTTCAACAAACCCAAATCAATTTTGAAGGTGTTGTACTTGGCTTCATCTAGTGGCTTAGTGAAGATATCAACCACTTGCTTATCAGTGGAGACAAACTCTAGATAAATGTCTTCTTTCTCAACATGCTCCCTAATAAAATGATACTTTATTTCTATGTGCTTAGTCCTGCTGTGTGAGACAAGATTCCTAGCATTAGAAATGGCACTAGTAGAATCACAATAAAGAGGAGTTCTACTTATTTTGATGTTGTAGTCTTCAAGCTGATGTTGTATCCACAACAATTGAGCACAGCAGCTGCCTATTGCAATATACTCTGACTCTGTAGTTGAGATAACCACACTAGTTTGCTTCTTGCTGCTCCAAGACACCAGTATTCTACCCAGGAATTGATATGTACTTGTGGCACTTTTCCTGTCTTCCTTGCAGCATGCAAAATCTGTATCTGAAAATCAAGTTAGCTCAAAATATCTATTCCTAGGGTACCATAGACCAAGATCTGGTGTACCCTTAAGATACCTTAAAATTCTCTTTGTAGCAGAATAATAAGATTCTTTTGGGCATGACTGATACCAAGCATAGACACATATAACATACATGGTGTCAGGCCTACTTGCAGTCAAGTATAGAAGGGATACAATTATCCCTCTAAAAAAAGACTCATCAATAGGTTTCCCTGCTTCATCTTTGCCTATAGACATACTTCACCCCATTAGAGTTCTCATGGTGGAGGCAGTCTCCATACTATATTTCTTTATTAACTCTATAGTTGTAAGACCCCCATTTTTTTTCTTTTTCGACACCGGGGTCTTAGGCCCAGAACCGCCGCCTTGCAGTGATACCTTCGCACCCGGGAAGGTCGTCACTACAAGACGCCGATTCTGCCGGCCAAAATCGATCACCACTGTAGCATAAGAATAAAGCAAGTCCACAGAAAATCACATATATAGAAATAAATTCCACGAAGGGAGTGTCCACAAATAGTACATATAATGAAAATCTCGGGCTTATGCCCGGTACATCAAGTCCTCACTACAATTCACTCATCGCGGAAGCAAACTAATACAACTACTATAGTTCGGGACTCACAGTCCCTACTGTCTGGACTCTAGTGCTAGACTGTCCGATCTCCAAGCATGCCGACCTCCGGGGCTGCTCCTCCATGTTGGGCTCCATGGTCCCCTAAATGATGTGGTTCGAAAACCGTTAGTCTAAAAGACTAATTCCTATCGTCCCCCACCCCTTCCCCCATGGCTCCTAAGCACCGAGCGGAGAGAAGGAAAGGGAAGAACATGAAGGTGGAGAATAGTCAAATTCCAGATGGCAGCGGAACTAAACTAACAGTGTACGCATGATAATAATTATACAAAATTAAATAAGTAACCTTAACTTATGTGGGTACACATAAGCTAAGGGATCTTTTGCAGGGCTCCTATCGTATTAAAAGTCCCATACCGATTAATACGATAGGGTGTCGGTTCTATTAGCAGACTTATAATATTGAAAGAGAATCTTGACTTATAAGCACGCTCACATGAACTTATAGGCCAAGGGGTCGTTTTGCAAGGCCTAATGTATAGAGCATCCCATACCGCTTATACATTAGGTGTCGGGTTTTATGAAATGGTTATGCTATGAAATACAATTATGCTATGATGTGAACATGCAAGTGCAACTCACCCACTCGACTCTGTGTACACAGACCTTTAGTTCCCCCTTTCGGAGCCGTTACCTCCCAGGATACCTCCGTAGTGGCAGACGGAAGCGGTGGATTGGGCCTCGCCCACCTCTAAACCAGTAAAGCACTACCGGTCAGACCTATCGTACGCCTCAATGCTTGGTGCACTAAGCGGACGCCTGCATACTCTTGCCGGCTGGCGCACTGGACTTCTGTTGGCGAAGTGCTCACCACACTTGCTGTTGGTACCCTAGATGTGATTTGGCTTATGTAATCCCTTTCCAGCCCCTCTTGATCCATATAACTATATATGATCATGTTTTGACTTTGTTTAGTCTCCCTAGGGCAGTTTATATCTGACCTAGAGTTTAGAATAGAAGTTGTAGAATGAATTTTTAGTTAAGGTTTTTTTTCCGTTCGACCATCGTCGAACGAGGCCTCGCGATCGTCGATCAGTGGTCGACGATAGCAGGGCTATAGAATCGTTGAAGTCAAGACAATTATCGTCGACCGATGGTCGACGATCTCAGAGCAAGCTTATTATGCTCTGAAGGATGGTCGACGATCTGCTATCAGCAGTTCGACGATCGTGGTCTTGTTTCACGATTTCTGTCTCGACAGATCTTTGCCTTAATCGTCGACTTCATGAGATGGTCGACGATATCTGTCTCGACAGATCTCTGCCTTAGTCGTCGACATCATGAGATGTTAGACGATTTCTGTGTTAACAGATTTTCTGCTTTAGTCGACGATATCTTGAGCTGGTCGACGATTGCCGTTCGATGATTTCTGTTTCGACAGATTTCTGTTTTCAGTCGACGATCTGTTAGCTAGGTCGACGATCATCGAACCCCTGTTCGACGATTTCTGTCTGCCTTTAACAGTTTGTATTTATTTTATTCCTTGGTTTATTTCCAAGTGTTTTAGCGTGTGGTTAGAAAGATTTTCTGAAGAATGTTTTTGCTAATTTATGGCTTAAATTCAAATGAATTACTTACCAAATATGTCAAGCATAAATTACGGGATTTCGTATTTTGATAAAGCATTTTTGTCTTATTATACAAAATATATTGCCAGGCTGTATTCTAGCCGTTGGCGGTGTATGCTATTTCCAAGAACGATAAATCTTTATGCTGAGATATTTTCCTATTCATTTATTTCCTTATTGGGACTGACAGAGAGCTAATAGGTCATTCTATTCCTATTGCTATATTCTATTTTGAGATAATCTGTTGCAGGGCTCGAGAATTCAAATCAATAGAGCCGTTCCAAAAGATAAATGAGAAGACATATTTAAGAGAGATTTTTTTCTCAGAATAATAAGAAGTTATAGTAACAGAGAGATTTTTCGTGTGTTGCATTCTTTCAAGCTTCTCTAGAGCAACTCTTCACAATCTCATAATCAGAAGAAGAAAAGCTTTCCTGAAGCAAAAGTCCAAAGCAATCTATTTCATTCTCAAGTCTCTTGAGCATCTGCTTAGAGTTTTTTAAGACTTCAGAAAGAGCTCCAGATCTGCTTCACGTGCTCCAGAATCTGAAGACCTGATAAAAATCAGTCTACAGATCTCTGAGGATTTAGTTTCAGTTTATCTGAAACTCCTTCATCCTGAAGCAAAGGCTTTCCCTGGACTTTCACTGAGCCAGGGGGAGACTTTGATTCTTTAGAGAATCCACAAGTCTTCTCTAATCTGTATTTACAACAGAGAAGATAATCTAACCCTCTCAACCCCTTTGTAAAAAGAGTTTGTTCACATCTCTTCAAAAGTGAACGTTGGTGACAGGGCACCTTATCAACAACCTGTGGTTGAGCATCCTTATCAAAAGCTCAAAGGGTCTGTTTGATCTACCTGAATCAGATCATTGGTGGCAGGGCACCTTAGCAAAAACCTGTAGTGGATTCCTACCAGGGTGGTAGAAGAGTGGAGTACCTATTAAGAGGGAGCCACTATATATCCTGTGTCTCTGGCTGTTTTGTTTAAATTGCTTATTCTGTGGCTGTGATAGAACTACCTAGGATTTCTAGTTGCTGTGATAGGTTTATAGTTAATCTGAAATTTCAGTTAACTCTCTCACTTGTGCACTTCACTGTGTTAGGCTCTTAGGGTTCAAGTATCAGATTATTTTATTCCGCAAATCAACTCCAAGGGAGCTGACTAGTTATTCATAAAATTTGAATACTCTATTCACCCCCCCCCCCTCTAGAGTAGTTTACAACTTATCCCCTCACTTTCAATTGGTATCAGAGGGAGGTTAGCTGTTCATACAGGCTAACACCTGAGTTAAAAGATCCTGTGATAAGTTGTTTCCTGATACCATTCACAAACACTTTCACACATGGCCCAGTCTAAGGATTATTCAAGCACCAGACCTCCTGTATGCAACTTGTCCAAGTTTGGCATATGGAAGGCCAGGATAAGGCTATACATGAATTCTATTGATGAAGATATCTTTTCTTCTATTTTGACAGGACCACCTGCTAGGCCTGCTGCTGCTTCCACCTCTGCTGATCTCAGTGCTGTGCCACCACCTGACTACAATGAAACTTACAAGAAGGCAAAAGCAGCTGATGCTAAAGCAATGAATATCCTAGCTCAGACAATGTCTGATGAGATATTACAGAAGCTTGCTGAATGTACCTCAGCCAAAGCTATGTGGGATTCCCTCAACCACATAGTTGCTGGCTCAGCTGATGAGAGGAAGGACAGGAGATCCAATCTCACCTCTCAGTATGAAAATTTCAAGAAGGATGATGTTGAAGACATTGACACAATGTACACAAGACTCAGTTCAATAATAAGTGAACTGAGGTCTTTGGACAAGGAGATAACTTTGTCAGAAGTAAATGACATGATCCTGATGTGCCTTCCCATCTCTTGGGACTCAAGGATATGGCCCATCAAGGATGGAAGAAACACTGTGGAACTCTCCACAGAAGCTCTGTTGGGAAAGCTCAAGTCATATGAGCAAACTCTAAAGAGCAGAGCTGCTGCAATTGAAGTAAAAACTCCCACACCTATAAAGAAAGAGCACTCTCTAGCTCTTAAGGTGGCTGAGACTTCTGAAGGAAGTCAATCAAATGAGGAGTTACTGGCACTCATTGCCAAGAGGTTCTTCAACATGGGAAGAAGAGACCTCAGAAAGAAGTTCTCCAAGCATGAGGACAAACCAAGGTATGACAAGACTCCATCTAAAGAAATCATTTGTTATGTTTGCAGCAAGCCTGGACACATTGCCCCAGATTGTCCAGAGAAGAAACACAAGGAGAAGAAACATGAGAAAGAGTACAGGAAGCACCACTCCAAGTCCTCATCACACAAATACAAGAAGAAGGACAAGGGATTTGTGGCTGCTACCTGGAGTGAAACAGAAGAGGATACCTGCTCCTCTAGCTCCAGTGATTCAGAAGAAGAAGAAGAGAAGAAAGCCAAAGAGGTCTGCCTCATGGCTATTGATGCCTGCAGCTCTCTGTCAGCTGCAGAGAATTCTGAAGAAGAAGGAGACAATGAAGAAGATTTCTTTATGGAAGACCAGGTAATCGACTCATTTGATTTCTCATCTCCTGAGTTCAAACTAAAATTTAAAACTCTATGTTTAGATTTACTATTATCTGAAAAAGAAATTAAGTCACTTAGATTAAAAATAATGGAACTAGACATGGAAGGTACTGAAATAATCAGATTAGAAAAGGAATTAGAAAGATTAAGAGAAGAAGTAACATTCTTAAAATTAGAACTAGCTAAATCTAAGAGGTTAGAAGAACAATTAAATGACAGAAGCCTTAAATTATCTGAAATAACCTGTATAGCAAACACTAGGGTTGGTAATGATAAACTAGGCTTAGGTGCTACACCTAGTGAACCCATCCTCCTCACAAAGGAGAGATTTAGCACTCCAGTAAAATTTGTTTCTGAATCAGGAATAAAGAATACTGAGGAAATTGAAAAATGCAAGAAAATTCAGAATAAGATTAAGAAAGAGAATAGGAAGAAAAAATTTCTAGCTTTACAAAAATCGTCGAACATTAATCGACGATCGTCAAACCAATCGTCGAACGTCTATCGACGATCGCTGAACACCTTCACCAAGTATGATATCTTTGGTGCAGGAGATCGACGATCTCATCTTGAGTCGTCGACCAGTGATCGACGATCGTGGAATCCAGAACATAGCACTACTACAAATGGTCGACGATATGGCTTGCGATCGTCGACCGTGGATCGACGATCTGGACTTAAGCTAGAAAATAAATTTCAAACTTCCAGATGTGCAAATCCCAATCACTACCCTAGGATGTTTAATCCTTCAACTGAATGGATTATCCCACCTAGGAGATCACACCCTTTAGGATATAAATCTAAGCCTGCAAAATCTTTTATATCTAGTTTTTCTTTTGTGAAGAATACTGGACCCAAGGTAACCTGGGTCCACAATGTATAATTGATATCTTTGCAGGTGAAGACCTATCCAGTCATACATGACAAATGGTATCTGGATAGTGGATGCTCAAAGCATATGACAGGAAAGAAGAAGAATCTGTCAGGGTTCAAAGCCAAGTTGGGACCAAAAGTTGTATTTGGGGATTCAAGCTGTGGACAGACTGAAGGGTATGGCAGCTTCACCATAGGAGCTGTAACATTCAAGAAGGTTGCGTATGTCTCCGGACTAAAGCACAACCTAATCTCTGTAAGTCAAATGTGTGATGCTGGGTACAAGGTATGGTTTACTGACACTGCTTGTAATATTGCGTTAAATAATACTATTGTGTTAGTAGGTATTAGAATTGGTAATGTTTATGTTGTAGACTTTAACTCATCCAAATCTGAAATATGCTTATTTAATGAAGTAATCAGTAATAATACCCTTTGGCATAAGAGAATTAGTCATGTAAATTTGAAAAACATTTCTAGGTTGGCTAAATACAATCTTGTAAGAGGCTTACCTTCTTGCCCCTACAAGAAGGAAGGCCTTTGCAAAGCTTGTCAATTAGGTAAGCAAACAAGAAATAGCTTTAAATCAGTTAATAAAAGTGATTCTCCCAGGATCCTGTACTTGCTACATTTGGATTTGTTTGGTCCTATTGCTGTACAGAGTCTTGGAGGAAAGTTTTACACTCTAGTAATTGTAGATGACTTCTCTAGGTTCACTTGGGTATTCTTCTTGAGAACTAAGGCTGATAACTTCAAGGTTCTTACAGATTTTCTAAAGTGTATACAGAGTGAGTATTCTACTCAGATTGCCTTGATCAGAAGTGATCATGGTACTGAGTTTGAGTCTCTTCTTATGCAAGAATTCTGTGAGAAGGAAGGTATCAAACATAGCTTCTCTGCTCCTAGAACTCCTCAACAAAATGGGGTAGTTGAAAGGAAAAACAGAACCCTAATTGAAGCTGCAAGTACATTGTTGGCAGATGCTAACATGCCTCTGTCCTTTTGGGCTGAAGCAGTTAGCACAGCTAATTATGTATTGAACAGAAGTCTGATACATAAACTTAAGGGTAAGACTCCCTATGAATTACTTAAGCAAGTGAAACCTAAAATAGACTATTTTAGAGTGTTTGGCTGTGTTGCTTTTGTTCACAATAATAACAAAGAATACCATAGAAAATTTGAGGCAAAATCTTCAATGGGAGTCTTTCTGGGATACTCTCAAGTAAGCAAAGCCTATAGGGTCCTCAATAAATCCTCTCTTAAGATAGAAGAGTCTGCACATGTCTCTTTTGATGAGACAGTCATGTATTATAAGGAGAAGGACTCTTCCTCTAATAGTACAGTGCAAGTCCTAGGAGTAAGTAAGGATTTGGAAGGTTTGAGACTCACACAGGAGAATCATCCCCAACAAACTCCTCAGGTTGCTTCTTCAGATTCTGAATCTGATGTAGAACTTCTTCAAGTTAAAGCACCTGCTCCAACAGTTGATCAAGTTCCACATGAGGAATCAAATCCTGAAACTGTTGAAGATCAGATCATTGTTGAACCTACTAATCTTGTCACACTTAGAGATCATCCTGTATCTCAAGTGATTGGAGACATTTCAGTAGGAGTCCAGACAAGACATCAACTCAACAAAGATGTGATGTTTGCTTGTTTCCTTTCTCAGGTTGAGCCCCTAACCATTAAAGATGCTGAGCTTGATCCACACTGGATTATAGCCATGCAAGAGGAACTTAACCAGTTTGAAAGATGTAAAGTTTGGACCTTGGTTCCAAGACCAAGAGGCCAACGGATCATAGGCACCAAGTGGGTGTTTAGAAACAAGCTTGATGCCCAAGGCATAGTAGTTAGAAATAAGGCTAGGCTAGTAGCTCAAGGCTATAGACAGGAGGAAGGCATAGATTATGATCAAACTTTTGCCCCTGTAGCTAGACTAGAAGCCATTAGGATTTTCCTAGCCTATGCTGCCTATAAAAGATTTAAGGTCTTCCAAATGGATGTGAAGAGTGCCTTCCTCAATGGAGATTTAAAGGAAGAAGTGTTTGTTGAACAACCACCAGGGTTTGTTTCATCAACCTTACCCACTCATGTGTTCAAACTCCAAAAGGCTGTATATGGACTTAAGCAAGCTCCTAGAGCTTGGTATGAGACCTTAGCAAATTTCCTTCTAGAACACAAGTTTGTGAGAGGTGTAGTAGATAGAACCCTATTTATTAGACATCTTAAGGACTCACAACTGTTAGTTCAAATCTATGTAGATGACATTATATTTGGCTCTACTGATCCCAAACTATGCAAGAGGTTCTCTGAACTAATGCACTCCAAGTTTGAGATGAGCAGCATGGGTGAGTTATCCTATTTCCTTGGTCTCCAAGTGAAACAGTGTGTTGATGGTATCTTCATTTCTCAATCAAAATATGCCAGAGAGCTGGTTAAAAGATTTGGAATGTCTGATGCCTCATCAATGAGCACACCTATGGCCTCAAATGCAGTTATTGATTCTGATGTCAATGGCAAGTCTGTTGATCAAAAGAACTATAGAGCCATTGTTGGTTCCCTGCTGTATTTGACTGCAAGTAGGCCTGACATAATGTTTGCTACATGCCTATGTGCTACGTTTCAGGTCAACCCAAAGGAATCTCACTTAACTCTCCTCAAGAGGATCTTGAGATACCTTAAGGGATGCCCTAACTTAGGACTGTGGTACCCAGCTGAGTCAGGATTTGAATTAATTGGATATTCAGATGCTGATTATGCTGGATGTAGAGTTGACAGGAAAAGCACCTCAGGGACCTGTCAGTTCCTGGGAGAGAGACTTGTCTCTTGGTTTTGTAAGAAACAGGCATCTGTGTCTACTTCAACTGCTGAGGCTGAATATATTGCAGCAGCTAGTTGTTGTTCACAGATTCTGTGGATTCAAAATCATCTAGTGGATTATGGGTATACACACTCAAAAACAAAAATTTTGTGTGACAGTACCAGTGCAATATCAATTGCTCAAAATCCTGTGCACCATTCCAGGACCAAGCACATTGAGATTAGACATCATTTTCTGAGAGATAATGTGGAAAAGAACAAGATAGCAATGGAATTTATATCCACAGACCTGCAGAGAGGAGATATTTTCACTAAGCCCCTTGATGAACAAAGGCATTTGTTCTTCCTGAACCAGCTTGGTATGATTAATGGTTCAGAGTAGTGAAAATTTGGATAGTTTTGTTTTCTGTCTAAAATCGTCGAACGACTGCTCGACGATCTTCGACCAGGTCAGAACTATCGTCGACCAACGGTCGACGACAGCTCGTTCGGTAGTAAGGCAGAAATCGTCGATCAACCGGTCAACGATCTATCCTTAGGTATCTATCGTCGACCAGTGGTCGACGACAGATTTTCTGTGCTGTGTGGAGAATCGTCGACCAACATATATTGATCGACGATCGTGGTGATTGCTTGTAGTCGGTAGACATTTGACGTTCAGTCAAACATTGACTATCGTCGGTCGCTGTTCGACGACCGATTTTATTCCGGGATCGACGATCGCAGATTTGTATCTAATAGTCGATTTAGGTCTGGAGATCGTCGTCCTTCCGCTCCGTCTTTTCATATTCCATCTTCTGACTTAGAATTCATTCTCGAACTCTAATCCCGCGCGATTCTCTTCTCCCCTGCTTTGCTTCTCGATTCGCCATTTTCTCTCAAATCCTATGGCGATTCCTTCTGCAGTTCTCTTTGGGATGAAGTTTGACACTGGCTTCTGTGTCGACTTCGATTCTTTCAGCCGATGTGATCAACCCATCCAAGCCATTCTGCAGCTATGTGAAGATCAAGGCCTAAAGAAATTTATGTCATTCTCACCAAAGATTAATATACCAGAGATTCGAGAATGGGTATATACCTCATCCTCCAGCGACGAAGCGATGACTGGAAAGATAAATGGAGAGGAGGTCACTCTGACTCCTGAAGTTTTGACTGAGCTGTTTGGACTGCCAACCGGAACTGAGGACTATGAGCAAACTGCAGAAGAATATGGCCGCATGCTAACTGTGATGGGCCATGCTGAGGGTATTCCAGCTAAGCTGCTAAAGATAAACCTGTCTCCAGAGTACAAGTTTCTGGCCGACCTGGTGGGCAAGGTCGTTTTGGGAAAACATTCTGCTCACGACAACATCAACAGGCAACAATTTGCCCAGATGTCAGCTTTGGTGAATAAGGCACAGATTGCCTGGGGAAAAGTTCTGTTTGAACTAATAAGGAGAAAGAACAATCAGAAAGAAGTAAACCTTGCCAGGGTGTTGGGTGTGTTTCTATATGTGAAAGCACCCCTGCTGCTTGTTTCTGCACCCTCCGCAGTCAACGCCAGCAAGAGGTTGGACCCCTCTCTCTTCAAGAAATCTCAGAGAGTTATCAAGAAGTCAGCCAGGGTTGATCCTAACCCTTCATCAGACACAAGGGCTGATTCAGCCACTCTCCAGCTTGCTGGGGAAGGCTCAGAAATTCCTTCATCCTCCCTCTTTACCCCTGCATCCTCATCTCCTGCATTACCTTCCACACACCCTGCAGTGCCACCACAACATGCATCTCTCATTCCACCTGCATCTCCACCCCAGTCACCAACACCACAACATCTGGCAGCTTCAGCCAGTGTTGACATGGTGACTGCTACCATCCTCACGCACCTCTCTCAACATGAATCCCACACTCATGTTGATGTTCACCCATCTCCACATGATTCCTTTGATCATGTGGTAGATCATACTGCTTCCATTCCATCCACCTCTACATCATCAGCATTTCAGATAACTCCTGAATTGCTTGCACATGTTGTAGAGCTCATCACTCCATCCATCCAAAAAATGATTGAGGCTGCCAATGCCCCTCTCATTGCATCCATCAAAGCCCTTACTGAAGCCATCAAATCATTTCCACCCTCTGCTGAGCCCTCTTCAGTAAGATGCATGACTCCAGTTCCCACTGAAGTCATGCAGGGGGAGATGTCTGTTGAAGTGGTCTCAGGTGATGCCTTGGCCCTTCAGGACAACTCTTCTCTTCCCCTTTCAGCAATTGTAGAAGAATCTCAAGAGCTTCCAAAGCATCTAGAAGGTAAATCACTTCCTCTAAAGGTTATAATCAGGATTTTAAATTGATATCTTTATCTAACAAGGACATTCACTCCCTAGTGAATCAAGCTTCTGATGAAGAAATCCCTGAGAAAGATAATGAAGTAGTCCCCATGGACATTGGTGAAAAATCTCCATTGAACACTACTGATACAGAAGTAGTGGTTCAACAATTTGAGAATGTTGCTGCTCAATCTGATGGTATAATGTTATTTAAGATTCTAATTAATTCACTCCAACTTGGAGTTAATTTCTTATTCCTTCCTATCTCATCTCAGCTGCTGATGATCCTGCATCAGTATTGCAAGATGTTGCTGCAAATTCCATTGAAGATTTGGAATCCTATCTTAACCTAGACTGTGAGTCCTCACTCACATCTACTCCTCTTATTCCTTCTTTTCAAGAGAAAATGGTCTCTTATAGACCTGAGTACCTTGATGACCCCTTGGTCAAGGACTCTCTCTTCTTTTCCTGTATAGCACTCCTCGTGTGTCTTGCAGAGGTGTCTATCCCTGATGTCGCTAAACATCTAGAAGGAATTATAACCTCCTTCCTAGATGCAAAGTGGTATCCTATGTAGATCTTCAGGTAACTCTATCAATTACCTATTGTTGCTCACCTTGGGGGGAATATTTTATTCCCACTTGGTTGTTAACCTATCTTTCCTTGTATGCAGGCACAATCAACACTGCTGCTGCTGCTGCTGCTGAAGAAGCTGAGGTCGTGCTAGATTTACCAGAAAAAGCCTCCAAGATGACTGAAAAGGAATCAAGCTCAGAACTGGTCCCCAGGATAGTTCCTGACTTGTATCCTAAATCAGATCTCTGGAAGAGCACTCCAAATGTTGATCTTGATGCCCTCCTTGAGCAAGATGCCATTGAGGAAGCAAGAGAAAGAGAAGATAGAGAGAAGCAGAAGGCTGAACATGCTATAGCTGCCAAGGATATCCCAAATCTAGACTTTGATGATTATGCCGGCAGAACCTCATCTCACTCCTCTGATGATGATGACTCTGAGGATTCTGATAGCTCCCAGAAAAAGAAAAAGGCTGTATCCAAGAAAAGGAAAGCATCTGCTCCTCCTACTGCCAATCCAGACAAGGATGTTCCATATTTCATTCTGAAGGGAATTGATCCCAAGAGCAAAGAATTTCGACCCTGGATGAGGCTCTCAAAGAATCAGACAAGAGAGAAAAAGAGATCAAAAAGATATGACACCCCTATTCAGAAATTCCCCCCAGAGGTCCTCCTCCACCTCCTGGTGCTGGAGCCTCTGGAAGTCTCTCTTCTGCCCCATCTGCAAGATCAGCCAGCTCTAACATTCATCAGTCCTACCAGAGAAGGAGTAACCAAAGCCAGGGAGGCCAAGATGTATCAGGACAAGGAAGAAAAAGAAATGAAAATGTTCTCATGGAACAAATAAAGGAGATGACTTTTCAGCAACCTACCTTCTCTCCTCCTCCTTCTCCTAAAAAGAAAGTTCCAGAATGGAAACCTTCTCCTCCCAGGAGAGGTCCATCCTCCTCATCAAGGAAACCTGCTGCTGCTGAGACAATTGAAACAAAAGGAAAAAGAGTGGTCTATTCAGAGAAATCCCACAAGAAGTTCATTGAACTTGCCCCTCCAAGATCTCTTTATGCTGAAACTAATCCTAAGAAGGCTGCACAAATTCCTTCTGACTCAAGCAAAATAGCCACAGCTCTTCAAAGGAACATGGAGATTGCAGCTCAAGCTGACTCTGACAGACCACCCTCTCCATCAGATATGACTGAATCTGAAAGAATTGCCTCTATGGCAAGATTTAAGGAATCTATTGCACTAAGCATGATGGAGAGAGCCAAAGCTCAAGGACTAGACCCTACAGCATATACAACTATGTCCGAATTCAGAGAAAAGGAACTCAGCAAAATTCAAGTAAACTCTGAAATTTTCAATACTGAAGAATACATGAAATTGCACCCTGCTGCAGTTCTACCAAGCTATGCTGAAAAGAAAATTATTGGTGAACACGATCTAATGCTATCCAAAAGACAAGCAGCAAATCCAAACAGAGAAATTATCTTCAAACCAGCTGTAATCCCTAAGAAATCATCTGATGCTAAAACCTTTGATAAATCTGCTTGATACTTTAGTTCTGCTGATTTATGGTTTTTTTTGTTTTCCTGTGGATTGCCTGTGATTTAAATTTTTGGTTAATATCTGCTTTTGTTATTGTGTGCATTACCTTTTAGATCGAATTGGATAACATAACCCAAATAGGGGGAGATTGTTGGTACCCTAGATGTGATTTGGCTTATGTAATCCCTTTCCAGCCCCTCTTGATCCATATAACTATATATGATCATGTTTAGACTTTGTTTAGTCTCCCTAGGGCAGTTTATATCTGACCTAGAGTTTAGAATAGAAGTTGTAGAATGAATTTTTAGTTAAGGTTTTTTTTCCGTTCGACCATCATCGAACGAGGCCTCGCGATCGTCGATCAGTGGTCGACGATAGCAGGGCTATAGAATCGTTGAAGTCAAGACAATTATCGTCGACCGATGGTCGACGATCTCAGAGCAAGCTTATTATGCTCTGAAGGATGGTCGACGATCTGCTATCAGCAGTTCGACGATCGTGGTCTTGTTTCACGATTTCTGTCTCGACAGATCTTTGCCTTAATCGTCGACTTCATGAGATGGTCGACGATATCTGTCTCGACAGATCTCTGCCTTAGTCGTCGACATCATGAGATGTTCGACGATTTCTGTGTTAACAGATTTTCTGCTTTAGTCGACGATATCTTGAGCTGGTCGACGATTGCCGTTCGACGATTTCTGTTTCGACAGATTTCTGTTTTCAGTCGACGATCTGTTAGCTAGGTCGACGATCATCGAACCCCTGTTCGACGATTTCTGTCTGCCTTTAACAGTTTGTATTTATTTTATTCCTTGGTTTATTTCCAAGTGTTTTAGCGTGTGGTTAGAAAGATTTTCTGAAGAATGTTTTTGCTAATTTATGGCTTAAATTCAAATGAATTACTTACCAAATATGTCAAGCATAAATTACGGGATTTCGTATTTTGATAAAGCATTTTTGTCTTATTATACAAAATATATTGCCAGGCTGTATTCTAGCCGTTGGCGGTGTATGCTATTTCCAAGAACGATAAATCTTTGTGCTGAGATATTTTCCTATTCATTTATTTCCTTATTGGGACTGACAGAGAGCTAATAGGTCATTCTATTCCTATTGCTATATTCTATTTTGAGATAATCTGTTGCAGGGCTCGAGAATTCAAATCAATAGAGCCGTTCCAAAAGATAAACGAGAAGACATATTTAAGAGAGATTTTTTTCTCAGAATAATAAGAAGTTATAGTAACAGAGAGATTTTTCGTGTGTTGCATTCTTTCAAGCTTCTCCAGAGCAACTCTTCACAATCTCACAATCAGAAGAAGAAAAGCTTTCCTGAAGCAAAAGTCCAAAGCAATCTATTTCATTCTCAAGTCTCCTGAGCATCTGCTTAGAGTTTTTTAAGACTTCAGAAAGAGCTCCAGATCTGCTTCACGTGCTCCAGAATCTGAAGACCTGATAAAAATCAGTCTACAGATCTCTGAGGATTTAGTTTCAGTTTATCTGAAACTCCTTCATCCTGAAGCAAAGGCTTTCCCTGGACTTTCACTGAGCTAGGGGGAGACTTTGATTCTTTAGAGAATCCACAAGTCTTCTCTAATCTGTATTTACAACAGAGAAGATAATCTAACCCTCTCAACCCCTTTGTAAAAAGAGTTTGTTCACATCTCTTCAAAAGTGAACGTTGGTGACAGGGCACCTTATCAACAACCTGTGGTTGAGCATCCTTATCAAAAGCTCAAAGGGTCTGTTTGATCTACCTGAATCAGATCATTGGTGGCAGGGCACCTTAGCAAAAACCTGTAGTGGATTCCTACCAGGGTGGTAGAAGAGTGGAGTACCTATTAAGAGGGAACCACTATATATCCTGTGTCTCTGGCTGTTTTGTTTAAATTGCTTATTCTGTGGCTGTGATAGAACTACCTAGGATTGCTAGTTGCTGTGATAGGTTTATAGTTAATCTGAAATTTCAGTTAACTCTCTCACTTGTGCACTTCACTGTGTTAGGCTCTTAGGGTTCAAGTATCAGATTATTTTATTCCGCAAATCAACTCCAAGGGAGCTGACTAGTTATTCATAAAATTTGAATACTCTATTCACCCCCCCCTCTAGAGTAGTTTACAACTTATCCCCTCACTTTCACTTGCCGAGCCAACGATATTGGTGTCGGTGCATCGAACTCTCCAATATCGAAGACCCACCACCTTAAACCTTTTATGCACATGCAATAGTTATGAGTCAAACAACCAACCGAGCCAAAGCTCACAGGACAATCCAGTCCATCATAATCTACAACCGAGCCAAAGCTCCCCGGACTATCCCGTCCGTCACAATCTACCACCGAGCCAAAGCTCCCCGGACTATCCCGTCCGTCATAACCGTCAACTGAGCCAAAGCTCACCGGACAATCCCGTCCGTCATAATCTACTACCGAACCAAAGCTCCCCGGACTATCCCTTCCGTCATAATCAATAACCGAGCTGAAGCTCGCCAGACTACCATACCCAATAACTACCGGGCTTATTGCCCCAGTAACCCATACTATCTCCCGGGACACTGGGGTGTGAATGTGTGAAACCCTAAGTTTACTATTTATTTTATGCTTACGACTTAGGTTTTACCCCTTTCATTTCCATATTACAGTAACTAGACCTAAGGAGATTTGACCTTCCACTTTATGGGGAAGACGATCTTTCGTCGATCCCAAAATATCATCCAACATTTAGTCAAACTCATTCCTATCTTATCCAACCCTGAGTGATGAACTCTTATGTACCTAACTTGTACTCCAGATTATTTCTAAATAATTACTATATGCAGACCACCAAGGTTTAATGTTATGTAAAATGGGAAGTATGTCAAGTAATCATCCAATAATCCTATAATAATTTATGGAGGTCCATTATGACCTTTATTGCCCAAATCCAGAGTTTTACAATTTTCCTATTTATCTAGGAATTTATTAAATATTTATAGTGGTCAAAGTCTCCAAGATTGAACTGAAGGTACCAAATTTTGACAAGATAAAATTCCCTTAAATTTATGTTATACTTCAATATAACAATTAACCTAATATCCAAGATCTCTTGATTTTTCAGCAAGGTTTAGGCCACTGATTCTATTTTTTTTTAAATTATCTCACCATATTTCATTAAAATAAATAAATAGGGTAATATTACTCCTAAAATTTCAAGTAAACTTCCAACATGATAACAAAGGCATATAAATGCTCTGGGATAAATATCATAAGTGAATTAAGGAGTGATAAACTTCAAACAAACTATATAAACAATTTTCCAAAATTGCTAAATGCAGACCACCAAGTCAAACTTCATGTAAAATGAGAAGTATATCAAATAATCATCCAACACCCCTATAATAATTAATGGAGGTCCATTATGACCTTTAAGTCCTACATCCAGAGTTCCAAAATTTTCCTTATTTATTTAATAATTTATTTAATTATTTTAATGTCTAAAATTTCCAATAATGAACATGAAGTACTATTTTCAATCAAGACATCATTCTACAAATTTTATATTTTACTCAAAATAATGTTATAACTTATCTTCCAAAATATCTAGTTCTTTTCAGTAAGGTTTTATCCTTAAATCAATATTACATTTAAATCCTTAAAATTCATTTAAGAATTATAAAATACTATATTGCTTCCAAAAATTCAGAGAAATTTCAAGTATGAATATAATGGCATGTAAATGGTTTGGGCCAAATTTCATAATTTATTTATCAGTAAATGGACTTAAATAATTTATTGAATAATTCCATCATATAGCAAGCTTGTGAAGTAACTACTTCAAATAAGTGTCCAAGTATTTTTATAAAATTTATATAAGCTCATAATGATTCAAAACCTCCTCTGCCAAAATTTCATGACCTCTCAAGGGTCAGAGGTAGCATAATAATTTATTTACTTAAGTGAGGCATTTCTTTTGTTACTAATGAAGTGCTATAAATAATACTTCAAAATTTCTAAATAAATAACCAAAGCTTTTTAATATCATTATGACCATCCTACTAAAATTTCATATCATTTTAAGAGGTTTAGCTAACCCATTCCTATCCCACCACATTTGTGCCCTAAACTAGGGTTAGGGTTTTGAGGGTCCTAAACCTTCCAAAATACCCTAATATTTTACCAGAGGGTTATAGTTACCAAAATACCATCTTTACAAAATTTCATAGCCATACAAGGTGTTTTGGCCATATGTCCTTCACAAGGTACAAAAGCCCTTCCTTAGGGTTTGACCTAGGATCTTGGGCCAAATCAACTCCAATGCCCCCAAGTTTTCATTGGGAGGTGTATATTGTCATGCCAAACCAGTGTACCAAATTTGAACCTCTGTTGAGGTGAATTGGACACTAAAAGCCAAAATTACATTTTGGACCAAAATACCCTTCTTAGGGCAAGGCTAGGGCTTGCTTGAATCCCATTCAAATCAACTCTAAACTTAATGAAATTTTAACCAGAGTTCTATATTGACCTCATATCCATCTCACCAAAATTTGGATAAATTTGGACTTCATTTGACCCATAATTTAATTTACCCTAGCATAATTAAATTTTTTACAAAACTATAGGAAAATTATTCCCAAAAATTCCCATTTTTGGGCAGGGACTAGGTATAGGGTAGGGTGACTCCCTGCCAAAATTTCAGCTCATTTGGACCAAGGATGAAGTGTTGGAAACTAGTTTAATGACTGCCTATTCATTTGTATAGACCCCACCAAAATGAGTGCCCTGGTCAAACCAGTCACCCAAATTGGTTCAAACCAATTTTGTCAGATAGTAGATCTATAGGGATACGTTTTTGGTATTGACCATTTTCTCTGAAAATGGCTCCAGCTATTTTTAATAATTAAATCCAATAAATGTAAAAACTGTGACAGAAATGAAATGATTCAAACTATATATTCCATAGTTTAATTATTTTACAGCACGAATCTTGGCGCATAACCGACGGCATCCCATCATCGTCCCCCACGCGCCAACGGCCAGGATTAATCCTGCCTGGGCCGATTTCCAGCGGCTGCCGCCGTCGCTCCGGCCACCTCCCCGGCCTGCCACCGCCGCCGACACCTTCGTGGTGGTCGGGGCTATCTCCAGACGGCGGCTAGGCCGCCGGGAAGCACTATTCTGGCGATCCCAGAAAGCGGAAAAACCGTGAAATTCCATGATTTTTGAAATCTGGATTGGGCTCAATTGAGCTCCAACCTTGGTTCTATTGATTCCTACGATCTACCCATGAGAGAAGGAGTGGAGGAGGACCTGTGGTGGCGGCTGTAGCCTGGCTGATCGCCGGATTGGCATGGTGGTGGCCGGTGGTGGTCGGCTTGTTCAAAAATGCAAATTAGGGCTTGGCCTCTTCAGGAAACTGGTGGGAATTCATCCCTGGACCTCACTGAAGCTTTTAAAGAGGGAGAGGAGGGAGTTAGGTGGCTGAAATGGCATGTGCCATTTTTGGCCTAAGTCCATTTTGGCGGCTAGGTTGGTAAAGGGGTGGAGCTTGCTCTAATCAGTCCACAATGGCTGCTGCACTCTCCCTTGTCCTTCTGAAATGAATGGGGAGGTTGGGGAGGGGGGAGGAGGAGCACAAAGTCCTCCTTCCTTCTTCTTCCTTCTCTTTCTCTCTCCTCCATGGGTGACTTTATCTCTCCTAGTCACCATGCCTGAATTTTTGGCTCCTACATGTCCCATGTCAGCCCACAAATCCATTTGGCCACTTAAGTCAAGGTTAGCCCCAATGTAATGGGCTTGAGCTTGAGTTAGCCCATTTGGGCTAACTTGACCCAAAGTTGGACTAGGGCCCATCTAGGTTAATTTGATCCTTGAGATTTCCTTAATAGGTCCTTGGTGACCCATTAGCCTCCCCTAGGGTCAAGGAGGGGTTGGATTGGCCCTTGGAGGTCACTTGGCCCTTAACTAGGGCATTTTGACCATTTTAGGTCAAGGGTTGACTTTGGTCAAAACTAGCCATTTTGATTGGTCCCAATGGGTCCTTGGTGACCTATTGGCCTCTCACTAGGCTTATGAGGGTAGGGGTGGGGTCCATTTGGCTAAGGAACTGCAATTGACCCTTGTGTAGGTCAATTTGACCCAATTAGGGTCATAGTTGACTTTGGTCAACTTAGCCCTATTGACTACTCTCTATGGGTCCTTAGTGACCCATTGACCTCTCACTAGGTCTAAGAAGGTATGGGTGGGGTCTACTGGGCTAAGGGACTGCAATTGACCCTTATGTAGGTCAATTTGACCCAATTAGGGTCATAGTTGACTTTGGTCAACTTAGCCCTATTGATTGCTCTTCATGGGTCCTTAGTGACCCATTGATCTCTTTCTAGGGTTTTAAGGGTATGGGTGGGGTCTTGGAGTCTTGGTGAAGCCCCATGATCACTTTTAACCAATGTTTAGAGATCTGCTAAGTGCAGACCATAGTGGCCCTATCCACACCACCAGGTCCACTTGACTCTTTCTTGGGCTTCCTAGGGTTTTGTCATGACAAAACCACTCTTAGGGGTCTAGTTGGAAATGGGATGTTACAATAGTGAACTTAGACTGGGATATGGACACGCCATCATATGTTTGTCTTACTTGAAGTCCCAAGAAGAACTTTAGCTCACCCATGCTGCTCATCTCAAACTTCCCTTGCATAATTTTGGCAAACTTATTGCAAAGGTTGTTCTTAGGTGATCCAAAGATAATGTCATTGACATATATCTGAACTAGGATGATCTTGCCCTTAGATTCCCTTAGGAATAGGGTCTTGTCTATTTCCCCTTGAGAATTTGTTCTCAATGAGGAAAGTAGACAATGTTTCATACAATGATATAGGGGCTTGCTTCAACCCATATAGAGCTTTCTTAAGCCTATGAACATAATCAAGAAAGTGAGGATCTACAAAACCTGTTGGCTGATCCACATATACTTCCTCTTTTAAGTCTCCATTCAGGAATGCTGACTTCACATCCATTTGGAAGTCTTTGAATCCTTGATAGGCAGCAAAAACAAGGAATAGCCTTATTACTTCCAGACTTGCTATCGGGGTAATGTTCTGGTCAAAATCTATTCCCTGTTCTTGCCTGTAGCCTTTTGCCACCAATTTGGCCTTATTTTTGACAATAATGAGATTCTCATCTAGCTTGTTCTTGTAGATCCACTTTGTTCCTATGACATTATGTCCCTTTGGTCTGGGAATACACTTCCAAACTCTACACCTCTCGAACTGGTTAAGCTCTTCCTGCATAGCTCCAATCCAGTAAGAGTCTATGATAGCCTCTTCAAGCTTCTTTGGTTCTAATTTTGATATGAAGCTTAAACATAGAGCAATGTTGATGCTCTTGTTTCTTGTCTGGACTCCATGCCTTGCATCACCAATGATTTGGTGTGCTGGATGGTCCCTTAGATGTCTCCCAATTGGAGGAAATCTTACTTTAGCTTGCTGTTCTTCATTGCATTCAGCTTGCTATTCTGCATTATCTTTAGCTAGTTGTTCTTCATCGTTAGCTTGTGAGTCTTGAGCTCCCCCTAGACAACACCCATCTTCTTCCATATCTTGTCCTGTTGGATCAACTTCCCGAATGGTAAGCTTATCCATCACCTTATTTAAATATGCAGAACGAGAAGAGGTGCTTGGCAGCTCACAGTTAATTAGGTTTGACTCATCAAAAAAAACATGGACTGATTCTTGTACAACTTGACTAGTCAAGTTATAGATCCTATATGTCCTACTATTATTGCTGTACCTAACAAATATCCCTTCTTGGGACTTGGCAGCAAACTTAGTCACATATGACTTACCATTGTTTAGTATATATCACTTACAACTAAAAATCCTGAAATAGGATAAGTTTGGTTTTCTGTCTTTTAGAATCTCATAGGGAGTCTTCTTATGGATTTTGGTGATTGAAGCCCTATTTAGGGCATGAAATGTAGTGTTTACTGCCTCAGCCTAGTTTATTCTTGGAGAGATGTGTTACTTAACAGGGTTCTACCAGTCTCTATGTGGGTTCTATTCTTCCTCTCAGCAATTCCATATTGCTGGGGTGTTCTAGGAGAGGAGAACTCTTGATGAATCCCAAGCCCTTCATAGAACCTTGTCATACACTCAGATAAAAACTCAGTCCTATGGTCACTTCTGATTTTGACCACAGTACTGCTAATTTCATTCTGAATTTGTTTAACAAATGTCTGGAAGACATCAGGGGTTTAAAATTTCCTCCTTAGAAAGAACACCCAGGAAAATATGGAAAAGTTATCAACAACCACAAGTGTGTAGAATTTCCTACCTAGTCTATGAACAGGCATAGTACCAAATAAATCCATATGTAGGAGGTATAAACACCTCACTGAGTCTTTGGTATCAAGGCTCTGGAAGGAGATCCTAGTCTGCTTGCCCTTATGGCATGCTGAGCAGATAACCTCCTTGATGCACTTCACCTTAGGACCATTTCTCACTAACTCTTCATTAAAGAGTTTGCCTATGGTCTTATAATTCAGGTGAGCTAGCCTCTTGCGCCATTGGACATAATGTGAGGCTTTCTCATCTGCTACTAGGAATATAAGAGAGTCCTTACTCTCACACACAAAATTTAGACAATACACATTTCCTCTCCTAGTGCCTGTCAAGATAACCCCTTGGTCACTTGACCTACTCATTTGGCACTCATCCTTGAGGAAAGAGATGTCATATCCAAGATCACATAGTTGACTTATGCTTATTAGGTTGTGTTGCAAACCTTTCATATAAGCAACTTGTGTTATAGTGATTATTCCATTTGATATCATACCAAACCCTTTGGTTACTCATTTTTCTAAACCACCAAATATGACTTTGGGTCCATTCTCAATTGGAGTGTACTCCTTCAGCATGCTCCTAGTTCCAGTCATGTGACTAGAATATCCACTGTCAAAGTACCATATAGGGGTATGGCCACTTGGACTCACCTGCACCAAATAAATCATTAGACCTTAGGACGCAAATTATTATTGGGTCCTATGTGAATGTTAGACTAAAAATAAACATACCTACCTGCAAATCTTCTGACAGGTAAGCTAGATTTATCTCTCTGGACATTATTATTATGCTAGCAATCAATAGCATAGTGACCCACTTTTCCAAAACACCAGCACTCATAAATATTGTACCTTCTTTTAATGGATGGCTTTACAGTATTGCTGTCAGCAGCTCTTAGTCCAATAGGTACAACAGCCTTTTTCTTAAGTCTTCCAGCCACAACCTAAATTGGGATATGTTTAGTAGCAGAGGTACTTGGGATATCTTAGACCCTATCAGCAGCTGCCTCTTTTTCAGAGTTCAAGCTCCTGATGGCATTAGATATACCCAAGTTTAGTGTGCTGACAGACTTTCCTTTATTATGATTATGGACTGACAGACTTTGAGAATGGGCTGCAGCCTTATTTTTGAGTGTTGGGGCTGGTACACCAAACACAAATGGTCCAAGGTGGGCCATTTGGATTACTTCATAGGCTGCCTTATAGGCACTATCACCCTTGTCATTCCTAACACCATACTCCTTATGACCATAAATGCTCTCATGGTAATACCAGTTAGATGGTAACACCACTTTCCTGAAAGGAATTGGAGGCTTGGAGGCTAGTGGCTGCACTAGAGATTTGCCCTTCCTTTTGGAATATACAACTCTAGTTCTCCCTTTGAAGCCTAACGCCTTCTTACCCTTTTGGGAGGAGAAGGAATCTATCAAATACAATACTGAACATGACTTTGAGAAATTAGCCACTAGCTCCTTCTCCTTTTGGAGTTTACCTTCAAGATTCCTAATGTGGTCATTTTTAAAGGTGATTGTGCCTATTTGAATAACAGTGATGTTTTTAACCTTGCTGACTACTTTTATCTTCAGGTTCAGCATGTTTGCTGATTCTGAAGAAGCCAGCTTCAGAGAGGCAATCTACTTTGCTTGTTTTTTGACTAGGAGTCTGCTTCTCTTCAGTTCTTGCAGGAGTTCACCATAATCATCAATCAGTTGATTGACATCTCCTTCAAATTCAGATCCATCCTCATCTCTTGATGCAAATTCCTCTGATTCTGGGCTTGTAATATGATCTGACACATAAGGTAGAGAATGTACCTTGCTAGGACCAAGTTGCTCCTGGCTGTGTTCTTCCTCAGTCAAAGCCATCAGCCCAAGGCATTGGCTGTCTTCTACTCCTTCTTCAGATCTGACAGCATCATCAACTTCTCTAGTGATAGCAGTCAGCATCTCTAAGAAGTTTTCCTCTACAGATTCTTCTTCAGAAAAAATAGCCCAATGTAGGCTTCAGCTTCATATTCCTTTTCTGTCTCTGATGATGAGGAGTCAATCCAGCTCTTTTGCTTCTTATCAATAAAGGAGTTTTCCTTCTTGCCCTTCTACTGATGATACTTCTTTTCTCCAGCACCTTTTCTTTGAACAGGGCATTCAGCAATGACATGCCCTGACTTGCTATAATAATAACACACCACTTTAGAAGAAGTATATTTACTTGGTTTAGAGCCATACCTGTCCTCTTTAGAGGATTTATTCTTTGCCTTATAGTAATCTTCCTTTGGATAAGAAGAAGAGGATGGCATGCTTCTCCAGTGCTTCTTCTTCATAAATTTCTGAAATTACCTAGAGAAGGCAGCAACGTCTTCATCAAAAATGTGGCAGTCTGATGCATTGGTTTCTGATCTTTCTAAGTAAGATTCAACCTCTCCCCTTGGTGGAGAAGGAGTCTTTCTCTTGATCTTCCTTGTGGCTTCAGCTTTGAAGGCCACTAACTTGTCTTTGACTACAGACTTGCTAATTTTCTCCTCCTTTCTTGCAGTCAACTGCATTTCATTAGACAACAACTTTCCAAACAGGTTTGGTGGTGGAGTGTATACAAGTCTAGCCACTTCTCTGATGGCATAGAATTTTGTGTCCCAGTTTTTAGTTAAAGACCCGAGGAACTTGTCATTCAATTCATATGTGCTGAAGACTGCCATATGTCATCAGCTCATTCACAATTCTAAAAAACTTCTCATAGTACTCAACTATGCCATCTAACATGTTCTGCTTGAAGCTTTCATACTCTTGATTGAGCATGGACTTCTTATCCTCCCTCACTTCTTTAGTCCCCTCCATGTAGACAACTAGTGTGTCCCGCATATCCTTTGATGTCTTGCAATGGACTAGGTTTTGGAAGGTTGAGTCATCTATGACACTAATAATAATGTTCTATGCCCTCTTATCCAATGTAGACAAGATAATTTCATCTTTAGTCATCTCAGAATACTTCTTTGGAGTCTTCAGATTTGCATCAAGGACTTATGTCTTCATTGGGATGAAAGGTCCTTCCTGTACTGTGATGTATATCCTTGGATCAGATGCTTCCATGAAAAGTCTGACCCTTTCATTCTAGATTCCAAAGGTCTCCTTCCTGCAGAGAGGAAGTTTCATAGATCCAAGTTCTTTGTGATTTTCACCTGAACACATTTTGGCCTTCTGATAGCTGCCATAGAGGTCAAACAGACTATTAAGTCTATTCTTGAGTAACCTCCCTTTGATACCACTTGAAAGTCTTGATTTCAAGAACAATAAAAAACCCAGAGGGGGGTGAATAGGTTCAATTTAAAATTCTAGAAACCTCAAAGATTATCTCAGCACAGCTATGTTAACAGATCACTCACAGTACAATACACAGCAAACAAAGCACAATACACAGCAATTTATAGTGGTTCCCCAATTGATGGGTACATTCACTTTCCCCCTTCACCTATCCAACAATAAGCTAGATTCGGGCAAACTTCCTTCCACTTTCTCAGATCCTCAGATCTTACAGCCCAGAGCCCAACTGGCTCGTATAACTAGGACTTATGCAAGTCTTACCACTCAGTTCTCCCAGATCCTACAGCTCAAGTTCTTCCCAAGAACTCTACCTCAGAGTGACTCCACACTCCTACAGCTTAAGCAATCCTTCCATACCTCAGTGTGTATCCACACACCTACAACTCAGGCACTCCTGCCCTACCTCAGTGTGAATCCACACACCTACAACTAAGGCAACTCCTGCCCTACCTCATCCTTTATAACAACAGGCTTACAACTTATGCCTTAGCCTTACCACTCAGATTCAAATTGAATCTTACATAGAATTATTCAAGAAATTGAATTACAAACAACAGAGGAAAGTCTCTGTGTGTGTCTACCTGGACTGAGCAGATGTCAGCACTAACTTTGTCTTCACAGCAACAAGATGATACAACGATCTTAAAATGAAACCTGGCTTGTTCTGGAAGCACTAGCAGATCAATCTACTTATTCTTCAGGAATTTCTCCCGATCTGGACTGAGTAGATTTAAGCCCTTCCTTCTTCTTCTTTGATCCAGCAAATTTATCTTCAGATTCTGGCTCAGCTTGGATCAAGAAGATAACTTTAGCTAGGGCACGCCTAGGCTGATTCGTCTTCCTCAGAGAATTACTCTGAACTTGTTATAGCAGATGATGATCGCAACAGCTAACTCAGAAACCCTTCTGATTTGATCTTGAAGTTCATGGCTTCAGCAACAATGGTGGATGAAGACGACGAACTTCGCTTCTCATTTTTCAGAAAGTTAATCAGAAATTAATTCGGAAACTTTTAATCAGATATCTTATTCTATTTATAATCCCGTCAAATTAGCCAAATTATCAACACGTGTACCAATTTTTAACGGTGATAAAAGCCTCAGCTTAATTAATTTGAGATTTAATGTAAACTGACGATGACGTTAATGTCGATTTACATCAAATCTGAACTTTGTTGACTTGTTGACTTTCCTGAGTCAGCATCATTCTGGACATAGCAAAAATCAACTAATATTTCTAAAATTCTGTGTTCGACGAAATTTGAACTCAGTTCGACGAACCCTAAGCTCAGCTCGACGAAACAGTGAAGCTGAGATCGACAAATTTTGAAAGTTGTGTTCTTCCTTCAGGAGAAAGCTGAGTTTGACAAAATCTGAACTCCGCTCGATGAAATTCTGATAGCTGATTTCTTCTTATAGGAGAAAGTTGTGTTCGATGAAATCTGAGTTCGACAAAATCGTCTTCTTACAGCTAAAAAGCTGAGTTTGACGAAATCTGAACTCTGGTGGACGAATTCTGATATCTGAGTCCTTCTTATAGCTAGAAGCTGAGTTCGACGAAATCTGTACTCCGTTCGACGAAAGCTAAGCTCAGCTCGACGAATGGTAGACTCAGCAATTCTGGACTTAGAAATTTTCTTCAGCTTTGCTTAAGTGCATTGAGTGAGCTGGCCTCTCTCAAAGTTTTTTGCCTTTAGCACTTTCTTCAGCTTCCTGCCTAATGGCATTGAGTGAGCTGGCCTCACTCAAAGCTATTTTTCTTTAGATCTTTCTTTAGCATCCTGCCTGGTGCCGCTGAGAGCGTGATAACCTTGTCTCAATAATTCTGTCCATATGGCGTTGAGAGCGTTGAGTGAGATTGCCTCACTCAATGATTCTAGACTTTAGCTAATTTTTTTGGCTTCCACTGCTTAGGCTTTGACAGGATAACCTTGTCTCAACGATTCTGGCCAT
Source organism: Platanthera zijinensis (assembly GCA_039513925.1). Taxonomy (NCBI): domain Eukaryota; kingdom Viridiplantae; phylum Streptophyta; class Magnoliopsida; order Asparagales; family Orchidaceae; genus Platanthera; species Platanthera zijinensis. The sequence goes on along the minus strand of CM077097.1, from coordinate 60,510,561 downwards.
ATAGCGTTGAGTGAGTTGAGCTAACTCAATGCTTTTGGACTTAGCAAGATTTCTACCTTTACAATACTGTCATCTTTGACTGCCTGCCTTCTCTCAGCGCTATTAGCTGAATGGCATTGAGTGAGCTTGCCTCACTTAATGCTTTTGGACTTAGGCATATTTCTGACTTTCCAGCCTATCACCTTGAGTCCACCTATCATTGTCTCTTGAACTAGCTGTCCAATCATTGTGACAGACAAACCTGTATGCATGACCTTAAACATACATCAAATACAACTATGTCTATCTCATTGACATGTTTGACATCATCAAATCAGGGCCATTGGGATTAATGGACCCAACAACCGGTGTAGAAAAGTTGTTAGAACTCAGGCAAAGGAAATCAAATCCCTTAAGGTTGAGTAGATCACTCTGAAGGAGGAATTAGCAAGAATGGACTCACCCAGAAAGGAATTTTATGTCGCGGTCAAATAATACAACAATGCCCTCATGCACCTTAACCTAAATGAGAAAATCATCGAGAAGTTGGAAGAATAACTTGCCGCTGAAAAGAAACTTGTTGAAAGTTTCTCCAAGCCCAAGACAATCCTTCCATTTGTCGCTGAATTCTCTGCTCAGGCTAAAGGAGCTAGCTTAGGTCATGAGGCTGCTCCTAGTAAATCCTATAGGAGGAACAAGGCTAAAAGAAAAAATAAGGCTGCTAAGAAAGCTTCAGCCATAGAGAAAGGGAAGGCCCCTCTAGATCAAACTACGTTTAAGAAGGTAATCTTCCCAATAAACGAGTTTGATTTTCAGTCATCCTATGGTCATTTTACCAGACCTACTAATGTAGAGCCTAAGTCACGCTACCGAGGATGGACCCATCCCCGGAACTATGGTGAAAGTGTGTTTATGGCACCTTACGAAGAAATTCAAATGAAGAGTTATGGTCCATATGTTCATGGCCATAACAACAAGAAGGAACCTAAAGCCAAGCATGTTGTATAACATCCCTCAAACAACTAGACCCCCTAGGACTGGTTTTGTCATGACTAGGTCATGACAAAACTTTAGAAAGTCCAAGAAGACCAAGTGAACAAGGCTCAAGGTGAAAATCACCTTGGTCTATAAGTAGTAGAATCCCAATTACAATCCTAGGCATGACCTTAGGATTTTAACTTGCTTCCATGATCCCATCATGACACCTCTAACCCTAAGGGAGGCCAATATGTCACTACGGACCCATTGGGGTCAACCAAAAAGAGGCCAAGATGACTCAAGTCTAGGAAGCGTCGAGTGAGTCGATAAGACTCGACGAGTAGATCAGGTATCTACTTAGACAGGTTTTTGGGCTCGGGCATTGAGTGCATGGAGTGCACTCAACGCCATTGGCTGAATGGCATTGAGTGCGTTGAGTGCACTCAACGCCATCTTACTTGGAAATATTTTTGAGTTCGGGGCGTTGAGTACGCTGAGTCCACTCAATGCCATGGGCTGAATGGCGTTGAGTGTGTTGAGTGCACTCAACACCATCTTACTTAGAAAGAATCTTGGGCTCGGGCGTTGAGTGCGCCGAGTGCACTCAACGCCATACGCTGAATGGAGTTGAGTGCACTCAATGCTACCTTAATTAGGAAGAATCTTGGGCTCGGGCGTTTAGTGCGTCGAGTGCGTCGAGTGCGTTGAGTGAACTCAACGCCATAGGCCTAATGGCGTTGAGTGCACACCATGCCATCTTACTTAGAAAGAATTTGGAGTTCGGGCGTTGAGTGCGTTGAGTCCACTCAATGCCATGGACTGAATGGCGTTAAGTGTATTGAGTGCACTCAATGCCGTCTTACTTAAAAAGAAATTGGAGGCCGGGAGTTGAGTGCGTTGAGTCCACTCAACGCCATTGGCTGAATGGCGTTGAGTGCGTTGAGTGCGTTAAGTGCACTCAACGCCATCTTACTAAGAAAGGATTTTATGGAATTATGACATTGAGTGAGTTGAGCTCACTCAACGACATAGACTGAATGGCGTCAAGTGAGCTGAGCTCACTCAGCGCCAATGTACTTAAAAAATTCTTGGCGATTTTGGCGTTGAGTGTGGAGGCTTGTCTCAACGCTTTTGCCTTAGAGAAATTTTCGGCCCTATTTGCTGGTTCGGGATCTTTTCGAGAACTGCTCCAAGATGGATTAATTGGTCCGTTTCTTTCATTAAGACTTATTTAAACAATAATAAGCGGTCCAGTAGTAGGGTGCCACATGGCAAATGGTTTAACCAAAATTCCTCTATAATGGAGGAGAGAGAAAAAACCCCAATGCCATGTCCAAAATACGTCTTTCATGGCCATTAATGGCACTTGATGCCTTGGACTCATTCCCCTCCCCCTTTTATGGATGGATTAAACTCCTCTGGGGAAGAGGAGGAGTTTCCAGCCGTTTCTTGGTTGGATTAATCCCACATTCATCCTCCTCCTCCATGGCCGAAAAGCTCTTAAAGGGGCATTAATGGCCACCACCAACTAGACCCCTCCCCTCCACCATTTTATCATTTTAAAAGACTCACTGGACTTAGAGGAGCGGTTTCCACACAAAACCTGAAGGAGCCAAGGAATCCAACTGTGCAGTTGCAGAAATCGAGCGTCGCCACCACCGACCATGGCATCCCGGCGATCGACATGTCTCCAGGCCGCGAGCAAGGTCCTCCTCTTCCTCCTTCCTTATGAGTATATCGTAGGAATTGTTAGGGCTAAGGAACAGGCTCAATTGAGCCTGAGCGGGTGATGAAAATCACTTGATTTTCCGTTAAAAAAAGGAGTGGTCAGGTTCGCCGGGAACCACCCCTCCGGCCACCGTGCCACCGCCCGGCGATAGCCCCCACCTCAATGGAGGTGGTGGTTATGGTGGCCGGACAGGGAGGTGTCCGGGTGGCCGGGAAAATTTCTTGGAATAAGCTCCAGGTTCGGCCAATCATGGCCCTCGGCTGGAGGAAGAAGTCGTTCCAGCAACCGTCAGATCATTTAAATCCTTTTATTTTTAAATGAATTTTCTGTATTATGATAACAGTCACATTAGAAAATTAATGAAAAATACTTAAAGGCTCTATATGAGGAAATAGTCAACATATAATTTGTATCCATATGGGTCTACTTTATTTTAAAATTGATTTGGGACAAGTTGGTCAACAGGTTTGACCAATGCACCCATTTTGGTGGGGTCTATACTTAGGGCTAGACATGAATTAAAATGAGTGCTTCCACTTCATTTCTTGTCCAAAAGACTTGAAATTTGGACAGGGCGTCACCCTAGTAAATATATAGGTCCTTCCCAAAAATGAGAATTTTTGGCGATAATCGTCCTTTAGTTTTTATAATTATTTAATAAACCATGATTAAATTTTTTAAGGGACCAAATGACCTCCAAACCCTCCCAAATTTTGGTGAGTAGTCCTTGGGGTTATCATTAGACACTAGAAAAAAATTTCATCTCATTTGGAGATGATATGAATTGAATTTTTGCAAACCCTAGCCTTGCCATAATAAGGGTATTTAGGTCAAAAGTGCACTTGAGTTTTGAGTGGTCAAATCACCTCAACAAAGGTTGGGATTTGGGCCACTGGTTTGGCATGACATATAACACCCTCGTATGGGATATGGGGTGGTTTGGGATTGAATTGCCTTAGGACCCAAGTTCAAACCTATGTTTGGGCTTTGGGGGTTTGAGAAGGGCATGTGGTCAAATGACCTTGAAATGATTTGAAATATGGTGGAGAGGATTCTAAGGTAGTTAGAGTCCTCTGGTAGAAATCTTATTGGATTTAGTGAGGGTTAAACCCCTCAAAGCCCTAACCCTAGTTTAGTTCACAAACCTTTAAATGGTAAGTTGGATATTAAAGGTGTTGTGAAAAGTTGTAAAACTTGGGTGGTGTAGTCATAAGGTCAGTAAGAGCTTTTGGTAATGTTATTGGGTGATTTGGAAGCATATTTTTAGTTTCTCCTTTGCAATACATGTATTAGACTCTATTACTTATTTGGTTATTATTAACTCACTATTCACTGGAATGTTATGAAATTAAGGCAGAGGAAGTTTTAGACAATTAAACTCATACATGAATTTTGTTATAATTTTTAGATGTATATTACCAGTACATACTTCACAAGCTCATAAAAATTGAAACTTATTCAATAATTTATTCAGAGCTCATCATTTGTTATAAAATTGTGAAACTTGATTAGTAGTGTTTCTAGGTCAATATGCTCATTTTGAGATTTTATTACAATTTTTTGATGAATAATTACCGGTTTAGAGGTGGGCGAGGCCCAACCCACCGCTTCCATTTGCCACTACGGAGGTATCCTGGGAGGTTCGGCTCCAGAAAGGGGGAACTAAAGGTCTGTGTACACAGAGTCGAGTGGGTGAGTTGCACTTGCATGTTCATATAATGGCATAATTGCATTTCATAGCATAACTATTGCATATAACCTTGACACCTATTGTATAAAGTGGTATGAGACGCTTTATATAATAGGCCCTGCAAAACGACCCCTTGGTTTATAAGTTCGCGCGAGCGTGCTTATAAGTTAAGGTTTTTATTCATAAAAAATATATGTATGCTTGCTAGAAAACCGACACCCTATCGTATAAATTAGTGTGAGACTTTTTATACGATAGGAGCCTTGCAGAAGATCCCTTAGCTTATGTGTTTTCATATAAGTTAAGGTTACATAATTCTTGTTCCGTTTTTCTTACTTTTATTACTGCCTTATATACTCATAGAACTACTAGATTAGTTCCGCCGTCACCTGCTTTTGCTATTCTCCACTATCATGTCCTCTCCTTTCTTCCTCCCAGCTCAGTGCCTAGGAGCTATGGGGGAAGGGGTGGGGGATGATAGGGCTTAGTATTTTAGACTAACAGTTTTCGAACCATATCATTTAAGGGGACCGTGGAGCCCAGCATGGAGGACCAACCCCGGAGGTCGGCACGCTTGGAGATGGGACAGTCTAGTATTGGAGTTCAGACTATTGGGACTATGAGTCCCGATGGCTAGTAGTTTATTAGTTTTGCTTCCGCTATGAGAGATATGTAGTGAGGATTTTGATGTACCGGGCATGAGCCCTACTTTCTATACTTTTATTATATCTGTGGACACTCCCTTTGTGGAGACTATTTACTTTATATATGATTTCTATGGACTTGCTCTTACTATTTTGCTACTATTGTGATCGAGTTTGGCCAACAGAATTGGTGTTTTGCAGTGGAAACCTTCCCGGGAGTGAAGATGTCACCGCAAAGCAGCGATTCTGGGCCCGGTGTGTAAAAAGGAAAAAAATGGGGTCTTACAAGTGGTATCAGAGGGACCTCGATCGAAAAAGTAGCAGTCAACAATCCCTGGGTCACCCCCGCACAAGTTTATTTTGGGGACAAACTAAGCAGCAGAAGCTGTGGTGGGCCCATATGGGAGATCACATTTAAATTATCCACCTTTTAATTAAGTTTTAGTCATTTACTTACGAATGACATTTGTCACGCATCCCCCAACACAGTCTACACCACAGGGCGGAGTCCAGCCGACTCTGAATGTTGCACCACCACCCCCGGTCCCCACTCCATTTCTATAGTCGGAGATGGGGCAGACTCTGACAGCCATACTGGAGGCTTTCAGGGCTCAGCAGGTTCCGGCTCCACAGCCAAACCCGGGGTCCAACTGGTTGAGCATTTTCCGAGGACTTTCTCCTCCATCCTACTTAGGGACAGAGTCAGTCGTTAGGACAGAGGAGTGGTTGGACATAATGTATGATATGCTGATAGGGATACGGTGCCCTTGGGAGGAGAGGGTGCCTTTAGTTGTCTCTTGCTTGGAGTCCCATGCCAAGAGATGGTGGAAAACATTGCTGGACACGATATTTGCTGATAAAGAGGTTGTAGAGATTGCTTGGGGTTAATTCAAGGCCGCACTATTGGAGCATTTAGTTCTGCAGTCGTCCAGAGATGAGCTATAAGACAGATTTTTATAGTTGTGGCAAGGCACGAAGATGGTGGTGGAGACCATCGGGAGTTCAACAATCTGACCCGATTTGCGGATTCTTATCAGTTGGATTAGGCAGGATATACTAAAAGGTTCTATAAGGTCCTATGAGAGGATCTGAGGGAGGCTCTACTGTTCGTGTCCGATAGACCTATTCCTCGGATATTGGAGATGGCGAAGAGGATTGAGGCAGATTTGCACACTACTCAAGGCCGAAAATGGCCAACTGAGGATCAGGGTCGGGGAGACAAAAATGATCAGCGACGAGGCTGCATTGTTGATAGGAGAGATGATAGAAGGGAAGAAGACCATCCTCGTCAGGAGGTGAGACAGGAGCAGAGGGAACCAGTGGTGACGGCTCCTCAGCCTCTTCAGATGAGGGAGATGCAGAGACCTGGGGGTATGACATATCCCCCGCCAGAGTGCTTTAACTGTCATCAAGTGGGGCATATTCAGAGGAACTGCCCCATGAAGGGGGCACCACTACCAGCACCATCGGCTGCCCTGCCTGCTCGATATTATGGAGGCTGAGGACGTGGATGAGGACATGGATACCAGGGCGGAGACCGCAGACAGGAGAGGGAGCAAGTGTATGCTCTAGATCTGGCTCAACCACAGAACTCGGAGTAAGTGATCACAGGTACGCTACTAAATTTTATGCTTTCTTTCCTAAACTTTTAAAATTCATGGATATAGGATTTAAAGACTAGGAAAGAAAACCTTAACTAGATTTTCTAAGACATTTAACTACCCCAGGCATAGTCTTCATCAACGGCAAGCCCGCATATACACTATTAGATACGGGTGCTTCGCACTTATTTGTGTCGGAATCCTTCGTGGAAGGGTTGGAAGGCATGGAGCGGTTCACGGGCTTGATGATGGGGATACGAATACCAGACAGATCGAAGCTATTCACATCTGCCCACTGCAACATAGAGGCGGAAATCGGCAGAAAGGCATTTGAAGCACCATCAATGATCCTAAATATGCAAGTCTTTGATTTTATCCTGGGCATGACATGGTTGCATTGGAACCTTGCCCAGATTGACTGCCTGTCAAGGAGGATCACCGTGAGGCATGGGGATTCACACATCATCATCGAAGGTATTAGACCTATTCCCCCTCTATTGTTATCATCGATGCAGGCCGTCAAGGCCCACTTACAAGGGGAGGAAGTCTATGAAGTGCTGTTCGAAATGGCTGAGGCCAATGATTCCATCTTTGATATCCCGGTGGTGCGGGGTTTTGCTGACGTATTCCCAAAGAAGCTACCAGGGCTACCCACGTACAATAGGATTTTCGGATACAGCTAGTGCTAGGGGCTAAGCCGGCATCTACAGCCCCTTACAAGATGGCCACGAAGGAGTTGACATAGTTTCAAAGCCAGCTGTAGGAGCTAGTAGAAGCTGGATTTATCCGGCCGAGCTCTTTACTATAGGGAGCCCCGGTGCTATTCGTCAAGAAGAAGGATGGTACAATTAGATTGTGCATCGAATACCGAGCACTGAACCGACTGACAGTCCGGAATACCTATCCATTGCCAAGGATAAATGAGCTATTTGATCAGCTGGAGGGGGCGTATTTCTTCTCGAAGTTTGATTTGAGGTCGGGTTATTACCAACTGCGGATTCGGGAGGAGGACATTCCGAAGACTGTCTTCAGTAAGAGATATGGGTTGTTTGAGTTTACAGTGATGCCCTTCGGGCTCACGAATGCACCGTCGGCATTCATGAGCCTCATGAACCGGGTGTTCGAGGCATATCTAGATGTGTTTGTCATTGTTTTGATTGATGACATCCTAATCTACTCGAGGACAGAGGAGGAGCACACTCGACATCTGATGTTGACCTTAGAGAGACTGCGGGAGCACCAGCTATATGTGAAGTTCATCAAATGCTAGTTCTGGTTAAAGGAGGTGGCTTTCCTAGGCCATATCATCAGTGGTGTCGGGTTGGCAGTGGACCCGACCAAGATTCAGGTAGTTCGGGATTGGCCGCAGCTGAAGGCGACCACAGACGTGTGGAGTTTTCTAGGACTTGTCGGTTATTACTGGAAGTTTGTTGACAGTTTCTCTCGAATTTCCCTTCCACTGACATCCCTGAGAAGGAAGAATTTTCCCTTTATCTCGACCACGCAGTGCGAGGTGTCTTTTCAAGAGTTGAAGGATCTACTCATCTCGGCTCCTATACTTGCCCTTACTTCTGGGAAAGAAGGATTCAAGGTCTACACCTACGCTTCTTACCAGGGCATGGGAGCAGTGTTGATGTAGAAGGGGCATGTGATTGCTTATTCTTCTCGCCAGCTGAAGAAGCAAGAGTAGAACTACCCTGTTCATGAATTAGAGATGGGAGCAGTCGTGTTTGCACTTAAAGTATGGCGATATTATCTGTACGGCGTCAACTATTACATATACTCCAATCACAAAAATCTTAAGTATGTGGGCACATAGAAAGAGTTGAACATAAGGCAGAGGCGATGGGTGGAATTTCTAGTAGATTACCAGTACAAGATGCATTACCACCCAGGGAAGGAAAATATGGTAGCCGATGCGCTGAGTCGGAGAGCCGCCACCACTACAGTGGAGCACCAGATTATGTCCATGGAACGGGTACAGAGATTAGAGGATATACACATCACGCTGGTGTCATCTGATGACCCCGAGCTTTATGAGAAGTATTTAGCCATGATGAGCGCTACTGATGATATTCGAGACCGAGTTATAGATAGGCAGAGGCAGGATGCCAAGCTGGAGCCGATATTCCGGGCCTTAGAGGCAGGTACTGCTAGGGATTACACATTGAGAGATGACTTGGTGTGCTTTAGAGGACAGTTTTATATACTAGAGGTAGGCCAGGTCCGGGAGGATATCATGATGGAGACCCATTGTAGTCGGTATTCATTACTCAGGATTTACGAAGATGACTGCGAATCTGAAGAAGACCATGTACTGGCCAGGCATCGCGATGGACTCTGCCTTCACCTACTTCATGAACCACTACGAGACATGCCAGCTGGTGAAGGTAGAGTGCAGAAACCCCACAGGATTGTTGCAGCCACTCCCAGTGCCGGAGTGGATGTTTGAGGACATCGCGATGGACTTCATACATGGGCTTCCCCGATCACGGACAGGGAATGATTTGATCTGGGTAATCATCGACCGGCTGATGAAGGTAGCCAGATTTCTCCCGATCAGGAAGTATGACTCGGTTGGTGTGTTGGTTCAGAAATTCATGGAGCAGTTCGTCCATTATCATGGCATAACAAGGACGATTGTATCAGATCGGGATGGACAATTTACGTCCATGGAGTGGAGATCAGTGCAGACTTACTTGGGCACTCGGCTGACATTCAGTATAGCTTTTCATCCCCAAACTGATGGGCAGATGGAACGCACCAATCGCACTTTGGAAGATCTACTGCGACTATGCATTCTAGACAGCGGAGAGGCTTGGGAGAAGTTGTTGCCACTAATCGAGTTATCATATAATAACAGCTACCAGTCAGTATAGGGATGGAACTTTATGAGGCCCTATACAGACGTATGTGTAGGACTCCACTATCATGGGTATAAGACGAGGATCCAATGGTTTTGGGCTCGGAATTTATTGAGGACACCAAGGCTTAGGTGAGGCTGATATGGGACAGGATGTTAGAGACACAGAGCAGATAGGCTAAGTATTATGACACTCGACATCATTAGGTGGAGTTTCAGGTGGGGGACCGGGTATTCTTGAAGATCTGACCAATGCATGGAGTTTTACGGGTGCGTGGTTGGAAGAAGAAGCTCAGCCAAAGATATATGGGGCCTTACCGGATCCTGGAGCAGATCGGTCCCTTAGCATACAGGCTGGAGCTTCCACCGGAGCTGGCAGGTCTGCACAATGTGTTCCACGTATCCTCTCTTAGGAGGGCTCTACTACGCTCGAAGCAGCAGATTATGGCCACGGATGGGTCGGTAGCATCTGATCGATCAATTCACCTAGAACCGGTCCGGATTCACGACAAGGGGATATGAGTCTTACGTCGCAAGAAAGTTCCATTGGTCAAGGTCCTGTGGAGGAATCATGGGCGAGAGGAACACACATGGGAGCCACAAGACTTGTTGCGACAAAGGTACCCGGAGCTTTTTAGTCAGGTGTTACTCACAACCTCTCGGGATGTTACAATTTATCTTCATACTTGAAACCCTGTAGGCCTAACTAGAATTTCGGGGACGAAATTTTTTCTTTATATAATGGTATTTGAAACATTCCTCAAACAACTAGACCCCCTAGGAGTGGTTTTTTCATGACTAGGTCATGACAAAACCCTAGAAAGCCCAAGAAGACCAATTGAACAAGGCTCAAACTGAAAATCACCTTGGTCTGCAAGTAGTAGAATCCCAATTACAATCCTAGGCATGACCTTAGGATTTTAACTTGGTTTCATGATCCCATCATGACACCTCTAACCCTAAGGGAGGCCAATATGTCGTTACGGACCCATTGGGATCAACAAAAAAGAAACCAAGATGACTCAAGTCTAGGAAGCATCGAGTGAGTCGATGGTGGGCCAAAACCCGAACAGGCAAGTTTACCTGTCGAATTGTAGTACCAAGGTCGTATTTAAACACGGGGTTGTCAAGTACTGCTACTCATGCTTTAACTATTATCCTACCGAAAGATTGATGATGGGGGATTTTAAAAATAAATTAAAATTAAAATGAAACGAAATTAAGATGAAACTATAGATTAAGAGATAACACTTGATCGATGATTCACCATGAAAAGAGATGAGAGAAATAAAAATGTAATTTTATAATTGTAAAATAACTCGACCATGACAGATCCGAAAATAAGACAAAATCTAGCTAGAGCATTAGGTCTCCTAACTTATAGACTCTTTGATCGAAATCTCTTTACAAATCAAAGAAGCCTAAAGTTGCATTATCGAGGTGATCCGCACTATTGGATTTGACTCCAATCCGGAGAATTTACGTCGTCCTATCTCTAGGATTGCGTGGAACTCCTTCCTTCTTTGAGTGGTCTTTCAAATCACAAGTCTCTCGACTACTATGAAATGATAACAAGGCATACTACCGTATACCGGAAATACGGAGTCGACAAAAAATAAATCAAAGAAGGATCGAGCAAAATTTTAGCAAAAATAGAATTACGAAGTAAGAAAGATTCTCATCTCAATTCATGGATCCTCATGATCAAATGCTACAAGGAAATTAGCTACGCATATTGGAAAAGAGAACGACAATAATAAGAGAAGAAAATTTCATTTTCATTGATTGATAAAAAGTGAGTACACAATACTTAAATAAGTAAAGATTGCAATTAAAGGAAGAACTATTACAACAATAAGAAATCTAAAGAAGAAAATTTGCACTTGAACTCTCTTGCTCTCTCCAAAATCCAACTTCCAAAACATGAGACCATGGGCTCCTTTTATAAGAGATGGAGAAGCTTCTAGATTAGGGGGAGACAAAGGGGTGGCCGGCCATATCAAGGGGAGAAGGTTCATGTATGCATTGTATTGTATTGAAGGGAAGTGAAAATAAAAATATAAAATAAAGATGGGGGGATGAATGGAAGTGTGTAGAAGGGGAAAAAGGGAGGGGGCCGGCCACATGCATGGGAATATTCATGCATGTAATAAATGGAAGGAAAGAGAATGGGAGATTCAATGCATGCATGCAATAAATGATGAGGGAAGAGAGAGGGGCTGCTCCAAATGAAGGGGCTTGGGTAGGAGGAAAAGTAGGGCTTTGTGGGCTGCTTGCTTGTTGTGGAGGGTCGGCTGCATGGAAAAGGGCTGCTCCAAGTGGGTTGCATGCTTGGGCTCGGGTAGAGGGCTAGGTGCTGCTACAATAGGTGGGCTGGACATGAGCTGCTCCAAATGTAGAGGCTCGGGTAGGCTGTACCAAAGAAGGGCCGGCCACAGCATGTTGAAGTCGGGCTGCATGTGAGCTGCCCCATATCTTGACTTGAGGGCTCGGGCTTGGGCAAGGTGGCTGCTCCAAGTTGAGGGCAACACTTGGTCTTGTGTGGGCTTGATCCTACAACAAAAAAAAGATACAAAACATAGATTAGTTAAACAAAGTTAAAACAATAAAACATAAAGTAAAAAAAACAACATATCAATAACATTCAAACATTAAAATAAAATAACAAAACATAAATAAACATAATATATAGTAACATAATACATATAATAAGACTATATAGATTTTAATATCAAAACATAAAATGACATCATAAAAATCATACAAAACACAAAATTATAATAAAACTTAAGGATTTTAACTACTTAACTACCCCAAAAAAGGATGACTAAAACTAGTCATCAAACTCCCCCATGCTTAGACATTTGCTTACCCTCAAGCAAATTGAAATAAGAACTAGGAAAAAGCAAAAGATATATTTTTAGATTCCATAGTCAAGAAAACCAAAACATGAAAAATTAAACTATCCTATTTCCATGTTATCAACTAGTGGGGTGAGAAATACACAATAGAAAACTTAAAAGTGGAGACCTAAAAATCTCATTAAAACATAAGAAAAGTTTACACATTTCTAAATCTTAAAACAAGACATCCAAAATAAATGAAAATAAGGAAAACAAAAGTAGAGGTTCTAAATAAATGGCGCATTAACGAACTACTAGGTTGCTAGATAAAAATTAACCCTAAAACACCTCAAGGTAACCTCCAAAGAAATCCATCAATGATGGTGGCCATAGGCTTGTACGTTCACACTTTCTCCACTACGCGAATTTACGTTCTAAAGATCAATAGGACTTCTAATAGGCGTTAAGACTTGGCTTAGCTGAATAATTAGGAAAGGAGAATAAGGATAAACATGAAGGCTAAGACACACTAAACCAAGGTTGAGCTCAAAAATATATAAAAAAACATGATAACAAAATGAGAAATGACAAGCAAGTCATTTTTCCAATTCAAACTACAAAAAAAGGCCATGAAATTTTTCTTTTATAAATTTGGCCAAAAATAAATTTCATTTCTTCTTTCTTTTTTTGGTTTTTTGATTGATTTTTTCCTTTTTGGTTTGACAATATTTTGATAATAACATTTTTTTCATAAAGGAGAGCTCCAAAAATAGGGTTGAAAATTTCCTATTCATTTCAAAGATAAAACACCTTCATAAAGATAATTTTTTAGCTCAAAGTTTTAGTGTGAAAAAATAGGAAAGGCATTTTGGCTTTGGTGAAAATAGTGGAATGAAAAGTGGAGCTAAAAACAAAGAAAACATGGAAAAGGCCTAAAATTATTTTGCAATGGTAATGTTTTTGGTGGGCAAGAAAAGCTCAAACTAGTCAAATGGTGTCCTAAATCATTTCTAAAGTACATAAAAACGACGCAAATGTTTTGAGAGTAGCTTGGGACAAGTTCAAGACACCAAGAAAGACTACCCCACAAATGCAAAAGAGCTAATATTACCTAGCAACCATTCGTAAGCAATTACCCGAATAAAAAGACATAACTACAAATTGCCAACTTATAACGTAAAAGACGGATGCCTATATTTAAGAAGAAGAAACTAGTAAAACTAAGCTATGTTAAAAGGATAAGTTTAGAAAACCGTTTCAAAGAAATCTACATAGAACTACAAAAACCGCACGGGCCTACACATCACAAGAAGAAACATAAAAATAACGATAGAAAATAATTTCCGATTTTGTTTTTCAAATAGATTTTAGCACTTTTTTTTTCAAATTTTTTTTTGGGTTTTGTTTTTTATAATTTTTTTTTATATTTTTAATGCAGTTAAAATAAAAAACAATACTATAACTATACTAGTTTTAAAACACATTTTTTTTGATAGAAAGGAAAGAAGAAAGAAACTAGACCCTCCCCTATGCTTAAATTCTTCATTGCCCTCAATGAAGGAAACAAAAAGAAAAGAGAAGGAGACTGAGAAGAAGAGAAAAATGCAGAAAGTGAATGAAATAAATAAATAAAAGGACTTCCCCGGGTTTGTGAGATGAAGGCGGATGTCGCTCCCCCATGCTAGCTTTGTAGTGCACTTGATCGTCAACAAGTTTGACTTGATCCATCTTGAAATCATCAACGTTGGAGCGGCGATCACGAACTTGGACTTGAGCCACCAGGAGGAAGATCAAAATAAAAGCAGAAAAAAAAGATAGAGTCCGTGGGTAGGTGCCCAAAATTGTTCTTTATTACAACAATTGAAAGTCCGAATAAAATTAAAAGTTTTAATAATTATAAAGAGAAGTCCAAAAATAAAAATAAAAGTTCCACATAAAAATTTAAGAGTCTTGACTAAGATTCTCCTTTGCAGGAGACACAGCATCATCAGAAAGATATAATTTAAGTCTATGACCATGCGCTTTAAAATCACCTTTATCCGGGTGCGAGAGTAAAACAGTTCCATCAGAAAAGACTTCCTTGACCGTAAACGGTCCAGACCAACGAGATTTAGATTTTCCAAAGAAAATACGTAGACGTGAATTTAAAACAAGAACTTGATCGCCTGGCATAAAATCTTTATTGTGGCGAAATTTTTTATCGCGATAATTTTTATCTTCAGGGTCGGGTGGTTTTTCAAAATAATTTGTCAAATTTGTATCATTTTCAAAAATAAGATTCTTGTGTCTAAAATCAGAGTCATGTTCGAATGTTGTTTGTACAAGCATAACAGTGTTTTCAAAAACATTTGATGAGAGTTCAGAAAAGGAAGAAGGAAAATCATTTGGAGAAATATAGGAGTCTTCTTTTAAGTCTTTGATGAAAAAGCAAGAATCATCATTTTGTAAAGAGTTTTTCATAGATTTGTTAATATCAAATGTAACTTCCTCATCTCCCACATGCAAAAAAAGTTTTCTGTCACTCACATTTATGATTGCACGAGCGGTGGCTAGGAAGGGACGACCAAGGATAAGAGGGACCTCATTGTCCTCTTCAATATCGAGAATGACAAAATCTACCGGGAAGATGAATTTGTTGACCTTCACTAGCACATCCTCAACGATACCTAACGGATACTTAATCGATCGATCGGCTAACTGTATACTCATTCTTGTAGGGCTAAGAGTGCCCAATCCTAGCTTTTTAAACAATGAAAAAGGCATCAAATTGATGCTCGCTCCAAGATCCACTAATGCATATTTAATGAATAGATCACCAAAAATGCAGGGAATGGAAAAACTACCCGGATCGTTTATCTTTTTAGGAAGAGTAGAGTTTTTAACGACCGCCGAGCACTCTATATTTAACGTTACGTGAAAAAGATTTTCCAATTTCTTTTTGTTTGTTAATAAATCTTTAAGATATTTGGCGTACTTAGACATTTGACTAATCGCTTCGTGAAATGGCAAATTAATATGAATTTGTTTAAATATTTCAAGAAAGCGTTGATATTGATTATCTAGTTTTTTTTTCATAAGTCGAGCTGGTTAAGGAGGTGGCGGAAATTCCTTTACAACAACCGGAGCATCATTTTGAACGTCATCTTTTTCATTTCCAAAATCAGCTAAAACAGAAATATTTTTTTCTTTCTCAAAAGTAGAGTTTTCATTTTCAAAAGGGATAATTGTTTCCGCAGTAGGAGAGATAGTCACCTTTGGCTCTTCCTTGTGGTGGGCTCGTTAACAACCTTACCGCTCTGAAGGGAAATCGCATTTGCGTGCTCCCTTGGGTTAGGTTCAGTGTTCGAGGGAAGAGTTCCAGGTGGTCTCTCGGAAAAAGCCTTGGCAAGTTGCCCGACCTGGTTTTCTAAATTTTTCATCGACCCTGTTAAGTTTTTAATAGTAGCATCATTCGAGCTTATATATCTAGATAAAATATCTTCCAAAGAGAGAGTTTTTTGAAGATTTTGGTTTTTTTGTGATGGTGGTGGTGGAGTGAAATCGTGTGGTGGACGTATGATGTTAGTATTACCACTCCACGAAAAGTTAGGATGGTTACGCCATCCAGGGTGATAAGAATTCGTAGCAGCATTAAAACCAGGAGGAGAAGAAAAATTCGAAAAAGCAGAAAAATTGTTTGCAGAATTATTTTGAGCAGGCCATGGTATGTTCCCCAGATAATCCACCTGCTCGGTAGCAGCAGCAGCATTAACATTTTCAAATACCTTAGCAGCGGAGGCAGCAATCATCTCCGAAATCTTCTTGTTCAGCATTTCCACTTGCATCGCCAGTTGCGTCACCGAATCCACTTCATAGATACCTGCAGGTTTAGATGGGCGAGACTAGACGAATTCCACTGATAAGTGTTCATCGCCATGTCATAGAAAAGCTCAAGAGCAGCTTCCGGAGTTTTGCGGTCCAAAGAACCAGCGGAAGCGGAAGCGGCATCTATCATTTTCTTAGTTTCTTGATTTAGCCCATTGTAAAATGTCTGGACCTGTAACCATACAGGCAGAGCATGATGTGGGCATCTTCTCAAAAGTTCTTTGAACCTCTCCCAAGTGTCATAGAGGGTCTCAGAATCAATTTGAGAATATGAAGTAATATCATTTCTTTATTTAGCAATTTTGGCGGGGGGAAAGTATCGAGAAAGAAATTTTTCAGTTAATATGTTCCAAGTAGTGATTGATCCTCTTGGAAGAGAACTCAACCACTATTTGGCTTTTGTTCTTAAGGAGAATGGGAAGAGTCTTAGCCTTATAGCATCGTCTGAAACACCATTAATTTTAAAGGTGTCACAGATTTCAAGAAAATTGGCAATATGCAAGTTCGGATCTTCAT
This sequence comes from Platanthera zijinensis, assembly GCA_039513925.1. NCBI lineage: Eukaryota > Viridiplantae > Streptophyta > Magnoliopsida > Asparagales > Orchidaceae > Platanthera > Platanthera zijinensis. The sequence continues at coordinate 60,493,854 of CM077097.1, read as the reverse complement.
CTTGTAATCCGTCGAACTGTACATATTGTTGCACCATTTGTATGATGCTAGTCTTAAGCTCGAAGTTATTATTCGCAATTGCAGGTCGAACAATACTTGTTTCGGTCCCTTCCAAGTTAGGTCGAGCAAAATCGGACATGGTCCTTTGCTGAGCCATACCTTGGTTAGGGTCTCCCATTGTAGAATTAAAATTACAATCCCCGTATGAATCCTCAACCGCTGTTTGAGAAGTGGAAGCCCCGAATCGCAGTTGTCTCCAAAAGGAGCGTTCGATTTCTGGGTCCAAATCAACAAGTAGCGACGGATTCATGCGAGTCATGCACTAGAAAAGAAAACGAAGGAGAATTGAAATGAAAACTTGAAAAAAAAGAGAAGAAAGGATTTTTTTTTGAAAATAAATTTTTTTACGGATTGGCTCTCGAACTTCCCAAGGGCTACCCGGTGAAGGGTTCGCAAGGTACTAGGTAAAATGGTGGCGCTTAAAGCCCCTTACCCTTTTCGAGAGAATTTAGGTTGGGTAGAAATAAGATGATGTGAGTTGATTATAATAATAAAAGTAAATATAAATTTATTTTTATTTTTGATTTTTGCAGAAGTAATAGCGAAAGCGTTTTCAAAATATCTACAAAGAAAATCCCCGGCAACGGCGCCAAAAACTTGGTGGGCCAAAACCCGAACAGGCAAGTGTACCTGTCGAATTGTAGTACCAAGGTCGTATTTAAACATGGGGTTGTCAAGTACTGCTACTCACGCTTTAACTATTATCCTACTGAAAGATTGATAATGGGGGATTTGAAAAAAAAATAAAAATTAAACTGAAACGAAATTAAGACGAAACTATAGATTAAGAGATAGTACTTGATCGATGATTCACTATGGAAAGAGATGAGAGAAATAAAAATGTAATTTTATAATTGCAAAATAACTCGACCGTGACAGATCCGAAAATAAGACAAAATCTCGCTAGAGCATTAGGTCTCCTAACTTATAGACTCTTTGATCGAAATCTCTTTACAAATCAAAGAAGCCTAAAGTTGCATTATCGAGGTGATCCGCACTATTGGATTTGACTACAATCAAGAGGATTTACGTCGTCCTATCTCTAGGATTGCGTGCAACTCCTTCCTTCTTTGAGTGGTCTTTCAAATCACGAGTCTCTCGACTACTATGAAATGAGAACACGGCCTACTACCGTATACCGGAAATACGGAGTCGACACAAAATAAATCAAAGAAGGATCGAGCAAAATTTTAGCAAAAATAGAATTACGAAGTAAGAAAGATTCTCATCTCAATTCATGGATCCTCATGATCAAATGCTACAAGGAAATTAGCTACGCATATTGGAAAAGAGAACGACAATAATAAGAGAAGAAAATTTCATTTTCATTGATTGATAAAAAGTGAGTACACAATACTTAAATAAGAAAAGATTGCAATTAAAGGAAGAACTATTACAACAATAAGAAATCTAAAGAAGAAAATTTACACTTGAACTCTCTTGCTCTCTCCAAAATCCAACTTCCAAAACATGAGACCATGGGCTCCTTTTATAAGAGATGGAGAAGCTTCTAGATTAGGGGGAGACAAAGGGGTGGCCGGCCATATCAAGGGGAGAAGGTTCATGCAAGCATTGTATTGTATTGAAGGGAAGTGAAAATAAAAATATAAAATAAAGATGGGGGGATGAATGGAAGTGTATAGAAGGGGAAAAATGGAGGGGGCCGGCCACATGCATGGGAATATTCATGCATGTAATAAATGGAAGGAAAGAGAATGGGAGATTCAATGCATGCATGCAATAAATGATGAGGGAAGAGAGAGGGGCTGCTCCAAATGAAGGGGCTCGGGTAGGAGGAAAAGGAGAGCTTTGTGGGCTGCTTGCTTGTTGTGGAGGGCCGGCTTCATGGAAAAGGGTTGCTCCAAGTGGGTTGCATGCTTGGGCTCGGGTAGAGGGGTAGGTGCTGCTACAAGAGGTGGGCTGGACATGAGCTGCTCCAAATGTAGAGGCTCGGGTAGGCTGTACCAAAGAAGGGCCGGCCACAACATGTTGAAGTCGGGCTGCATGTGAGCTGCCCCATATCTTGACTTGAGGGCTCGGGCTCGGGCAAGGTGGCTGCTCCAAGATGAGGGCAGCACTTGGTCTTGTGTGAGCTTGATCCTACAACAAAAAAAAGATACAAAACATAGATAAGTTAAACAAAGTTAAAACAATAAAACATCAAGTAAAAAAAACAACATATCAATAACATTCAAACATTAAAATAAAATAACAAAACATAAATAAACATAATATATAGTAACATAATACATATAATAAGACTATATAGATTTTAATATCAAAACATAAAATGACATCATAACAAGCATACAAAACACAAAATTATAATAAAACTTAAGGATTTTAACTACTTAACTACCCCAAAAAAGGATGACTAAAACTAGTCATCAGTCGACAAGACTCGACGAGTAGATCAGGTATCTACTTAGACAGGTTTTTGGGCTCGGACGTTGAGTGCATGGAGTGCACTCAACACCATGGGCTGAATGGCATTGTGTGCGTTGAGAGCACTTAACGCCATCTTACTTGGAAGTAATTTTGAGTTCGGGGCGTTGAGTGCGCTGAGTCCACTCAATGCTATGGGCTAAATTGTGTTGAGTACGTTGAGTGAACTCAACGCCATCTTACTTAGAAAGAATCTTGGGCTCGGGTATTGAGTGTGTCGAGTGCACTCAATGCCATAGGCTGAATGGCGTTGAGTGCGTTGAGTGCACCCAACGCTACCTTATTTAGGAAGAATCTTGGGCTCGGGCGTTGAGTGCGTCGAGTGCGTCAAGTGCACTCAACGTCATAGGCTGAATGATGTTGAGTGCGTTGAGTGCACACAACACCATCTTACTTAGAAAGAATTTTGAGTTAGGGCGTTGAGTGCATTGAGTCCACTCAATACCATGGGATGAATGGCGTTGAGTCCACTCAATGACATGGGATGAATGGCGTTGAGTGCATTGAGTGCACTCAACGCCATCTTACTTAGAAAGAATTTGTAGGTCGGGCGTTGAGTGCGTTGAGTCCACTAAATGCCATGGGCTGAATGACATTGAGTGCACTCAACGCCATCTTACTGAGAAAGGATTTTCTAGAATTATGGCATTGATTGAGTTGAGCTCACTCAACGCCATAGACTGAATGGCATCGAGTGAGCTGAGCACACTTAACGCCATTGTACTTGGAAAAATTTCTGGAATTATGGCATTGAGTGAGTTGAGCTCACTAAATGCCCTAGAATGAAGGGCATCGACTCAACGCCATTATACTTGAAAAATTCCTGGCGATTTTGGCGTTGAGTGTGGAGGCTTATCTCAACGCTTTTGCCTTGAGAAATTTTCAGCCCTGTTTGCTGGTTCGGGATGTTTTCGGGAACTGCGCCAAGATGGATTAATTTGCCCGTTTCTTTCATTAACACTTATTTAAACAATAATAAGCGGTCCAGTAGTAGGGTGCCACATGGTAGATGGTTTAACCCAAATTCCTCTTTAATGGAGGAGAGAGAAAAAGCCCCAAAGCCATGGCCAAAATTCGGCTTTCATGGCCATTAATGGCACTTAAAGCCTTGGCCTCATTCCCCTCCCCCTTTTATGGATGGATTCAACTCCTCTGAGGAAGAGGAGGAGTTTCCGTCCATTTCCTGGATGGATTGAGCCCACATTCATCCTCCTCCTCAATGGACGAAAAGCTCTTAAAGGGGTATTAATGGCCACCACTAGCTAGATCCCTTCCCTCCGCCATTTTATCATTTTAAAAGACTCACTGAACTTAGAGGAGCGGTTTCCACACAAAACCTGAAGGATACGAGGAATCCCACTGTGTAGTTGCAGAAATCGAGTGGCGCCACCACTGACCATGGAATCCCGGCGATCGACACGTCACTAGGCCGCGAGGAAGGTCCTCCCCTTCCTCTTTCCTTATGGGTAGATCGTAGGAATTGTTAGGGCTAAGGAACGGGCTCAATTGAGCCCAATCGGGTGATGAAAATCATTGGTTTTTTCGTGACAAAAAAGGAGTGGTCAGGTTTGCCGAAAACCACCCCTCCGGCAGCTGTGTCGCCGCCCGGTGATAGCCCCCACCTCAACGGAGGTGGTGGTGGCGATGGCAGGCCAGGGAGGTGGCCGGGTGGCAGGGAAAATTTCTTTGAATAAGCTCCAGGTTCAGTTAATCATGGCCCTCGGCTGGAGGAAGAAGACGATCCAGCAACCGTCGGATCATTTAAATCCTTTTATTTTTAAATGAATTTTCTGTATTATGATAATAATCACTTTAAAAAATTAATGAAAAATACTTACTGGCTCTATATAAGGAAATGGTGAACATATAATTTGTATCCCTATGGGTGTACATTATTTTAAAATTGATTTGGGACAATTTGGTCACATGGTTTGACCAGGGAACCCATTTTGGTGGGGTCTATACCTAGGGCTAGACGGGAATTAAAATGAGTGCCCCCACCTTATCTTTTGTCCAAAAGACCTGAAATTTGGACAGGGAGTCACTCTTGTCTATATATAGGTCATGCCCAAAAATGAGAATTTTTGGGGATAATCTTCCTATAGTTTTTGTAATTATTTAATAAACCATGATTAAATTAATTAAGGGAACAAATGACCTCCAAACCCTCCCAAATTTTGGCGAGTAATCCTTGGGGCCATCATAAGGCTCTGGATAAAATTTCATCTCATTTGGATATGATATAGATTGAATTTTTGCAATCCCTAGCCTTGCCATAATAAGGGTATTTAGGTCAAAAGTGCACTTGAGGTTTGAGTGGCCAAATCACCTCAACAGTGGTTGGGATTTGGACCACTAGTTTGGCATGACATATAACACCCTCATATGGGATATGGGGTGGTTTGGGATTGAATTGCCTTAGGACCCAAGTTCAAACCTATGTTTGGGCTTTAGGGGTTTGAGAAGGGCATGTGATCAAATGACCTTGAAATGATTTGAAATATGATGGAGATGACTCTAGGGTAGTTAGAGTCCTATGGTAGAAATCTTATTGGATTTAGTGAGGGTTAAACCCCTTAAAGCCCTAACCCTAGTTTAGGTCACAAACGTTTAAATGGTAAGTTGGATAGTCAAGGTTTTGTGAAAAGTTGAAAAACTTGGGTGGTGTAGTAATAAGGTCAGTAAGAGCTTTTGGTAATGTTATTGGGTGATTTGGAAGCATATTTTTAGTATCTCCTTTGTAATACATGTATTATCCTCTATTAATTATTTGGTTATTATTAACTCACTATTCACTGGAATGTTATGAAATTAAGGCAGAGGAAGTTTTAGACTATTATACTCATACATGAATTTTGTTATAATTTTTAAATGTGTATTACCAGTACATACTTCACAAGCTCATCAAAATGGGAACTTGTTCAATAATTTTTTTAGAGCTCATTATTTGTTGTAAAATTATGAAACTTGATCAGTAATGGTCCTAGGTCAATATGCTCATTTGGAGATTTTATTATAATTTTTTGATGAATAATTACTGTACTTAGTTCATTAACCTGTTAACTTGGATTACTATGAGAAAATCAAGTATAGAGTTCATTATTCACTGATAAATTATGAAACTTGACCTGGAGTGTTTATATCTTTTTATGATCATCCTTGAATTTTCACAGAAATTTCGAAAGTATATTGGCAGTACTTGCCTCTTTAAAATTATTAATGTGGATTCTATTTAAAAATTAGATTCAGAGGTTAAATCTTGCTGGAAAATTTTGAGACTTTGGATTTTCTATTTAAAAGTCATCTTGTATTTATCATAAATTTTTGGAGCATTTGCATGTCTAAAATGGGTACTTCATGTTCAAACTTGGGTTTTTGGATTACATAGGAAATTAAATAAATTATTAATTAAATTAGGAATATTAAGAACTTCTGGATTTAGGCTAAACATGTCATCATAGACCTCCAATAAATATTACAAGAATTTTGGATGATAATTCGGAGTACCTTCCATTGTATACATCATATAGCTTAGGATAGTCTGCGTTTTGTAAAAACTGCAGAAATCATAATAAGGTGCAGAATGAACTTAGAGAATTTGGGATATAGTAGAATACTGATTTGGAAATGTTAATGAATGTATCTTTAGTAGTCAAGATGAGGCGAGGTTAGTTTGACTAGTGGTAAAAGGTGCTCGAGAACGATGAAAAATCGTCTTCCCCGTGGGGAGAGAGAAAGAGTCAAAATACACTAGGGTTAGATCTAGTACAACATTTAAGGGATTGGGAGTTGGGTAATGTAACACCCCAAAATCCTTAAGTTGGAGTTAGGCTGGGTGACACGGCCTGGGACACGGGCGTGTCCCAGGGCATGTCCCGTGCACACGGCCTGGGACACGGGCGTGTCCAAGGGCATGTCCTTTACTATAGGCGTCGACTCGAGTTCTCGAGATAGCACGGTCGACGATCATCGAGAGGCGACACGGCCTGAGACACGGGCGTGTCCCAGGGCATGTCCTGCTCGGGTGAATACCGGGCGGCGTTGAGTGGTGCTGAGTGGAATGGCGTTGAGTGGCGTTGAGTGTGGAACACGGCCTGTAACACGGGCGTGTCATAGGGGAGTGTTGGGCACACGACCAAGGATACGGGTGTGTGCCTTAGCCGTGTGCTTCTCGGGTGATTTGGGCCTGTGTTGAAAAGGTGACACGGCCAGTCACACGGTCGTGTCAAAGTTGACACGGGCGTGTGTTGGGGCTGCGGTCCGGAATCGCCCCCGCGTTGCGGCGCTATGCGGTAATGGCTTAACTGGCTGCCCCGTCCCCGGTCAAAATCTTGATATAAAGATTAGTATGCGCCTTTGACCTTAAGGCCAGTCTTTTGGTGCAGTTGGTAGCGCTAAGTCCTCTCAATTGGTGGAGATGCGGGGTACGGGTTCGAAACCCCGGGGTCGTTTCCGGGGGGGATTATTGGGGCTGCGGTCCGGAATCACCCCCGCGTTGCGGCGCTATGCGGTAATGGCTTAACTGGCTGCCCCGCCCCCGGTCAAAATCTTGATATAAAGATTAGTATGCGCCTTTGACCTTCAGGCCGGTCTTTTGGTGCAGTTGGTAGCGCTAAGCCCTCTCAGCGTGTCTGCCCTGTGACACGGGCATGTTGGAGCCTGTATTCTGGTTCAGTTTAAGTCGGTTTGCACATCGCTTGGGGGATACGGCCTAGGACACGGGCGTGTCACAGGCCGTGTCATGTCACATTTTGACTTTTGGGCAGATATCGACCATCCAATTATTTCTATTTGGATCCAATGGCCCAGGTGCTTTTCTGCAGTGATAAGGCTGAGGGTTGGCCTCTTCTCTCATTCTTATTAAGAGAGAAAAGAGAGAGCTTGGAGTAAGTAGAAGGAGGAGAAGGGAAAGGCTTTGGTGGTGCTCCCGCGGTCTGATTCGAGATTCGAGGCTAGTTTAGTGGAGGCAAAGCTGCTGCGGTGCTTTCCAACTCCCCAGATTTTTTATGGCTCCCAAGAGATCGTCAAGGGTAACGATCTTCCTTCTTGGACATTTGAAGTCCTTCTTTATGCATGAGTAAGGAATCCTCTCCACAAAAAGGTGGAATGAGTGAGTGATTCCAGTGGGTTGATAGTTGTTATCCCCTATTGAGTCTGCATATAGACCCGGAAGTGTGTAGTACAGGATAGACATGCTGTGTGAAGCCCATCTGGACATATTGGTCTGGATTGGCGATGTTGCATTTACGCACCGGAGAAGACTCCGCGTATACTCGTGTAGTTAATGGGGTCGTTGGGCTGTGCCTGTGAAGGGGAGTAGCAGGAAGTACTGGAGAGTGGAATTCTAGGAAAATGCCCTTATGATGTTTGTGTTGTGGCTACGATGTAGCCAGTCCTTGATTGACAATGAAGCCAGTCCTAGTTGGACAGTGTGGCTAATATGACGCCAGTCCTTGGCGGACGTTATGGCGATTGCGAGCTGCGAGCTCTAAAAGGCCTCATGCCAAACAGGAAAGGTGAAGTCGACCCGCGTCTTTTATTATAACCGCAAGTACGATGTGCTTGGTTTTGGCAAGGCGATTTGAGCAACGGGGGGTGGTGGATCTGTACCGGCATTATGTTGGCTGTATAAGGAAGTGCCAAGGCATTGGACTTTCGTTAGCAGCATAATGAGAGTCTTCGGCCTGCGCGCCATTAAGACTAAATGCTCAATGGTGTTGATCCCGGTTTGCCGGTGTACCCAAAAGTGTGCCTGAGAGCACAGATCGTCAGGCCGGGTGGCCGATGGTTGTGATGGATTGCTTGTGCGTGAGAGCACAATATGTATAATATCTGTCAATTGGTATGTTTCTCTGCAGGGAAAGATTGCCTCTGCCCCAGGAAAGGGGTAGGATTGTTATAAATTGGTCAGCTGAATGCTGACCGTTACCTTGTTTGCCACCTTTTGGGTGGATTGTCCCTGTGCAGGTGTTGGAGAGCCGAGCGGAAAATGAAGGGCTGATGCCCCTACTACTGCTGTTATAGCTCTTGCTGTTGATGCTAGCACTTGAAGGCTAGCTACTGTATTTTCTTTTATTCATGTATGGCCGTCCTGTGCGCCGATGTCTGTAATCCATACTGTTTAAAAAGGAACTGTAAGGCCTTAAGGCAAAACTGTAGTATCTGCTATCCCCTTGTTTGAGTGGTTGTATATAACTTTGGTTTATATATATCTAGTGGATATTCCTTATATGAGTTCAGCTAATTGTGTAACTATTCCGCTAGCATGCTCTGTGTTAGGAAGCGTTGATGGTATTATCCTGTGATATCACCGTCTGTATGTGGCATATAGTGTGGGGACCCGGCCGGACCTTCTATTATATGTTATTTAACGGGTGGAGTCATTACATTTTGGTATCAGCTTGTCTCGGTCTTCCTCTTTCGAATTCGTGGTCGAATTCTTTTGTTGGGTGGAGAGCACGTGTTTATGCGAACCGCTATATCACTAGTGAACTCTGGAATATCCACTAAGAAATGCAAATACACTTGTTTGAGGAATCTGCTCATTCCTACTTTGTTGTTATTGCTTGTGTATTATCGTTAATGTGCGTCTTGTCCACCCATAGGTGACTCGTAGTGGTGCTAGGCAATCTGAGCCCCAGTGCTCTGATGAGAGTGCGGCACCAGCTGAGGTGCCAACACATCCTCCATCTGCGGAAACTGTTCGCTTAGTTGTTGAGGCTCTATTTGCAATGATTCGGCCGACCGAGCAGGCGCCGCCGGCAGTGGTGCCAGATCGTGTTGGTGTCCGACCCGAACTGTCACAACCCGCATTTTCTCCGAATTAAGAATTATCAGAGTAAGAGAAAACACGCGTCATGATGCCACGTCAAGCAGGGGATAACTGCTGACGCTCAGGCAAATCCAACTACAATCTTTATGCAAGAAAGTCATGTGCTTGATGAATAGAAAATCAATTATGTTTAGAGTCCGTATCCCTCGGCTCAGTGGATCATCTAGTCCACAAAAGAAAACTATATTTAAACGCTGCGGAAAATACTTTAATTAGGTTTTACACCCTAAAGAGCGCATAAGGGTCCCAAGAGAACCACTCATGCTATGCAAGACACTACACTTAGTTTATATAATATATATAAGAAAACAGTTTTCGTACGTGATTTGGAAAGTAGTGATTAAGTTTACAAAACATGCTGATCATGAGCTTCATTTATAATAGTAATTATAGTTTAAAAATAACTAGCAACCTAGCATAAAACCTTCTCAAAGCAAGTAGACTATCTCCAGAAAAATAAATGGTAGCAGCAATAGTATATATCTAGTACAAGGTAAAAACTACTAGTGGGCGCCAACAACCTGACACGAACCCACCAGCACACATATATGTCTGTAAGAAAGTACTGAAAACAACCTCACAAACAAGGTAAACAAAACTCCAAAGTCCGGGAGTCCACCAACAACAACACCTCCAACTAGCCACCAGACCGGCTACAGCTCAGAACCTGGGGTATTCCAAAAGAAAACAGAATACCTCAGCAAGCAAAAATCAAGGTAAAACTGCATGAAAGAGTCAACCAAAAGGACAAAAATAACAGAAAACATGCAGTAGAAAGAGTCACAACTGTCCAAAACAGGACAACAAGAAAAGCACAACGTGCAAAGAAACAGCAACGACCCAGCCCAGGAACAACATCCTGCAGGGCCTACTAGACTACCAAGAGTCAGAATGCTGCAAACTACCAAAGAAGAAACTTCTAACACCCTAAACTGCGGGAAGTGATAGTAGTAAAAACAACAACGAGGAACCGGATCGAAGGCAAACGCAGTCCCCCAATCCACCATGTCCAAGTCAAAAGCTCGAGGGTCAACACGTGAAAACACAAGGGACCTTCCACCCGACATGCCCAGCCCGTACCTGGAGCAAGAAATCCATGGGTGGCCTTGGCTATATCACACAACTCCACCCCCATAAAGAGCTACAACCACCACTACTATCCACGACCCACGATTCGGCCTTTAGGAAAATACAGAAAACGGCCGACAAGAAAAAAAAAACCAGAAATACAACTGGAAAATCCACTCGGAAACGAAATACAAGGTAAAGGAAGAGTGTTGAAATAAACCAACACGACTAGGCGTTGAGTGAAACCCACTCAGTGCCTACCTAAACTTTGGCCTTGAGTGATCTAGCCTCACTCGCCGCCAAAATTATACCACTACCCACAAGCCCACTAAAGAATACGGAGCTCGACGACAGTCGAACGACCAAGGCAGAAGATCCAGAACTCAAGTAATTGCCTGCCACTTGAGTATCTAAACTCCCGCACTCGAAACCATCTAAATTCGCCTGGCAAAAGGAATTATACAAAGCGCACGATCAGTGACGCACGATCAGTGGTCGTGCGCACTCATCGGCTGATGATCATGCGAAACGAACCTGGAAACCTGACAGAAAACCTAGCAACTGCGTACGATCAGTGTCGCACGATCAGTGGTCGTGCGCACTGATGTCAGCGCTCGTGCGATTGCCCGAGACAGAACTTTGGAAACTGAAATTTATACGCGCACGAACAGAGGCACACGACCAGTGGTCGTGCGCCCTAAAGGTTAATGACCGTGGGCGGCAAACCTGTACCGTTTGGAATTTTCCGAATGACACCGGAACGCGCACACGACTCACGCCACTGCAGTAGCAATAGACAACTATCAACGTCGCACGCTACTACGGTATAAACTATGCCTAACCATTCGAATAATACCATAACGAAGGAAATTGGCAACCACACTCCCCTCCTAACTCTCCCTCTCGGCTACGCCCGAACCAGAGCATCAATCAAAATTAAAGGAAAACAACGGCTTCGCGCCGACAATTTGGATTCCAAACATCACAACCTAGGGGGGTTTCAGTAGGAGGAACTAAGCCCTATAGTTAGCAAGAAAACGAGAACAACAAGGCCTCTAACCTGGGCTAACCGGGATTTCAATTTCAGCAAATAAAATAAAAGAAAACACTTGGCAAGGGCAAGAATACCACTTGCCTCAAATCTCAGCGAAGCTTTGGACTGCTTTCCTCCTCTTCGCACGGATCAAGACGGCCGCAACACCTAGAACAAAGACTCGGCCATTAATGGCGGAAAACTTCCAAAACTGAAAATTCCAATCCTTCCAAAACTCCACGAAAATCGAATTTCTTACCGCAGGAATGAAGGTCTCGTCGAGAGCAATCCGTATCCACTCTCGGAATCGAATTCCGTCCACAAACGCTCCGGGAATCGGCGTCCGAAGGGAAGGCTCGGCGGTTACTCGATTCTCTCGTACAAGGGCGGCGGTTTCTTACGTGAAGAAGATGATGGGGCTTTTCATTTCATCTTATTATGTTTATATATATATATATATATATATATATATAATTATATAATTAATTACAAAATTACATAAAGCACCAAATTGACGCGAAAACCGATTCACCTCGGAATTCGACGAAATTCGCACCGTAGCTAAATACCCACGCTACGAACACAACGGCGAAGTCGAAATTAACTTTCGATGAACAGAACTCGAGTTATGCCCAAACAAAGCCAAACACAAACATCCCCCCGAGAGGCCACACCGGGTCACCAAAACGACTCGGTTTGCTAGGGAGATCTTGCCAACAGGCTACCAAACAGGGCACTCAGTTCTAAGGAGCTAAACCGTACTCCACACATGGCACAAGCCACGGAAACGCGTCATCGTAACGCCAAACGAGAATAAAAATAATCGCTGAAAAGACGGGGCGTTACAGTCACTCCCCCTAAAAGAAAGTTTCGTCCCGAAACTTTACGCACAACCCTCCTACAAAAGAAGGAAAAAGTAACAAACGGAAGTTACAAAGGGAAACATACCGATCAAATCAGAGAAACAGGTGAGGGTACGCCCTCCTCATGGCCGACTCTAGCTCCCAAGTCGCGCTCTCCAAATCCTGATTTTTCCATAGAATTTTCACCATCGGTATGGACTTCTTTCGCAGCACACGCTCCTGAGTATCCAAAATACGAACTGGCACCTCTACAAAAGAGAGGTTGGGCTCTAACTGGGGCACAACATCCAAGAGTTGCCCACTGCTGCGCACACACTTCCGCAATTGGCTAACATGAAAAACATTATGAACACCAGGGAAGTTCGCTGGCAAATCCAATCTATATGCAGACACACCAATCCGCTCCGAGACCTCAAACGGGCCCACATACCTTGGGTCCAGTTTCCGATTTTTACCAAATCTCTTCACACCAACCATTGGAGAAACCTTGAGGTATACATGATCCCCTACTGAAAATTCCAAAGCAGACCTACGCCGATTGGCGTTCTTTTCATACCTCTCCTGGGCTAAACGAAGCTTCTCCCGAATAAGCTTCACGGCGACTTCCATCTCTTCTAGAGCATCAGGACCCAACAAAGGCTTCTCACCAGCCTCAGCCCAAAACAACGGAGTCCTACAGCGCCTCCCATACAAGGCTTCGAACGGAGCCATCTGCAAGCTTTCCTGATAACTGTTATTGTAAGCAAATTCCATGAGTCGCAGACGCTCATCCCACGCTCCACCGTGGTCTAAAATATAGCACCGGATCATATCCTCAACAATCTGATTGACCCGCTCCGTCTGCCCATTGGTCTGAGGGTGGTACGCAGTAGAATACCTCAGATCCGTACCCAAACCCTCCTGCAGACTCTGCCAAAAACGAGAAGTAAACCGGGAGTCTCGATCAGAAATGATGCTAACCGGCACACCGTGGAGTCGGATGACTTCAGACAAGTACAACTCCGCTATCTTCTTCATCGGGTAATCAATCTTATAAGGCACGAAGTGAGCACACTTCGTCAATCTATCCACTATAACCCAAACAGAATCAAATCCTCTCGGGGATTTTGGCAAACCCGTAATGAAGTCCATAGATATACTCTCCCACTTCCAAGTCGGGATATCTAGCGGAGTCAACTTACCACCAGGCCTTCCATGATCGGCCTTCACACGCTTGCAAGTGTGACACTCAGCAACATAACGAGCTATATCTCCTTTCATACCATACCACCAAGCAATTTGCTTTAAGTCACGGTACATCTTCGTAGATCCTGGATGGTAGGCAACGCTGGAACCATGAGCCTCACTGCAAATCATACTCTTAATGTCCCCAACAGCGGGAATGCAAAACCTGCCGCGGTACTTCAAAGTACCCGCATCATCAATAGAAAAATCTGGCAACTCTCCCTTCTCTGTCCTGGTAAAAAGGTGCAACAGATCCGGATCGTCCTTCTGATGCAATCTAGTCAAAGAAATCCAGGACGGCTCTTCCACTGATAAGCTACTCTGTAAACTACAGCATCCCACTGAAATATCCATAAGGAGGAACTCCTCAACTAATCGATCGGCGGAGAGGTTAAAGATCTTTCCCGTCTTTCGGCTCAGGGCGTCGGCCACCACATTGGCCTTGCCCGGATGATACTGGATTTCCACATCATAATCCGCCACATACTCAAGCCACCGCCGCTGACGTAGATTCAACTCCTTCTGCGTGAACACGTACTTCAGGCTCTTATGGTCAGTAAAAATCTTGCACTGAGCCCCATAAAGTAAGTGCCTCCACAACTTCAACGCATAGATAACCGCTGCAAACTCAAGGTCATGCGTAGGATAATTCCGCTCATGAGTTTTCAGCTGCCTTGACCCATAAGCAATTACTTTTCCATCCTGCATTAATACGCATCCCAGACCTATATGCGAAGCATCCACATATACATCATAATCCACTCCCTCAGTAGGTAGGGTCAGAACGGGAGCAGTACACAATCTCCTCTTTAACTCCTGAAAAGCTTCTTCGCACTTCTCGCTCCAAACAAAAGCCACATTCTTCTGAGTCAGCTTGGTCAATGGTGCGGCTAGAGAAGAGAAACCCTCCACGAATCTCCTGTAATAGCCAGCCAACCCTAAGAAACTTCTGATCTCCTTAGGAGTATTCGGCCTACTCCAATCCGTCACTGCTGCAATCTTTTCTAGGTCAACCGAGATCCCATCCTTGTTCACCACGTGGCCTAGAAAAGAAACCTGAGGCAACCAAAATTCGCACTTGCTCAACTTGGCGAATAACTTGTGGTTCCTCAACTCTGATAGGACCAAATGCAAATGCTGCTCGTGCTCCTCAGCACTGCGAGAATAAACCAACACGTCATCAATGAAGACCACAACGAACTTGTCTAGGAAATCCTTGAACACCCTGTTCATCATATCCATGAAGGCTGATGGTGCGTTGGTCAAACCAAACGACATCACCAAAAACTCAAAGTGCCCATGCCTCGACCTAAACGCAGTCCGTGGAATATCTGCCTCACGGATCCTGAGCTGATGATAGCCCGAACGAAGATCGATCTTGGAGAACACCGTGCTACCATGCAACTGGTCAAATAAATCATCGATCCTCGGCAGAGGGTACCTGTTCTTGATAGTGACCTTGTTCAACTCTCTATAGTCGATGCAAAGCCGCATCGACCCATCTTTCTTCTTTACGAACAAAACAGGAGCACCCCAAGGCGACGAACTCTGCCTGATAAAACCTTTAGCCAACAACTCATCTAACTGAATTCGCAACTCCTCTAACTCACGAGGGGCCATCCGGTACGGAGCCTTAGCAATAGGACGCGTACCCGGCTCCAAATCAATAACAAACTCCACATCCCGCTCAGGAGGGACACCAGGAAGATCATCAGGAAAAACATCGGCGAAACCACGAACAATAGGAATCTCCTCCAAGCGTGGCACGCTAACAACGGTTCCAACCACCGAGACTAAACAAACACAACAATCAGAAAGAAACAATCTCTGAACACATACCGCAGAGAGAACAGGAGAATCCTGACATGGATCAGCATACACGCTGCCGGGCTGACCGTCGTCCCTGATGAAGTCCAAGCGCTTTCCCTTGCACTGAATGACCGCATCATACCGAGAGAGCCAGTCCATGCCCAAAATGACATCGAAGTCCTCTAGATCAATCATCTTCAGATCCGCCTTCGCAAGAAAATCCCCCAACAAAACCGGGCAATCCAAAATACCCAAATCTGACAACACAGATTCACCAGAGGGAAACTTGACACGGAAGGAATCCCGAACATGATCTAGAGACAACCGATGACGCTCCACAAAGGCTCTAGCCACGAACGAGTGGGTAGCGCCAGAGTCAAACAGGACACGCGCCCAGCGGTTCTTCACCTTAAATTTCCCTATAGGAACGCACAAAGCTAAGGAACTAGCACAACAGTACCGCAATTAATCTAGCAACTAAACTACCAGGCTAGAAAAAAAAACAACAAACAACTAACTACTAACCTGAGATCACCTGGGTCGAAGTCTGAGCCTCCTCGGAAGAAATCACGTTCAGCTTCCCTTTTCCCTTGTCCACATGCTGAGGTGGAGGTAATGCCTGCAATGGAACTGCAGGAAGAGCTGACTGGGCCTGAGGACACCTCGACTTAACGTGACCCTTCTGCCCACACTGATAGCAGACTCTAACCCTGGACCAACACTGGGCTGCATCATGCCCGGATCGCTTGCAAACTGAACAGGAGACATCTCTCCCAGGAGCACCCTGAATAGCATGAACCTGCTCCTTCTTCTGAGCTGCCGCCTTCTTGAAACACCTCTCAACAGGATGGCCTGACCGGCCACAAAAACTGCACACCACCCTGCTCCTCTTTCCCGGAACAGCATCGGGTACCAGGGGTTTCTTCTCCTCTACCAACTTCCTCTTATCCTTCCTCAGTTGCTGGCCTCTGCTCTTCGCCGTCTCAATGGCCTCAACCTTAAGAGCAGCCTCTACAACTCCAGCATAAGTCACTGACCCATAAGCACTGGCCAACTGCTGCACCTCACTCCTTAAACCACCGAGGAATCGCTTAACTCGATCAGCCTCCACGCTGACCAATCCAGGGGCAAAACGGCTCAACTTACTAAACTCTATCTCATACTCACCCACCGTGAGCTGCCTTTGCTTCAGATAGAGGAAATCATTCATGAGGCGGTCACGCTCGACCGAGGGTAAGAACTTCCTCAACAGCATCTCCTTGAACACTTCCCAAGAGCATCCAGCCACTAAGCTCTCCTTCTCTCTCAGCCACCAACTCTTAGCCAATCCTTTAAGCTGATAGGCGGCTATCATCACCCTCTGATCATCTGCAATCCCTGAGTACGAGAACATCTCCTCCATGGAGATCAGCCAGTCGTCTATCACCATGAAATCTGCCTTCCCATCATAAGTGGGAGGGCTCAGCCTCTGAAACTGCGAGATGAAGGCCATCTCTGCTGGCACCACCACTGGAGGTCTCAAGGGTGCAGGAGGAGGAGGAACAGCTAACCCCCCTGCAGGAACTTGCGCACCCTGAGCCTGCCCTGCCACAACTGCCACCAAAGACTGAATCTGGGCTTGCACTTCCTCCAACTGCCTCCCCATAGCTTCGCTACTCTGACACAGACCCTCGATCACCGCATCGTTCTGAGCTCCAGAAGATTCACCCTCAGACAGGGGAGTCGATCGGGTCGCAGGACGCCTAGCCATCCTAAAAAAAAATCAATACAACGCAAATCAGAACCAAATCCCACGACTAGAACCGACTACCAGTACAGACAATACATATGTAGATATAGACTTAAAGCTGCTAAACTTGCTCTGAGAGTTTATCTTCTTCACAATAATTAGATGATATGCCCTATCCTAGGATGGTTAACCACCACCTTACTAACTCTTGTGCCTAGATCGGATGCATGAACTTATGTTAGTTTGAAAACTTATGTGTGTACATATGTCATCCTGCAAATCTTTAGCTCGGCGCGTTGTGCTTATGCAATGTTATGATATGCATGATTGTGCTATGCATTCTAAAAAGAAGGCCCTAATGCATGATATGAGCGGCGTACACATGAAAATGTTATGCATCCCATACTACATAACATTTCCATGCAACGAAAAAGAAACGTGCTAGTCGCAGTCATGTGGTGAGGTTATGCATCCCATACTACATAACCCTCACATGTAGCCCCTATGGTGGATCCATATACGAACACATATTATGCATCCCATACTACATAATATGCCCCGTATACTTCATGTTATGCTATGAGTGTAGTGTTCGTGCTTTTGCCAAGACGTGCTGATGACATATCAGTGTGTGAATGACATGATGCTGAACTACTAACAGCATCCAAGGGAGGTTGCCCAACTAACTTGTCAAGCAACCTCCCTCTGATACCAACTGTCACAACCCGCATTTTCTCCGAATTAAGAATTATCAGAGTAAGAGAAAACACGCGTCATGATGCCACGTCAAGCAGGGGATAACTGCTGACGCTCAGGCAAATCCAACTACAATCTTTATGCAAGAAAGTCATGTGCTTGATGAATAGAAAATCAATTATGTTTAGAGTCCGTATCCCTCGGCTCAGTGGATCATCTAGTCCACAAAAGAAAACTATATTTAAACGCTGCGGAAAATACTTTAATTAGGTTTTACACCCTAAAGAGCGCATAAGGGTCCCAAGAGAACCACTCATGCTATGCAAGACACTACACTTAGTTTATATAATATATATAAGAAAACGGTTTTCGTACGTGATTTGGAAAGTAGTGATTAAGTTTACAAAACATGCTGATCATGAGCTTCATTTATAATAGTAATTATAGTTTAAAAATAACTAGCAACCTAGCATAAAACCTTCTCAAAGCAAGTAGACTATCTCCAGAAAAATAAATGGTAGCAGCAATAGTATATATCTAGTACAAGGTAAAAACTACTAGTGGGCGCCAACAACCTGACACGAACCCACCAGCACACATATATGTCTGTAAGAAAGTACTGAAAACAACCTCACAAACAAGGTAAACAAAACTCCAAAGTCCGGGAGTCCACCAACAACAACACCTCCAACTAGCCACCAGACCGGCTACAGCTCAGAACCTGGGGTATTCCAAAAGAAAACAGAATACCTCAGCAAGCAAAAATCAAGGTAAAACTGCATGAAAGAGTCAACCAAAAGGACAAAAATAACAGAAAACATGCAGTAGAAAGAGTCACAACTGTCCAAAACAGGACAACAAGAAAAGCACAACGTGCAAAGAAACAGCAACGACCCAGCCCAGGAACAACATCCTGCAGGGCCTACTAGACTACCAAGAGTCAGAATGCTGCAAACTACGAAAGAAGAAACTTCTAACACCCTAAACTGCGGGAAGTGATAGTAGCAAAAACAACAACGAGGAACCGGATCGAAGGCAAACGCAGTCCCCCAATCCACCATGTCCAAGTCAAAAGCTCGAGGGTCAACACGTGAAAACACAAGGGACCTTCCACCCGACATGCCCAGCCCGTACCTAGAGCAAGAAATCCATGGGTGGCCTTGGCTATATCACACAACTCCACCCCCATAAAGAGCTACAACCACCACTACTATCCACGACCCACGATTCGGCCTTTAGGAAAATACAGAAAACGGCCGACAAGAAAAAAAAACCAGAAATACAACTGGAAAATCCACTCGGAAACGAAATACAAGGTAAAGGAAGAGTGTTGAAATAAACCAACACGACTAGGCGTTGAGTGAAACCCACTCAGTGCCTACCTAAACTTTGGCCTTGAGTGAGCTAGCCTCACTCGCCCCCAAAATTATACCACTACCCACAAGCCCACTAAAGAATACGGAGCTCGACGACAGTCGAACGACCAAGGCAGAAGATCCAGAACTCAAGTAATTGCCTGCCACTTGAGTATCTAAACTCCCGCACTCGAAACCATCTAAATTCGCCTGGCAAAAGGAATTATACAAAGCGCACGATCAGTGACGCACGATCAGTGGTCGTGCGCACTCATCGGCTGATGATCGTGCGAAACGAACCTGGAAACCTGACAGAAAACCTAGCAACTACGCACGATCAGTGTCGCACGATCAGTGGTCGTGCGCACTGATGTCAGCGCTCGTGCGATTGCCCGAGACAGAACTTTGGAAACTGAAATTTATACGCGCACGAGCAGAGGCACACGACCAGTGGTCGTGCGCCCTAAAGGTTAATGACCGTGCGCGGCAAACCTGTACCGTTTGGAATTTTCCGAATGACACCGGAACGCGCACACGACTCACGCCACTGCAGTAGCAGTAGACAACTATCAACGTCGCACGCTACTACCGTATAAACTATGCCTAACCATTCGAATAATACCATAACGAAGGAAATTGGCAACCACACCCCCCTCCTAACTCTCCCTCTCGGCTACGCCCGAACCAGAGCATCAATCAAAATTAAAGGAAAACAACGGCTTCGCACCGACAATTTGGATTCCAAACATCACAACCTAGGGGGGGTTTCAGTAGGAGGAACTAAGCCCTATAGTTAGCAAGAAAACGAGAACAACAAGGCCTCTAACCTGGGCTAACCGGGATTTCAATTTCAGCAAATAAAATAAAAGAAAACACTTGGCAAGGGCAAGAATACCACTTGCCTCAAATCTCAGCGAAGCTTTGGACTGCTTTCCTCCTCTTCGCACGGATCAAGACGGCCGCAACACCTAGAACAAAGACTCGGCCATTAATGGCGGAAAACTTCCAAAACTGAAAATTCCAATCCTTCCAAAACTCCACGAAAATCGAATTTCTTACCGCAGGAATGAAGGTCTCGTCGAGAGCAATCCGTATCCACTCTCGGAATCGAATTCCGTCCACAAACGCTCCGGGAATCGGCGTCCGAAGGGAAGGCTCGGCGGTTACTCGATTCTCTCGTACAAGGGCGGCGGTTTCTTACGTGAAGAAGATGATGGGGCTTTTCATTTCATATTATTATGTTTATATATATATATATATATATATATATATATATAATTATATAATTAATTACAAAATTACATAAAGCACCAAATTGACGCGAAAACCGATTCACCTCGGAATTTGACGAAATTCGCACCGTAGCTAAATACCCACGCTACGAACACAACGGCGAAGTCGAAATTAACTTTCGACGAACAGAACTCGAGTTATGCCCAAACAAAGCCAAACACAAACATCCCCCCGAGAGGCCACACCGGGTCACCAAAACGACTCGGTTTGCTAGGGAGATCTTGCCAACAGGCTACCAAACAGGGCACTCAGTTCTAAGGAGCTAAACTGTACTCCACACATGGCACAAGCCACGGAAACGCGTCATCGTAACGCCAAACGAGAATAAAAATAATCGCTGAAAAGACGGGGCGTTACACGAACCGGTTGAGGCTGTGGATCTGCGAGCAGCTGAACAACAATTGAAGCAATTCATGAGCTTCAATCCGCCTACGTTCACAGGACTGGGATCCCCAACAAAGGCAGAGGACTGGTTATCGTGAGTCAAATGTATCTTGACGGAGATCAGGACGGAGGAAACTCAAAAGGTCACTTTTGCCACCTTCTTGTTAGAAGGAGAGGCGAGGTTATGGTGGGACGAGGTTGAGTTACACCATTCGGCGGGCAGGCAATTGACTCAAGTATCGATTGAAGAGTTCTCTCACATGTTTTTGGCAAAACATCTACCAGCGGCACAATGCATTGCTATGGAGAACGAGTTCCATCGGCTAACGCAAGGAGAAAATACCATTGATGCGTACCTACATGAATTTACAAGATTGGGACGGTATGCAGGAACAATCTTTGTCGATGAATAAAGAAAACCAAATCAGTTCTATGAAGGATTGCAGGACGATTTGAGGTTCCTGCTTTCTAGTTCAGTGAACCAGGGATTTCAGGCTTTGGTTGATACGGCAGGTGCGCTGTAGAAAGACATGAAGCGGGTGTAAGGCAGGAAGGACTTGGCTGTGGAAAAGCCCGAGTTCAAAGCACCCCACTTTGGCAAATCGTACTACCAGAAGAAGTGGGGCAAGAGGTCCAAGCCTTCGGGGAAAACTTCTATGACAGTTACATCGGGAGTAACGTCGAGGCCGGAGTCTCGTACATGCTTTACCTGTGGCAAAGTGGGGCATATAGCCTGTGATTGTCGGGTTGCTCAACCCAAAGAAGAAAAGAAGACGGGTGTGTCTTATGCTGAGAAGGGCAAAGCAGTGGTTGATTCCTCTGTATCTCAGGCGTAGCCTAGAGTCTACAATCTTGGCCAACAGGAGGCTATCAAGAAAAGTGACGTCGTCACAGGTACGAGTTAAGTTAATAATTGTTGTATTGATTTCATATTTTGTATGTAGCTTGTGCATGATGTGTGTGATACAGGATTTGTCCTGATTTGGAACTATCCGGCGAGAGCCCTATTTGATACGGATGCTTCACATTCTTTTCTGTCTAAGGACTTCGTAACTCGAGTTGGAGTACCGTATCATGTGACGACAGATGGTGTAAAGGTGCTACTATCGAATGGTTGTATCATGCTTGCGGATAGGACTTGCGATGTGGACGTGCATATAGGAAATCGAGATTTCAGATTGAGAGCATCCGTACTACCGCTATCGGCATTTGATGTGATCTTTGGCATGGACTGGCTCTCGGAGCAGCGTGCCTTGATTGATTGCTACTCAAAGGAGATCACACTGGGCAAGAATACCGAACTTGAGACGAAGTTCACTGGTATGCGAGGAGTAGGCGGGACCTTATTGTCTGCACTCCAAATCATCAGTGCCGTTCGGAAGGGCGCGAAGTTATTCTTCACACTTAATCAGGCTGTTGAGCCAAAGGCCAAAGTAAGTGAAGTTCTGATTGTGTCGGAGTTTGCAGATGTATTTCCTAAGGATCTTCCTGGGTTACTGCCCCAGCGGGAGATTGACTTCGCAATTGAGTTGGTGCCAGGTGCAAAACTTGTGGCCCGCTCACCATATCGTGTTGCGCCAAAAGAAAAGGCTGAACTTAAAGTCCAATTGCAAGAATTGTTGGAGCAGGGATACATACGCCCAAGTATGTTACCTTGGAGCACGCCTGTTCTATTTGTGAAAAATAAAGATGGTAGTTTGCGATTATGTATTGACTACCGCGAATTGAATAAGCTGACGGAAAAGAACAAATATCCGATTCCACGGATCGATGACCTATTTGATCAGCTAGAGGGGTCAACCGTCTATTCAAAGTTGGATTTGAAATCGGGAAATTATCAATTGCGGATTCTGGAAGGCGACATTCCTAAGACAGCATTTGGGACACGCTATGGTCATTATGAATTCACGGTGATGCCGTTTGGCTTATGTAATGTGCCTTCGATATTCATGGATCTGATGCACCAGACGTTCCGAGAGTACTTGGATTTATTCATAATTGTGTTTATTGATGATATTCTTGTGTACTCTCAGTCGGGAGATGATCATGCAAACTATTTGCGGTTGGTATTACATACCCTATGGAGGTATAAGCTGTATGCCAAGTTCTCAAAGTGTGAGTTCTGGCTATCGTCAGTGGCTTTTCTGGGTCATGTGGTAATTTGAGAGGGCATAGGTGTAGATCCGGCAAAGATAAGTGCCATACGGGATTGGCCAGTGATGTCTTCAGTGGCCGAAGTCAGGAGATTTCTTGGCCTGGCAGGCTACTATAAATGGTTTGTGGAATACTTCTCACGGATTGCTTTACCTCTGACCACGTTGACGAGAAAAGATCAGAAGTTCGTTTGGACGCTGGAGTGCGCGCGAGCTTTTTGAAGAGCTGAAGAGTCATTTGACCACGATGCCTGTAATGACATCATCATGTGGTACAGATGGCTATGAGATCTACAGTGATGCTTCAGGGAGCGGCTTAGGCTAAGTTCTTCTGCAATTTGGTAAAGTGATTGCTTATGGCTCACGCTAGCTAAAGGTGCATGAACGGAACTACCCCGTCAATGATTTGGAGTTGGCGGCGGTAATATTTGCACAAAAGTTGTGGCGGCACTATCTTTATGGCGTTAAAGTAGATATCTATACAGATCACAAGAGCCTAAAGTATTTGTTAGATCAGAAGGATCTGAATATGCGACAACGGAGGTGGATGGAGTTCCTTGGGGACTACACTTTCGATATTCACTATACTCCCGGGAAGGGAAATGTGGTCACTGATGCCTTGAGTCGTAGGATGCCAGTACGGGCAAACTGGTTGCAGAGGCATGATGTGCGGCTAATCCAGAAGATGGAAGCGTTAGAGATATCTTGTGTTGGCAAGGATGCTATGACTGACGCATGCTTGAACTGGACGGAGGTACAATATGACCTGGCGGATAGAGTTCGGCGAGCAACAGAGCTTGATGAAAGTCTCCAATGCTATGCAAAGGATGGTCCTGGTGACCAATTCTCCTAGGATGATGGATTGTTGTGAAAAGATGGTCGATTGTGCATCCCAAGTACGGGGAAGTTGAGAGAAGAGTTGATGTACGAAGTGCACTTTGCCAAGTACTCAATTCACCCTAGGAGCACAAAAATGTACAGAGACATAAAAAAGTTGTTCTGGTGGCCTGGACTAAAGAAAGACATAGCCCGTTATGTGGCAGAATGTCACACTTGTGCTTTGGTAAAAGCGGAATGCCAGAAGCCTGGTGGTTTCCTGAAGTCGTTACCAATTCCGGAGTGGAAGTTTGATGATATTTCAATGGATTTCGTGCACGGGTTGCCGAGATCTCAACGCGGTCATGACTCTATCTGGGTGATTGTAGTCCGGTTGACAAAAGTGGCTCACTTACTTACAAACAAGAGAGATGATTCAGTGGAAACCTTGGCTAAGCTCTATGTGGAACAGATTTTTTGACTGCACGGTGTTCCTCGGAGCATTGTTAGTGATCGTGATGGGCGATTCACCTCAACTGATTGGAGGCTAATTCATCAAATGTTGGGCACAAAATGAGCATTCAGTACGACCTTTCATCCCCAAAAGGATTGCCAGACTGAGTGAACCAACAGGACGATGGAAGATATGCTTCGTATGTGCGCCCTAGATTTCGGTAAGAAATGGGAAGAGTACATTTATTTGATAGAATTTGCCTATAATAATAGCTACCAAGCAAGCATCAGTATGGCACCATTTGAGGCTCTATATGGTCGTAAATGCCATACACCATTAGCTTGGGCAGAGGTAGGCGAATCCAAGCTGAATGGGCAAAAGGAAGTCGAAGAAACTATCTCGATAATACGCTCTATTCGGGAGAGGCTATTGATAGCCCGGGATTGACAAGCAAAGTACTACAATGCCAAGCATCGGAACGTGGAGTTCGCGGTGGGCGATTGGGTCTATTTGAAGATCAAACCCTTCAAAGGCTTATCTCGGATTCGGCAGTTTAAAAAGCTAAGTCCCAGATACCTTTGTCCGTTTTAAGTGGTGGAGCGAGTCGGGGAAGCTGCTTATCGGCTAGCGCTTTCAGCAGAGTTGAGTGGATTGTATGATGTATTCCACATCTAAGTACTTCGCAAAGCCATTAATGATCCAGCTCAAATAGTTGAGAATGATCATGTACCGATCGAGTATGGCCTAACGACGAAGGTTAGAACCATTGGGATCGAGGATCAAGGCGAGAAATAGTTGCGGAACAAGATAATCGGGATGGTCAAAGTCCGGTGGGACAATTGTGGCCGTGAGGAGCTAACATGGGAGCGAGAGTAGACCATGCGAGTTGCGTTTCCCTAACTTTTTGTATAAACTATTGACCGTGTACATTTTGTTAGAACAGATCTTTTAACATTATCACTTTGTGATCCTTGTTTCTTTGCTGAGTACAAATTTCAGGACGAAATTTATCTTAAGGGGGAGGGAGGATTGTAACACCCTAAAAACCTAAAGTTTGAGTCAGGTTGGGTGACACGGGCTGGGACACGGGCGTGTCCCGTGCACACAGACTTTGACACGGGCGTGTCCCAGGGCGTGTCCTTTACTGTAGGCATCGAATCGAGTTCTCGAGATAGCACGGTCGATGATCGTCAAGAGGCGACACGGCTTGGGACACGGGCGTGTCCCAGGGCGTATCCTTCTTGGGTGAATACCCGACGGCGTTGAGTGGCGCTGAGTGGAATGGCATCGAGTGGTATTGAGTGTGGAACATGACCTGTGATACGGGTGTGTCACAGGGGCGTGTTGGGCACACGACCAAGGACACAGGTGTGTGCCTTAGCCGTGTGCTCCTCGGGTGATTTGGGCCTGTGTTGAAAAGGTGACACGGCCGTGTCAAAGTTGACACGGGCGTGTCTGCCCTGTGAAACAGGCGTGTTGGAGCCCGCGTTCTGGTTCAGTTTGAGTCGGTTCGCACACCGCTTGGGGGACACGGCCTGGGACACGGGCGTGTTACAGGCCGTGCCAAGTCACATTTGGACTTTTGGGCAGATCTCGGCCATCCAATTATTTCTATTTTGATCCAATGGCCCAGGTGCTTTCCTATAGTGATAAGGCTGAGGGTTGGCCTCTTCTCTCATTCTTATCAAGAGAGAAAAGAGAGAGCTTGGAGGAAGGAGAAGGAGGAGAAGAGCAAGGCTTTGGTGGTGCTCTAGGAAAGGGGTAGGATTATTATAAATTGGTCAGCTGAATGCTGACCGTTGCCTTGTTTTCCACCTTCTGGGTTGATTGTCCCTGTGCAGGTGCTGGAGAGCCGAGCGGAAAATGAAGGGTTGATTCCCCTGTTGCTGTTGTTGCCGCTCTTGCTATTGCTGCTAGCCCTTGAAGGCTAGCTATTGTATTTTCTTTTATTCATGTATGGCCAGCCTGCACGTCGATGTCTGTAATCCATACTATTTAAAAAGGAACTGTAAGGCCTTAAGGCCAAACTGTAGTATTTGTTATCCCCTCGTTTGAGTGGTTGTATATAACTTAGGTTTATATATATCTAGTGGATATTCCTGGTATGAGTTCAGCTAATTGTGTAACTATTTCGCTAGCATGCTCTGTGTTAGGATGCATTGATGGTATTATCTTGTTACCTCACCGTCTGTTTGTGGCATATAGTGTGGGGCCCCGGCCGGACCTTTTATTATATGTTATTTAACGGGTGGAGTCGTTACAGGTAACAACCAATAATAATAAGTTCCTTGCGAAAGTGAGCTTTGGGATTTAGCCCATCGTAGTTCCTAGTGCCCTTTGAGAGACCTTCACGGGGTATGCCGGGGGCAGTCCCGGGCTAACCTAAATTGTAGGAAAAACAGAATTGCAAGAGTAACTAGCATAAATAGGGATTCACTTTCACTCACCTCGATGTCTCGGGATGTTAGGTTGGTTCACACGGGCAGTAGGCCCGGGGGATTTTTGTGATGGGCAGGGTTGCCCGGGGAGCATAGGCTCGGTTGTTGATTGTTACGGATGAGGTAGTCTGGGGAGCTTAGGCTTGGCTGATGATTGTGACGGACGGGATGGTCCGGGGAGATTTTTCTCGGTGGATAATACATTAATATTGCATGTGCATTAGATATAATGTGGTAGGTCTTCGGTATTGGAGGGTCGATGCACCGACGCCAATACGTCGACTCGGCAAGTGTGGTTTAGCACTTCGCCATAAAAGTCTGGTGCGCAACCCGGCAAGAGTACGCAGGCACTATGCTTAGTGCACCAGCGTTGAGGCATATGATAGGTCTGATTGGTAGTGCAATTACTATTTTAGAGGTGGGCGAGACCCAACCCACCGATTCCGTTTGCCACTATGAAGGTATCCTTGGAGGTTCGGCTCCAGAAAGGGGGAACTAAAGGTCTGTGTACACAGAGTCGAGTGGGTAAGTTGCACTTGCATGTTCACATCATGGCATAATTGAATGTCATAGCATTACCATTGCATATAACCCGTACACTTATTGCATAAAGTGGTATGGGACGCTTTATACAATAGGCCCTGCAAAACGACCCCTTGGTTTATAAGTTCGCGCGAGTGTGCTTATAAGTTAAGGTTTTTATTCAGAAAATATATATGTATGCTTGCTAGAAAACCGATACCCTATCTTATAAATGGGTGTGAGACTTTTTATACGATAGGATCCTTGCAGAAGATCCCCTAGCTTATGTATTTTCATATAAGTTAAGGTTACATAATTCTTGTTCAGTTTTTCTTACTTTTATTACTGCCTTATATAATCATAGAGCTGCTAGATTAGTTCCGCCGTCACCTGCTTTTTCTATTCTAAACTATCATGTCCTCTCCTTTCTTCCTCCCCGCTCGGTGCCTAGGAGCCATGGGGGAAGGGTCCGGGGATGATAAGGCTTAGTCTTTTAGAATAACGGTTTTTGAACAATATCATTTTAGAGGACCGTGGAGCCTAGCATGTAGGAGCAGCCCCGGAGGTCGGCACGCTTGGAGATGGGAAAGTCTAGTACCGGAGTTCAGACTACAGGGACTGGGAGTCTCGATCGCTAGTAGTTTATTAGCTTTGTTTCCGCTTTGAGAGATATGTAGTGAGGATTTTGATGTACCGGGCATGATCCCTACTTTCTGTACTTTTATTATATCTGTGGACACTCCCTTCGTGGAGACTATTTACTTTATATGTGATTTCTGTGGACTTGCTCTTACTATTTTGCTACTATTATGATCGAGTTTGGCCGGCAAAATCGGCGTTTTGCAGTGGCGACCTTCCCTGCTTGAAGATATCACCGCAAAGCGACGGTTCCGGGCCTAAAACCTCGGTGTGTAAAAAGAAAAAAATAATGGGGTATTACACGTTGTACGTAAGGAAAAGGAGGTGCAAAAACCTTGTGAGCGCCATCATCATAAAGGTTCTAGCTTTAATTTAGTCGCTCCTGCTAGACCACACATTCAAAAAGTCAAGCATGAGACTTGGAAAAGATACAACAGGTTTGACTGTTGTTGATGCGGCAAAGTTGGTCATTTTGCTGTGGATTGCTGGTTTAATCCCAAAAACTTTGAAACTCCTCAAGTTAACCATACAAGGAAGACCACTTGTAGTTTTAACATTCCAAGGGGGAGTTTGCTTATAAGGAACCTAGTACCCAAATCTTATTGGGTTCCTTAGGCAAAATGATCTACTATCGTAGGTATGTCCAAAGGCCAACAAAATTCCTATCTGGTATTCGGAACGTGGATGCTCTCATCATATGACCAGGACAAGAAGCCTACTTCAAAATTATACTCCAGTCAAAGACGGTCCAAAGGTTATCTTTGGTGGCTCAGACCGGAGAATTACAAAAGGCTACGGTAAAATTTCAAACAGTATAGTCTCATTCACTCATGTGGCTTATGTGAAAGGATTAGAACATAATCTGATCAGCATAAGTCAATTATGTAATAAAGGCTTTATTGTTACCTTCTCTAAGGATCAGTGCCTGATAAAATCGGCCTCTACTATGGAGAAGATATTAATAGGCACTAGGAGTATAAATATATTTTGTCTTAATTTCTATGCTTAGACACTTCTACCCTAGTATGTTTTGTTGCAAAAATAGTACATCTCTTTGTGATCAATGACACAAGAGACTATCACATATAAATTTCAAAACCATTAATATGCTACTTTCTCAAGACCTAATATGTGACACACTGACTATTAAGTTCATTAAAGAGAGTCCATGCCACGCATGCTAAATGGGCAAGCAGATAAGGGCTACCTTTAAGGGCATTACTGATAAAGATTCATCAAGGTGCTTGTATTTACTGCACATGGATTTATTCGCTCCAATTCATGTTCGTAGCTTAGGAGGTAAGTCATATACGATGGTAATTGTTGATGATCACTCACATTTTACTTGAGTGTTCTTTCTGAAAGGAAAGTCAGATACCTTTGATGTGTTCACGAAATTTGATAGGAAAATCCAAAACAAATTAAACTGCTCAATGGTCAGAATCAGAAGTGACCATGGAACAGAATTCAAATCTGGTGCCATGATAGACTTCTGTGGAAGTCTAGGTATCTTTCATGAGTTTTCCTCCCCGCGTACTCCACAACAAAATTGAGTTGCAGAGAGAAGGAATAGAACGCTCATTGAATCATGTACTACAATGCTGACTGACTCCTCTTTACGAGAGGACATATGGGCGGAGGCCGTCAATATAGCTTGTCACGTGCAAAATAGAGTGTTGATCAACAAGAATCATCATAAGGCTTACTACGAGCTACTTAAAGGCCAGAGACCGATTGTGTCCTACTTCAGGATCTTTGGATGCAAATGATATGTACTTAGTAATGGGAAATATCATCGTACAAAGTTTGGAGAAAAATATTTTGAAGGTACTTTTGTTGGTTTTAGTGACTATAGTAAGGCTTATAGAATTTTTAATAAGAAAACTCTAGTGGTATAAGAGTCGATTAATGTTGCATTTGATGAGACGAGTTGTCTAGAAAACAACTCTTTTAGTGTTTTTGTTGAAGATGCAGGTTCAAGTCTAAAAGAGTTAAGCTTGGATGAGACAGTTGAAGAAAGTGCTCAAAAGTTCATCAAAATCACTCCTCCAACCTCAATTGGATAAGAAGATCACCAAGATGAAGAAGTTATCCAAGTGGAAGAAGTAACTCCAGAAATAGTGGAAGCTCCCGATGCAAGGACTCTAGAGCTCAGAAACTTGAGGGATCACCCGGTTGATCAAATCATAAGAGATCCTCATGATGGTGCAAGAACTCGAAGAGGTACTACTAATGAAAATTTGCATTTGAGTTTCCTCTCGCAGGTTGAACCAAAGGAATTCGAAGAAGCAAACCAAGACGCATCTTGGATAGTTGCAATGGAAAAAGAACAAAATCAGTTCAAGCGCTGCCAAGTTTGGAAGCTTGTACCAAGACCCAAATGCAAGAATGTAATTGGAACAAAGTGGGTCTATAGGAACAAGATGGATGAAGATAGAACCATCATCAAAAATAAAGCCAGACTCATAGATAAGGATATAGATAGGAAGAAGGGATCTACTTTGATCTGACCTATGCTCTAGTGGCAAGATTCGAAGCTATCAGGTTGTTCCTCGCATATGATGCACTTATTCGCTTTATTGTCAATCAAATGGACATGAAGTCAGCTTTCCTCAATGGTAATATAAAGGAAGAAGTATATGTGGATCAACCCCCAGGTTTTGTTGATCCTAACCATCCTAACTATGTTTATTTGTTATTTAAAGCTTTATATGGTTTAAAACAAGCTCCACGAGATTGGTATGAAATGTTGTCTAACTTTTTTCTTGAGAACAAGTTCGTAAGGGGAAAGAAAGATAAGATATTATTTCTTAGGGAAGTAAAAGGCAAGATTTTACTAGTGCAAATCTATGTCGACGACATTATCTTTGGCTCTACTGACAATAACCTTTGCAAGAAGTTTTCCAAATTTATGAAAGGTAAGTTTGAAATGAGTAGTATGGGTGAGCTGAAGTATTTCTTAGGACTTCAGGTGAAATAATCTAAAGATGGAATTTTCATCTCTCAGACGAAGTTCACCAAGGAGTTGGTTAAGAAATTTGGAATGGATAATGCAACCTCTATGAGGACTCTAATTTATTCAACTATGTCTCTTGACAAGGATGGGAAAGGGAAGCCTTTTGATGAAACCAAGTACAGAAGAATAATTGGATATTTACTCTATCTTACTGCTAGAAGGTCTGACATAATGTTTTCAACATATGAGTGTGCTAGATATCAGGTAAACTCTGAGGAATCTCACTACTCAGCTGCAAAGTGGATTTTGAGATACCTTAAGGGAACACCCAATCTTAGCTTATGGTACCCAATGAATAATGATAGAGAACTAGTTGGATTTTCAGATGTAGACTTTGTAGGTAGCAAAGATGACCGATCGAGCACTTCTGGGACTTGCCAATTCCTTAAAAGAAGGCTCATCTCTTGGAGTAGCAATAAAAAAATTTGTGTTGCAATGTCAACTACCGAGTTAGAATACATTTTTGCAGGAAGTTGTTGCACATAACTTCTTTGGGTAGAGAATCAGTTTGAAGACTACAACTTGAAATTAAGGGAAATCCCTATATTTTGTGACTCCTCCAACGCTATAACAATCACCAACAATCCAGTTTCTCACAACCGGATGAAGCATATTGAATTGAGATATCATTTCATTTGAGAGCATGTGGAGAATGGGGACATCAACCTCTAGTATGTTCCAACAGATAGGTAGATTGCAGATATTTTCACGAAGACGCTAGACGAGGGTAAGTTCTCTTTCTTCAAGGTAGAACTTGGTATGCTCAACATGGAGTTCTGAAAAGTTCACACTTCAAGTCAAGGGAAGATTCAGCATCAACCCCTTAGAAGATTCCAGCACAATTTTTACCCAGCAATCTTTCAAAAAAATTAAGACTCAAAAAATGGATTTCTCAGAAACTTCATGCATTTCTTGAAAAACAACTTATATTTCTCGAAAACTCTACGGATTTCTCGAAAAAGAACTTTTATTTCTTGGAAACCTTACGAAATTTCTCAAAAAACCACTGGATTTCTCGAAAAAAAATTGGACTTCTTGAAAACAATTTTGGACTTCTCGAAAAATCACTTGGATTTCTCGAAAAATTATAGGACCTCTCGAAAAAGTCTATACTTTTCGAGAAATCATGATGACTTTTCGAAATATGTCCAAATCTGCTTCCAGAGATTTTTTTGAAGAATTAAAAACGTCATTCCAGGTACGCCCTTTCTCGTTTTTTTTAAAATTCTTAATTTATATATAAATAGGGTAGTCCATAGAATATCCAAAATCCGACTTCTCGAAAAAGGGCGTCCGAAGAACGATGATTCATTTTCGCCGATTCAGCTCCGCCATTCTTCCCGAAAAATCCATCATTCTTCTCTGACAAGTCATAAATCTCTCATTCCCTGTAAACCATGGATCCTACTGCAAAGATAGGGTTCAGTAGTGAGTTCGTTCGCATAAGCATCTCCAATATTTTAGCCGATTTCCAAAATGTCATTCAACTTCTTGAATCCGCTAGCCTCTCCTTCGTACTTGAGCAACCGTGCAAGGTACTGATTCCAGATATCAAAGAGTTCTTCAGAAATGCCAAGAATAAGAGGAGTGGGAAGTTATTGAAAAGCTCAGTCAGGTATTTGAAGATCAAGATCAAGCCGTCCTCCTTAACAGAGTTTCTGAAACTGCCCTCAATTGACGAAGAAGACTTTTTGGAAGAACCTGACTACTCTAAGTCTATGTCCTTCCATGGTCTCTCTCAATCCACAACTTCCATTCGACGACCGAATATGAATGCTCCTGGCTGATATTCTAGGCAAAGACCTACTTTGCAAAACTCACTCCATTGGATATCCTTAGATTTCTTCGACATGATGACAACAGTAATTTGTTGCAAGAAATTCCAATGGGGACAAATACTTTTTGACAAGATTAAGGAAAGTATAAAGGCACTCAGCTATGCAAGGATCATCACTCTTTATCTCAATCAAGTCCACCCTGAAATCTTTGGCTTGTCTAAAGGTGTGTATGTTCACCACCTTAAGAAAGTCACACTCGCCTCCATAAAAAGATGGGAGATAAGAATTCTAAAGCCGGGGCCAGCTCCAGAAGTTCCAAGGCCTATTGTTGATGAGGACATGACACCATATCCCCTTCACACTGATACAGTTGGCACATCTGGTGCAGCTATTGAGGGGGAGCCAGCTCATTCAGTTACTGCAAGAGTTTAGCCAGCTGAGGTCTAAGAACTAGTAGTACTGTCTGATGTTCTAGTGAAGACTCATGCTGATGATATAATAGTTGAAAAGAGCACCTCTTTGCATGATGGTGGCTCAAGTATGAATGTTGGTTCTTCCCTTGATCAGGAAAATCTCACAGATGCTCAAGTGAATGCCAGAGTCTCCTCTACTGAAGCTGACATTGCCAAAATGATAGAATAACTCAAGTCAGATGATCCCCTATTCCAGTCTACTAAAAAGTCTCCTGAAAAGTCTTATGAAGAGATTTCTGAAGATATTCCTGAAGAAACTCCAGAACATTCTCAGCCCAAGGCACAAAGTGAGGGGGAGAATGAAGCCTTACTCTTTGATGAGGAAGATATTGTCTCAGAAGCGGCAGAACCTCCTATCAAAAGCTTAGATTTCTCCTTACAAATCATTATTGGAGAGGAAGGGGATGCAATAACTTCTCGCCAAAAAGGCCAAAGTTCAGTTATCATTGAAGAACTTACAGAATGGACAGTTCAAGAATTTCCCCCTCTACCTCCTCCAATTACAGTAATTTCTGATGATACCCTTCAGGGTAAAATTGAAGCTATGTTGTCAAAGCAGGGAGTGTCTTTTGACAAATCTCTCGAAGCTGTAACTGATAAAGTCACTTATCTTAAAAAAGAGATGAACAGAGGCTTTGTAGAAATTCAAAGTAATACAAATGAATTCAAACGATTGCTAAATATTTGTGGCAAAGCTTTGTACCACTCTATCACTAGTGTTGGTGAAGTAATGAATCAAGTAGTCACTATTACAAACAATCAGATCCAATTGGAGAAGAAAACTCGAGAACAAAATTTCAAAACTTGTTAAGAGGTTGGCAAATTTAAAGAAGATGTTATAAACATTCTATCTATAGAAGTCAGAAAAGGGGATGATAAAGTAAAAGAATATCTAACAAAATTTGGTGATGACAAGAAGGCACAATGGGATGCTAAACTAAAAGAGATCAGTATAGATGTACTGATAAGTCAATTTATAAAGTTATTTTAGTTTAGTTTTTTATTAAAAAAAATAGTATAGTTTATTTAGTTTTATATTAATATGAATAATAATTCATTTCTTTTCGTAATTCAGGTCTATAACGGGCATCACCCCCTATAACGGGCATCACCAATAGGTCACGGGCTTGACATGAAGGCGTTACCAATCCTGGTGTACAAAATCATTTCAGTGTCAGTTTCGAGTGACACGCTAGGTCACGGGCATGACAGGAAGGCGTGACCAACCCCGGTGTCCAGAATCATTTTTGCATCAGTTTCTAGTGACACGCCTCCCTATCACGGGCGTGACCAACATGTCCCGGGCATGACCTAGTGCATGACCCTTCAACAATTTCCAGAGTTAATTCCTGCAATTTCGAGTTCCCATTGTTTCCAGCAATTGTACTGACACGCACCCTAGTCACGGGCGTGACCTAGGGGCATGACCCGCAAAACTGAAGATTTTTGCATTTTCTCCCCAACATTCCCGGGACTTCAAAATGACGGTTCCATACCTGACACTCCCCTATATCATGGGCGTGACTAAGGGGCGTGACCTGCCAGAGAAAAATCTATAAATTCCAAATTTCTGCAGGAGCTCAGTAGGAAGATTAGGAGCCAATCTTAGGAGTATTTTGTAGCTTAGTTTACTATTTTTCAGCATTTCCTTTTATGTAATTTCAATTTCATAGTTTAGATTTCAATTCAAGCATTTTATTTTTGCAAACATGTTCTTTTTACCCTTCTTTTTATGTATTTCCTTTATCATATCAAGTAGCTAATTTACATTAGCACTTGCCATGATGAACTTTGAAATTAAATAAAACTATTTTTGTCAAACTCTTTATTTATCGCTTTGATCTAACTTTGATTTTATCTATTTAGAATTCTTATTTCATTAATGTGTTTTCTACCCTAGATCCGTATCTTAAATGACTGAGAGGTTGCGGATACGAGTAGATCACTCAAAGATAGAAGGAGCCGCATGCACTCCTCGAGAGAGGATGACATGGATCTTCAAGATTGTAGTCAAATCCAATAGCGGGGTTCACCGCATAAAGCAAGCTTAGGGGTTTCGACTTGCCGAGAGGTTTTATCGATCAACCTAAGGTTAGTCGAGTGCATATTCTCGAGAGAGGCGCCTTGTAATTTGGGAACCTCCACAGTCGAAGTAGGTAAAATAGAGTTTGTATTTCATGAATAGATCATTTTATTTGAAAGTGAGTCTAGATTAAGTGCTAACCTATATTTCTTTCTTCTTCTTTAATTTAATTTACTTTCGATTTATTTTCCGATAAAATAATTTGAATTTGCGTGAGTAGGAGTACTCAACAGGCCCCAAGTCTAATACGACATTTCTATACTATAATTCGATTGGTACACTTGCCTATTTGAGATTATAGTTTGGATTTAATTTTAAAAATATAGAAAATCTTCATCAAGTTTTTAGCGCCGTTGTCGGGGAATTTTTGTTGATATTTTGAAAGCAAAAATTATATTAATTGTATCATTCTCTTTTTTTACCCTTATTCACCTTTTCATTTTTTTTTTTGAATTCCATTCCATCAAGTACCAGTTGTTTTGTTTTCTTTTTTACAAAAAAACAATATTATCCCAATTGGCCTCTAATATTGCCGAGCTTACACACAAAGTTAATCTTTTTAAAGCCGCAAGACAACGCCAAATTTTATGTTATTATTGTGGTGGTTCTCATCGAAGTGAGTATTGTTATCATTATAATTATTATCAAAATCTTTCTTATGATCATATTTTTTATTATAATTATGATAAGAATTATTCTCACTTTTATGATAATTCTTTTATTAATTTTTATGAAAATAATTTTTCGAGCATTAATGCGAGCAATTTTTTTGATTTTAGTAATTTTCCTTCTTCCTCGGATGTTGATATCTAGCATGATCACCCGAAAAGATTCCCGTGTAATGAGGCTATTTATTTAGATCTGACTTTTTGTTCTTCTTTTTTCGCACCACAAGCCTTCTCTCCTAAATTTGGGGATTCTTCTCAATTTCCATATGATTCTTCTCACCAAAATTTGGACAAGACTTTTAATACTTTTAGTAATTTTTCTCCTTCTTCGGATAATGTCGCTAATGAGGAACATGACTCTTCATGTACCCCCATAGTTGCTTATTCCGAAGAAAAAGAAAAACTTTTATTTCAAAAATTTGTTAAGTATATGGACGCGCTGGGGGAGTAGAAGAAGAATATATTTCTCCTTCTACTACTCCCAATTTTTCTCCTATTATGAATTTTCAAGAATAATTTATAAATATTTAGGAGCGAAAATTTATGAACCTGATAGATTCGATGATTTTATTTTCACTCAATCTACGGAATAAAAATTAATTTTAGAAAATAAACAACCGGAGCTTGATCAATTTCTTTCACACGACCCTCCTCTGTGTGAAATTTTTTCTAGCACGTTTATTGTTGATTTTTCTTATTCTAATGATTTCCATGTAGACAATGAGCTGTTGCAATCAAACGTCATCAACGATCCATTTGCCGTTCATCTTCAAAAATTCACATCACCTCATGTATGGATAAGTGATTTGAATTTACATTTTCAAGACCACAACAAGAAGGAAAATCAATCAATTAGTGGAGGAGTAGCCGTGCGAGCGACTTTGGAATCTTCGCCAAAGCGTGATTTAAGAGAGTTGCCCGTCCATTTTTCTTTTTATTACCCTTTTTCTTAATACAAACCGTCTAGCTTAAAGACGGGCAAAAGAAAAGCGATCTTGTGAGACACCCTTTGATTATCTTTTTAATTTCTATTTTTTTTAGATTTTGTTTTTCTTTCCCCTCTCCTACTTAGCTTGTAAACATTGGGTACAATGTATATTTTTAAGTATGAGGGTGGAATGTCCTTTATTGTTAAAATTACAAAAGAAAATACAAACAAAAATTGTTTTCTTTTACTTTTAATCAAAAATTCAAAATAAATATATAGAAAATCAAAAATTTAACTTCTTGAAAAGGGCCGTGTCGAGGTTAAGTCCCGTAGTACCGCCTAGTACCTTGCGAACCCGTCACTAGGTAGTCCTTGGGAAGTCCATGAAATAACAAAAAAATTAGGGTTATAAATTATGTTATTTTTTTGTTTTGGTATTTATATCTTTAAATTTTTTTTATAAATAAGCCCATACTTAATTTTATGTGATTTTAATCAAATTAATTGAGTTTATTTAAAAGAATTTTTATAATTTTTAAATTGCTAGTCTTTATTTCATCATTGTTAGTTAGATTTAAATTTTAGGTGATTTCATTTAATGAAATATTTTATGAGTTAAGTTTGTTTAGAGAAATTATTTTGCTCTTTTTCTCATTTCTATTCAAATTAGTTTCAATTTGGTAGTACTTAGCCTAACAATCTTTGGATTTTAATTATATTCACTTATGCTTTAAGATTCTTAGGAAATTTTAGTTTACTATAGTTGCTCTCTTAACATTTTAATTTAATCTAAAAAATTTTGTAGCCTTCCCTTTTGTTTTTTTATTTTCTTATTAGCTCATATGTCAAAGGGATGAGAGGATAAAATTCATCATCCCATGGTACACATGATTTTATTTATTTTTGGTTAGATCATATGTCATGGGAATCATGTATTACTTGGTACACATATGCATCCCCAATTATAAAAGATGGAGTAAGAGAATAAAATTCATTACTCCAATTTTTTTCTTTATGAAGAGAAAAAAAAATTGTTCATATGTCATGGAAAATGAGAGGATAAAATCCATCATTTTCTTGGTAAACATATGCAAATATGGTTAAAAAAAGATAAAAAAAATAGATGGGGTGAGTGGATAAAATCCATCACCTCTAATCAAAAATCTCTTCATTTATCCAAACCCTTTAGCCAATATAATTGTTTTTGAAAAGTAAATTAAAATACTAAGAGAGCATAAGTTGTAGGCTAAATTTTTCCTTTAAGTTTCTTTTTAGATAAAAGGTGTTAATAATTTTTAATCTGATTTTATTTGCTAAATTACTCAACTTTGATTTCTAATTGATTGATTTGAGAAAATGTTTTGCTAATTATCTTACTCTTCACATTTTAAATTTCATATTTTAGGACTTAATTTTAAATCCCTAAATTTTAATTTTAACTTTCTTTTGATTTAATAAATTTTAGTTTAATTATAAAAAATTATATTAATTTCTTATAAGTACTTCTCATAGTTTTGCTCTGAAATAGCAAAAGATTAAGTATGATAGTATTTGATAAGTCAATTTATATTGTTATTTTAGTTTAGTTTTTATTAAATAAATAGTATAATTTATTTAGTTTTATATTAATATGAATAATAATTCGTTTCTTTTTGTATTTCAGGTCTATCTAGGCTCCAGATAATAAATTGAAGTTTACAGGGCTAATCAGGAGAACAAACAGACCAATTCTGGAAAAATCAAGTTACACGCCCCCTGTCATGGGTATGACCAACAGGTCATGGGCATGACAAGCAGGGGTGACCAACCCAGCTGTCTAGAAGTAACTTCAGCGTTAGTTTCAATTGACACACCCCCCCTGTCATGGGCGTGACCAACAAGTCACGGGCATGACATGAGGGCGTTACCAACCCCAGTGTCCAGAATCATTTCAGCGTCAGTTTCATGCGACACGCTAGGTAACAGGCATGACAGGAAGGCGTGACCAATCCCGGTGTCCGGAATCATTTCAACGTCAGTTTCTAGTGACACGCCCTCCTGTCACGGGCGTGACCAACATGTCACGGGCATGACCGAGGGTTT
The DNA here is from genome assembly GCA_039513925.1 of Platanthera zijinensis. Classification (NCBI taxonomy): domain Eukaryota; kingdom Viridiplantae; phylum Streptophyta; class Magnoliopsida; order Asparagales; family Orchidaceae; genus Platanthera; species Platanthera zijinensis. The sequence goes on along the minus strand of CM077097.1, from coordinate 60,455,013 downwards.
GACCCTTCAGTAACTTCCAGAGTTAATTCCCGCCGTTTCGAGTTCCTGCCGTTTCCAGTAATAGTACTGACACACCCCCTAGTCACGGGTGTGACCTAGGGTCGTGACCCGCAAAACTGAAGATTTTGGCATTTTCTCCCCAACATTCTCGGGACTTCAAAACGATGGTTCCATACCTGACACGCCCCTATGTCACGGGCGTGACCTACCAAAGAAAAATCTATAAATTCCAAAATTCTGCAGGAGCTCAGGTGGAAGATTAGGAGCAAATTTTAGGAGTATTTTGTAGCTTAATTTACTGTTTTTCAGCATTTCCTTTTATGTAATTTCAATTTCACTGTTTAGATTTCAATTCAAGCATTTCCTTTTTGCAAACATGTTCTTCTTTCCCTTCTTTTTATGTATTTCCTTTTATAATGTCAAGTAGCTAATTTACATTAGCACTTGATCATGATGAACTTTGAAATTAAATAAAACTATTTTTGTCAAACTCTTTATTTATCACTTTGATCTAACTTTGATTTTATCTATTTAGAATTCATATTTCATGAATGCGTTTTCTACCCTAGATCCATATCTTAAATGACCGAGAGGTTGTGGATACGAGTAGATCACTCAAAGATAGAAGGAGTCGTATGCACTCCTCGAGAGAGGATGACAAGGATCTTCCGGATTGAAGTCAAATCCAATAGTGGGGTTCACCGCGTAAAGCAAGCTTAGGGGTTTTGACTGTCCGAGAGGTATAAATCGATCAACCTAAGGTTAGTCGAGTGTGTATTATCGAGAGAGGCGCCTTGTAATATGGGAACCTCCACGGTCGAAGTAGGTAAAATAGAGTTTGTATTTCATGAATAGTTCATTTTATTTCAAAGTGAGTCTAGATCAAGTGCTAACCTATATTTCATTCTTCTTCTTTAATTTAATTTACTTTCGATTTATTTTACGATAAAATAATTTTAATTTGTGTGAGTAGGAGTACGCAACAAGCCCTGAGTCTAATACGACATTTCTATACTATATTTTGATAGGTACACTTTCCTATTTGAGATTTTAGTTTGGATTTATTTTTAAAACTATAGAAAATCTTAATCATGTAAATGCACTGATTCATGATGTAAAGTTTCACACTTATGATACTGTTGTATGGATGCATAATCAGATCTTCTTAGACTTTCAAGTCAAACCAAATGAGGCTCCCCCTCCTCATCTTAATCCAACTGTCTACAAGCCTACATTCTATCCTAGACCTGAATAGTTTGAAGCTCCTCCTGCACATTACTCCCATGTTTGGGATTCAGACCAGCCAGAGATTCATCAAAACCCACCTCTAAAGATAGTAGTGCTTAAGAAAAGGAAATATAGTGATGGTGCCTCTGCCAGCCGATCCATTCCAAGTCAAGAAGCTAAGAAAAGAAGAGAACAAGAAATGACTGAGGTGTGGAGCCGAATCTCTAAGTCTCTCATTCTAGATACTCTAAGGTTGGTTGTGGAAGTCAATGGAAATAGGGATGATCACTACAAATACAAGGAATGGAAAGAATATGAAACTTATATTACCAAAAGAAGGCTTCATGATAGTGAACATGGTCGTAACAATCCAAATTCTCCCCGGCCTCCTAAGTACTATCCAAGCCCTACAGCTACCTAAAAAGACAATAAGAGAAGAAAGAACGACTACATCGGCAACAATATAAGTGATTCATTATTTTTCAGTGCTGTGAAATGTTATGGACATGGACTCTTCTATGGACATATTCTATATATATATACAGTTTGAATTTTGATGATATTTTTTCACTTAATTGTCATTGTAATTATTATTGTATTTGTTAGTTAATTCTTTGATTATTTTGATGTAATTCACCTTAGTGTAGAGGGTTCTGACTTTTAAAAATTGGAGGAGATTGCTGGGTATTATTTCCATAATAACTTAGATTTGTGTGAAGTTACCCTTGAACTAAGATGAATTAAGTATGTATTTGTTGCTATCCTCTGGTTGAGTACTTGCATGTCATTATTGCTAAGTGTAGACCAATGTCAGTTTACAATGAGTCACTAAACACAGAACCATGCAATGTAATCTCTCATTGTGTGATCCATGGTGATGACTCATGTGTAACCTCTCTATTGGGATGCACTTCATTTTCAAGTACTAAAGCATGGAAGAAAGGAAGGGTTGCAGGCCTTTAAGCAAAGAAGAGAAGAAATTTTTTCTGAAATTTCCTAAGTCTATTTTTCAAAAAGAAGAATGTTTTTTGAAAGGTCTAGATAAATTTTTCGAGAAAGTAGAACTGTTCTCGAGAAACATAATGACTTTTTGAAAAACTCTAAAAAACTTCTAAGATCTCTTTTTTGAGAAATGCCCTGTAGATTTCCCGAAAAACCAAATGTGTTTTTCGAAAAAGAAATGTTGTTTTCAAAAAATCAGATTCATATTTCGAGAAAGAAAAGTTGTTTTCGAAAAGTCAAATTCATTTTTCAAAAAATGAGTTCCACGATTCAGAGAATTCTGCATGAAGTATTTTCTCGAGAAGGCTATACCATTTTTTGAGAAATCAAATCCTTTTCGATAAATCATGATTCCTTTCGAAGAAAGGAGTTGCAAAAAATTTAATTTCAAATTCGTTTGTCGAGATTTCAATTAAATCTTAATTCTTCATGATTGGTCCACTTGGATCATTGTAATGCCCCCGATTTTTTTACGACTATTTTTTTTTCTCGTTTGGCGTTACGGTGACGCGTTTTCGTGGCTTGTGCCATTTGTGGAGTGTGGTTTAGCTCCTTAGAACTGAGTGGCCTATTTTGTAGCCTATGGGCAAGGTCTCCCTAGCAAGCCGAGTCGTTTTGGGTGACCCGGTGTGGCCTCTTGGAGGATGCTTGTGTTTTGGCTTTAGACGGGTATAACTCGAGTTCTGTTCGTGGAAAGTTAATTTCAACTTTGCCATTGTGTTCGTAGCGTGGGTATTTAGCTACGGTGCGAATTTCGTCGAATTCCGAGGTAGTTCGGTTTTCGTGCCATTTTGGGTGTGCCATTAGTAAAGCCTAGTAGAAATTCTCTTATTTTAAATAAGAGAGCCGGCGGTTGGGTTTTGGTTTTGCTAAGCCGACGTGTCTAAGCTTTTATAAAAGCTTTATTAAGAAGTGGCAGGTCCACTTCTCTTTCCTCCTTCTTCCCGAGACCAAAAGAAGAAAATCGTCTGCTCCTGTTCGCGAAAAACAGAGGTGGAACGGCGGTTAGCCCTAGCTTTCGGACGGTGATTCCGGGAGTGTTCGTGGACGGATTTCAATTCTGAAAATCACATTGTATTACTCTCGCTCAGATCTACGTTTCGACGATAAGAAATTTCATTTTCGTGGAGTTTTAGGAGATTTGGGATTTCGGTCTTGTGGTTTTCCGCCATTAAAGTACAGGAGTGTGCTTTTAGGTGTTGCTGCTGCTAGTGCCAAGTAAAGAGGAGGGAAAGCCGTCCAAGCTTCGTCGGAAATCGAGGCAAGTGGTATTCTTGCCCTTGCCTTTGTTGTTCTCTTGAAATAATGAAAATTCCCGGTTAGCCCTAGGGTAGAAGCCAAACATGTTCTCTTTTATCTTGCTGAATTTAGGGCTTAGATTCTCCTATGATCCCCCCTACTTTGTACTGTTGGTGCTCAACCCGCCGGCGTAATGCCATCAGTTAAACTCCAAATTTCTATCTGGTTGGTGGCTTGCGGGTGAAGCCGAGAGAGAGAGAGGAGGGGGTGCCTGCTGTGTTTGTTGGAAAGAGCCTATTTTGGATTCTGTCTGGTCGGCGTTGAGTGTGGTGCACACACTCAAAGCCTTTGCGGGTTTGGCGTTGAGTGTGGTGCATACACTCAACGCCGTAGCTGTAGCCAGTCAGAATTTTGCTAAGTACTAGGGCATTGAGTGAGGAGGACTCACTCAACGTTGCAGCCTCTGCTAGCGGCTAAGTACTTTGGCGTTGAGTGAGTCGACCTCACTCAACGCCATTTCCATTTTGGCATTGAGTGAGGCAAGCTCACTCAACGCCGCGGTTTTCCTGAGAAGCTAAGTGTTTTGGCATTGAGTGAGTCGACCTCACTCAACATCATTTCGGTTTTGGCATTGAGTGAGGTGGACTCACTCAACGTCGTCGCTTCTGTGCAGCCAAGTACTTTGGCGTTGAGTGAGGTGTGCTCACTCAATGCCATAGCCTTTTTTGAGGCTAAGTACTTTGGCGTTGAGTTAGTTGACCTCACTCAACGCATTTTTTGGTTTGGCATTGAGTGAGGTGGCCTAACTCAACGCCGAAGGCAAGTTTGCGGTCAAGTCCCGTGGCGTTGAGTGAGTGTACCTCACTCAACGCCATTTCTTCTTTGGCATTTAGTGAGGTAGACTCACTCAACGCCACAGCCCTTCTTCGCGGCCAAAACTTCTGGCGTTGAGTGAGACGGCCTCACTCAACGCCATTGCTGTTTTGGCGTTGAATGAGGTCAGCTCACTCAACGCCGCAGATTTGCCTTGTTGCGGCTAAGTGCCAGGGCGTTAAGTGAGTGAACCTCACTCAAAGCCATTGCTGTTTTGACATTGAGTGAGGTGGACTCACTCAATTCCGTAGTTTTCTTTTGCGGCTAAGTGTAAGGGCGTTGAGTGAGTGAGCTTCACTCAACATCATTGCTGTTTTGGCGTTGAGTGAGGCCAGCTCACTCAACGCCACTTTCTCTGTTTATGGTTAAGTACCAGGGCATTGAGTGAGTGTGCCTCACTCAACGCCATGGCTGTTTTGGCATTGAGTGAGGTTAGCTCACTCAACACCAGAGTATCCTTGCGGGAGGCGTTGAGTTAGTGAACCTCACTCAACGCCATGCCTGTTTTGGCGTTGAGTGAGGCTAGCTCACTCAACGTCGGGGTTGTTCTTCTGGAGGGCGTTGAGTGAGTGAACCTCACTCAACGCTATGGCTGTTCTGGCGCTGAGTGAGGCTAACTCACTCAATGCCAAGGTCTGGTTAGGTGTTGAGTGGGTCCCACTCAATGCCAAGCTGTGTTGAGTCATTTCAACACTTTTTCCCTACCTTAATTTTCGCTCCCGAGTGAATTCCTTGATTTTTTTTGTTTTCTGAGGTTCCTTGTCGGCCATGTTTTACTTTCCTAAAGGCCAAATCGTGGGTCGTGGTTAGTAGTGGTGGTTTGAAGCTCTTCATGGGGGAGGTGTTGTGTAATTTAGCCGTGGCCACCCTTTTCTTCTATCTTGCACCAGGTACGGGCTTGGCAAGGGGGTGGAAGGTCCCTAGTGCTTTCACATGTAGACCCTTGAGCTTGTTGGCTTGGAAATGGTGGTTGGGGGACTGAGTTTGCCTCAAACCCGGATCCATTTTGTTTGTTTTTGCTACCACCATCGCCCACAGCTTAGGGTGTTAGATGTTTCATCCTTGGTAGATTGCAGCACTTTGGGCTCTTGGTAGCTTAGTAGACACTGCATGAAGTATTTTTTGGGCAGGGTTGATGTTGTTTCCTCGCACATAGTGCATTTCTTTTTGTCTTGCTTTGGGCAGTTGTGTCTTTTACTGCGGTGTGTTTTCCTCTTTCATTTATCCTCTGGTTGACACTTTCATGAAGTTTTTCCTTGTTTTGCTTGCTTAGATATTCTTTCTTCTTTTGAATGCCTCAGGTTCTAAGCAGTAGCCAGTTTGGTGGTTAGGTTGCGGTGGTGTTGCTGGTGGTCTCTTTGACTTTGGTGATCCTTCTGGATTCGTTTAGTGAGGTAGTTTTCTTCTGCACTTTTTTTACAGACATACATATTTGCCAATGGGTTCGTGTCAGGTTGTTGGCGCCCACTGGTAGTTTTTACCTTTGTACTAGATATGTTACTTTTGCTGCTACCATTTTTTTGGAGATAGTCTACTTGCTCTAGGGAGGATTTATGCTAGGTTGCTAATTATTTTAAAACTACAACTATTACTATAAGTATAGCTCATGATCAGCATGTTTTATAAAACTAAATCACTATCTTCCAAACAATGTATAAAGATCGTTTTTTAAATATAGAGTCTTGCATAGCATAAGCTGTCCTCTTGGGGCACTTATGCACTCCTTAGGATGTCAAACCTGAATAAAGTATTTTCCGCAGTGCATAAGTATAGTTTTAAACTTTGGGCTAGGTGATCCACTGAGCCGAGGGATACGGCCTCTAAAATATAACTTGTTTTTCTAATCATTTAAACTCATGAATTTCTTTCAAAGGGTAAAGTAGATGGTTTTTCCTGAGCGTCAGCAATTATCCCCTACTCGGCGTGGCATCATGACGCGTGTTTTCTCATACTCTGATAATTCTTTAATTTGGAGAAAATGTGGGTTGTGATAGTTGGTATCAGAGGGAGGTTGCTTGACAAGTTAGTCGGGCAACCTTTCTTTGATTGCTTTAATAGTTCAGCATCATGTCATTCACACACCGATATGCCATCAGTACGTCCTGACAAAAGCACGAACACTACACTCATAGCATAACATGAAGTATACGGGGCATATTATGTAGTATGGGATGCATAATATGTGTTCGTATATGGATCCACCATAGGGGCAACATGTGAGGGTTATGTAGTATGGGATGCATAACCTCACTATATGGCTGCGACTAGCTCGTTTTCTTTTTCGTTGCATGAGAATGTTATGTAGTATGGGATGCATAACATTTTCATGTGTACGCCACTCATAACATGCATTAGGTCCTTTTTAGAATGCATAACACAAACATGCATGGCATAACATTGCATAAGCACAACGTGCCAAGCTAAAGACTGACAGGATGACATATGTACACACATAAGCTTTCAAGTCAAAAGTAATACAAATTCATGCATTCCCGATCTAGGCACATGAATTAGCATGGTAGTGGTTAACCATCTTAGGTTAGGACATAACATCAATTTTGTAAAAAGATAAACTCCCAGAGCAAGTTTAGCAGCTTTAAGTTCATATCTATATATATATTGTCTGTACTTGTATTTGGGTCTAGCCGTTGTACTATGATCTAACTATTGTTGTTATGATTTTAGGATGGCGAGACGTCCTACAACTCGATCGACTCCCCTGTCTGAGGGTGAGTCATCTGGAGCTCAGAATGATGCGGTGATCGAGAGCCTGCGGCAGAGTAGCGATGCCATGAGCAGGCAGATGGTAGAGATGCGGGCCCAGATTAAGTCCCTGGTGGCGGTTGTGGCAGGTCAGACTCAAGGAGTGCAAGGTCCTGCAGGGGGGTCAGCTGTCCCTCCTCCTCCTACACCCTTAAGATCTCTAGTGGTGGTGCCAGCAGAGATGGCCTTCATCTCGCAGTTTCAGAGGCTGAGCCCTCCCACTTATGACGGGAAGGCAGATTCCATGGTGATAGGCGATTGGCTGATCTATATGGAGGAGATGTTCTTGTACTCAGGGATTACAGATGATCAGAGGGTGATGAAAGCCGCCTATCAGCTTAAAGGTTTGGATAAGATTTTGTGGCTGAGAGAGAAGGAGAGCTTGGTAGCTGGATGCTCTTGGGAGGTGTTCAAGGAGATGTTGTTGAGGAAGTTCTTACCCTCGGTTGAGCGTGACCGCCTCATGAATGACTTCCTCCATTTGAAGCAAAGATAACTCACGATGGGTGAGTATGAGATAGAGTTCAGCAAGTTGAGCCATTTTGCCCCTGGATTGGTCAGTATTGAGGCTGATCGATTTAAGCGATTTCTCGGTGGTTTGAGGAGCGAGGTGCAGCAGTTGACCAGTGCTTATTAGTCAGAGACTTATGCAGGAGTAGTGGAGGATGCTCTGAAGGTGGAGGCTATTGAGACCGTGAAGAGCAGAGGCCAGCAAATGAGGAAGGACGAGAAGAAGTCTGTGGAGGAGAAGAAACCCCAGGTACCCGGTGCGACTCTGTGAAAGAAGAGCAAAGTGGTGTGCAGCTTCTGTGGCCAGTCAGGCCACCCTGTCGAGAGATGTTTCAAGAAGGAAGCAGCTCAGAGGAAGGAGCAGGTTCATGCGATTCAGGGTGCTCCTAGGAGAGATGTCTCCTGTTCTGTTTGCAAGCGACCCGGGCATGATGCTGCCCAGTGCTGGTCCAAGGATAAGGTCTGCTTTCAGTGTGGGCATAAGGGACACATCAAGGCTAGATGTCCTCAGGTCCAGCCTGCTCTTCATGCAGTTCCACTACAGGCATTACCTTCACCTCAGCGTGTGGACAAGGGCAAGGGAAAGCTTAACGTGATCTCTTCCGAGGAGGCTCAAGCTTCGACTCAGGTCATCTCAGGTTAGTTGTCTTTCAAGCCTGAAGGTTTTATTCTTGTTTTGCTATAATGTTTGCAGTATTATTGTGGTAGTTCCTTAGTTTTATATGCTCCTATAAGGAAATTTAAGGTGAAGAACCGCTGGGCGCGTGTTCTGTTTGACTCTGGCGCTACCCACTCGTTCGTGGCTAGAGCCTTTGTGGAGCGACATCTGTTGACTTTATATCGAGTTTGGGATACCTTCCGTGTCAAGTTCCCCTCTTGTGAATCTATATTGTTAGATTTGGGCATGTTAGATTGCCCTGTTTTGTTGGGGGACTTCCTTGCAAAGGCAGACCTAAAGATGATTGATCTGGAGGACTTCGATGTTATTTTGGGCATGGACTGGCTGTCTAGGTATGATGCAGTCATTCAGTGCAAAGGGAAGCGCTTGGACTTCATCAGGGACGACGGTCAGCCCGGAAGCGTGTATGCTGATCTATGCCAGGATTCTCCTGTTATCTCTGCGGTATGTGCTCAGAAGCTGTTTCTTTCAGATTTTTTTGCTTGTTGGGTCTCAGTGGTTGGGACCGCTGTTAGTGTACCGCGCTTGGAGGAGATTCCAGTTGTTCGTGGTTTCGCCAATGTTTTTCCTGATGATCTTCCTGGCCTTCCTCCCGAGCGGGATGTTGAGTTTGTGATCGATCTTGAGCCGGGTATGCATCATATTTATAAGGCGCCGTACCGGATGGCCCCTCGTGAGTTAGAGGAGTTGCGAGTCCAGTTGGATGAGCTGTTGGCAAAGGGATTTATCAGGCAGAGTTCGTCGCCTTGGGGTGCTCCTGTGCTGTTTGTGAAGAAGAAAGATGGGTCAATGCGGCTTTGCATCGACTATAGGGAGTTGAACAAAGTCACAATTAAGAACAGGTACCCTCTGCCGAGGATCGATGACTTATTTGACCAGTTGCGCGGTAGCACGGTGTTCTCCAAGATCGATCTTCGTTTAGGCTATCATCAGCTCAGGATCCGTGAGGCAGATATTCCACGGACTGCGTTTAGATCAAGGCATGGACATTTTAAGTTCTTGGTGATGTCATTTGGTTTGACCAACGCACAATCAGCTTTCATGGATATGATGAACCGGGTGTTCAAGGATTTCCTGGACAAGTTCGTGGTGGTCTTCATCGGTGACGTGTTGGATTATTCTCGTAGTGCTGAGGAGCATGAGCAGCATATGCGCTTGGTTCTATCGGAGTTGAGGAACCACAAGTTATTCGCCAAGCTGAGCAAGTGCGAATTTTGGTTACCTCAGGTTTCGTTTCTAGGCCACGTGGTGAACAAGGATGGGATCTCGGTCGACCCAGAAAAGGTCGCAGCAGTGATGGATCGGAGTAGGCCGAATACGCCTAAGGAGATCAGGAGTTTCCTAGGGTTGGCTGGCTACTACAGGAGGTTCGTGGAGGGTTTCTCTTCCTTAGCTGCACCTTTGACCAAGCTGACTCAGAAGAACGTGGATTTTGTTTGGAGCGAGAAGTGTGAAGAAGCCTTCTTGGAGTTAAAAAGGAGATTGTACACTGCTCCCGTTCTGACCCTGCCTACTGAAGGGGTGGATTATGAAGTTTACGTGGATTCTTCGCATGTAGGTCTGGGTTGTGTGTTAATGCAGGTTGGAAAAGTGATTGCCTATTGGTCAAGGCAACTGAAGACTCATGAGAAGAATTATCGTACGCATGACCTCGAGTTCGCAGCGGTTATCTATGCATTGAAGCTGTGGAGACACCTACTTTAAGGGGCTCAGTGCAAGATCTTCACCGACCATAAGAGCCTGAAGTACGTGTTCACGCAGAAGGAGTTGAATCTGCGCCAACGGCGGTGGCTAGAGTATGTGGTCGATTATGACGTAGAGATCCAGTATCATCCAGGCAAGGCCAATGTGGTGGCCGACGCCTTGAGCCGAAAGACGGGAAAGATCTTTAATCTCACCGCCGATCGTTTAGTGGAGGAGTTCCTCCTTATGGATATATCAGTGGGATGTTGTGGCTTGCAGAGTAGTTTATCAGTGGCAGAGCCATCCTGGATTTCTTTGACCAGACTGCACTAGAAGGACGATCCAGATCTTCTGCACTTATTCACCAGGACCGAGAAGGGGGAGTTGCCAGACTTTGCTATCGATGATGCGGGTACTTTAAAGTACCGCGGCAGATTTTGCATCCCCGTTGTTGGGGGCATCAGAGGTATGATTTGCAGATAGGCTAGTGGATCCAGCGTTGCCTACCATCCAGGATCTACGAAGATGTATCGTGACTTAAAGCAAATTGCCTGGTGGTATGGCATGAAAGGCGATATAGCCCGATTTGTTGCGGAGTGCCACACTTGCAAGCGTGTGAAGGCCGATCATGGAAGGCCTGGTGGAAAGTTGACTTCGTTAGAGATCCCGACTTTGAAGTGGGAAAGTATATCTATGGACTTCATCACGGGTTTACCGCTATCCCCGAGGGGATTTGATTCTGTCTGGGTCATAGTGGATAGACTGACGAAGTGTGCTCACTTCGTGCCATATAAGATTGATTACCCGATGAAGAAGATAGCAGAGTTGTACTTGAATAAAGTCATCCGACTGCATGGTGTGCCTGTGAGTATCATTTCTGATCGAGACTCCCGGTTTACTTCTCATTTTTGGCAGAGTCTGCAGGAGTGTTTAGGTACGGATCTGAGGTATTCTACTGCTTACCACCTGCAGACCAATGGGCAGACGGAGCGGGTGAACCAGATAGTTTAGGATATGATCCGATGCTACATTTTAGACCACGGTGGAGCATGGGATGAGCGGCTGCGACTTTTGGAATTTGCATACAATAACAGTTATCAGGAAAGCTTGCAGATGGCTCCTTTTGAAGCCTTGTATGGGAGGCGCTGCAGAACACCGTTGTTTTGGGCTGCGGCTGGTGAGAGGCCTTTGTTTGGTCCAGATGCTCTTGAGGAGATGGAAGTCGCAGTGAAGCTTATTCGTGAGAAGCTTCGTATTGCTCAGGAGAGATACGAGAAGAACGTCAATCGGCGTAGGTCTGCCTTGGAGTTTTCTGTAGGGGACCTTGTATTTCTTAAGGTTTCCCCGATGGTGGGTGTAAAGAGGTTTGGTAAGAATCGGAAATTGGACCCGAGGTATGTGGGCCCGTTAAAGATATTGGAGCGGATTGGCGTGTCATCTTATAGATTGGATTTGCCAGCAAACTTCCCAGGTGTTCATAATGTTTTCCATGTAAGCCAATTGCGGAAGTGTGTACGCAGTAGTGGGAAAGTCTTGGACGTTGTGCCCTAGTTGGAGCCCAACCTCTCTTTTGTTGAAGTGACGGTCTATATTTTGGATACTCAAGAATGGGTGCTGCGAGAGAAGTCCATTCCGATGGTGAAAGTTCTTTGGAGGAATCAGGATTTGGAGAGCGCGACTTAGGAGCTAGAGTCGGCCATGAGGAAAGCTTACCCTCACCTGTTTCCCTGATTTTGATCGGTATGTTTTCCTTCTTGTAACTCATATTTGTTACTTTTCCTTCTTTAGTAGGAGTGTTGTGCGTAAAGTTTCGGGACGAAACTTTCTTTTAGGGGGAGTGACTGTAACGCCCCCGATTTTTCTACGACTATTTTTTTCTCGTTTGGCGTTATGGTGACGCATTTTCGTGGCTTGTGCCATTTGTGGAGTGTGTTTTAGCTCCTTAGAACTGAGTGGCCTATTTTGTAGCCTATGTGCAAGGTCTCCCATGCAAGCCGAGTCGTTTTTGGTGACCCGGTGTGGCCTCTTGGGGGATGCTTGTGTTTTGGCTTTAGGCGGGTATAACTTGAGTTATGTTCGTCGAAAGTTAATTTCGACTTCGCCGTTGTGTTTGTAGTGTGGGTTTTTAGCTACGGTGCGAATTTCGTCGAATTCCGAGGTAGTTCGGTTTTCGTGCCATTTTGGGTGTGCCATTAGTAAAGCCTAGTAGTAATTCTCTTATTTTAAATAAGAGAGCCGGCGGTTGGGTTTCGGTTTTGCTGAACCGACGTGTCTAAGCTTTTATAAAAGCTTTATTAAGAAGTGGCGGGTCCACTTCTCTTTCCTCCTTCTTCCCGAGACCAAAAGAAGAAAACCGTATGCTCCTGTTCGCGGAAAACAGAGGCGGAACGACGGTTAGCCCTAGGTTTCGGACGGTGATTCCGGGAGTGTTCGTCGATGGATTTTGATTCCAAAAGCGGCGTTGTCTTGCTCTCACTCAGATCTACGTTTCGACGATAAGAAATTTGATTTTCGTGGAGTTTTAGGAGATTTGGGATTTCGGTCTTGTGGTTTTTCGCCATTAAAGTACGGGAGTGTGCTTTTAGGTGCTGCTGCTGTTAGTTCCAAGTAAAGAGGAGGGAAAGCCGTCCAAGCTTCGCCGGAAATCGAGGCAAGTGGTATTATTTCCTTTTCCTTTGTTGTTCTCTTGAAATTATGAAAATTCCCGGTTAGCCCTAGGGTAGAAGCCAAACATGTTCTCTTTTACCTTGCTGAATTTAGGGCTTAGATTCTCCTATGAGCCCCCCTACTTTGTGTTGTTGGTGCTCAACCCGCCGGTGTAATGCCATCAGTTAAACTCCAGATTGCTGTCTGGTTGGTGTCTTGCGGGTGAAGCCGAGAGAGAGAGAGAGAGGAGGGGTGCCTGCTGTGTTTGTTGGAAAGAGCCTATTTTGGATTCTGTCTGGACGGCATTGAGTATGGTGCACACACTCAAAGCCTTTGCGGGTTTGGAGTTGAGTGTGGTGCATACACTCAATGCCGCAGCTGTAGCAAGTCAGAATTTTGCTAAGTACTAGGGCGTTGAGTGAGGTGGACTCACTCAACGCCCCAGCCCCTGCTAGCGGCTAAGTACTTTGGCGTTGAGTGAGTCAACCTCACTCAACGCCATTTCCGTTTTGGCGTTGAGTGAGGCAAGCTCACTCAACGCCGCGGTTTTCCTGAGAAGCTAAGCGTTTTGGCGTTGAGTGAGTCGACCTCACTCAACGCCATTTTGTTTTTGGCGTTGAGTGAGGTGGACTCACTCAACGTCGTTGCTTCTGTGCAGCCAAGTACTTTGGCGTTGAGTGAGGTGTGCTCACTCAACGCCATAGCCTATTCTGAGGCTAAGTACTTTGGTGTTGAGTGAGTTGACCTCACTCAACACCATTTCTTGTTTGGCATTGAGTGAGGTGGCCTCACTCAACGCCGGAGGCAAGTTTGCGGCCAAGTCTCGTGGCGTTGAGTGAGTGTACCTCACTCAACGCCATTTCTGCTTTGGCGTTGAGTGAGGTAGACTCACTCAACACCATAACCCTTCTTCGCGGCTAGAACTTCTGGCGTTTAGTGAGACGACCTCACTCAAAACCATTGCTATTTTGGCGTTGAGTGAGGTCAGCTCACTCAACACCGCAGATTTGCCTTGTTGTGGCTAAGTGCCAGGGCATTGAGTGAGTGATCCTCACTCAACGCCATTGCTATTTTGGCATTGAGTGAGGTGGACTGACTCAATGCCGTAGTTTTCTTTTGTGGCTAAGTTTAAGGGTGTTGAGTGAGTGAGCTTCACTCAACGCCATTGCTATTTTGGCGTTGAGTGAGGCCAGCTCACTAAACGCCACTTTCTCTGTTTATGGTTAAGTACTTGGGCATTGAGTGAGTGTACCTCACTCAACGCCATGGCTGTTTTGCGTTGAGTGAGGTTAGCTCACTCAACGCCAGAGTATCCTTGCGGGAGGCGCTGAGTGAGTGAACCTCACTCAACGTCATGCCTGCTTTGGCGTTGAGTAAGGCTAGCTCACTCAACGTCAGGGTTGTTCTTCTGGAGGGCATTGAGTGAGTGAACCTCACTCAATGCCATGGTTGTTCTGGCGCTGAGTGAGGCTAACTCACTCAACCCCAAGGTCTGGTTAGGCATTGAGTGGGTCCCACTCAACGCTAAGCCGTGTTGAGTCATTTCAACACTTTTTCCCTACCTTGATTTTCGCTCCTGAGTGAATTCCTTGATTTTTTTTTTGTTTTCTGAGGTTCCTTGTTGGCCATGTTTTACTTTCCTAAAGGCCGAATCGTGGGTCATGGTTAGTAGTGGTGGTTTGAAGCTCTTCATGGGGGAGGTGTTGTGTAATTTAACCGTGGCCACCCTTTTCTTCTATCTTGCACCAGGTACGGGCTGGGCAAGGGGGTGGAAGGTCCCTAGTGCTTTCACATGTAGACCCTTGAGCTTGTTGGCTTAGAAATGGTGGTTGGGAGACTGAGTTTGCCTCCAACCCGGATCCATATTGTTTGTTTTTGCTACTACCATCTCCCACAGCTTAGGGTGTTAGATGTTTCTTCCTTGGTAGATTGCAGCACTTTGGGCTCTTGGTATCTTAGTAGACTCTGCAGGATGTAGTTTTTGGGAAAGGTTGATGATGTTTCCTCGCACGTAGTGCATTTCTTTTTGTCTTGCTTTGGGCAGTTGTGTCTTTTACTGCCGTGTGTTTTCCTCTTTCATTTATCCTCTGGTTGACACTTTCATGCAGTTTTTCCTTGTTTTGCTTGCTGAGGTATTCTTTCTTCTTTTGAATGCCTCAGGTTCTGAGCAGTAGCCAGTTTGGTGGCTATATTGCGGTGGTGTTGCTGGTTGTCTCTTGGACTTTGGAGATCCTTCTGGATTCGTTTAGTAAAGTAGTTTTCTTCTGCACTTTCTTATAGACATACATATTTGCCAGTGGGTTCGTGTCAGGTTGTTGGCGCCCACTGGTAGTTTTTACCTTTGTACTAGATATGTTACTTTTGCTGCTACCATTTTTTTGGAGATAGTCTACTTGCTCTAGGGAGGATTTATGCTAGGTTGCTAGTTATTTTAAAACTACAACTATTACTATAAGTATAGCTCATGATCAACATGTTTTATAAAACTAAATCACTATTTTCCAAACAACGTATAAAGATCATTTTTTAAATGTAGAGTCTTGCATAGCATAAGCTGTCCTCTTGGGGCACTTATGCACTCCTTAGGATGTCAAACCTGAATAAAGTATTTTCCGCAGCGCATAAGTATAGTTTAAAACTATGGGCTAGGTGATCCACTCAGACGAGGGATACGGCCTCTAAAATATAACTGGTTTTTATAATCATTTAAACTCATGAATTTCTTTCAAAGGGTAAAGTAGATTGTTTTGCCTGAGCGTCAGCAGTTATCCCCTGCTCGGCGTGGCATCATGACGCGTGTTTTCTCATACTCTGATAATTCTTTAACTTGGAGAGAATGTGGGTTGTGACACTCATTCCTTAATGATTTCAAACCGTTAGTGAATGTCCTATATAAAGTCTTCTCAAGGATTCGCTAACCCTACTAGTAATTATAGAAATCTGAATCGTCGCAAGTTATATATCGGGAAAAGCCGCACGCTTCCATCGTCGTTCTTCTTTGACGCTTCTTCCTCGATCCAGTGATTCAACAGAAGAAAAGATTCGTCAGATTAAATATTCAAGTTTCTTCAATCATTCATTTGATCATGTCGGATCCTAAGAGTTTCAGATCATGTTCGCTCAAGATTTTTTCCTCAACATCATCTTCAAGAATTTCAGTTCTCAAGAGGGATGAACTTTGAAGATTTCAAATCTGGAAGTATAATTTTTATGTAGTTGTAAAATTATTTCAACTCTTGTAAGAGCTTTGTATCTGAGTTTGTAGGAAGATTATTCTTCCGAGTGTAGATCTTATTTTGGGGGATCGAGTTTGTAGGGGTATGTTAACTCTGAGTTGTAGGAGCGTTGCTCCGAGGTGTATGATTGTTTCAATTTGATATTTTGTGAAGTAGCCAAGGCTACCCGTGGTGATAGATTAGTGAGGTGGAAAGTGGATGTACCCAAGATTGGGGAACCATTATAATTCCTTGTGTTGTCTTGTTTATGCTTGATTACTTTCTGTGTTAATCTCTCTCAAATTTTTATTCCGCAAAAGACGCAGATCTCACCTATTCACCCCCCCCCCCTAGGTGATTTTGGTAGGCAACTAAATACTTTCAGAGGGATTTCGACTAGGTAGGTGAGAGGCCTCCCGCCTAGTTTGTTTCAGAGGTAAGATTACATGGATTCCCTTGCAGTGTTGCAAATAACCATCAAGAACATCGGAGTTTGGCTATTGGCAGACCACTTTTGGCTGCATATAGCCATTTAGAACAACGAAGCTATACAGTTGGCATACTAACCTTTGGGATTCTATAAATAAGACCCATATGGTACCTTAGAGGGCAAGCTTTCTCATTTTCTGAAATCTTGTAGCGTTTTCTGAGGTTTCTTTAGCTCAGCACTTGGCTAAGGAGGGTAAGCGCTCTGAGATCTTCCAAGTTAATGGAGGGACCTCCATACTGTAGCTTAGGGCATGTTCTTTAGCTCCTTGTGGCTGGTCAGGGGGTCTGGGTTTGGGAGAAGTAGGCGTTAGCTACACCCCAGGGTCCGAACTCTCGTTGGGGCCAGTTTTTTATTCCAACATTTCTGGAAGTCTTGTAGTACTTTCTGAGGTATCCTTAGCTCAGCACTTGGCTAGGGAAGGGAAGCACTCTGAGATCTTCTGAGTAATTGGAGGGACCTTCGTGATATAGCCTAGGGGTGGTTCGCATGCTACCACGCGGAGGTAGCTCGTTGTTCAGGAAACCCTCGATCTATTTGGTCACTTCCTTTATAAATGAATGTCCAAGACTTAGCCGTCATTCTTCTTCCCCGATTTTCTTGATATAACGAAATGTGCGGAGCTTTTCTTGGATGGACAAGGTACAAACAAAATTCTCTCGGAGGATGAAGAACGAGAGTCAAGGTCGACGTCATCATGCCGTAAAGAAGGATAATGAGATCAATGGCTGGAAATGAGGTGAGCTTCCTACCCTCTCTCTTGGTGCTTAATCTCTAGTTATTATCTAGGAGAGATG
Source organism: Platanthera zijinensis (assembly GCA_039513925.1). NCBI lineage: Eukaryota > Viridiplantae > Streptophyta > Magnoliopsida > Asparagales > Orchidaceae > Platanthera > Platanthera zijinensis. The sequence continues at coordinate 60,437,892 of CM077097.1, read as the reverse complement.
TCGACTCAAAGGAGTTTGGCTTGTGAGATGAAGGTCTCCTAGGAAGAAACCATGCTAGGACCTTGTCCAAGGGATTAGATGTCTTCAACCTCTCCCCTGTTCTTTATGAAGATGGTGGACTTGGTTTCGTGAAGAGGAATGGTCTATTGAGGGTGAATAAGGGAGGATGAAAGTCTTTATATGGTTTTGAACATATGGCTAGAGGAAGAAGATGAACCGATGTCGTTCATCTTGATTTAAGATGCGTGCAAAAATTTGTTTTTTGTGCGCAACGAACATTTAGGCCATTTTTGAGGTATGTTACAGCCAGATCTAGGTTTTGGGCTGAACATGAAATTTGTATCCCTCGTAAAGACCTTTCCAACTAATGGTTACACTTTTTCATAAGAGTCATGTAGCCTCGGGAATCCTCAGCCTATGTTGATGTACAGTCATTTCTTAAGAACATGTTGTTCTCAGGTTAGTGTAAAACTGGGTTTGGATTTGGTAGAGAGATGGTGGCAAAAAAATATTGAGGTTTTGATGAACTTAGTTTATTCGTGTTGGGTCCATTGTTCCCAATGTCCCTGATTTGTAAGAAGCCAAACAGGTCAATGCCACACACATCAATTGTATTTGATGTGTATTTGAGGGATGAATGCATGTTAGTTCATATCACATTGATTGGACATGTTGACACAATAATTGGCTGCTGGACATAACACAAATCAACTAAGTCCACAGGAGTTGAGTAGAGCAAGCTCACTCAATGTTATTGGTAAGGATTTAATATTGTCTAGCAAGATATTTACTTAAGTCCACAGGCGTTGAGTGAGTAGATCTCACTTAACACCATATAACAAATGGCCCTGAGTCTGTCTTAGCCTAACTAGCAGATAGCCAAAAATATGGCTGTCCAAAAGCATTGAGTGTAGTCTACTCACTCAACGTCTTACAACAAAAGGCTGTGAGTCAGGCTGAGTCAGTCAAAGCCTAGAGAAATAGGCTAAAAATGTGTCTAATTAAGTACATATGTGTTGAGTGTGGTCTACTCACTCAACGCCATACAGATTTTAGCGTTGAGTGTTGCTATGCCTGTCAACGCCATGACAGAAAATCTTTCTAAGTAGTTTGACTTTGAGTGATGCTTACTCACTCAATGCCCTGAAGAAATAGGGTTGACTGTTTCCTCGCTTATGTGTTTTTAAACACAGATATTTGGCTAAATCCAATAGTGTTGAGTGTAGCTTACTCACTCAACGCCAGATAATAGAGAAATTTTGCTAAGTCATTTGGCGTTGAGTGGAGCTTACTCTCTCAATGCCAAGGCTCAAAAAATCTGGTTTTCATCGAACGGAGCTCGACTTTCGTCAAACTCAGCCTAAAATTCGTCGAACGAAATTTACTCTATTCGTCGAACTGAGCCCGACTTTCGTCGAACTCAGCCCGGCTTTCGTCAAACTAAATTTGCTCTATTCGTCGAACTAAGCTCTACTTTCGTCGAACGTAGCTTGGCTTTTGTCGAACTAAGCTTTCCCGTTATTCATCGAACTGAATGTTGAGTTTGTCAAACTCAGGACTACTAAGTCTTTTGGCGTTGAGGGTTCACTCAACGCCTCTTCTACTAATGCTTTAATTTTTTATAAGCCCAGAATGAGATGCTGAGTCATGCTGATGCCAGCAAAGTCAAAATCAACCAAAATTCAAATGTTGTGGGATTGCTGCCATAGGCGCTGGTGGCCAGCTGTCATAATCCTTTGCACTTAGAAAGATATATTTTCATGTTTAAGTGTTGGGGCACACACAAAGCAAAGAGCCGTTGATCAGCCATCAATGGAAAGAAAGTTATAGAAGGAGAAATCAAAGCCATAAATTCTGGTGGTGGGCCCACTGCTCGATTGGCTGTCAAAGATTAAAAATAAAGCAAATCGGCCAGAGCAAACTATTCGATCCTTGCCTAGGTTTTCTGAAAATGAAAGTGTGGAAAAACTTCGTCTTCTTCCTCGCCATTCTTATCGAGCCTGAAGAAAATGTTTTGCATAGAAACTTGGCTAAGGAAAGAGATAGCTAAAGCAATCACCATCTGCGACAATAAGTTCAGAAGCGTTTCTAAGGAAGCAGTTCTACACGATCTGTAGAGAAAGGATTGCTAGTTGAAGAAAGTTTCAATTGCCGACTTCATTGTCTTCAACAACAAAAGCTTGGACTGATATAACCTATTTGATCATACCAATTCATACCTTGAGGGATGTCTATCTCATATGCGTTCATACCAATTCGCCGCACAACTGTATAGGGGACCATTCTGTGTGCATTTAATTTTTTTGTTGGTCCCTGTGGGACCCTCTCAGATCAAATGCGAATTAATACCTGTTCTCCTGCCTCAAAGATTTGTTCCTACCCGTGCTGATCTGCTCGAGCCTTATAATAGTCATTACTAGTTACAATTTTCTTACGGATCAACTCGTGAAGTGCATGCAAATGATACGTAAATAATTCAACCGGCACTCAAAAATGAAGTAAAGGACGCAAATGGGGTATAACATACTCGACACGCTTCTTAAGGAAATTCCTGACAATGACTTGGACAACAATAACATCGGGCAACTTATCAGGAGGTTTGCCAGGTGGGCGATAGAAAAATCCGGCGTGACTGTCGTCATCACCCATAGGGATGTTGTGGATGGTGACAAAATAGTGTGTCGAGCGGGTGTAATGTGTACCTTTTAAACGATAAATCCCGTCATGTGGCTCACCAGGGGGTGTATACAAAAAGTCATCACGTGTGAGATGAGCACTAGTGCGGATATACGACCTATCACTAAGGTGTAGGCTGGGAAGCTCGTCAAATAGTCATTCCAGTGATGTAACCCCGGGGAGGTTGATAATGATATCATGGTCCCCCAAGAGGGATGCACCAATAATAGTAGTGTCTGTGGGAGCAAGTAGAATACCCACAACTAAGTCAATACCAGGCTCATGAACCTACCAAGGGAGTAGTGGTTCGTCTGGAGGCTTATTTGGAGGTCCAATGATGAAGTCATTAATAATGGGATGATCCTCCAAATGAGTATAGCTGAGAGAGGTTGTGTCCTCGTTAGTGGGTGAGGTGTCCGCTATGAAGTCAACACTATGGGCTCGACTCTCAGTAGTGATGTAACTCGATATAGAGACAAGGGTAAAGTAGGAAGAGTCTCTACTCAAGTGTGGATCACTCAGTATAGTGTCGATATACGGGCCCCTAACCAAAGGAAAAACCATGTCTAAGCGAGGTACGAAGGATTGATATACCATCATAGTGTCACTAGGTCTCTCCTCCTTACTCACGCGACCACGCACACTAGTTAAACGAGTATCTTTCTCCACTTGTATAATGAGATCATGATCATATTCAACAAGATCACATGGACAACGAACCTCGTCAAAAGAGGGAGTGACAAAATCAAGTGTCAGGTCTCTGATAATAATCGGAGCACTACTAGATGTATTAGTGGTTTGACCTAAATCCCTAGGCTCTCTTCCTAGGATAGATCTTATGCGATCAAATTGAGCACCTAAGAGATCAAAGCGGTCAAGAACTAATCGCTGAAAATTCAGCCTCAAGTAACTCTATTTGCGGAACCCTAGGAGGGTCTAAACGATGGTGATCTCAATAGGGTTCCTGAGGATCATCTAAACGATAGTTCCCAACATATTCAGATTGTGTTCGTGGTGGTGTGTGGGCCCTACGAACGTGATGTGGTGATCGCACGTATTCAAACTCAGATTCCTCAATTAGAAGAGAGGTGTAACGACGAAGACCTGAACGATACTCCAATCTATCATCATAAAGTCGCAGAGAAGTGTAATGATGATAACATGAGGACCTCTTGTCATAGTGATCATCTCTAGAGTAGTTGAATTGCGTCGAGGGGTCGACATGATCCCTTGGAGTGGTGTGCGAGGCTTGATAATAATCATCGTGATAACCTAAGGGTTTCTCTAAAGGGGCTCGATGAGGTTGGGCACGGGTAGACTTGACATTCCCAAATAGAGGAGGCGAACGACGACGATAACCATGCATATATGAAGTTAAAGACTCCTACCACTACACATATAAATGTGGCCCAAACCTAGCCCTCTAATACCAATTTGATGCAGTGGTAAGGTGGACGTGGGGGTGGACTCGCTATATGCACGCCTATATGTGATGATGTGTAATAACAATGCACAATTGTCCGCTAAAATTGCAAACAAGTAGTTATTTATTATGCATTAATAACAGGGCACTTGCAATTGCAAACAAATAATTAACGGAGAACAGACTATTAATTTTGCAAAACGAAAGAGGCGCAATTATTTCAAGCACAAGCATAATAAGTCCTGCAAATTTAACGACGAACGAACTACTAACACGATAAGAAAAACAGTTTACACGGTACAAGTTTTACCAAAATAAACAACAGAACATGACAATAACTTTATACCACATGTTGCATACGTATGCGGCGGTGGAGGCGGTTGTCGACAAGCATCCAAGGTCTCGGTGATGTCGGGGTGGCTGATCTGAATTGAATCCACGATAGGGGGTGGTTTAGGACATTGTAATTTGGGGTCGAGGAGGCTTTGTGGGAGGAATAAGACCAACGAGAGAGAGAATAGAGGTCTGGGAGTGACCAAAGTAGGGAAAATGGACAATTGGAGTGGGGGAATGTGGATTTTCAGTAGGCTGGAGGACCGATCGGGGAGCAATGAAGGTTGGGAGGCGGGGTGATGACATGAGTGGGGTAACAGGGTGAGAGGAGGCGGGAGGGAGGTGAGGGAAGCGGACCACGAGCAGTGTGGCTTAACGGGATTTGCGGGCTTGGCAGGGTGGAGGAAGGAGACCGGTAGGTGAAACAGGAAGCGAAAAATTGGCTGGTGATGGGGTTCAGCGAGAGAAGGGCGGACTGGACTTATGGCTAGCGGGGTTGAGCGGGGAAGGGGAGAGCAGGAGTAGGAGGTCCGACGGTGGTTAAGGAAATAGCCGCAGGGAGGGCAGTGGGGGAGTGTTGCAGTTTGACAAAGAAGTAAGGGAATGGAGGCGTGTTGGACGGAAGAGAGGTAGAGGGTGGGTCTTACTGGAGAGGGAGGCGGAGGAGACGTCGCTGGCGTCGCACCAGAAGGGGAAGAGGAGAGGGGATGGCGTCGCACCACCTGTGACTGGCGTGTTCGGAATTTTCTCCAAACGCTCGATCCTCAACACCTAAAAACTGCAAGGTTAAATAACCCTAGGCATGAACCGCCACCACTTAATGGAACCGCTGCCTGCATACTACATCCCAAATTAAACCACCGCGATCGGACGGTTCACAATGTTTTAAGCCAATCGGGTTACAAATACAACATAAAATAATAAAAGTAATATATGGATTCGACTCGGATCGGTCATTCGGACGCAACCACAGGCTTTGATCGACCGCCCGGGTAGCGGGTCACTGCCTCCTGTGGGAATACACGCATGTCGGTCGTGGTGCGCCGTCAAAATTTTATGCATTGGTAAGGTGGACGCGGGGGTGGACTCGCTATATGCACGCCTATATGTGATGATGTGTAATAACAGTGCACAAGTGGTCCGCTAACAGTACAAACATGTACTTATTTATTATGCATTAATAGCAGGGCACTAGCAGTTGCAAAAAATTAATTAATGGAGAACAGACTATTTATTTTGGAAAACGAATGAGGCGCAATTATTTCAAGCACAAGCAGAATAAGTCCTACAAATTTAACGACGAACGAACTACTAGCACGATAAGAAAAACAGTCCACACGGTACAAGTTTTACCAAAATAAACAACAGAATAGGACAATAACTTTATACCTCAAGTTGCATTCAAAGTCGACGGTGGAGGCGGTTGTCGGCAAACATCCAAGGTCTCAGCGATGTCGGGGTGGCTGATCTGAATTTAATCCATGACATGAGGAGGTTTAGGACGTTGGAATTTGGGGTCAAGGAGGCCCTGTGGGAGGAAGAAGACCAACGGGAGAGAGAATAGAGGTCTGGGAGTGAAATAAGTAGGGGAAATGGAGAATTGTAGTGGGGGAATGTGGATTTTCCCTAGGATGGAGGACCGAGCGGGGAGGAATGAAGGTTGGGCGGCGGGGTGATGACTGGAGTAGGGTAACAGGGCGGGAGGAGGAGGGCGGGAGGTGAGGGAAGCGAACCACGAGCAGTGTGGCTTAACGGGATTTGCGGGCTTGGCAGGGTGGAGGAAGGAGACGGGGCGGGTGAAGCAGCAAGTGGAAAGTCGGCCGGTGATGGGGTTCTACGAGAGAAGGGCGGACTAGACTTGTGGCTAGCGGGGTTGAGCGGGGAAGGGGAGAGAAGGTGTGAGGCGGGAGTAGGAGGTCCGGCGGTGGTTAAGGAAATAACAGCTGGGAGTGGAGGGGGTGGGGGAAATGTTGTGGTTTGACAATGAAGTCAGGGAATGGAGGCGGGCTGGACGGAAGAGAGGAAGAGGGTGGGGCTTACCGGAGAGGGAGGCGGAGGAGACGTTGTCGACGTCGCACCAGAATGGGAAGAGGAGAGGGGATGGCGTCGCACCACATGTGACCGGGGGGTTCGGAATTTGCTCCAAACGCTCGATCCTCAACACCTCAAAACTGCAGAGTTAAATAACCCTAGGAATGAACCACCACCACTTAATGGAACCGCTGCCTGCATAGTACATCCCAAATAAAACCATCGTGATCGGACGGTTCACAATGTTTTAAGCCAATCGGGTTACAAATACAACATAGAATATAAATGTAATATATGGATTCGACTCGGATCGGTCATTCAGACGCAACCATAGGCTCTGATCGACCGCCCGGGTAGCGGGTCACCGCATCCTGCTTGAATACGTGCATGTCGGTCGAGGTGCGCCGTCACATATGCTACCCCCAAACTATGGGGATCAAATGGTCAACTAATCCTATACTAAATCTCACTGTTGAGTTCTACTATACATGCAAATATTTAAACCCATTCACTCTTAGAAAAATTTGGGGCTTTTATTCTTCAAACACAAATTTTTGTGGAGAATTAATGTATCTACTATCTGCCATTCTGAGATGCTATTCCCCAGCTATCCTTATCACGGGCTATAGGCCCATAAATTCTAGGATGAGTCTCAGGTTTAAGAGTTTTTTCAAGCATATTGAGTATGACATTTGTTTTCAACGTTCTGCTCTAATTTCACGGAATCATATATCAAGACTTGGACATGAACATTAAGTTCAATCTAATACATAGAGGGATAATGTTTTTACCTAAAATTGTTGTCTGTACGACACCAAGAAAGGCTGAAACTTTTCTTCCCATCACGAAAGTGCCCTAACTGCTTCCTTAATCTTCACATACATGTCGACCAAACATCTTCCACACTAATTTACGATGGCTGGCTAAGGAGGTAGAAGGTAATTATGAGTATTCTTATTCTTTAGGAGGAATATAGATTTTATTTGATCCCCTTCCCGAGGAACCACCAACCTACCTCTTTCGGTGGAAGTAGGGGAGAAGCTTGCCTCAACTAATTACTCCCACTAATTTAAATTGACCATTTCAATTTTTGGCTATTATTAATTCCAAAATTAGTTTAAAAAAAATCTAAAAACTTTATAAAATCACAAATAATTATTATAATTTTAATAATCACTATTGACATTTCCTCTTCGATAATGGCTGCACGAATTACAACTAATTATATCTAGATCAAATTTAATTTTGCAAAATAAAATGCAATTTAAAGTATTGTTTAGAAATTTTCTTTGAAATGAAAATGTTCCGCAAGTGTGTCGTACCTAATTTGTAATGTTATCCCTTGATACCAAGGAGAGGTTTGATTTGACAAAATTTGTAATATTATATAGGGTTTGGTCAAATCATGATCAAAATGGGGTGGTCAACCCTAATTTGACCAATTTCGGCTAGGGTTGACAACTTGATGTGTCAGTTCATATGACATTGCACTAAACATTGTGCCAATGTATCCACGATCTCAACGGATCTTGCATGGGATAAAATATGTCTCAGATTAACCTTTACATTGCACAGATAAAAATAAACATCACTACCACTAACAAGAGTATTTTAAGAAAAAAGGAGTTTGAGCATGATCCAATCATCACAAACTTGTACATTTTGTTGTCAAGTTTTTTTTATAATATTTAGTGAGTATTTATTGAAATTTTGGCCAAACAACAATGGTGTATTTCATTTATATGTTGTGGGCTGACAGTTGAATTTGTTAGAAAATCCTTAGTAAGGGTCCATCTAGGGGCTCATTTTTTCTCTTCTCTCTCTTTGTATTAGTCCCATAGCTTGGATTCGGATATCTTTCCTTCCTCTTTTCCTATATAAATGTATTCATACTTGTAACTATTCATTTAAGAAAAGTATATACAAGGTTTGAGGCCTCTCTTCACATGGTAACAGAGGGAGCGGTCTCCTCCTTGGGTTTTCATACTTCTGTCTGCGACTTCTCGCGGTCTCCCTCTTCCTAACCGCCTGTTCTTCCCCGCTGCCCGCACGACTTCCCCTTCTCCAGCTTAGCCACAGTTTCGTGCGACCTCTCTTCTTCTAACCGCTTCCTTTACTCTGTATCTCTCGTGGCTTCCACGTATCTCCCCCCTCCTACCTCTCTTTTATAATCTCTCGCACGTGAAGTCCATGCTCTCTTGTTTCTTTCTCTATCTGCGCGGCCTCCCTTGCTATCCGCACGGCCTTTCTCTCGCAGTTTTCTCTCTTCCGGTTTGTCGCGGCTCCTCTAAAGTCGCAGCGATCTCTTTTCTAGCCGTGGGTTGCGCCTCTTGCCCGCTGCAGTTTCTTCTTTCTCGGCAAAGTCCGCATCTAGGTCATGACATCTCTCCTTGCTGCTGGTGGACTCACCTTGACCGTGCCGAATTCCTCTCTAATCTCTTCTCTGACTAGTCATTGCGACCTGTCTTATCACTAGCCGTCTCTCCTCTTCCCTTAGCCGCATCCTGATCGCGACTTTCCTTGTCGCTGGTGTGTCCGCCGAGACCGTGCGACTACTTCCTCTTCCGGCTTCTCTTGCTAGCCGCCCGATATTCTCCTTTGTAGCCGTCCGGTCTTCTCCTTGCTAGTCACCCGACTTCTCTTTCTAGTCGCCCGGTCTTCTCTTTGGCTAGCTGCCCGACCTTTTTTTTTGCTAGCTGCATGGCTTCCGACAATTCCGCTGCTACATCTGCTCCTCCAGCTCGCGCGCCTTCTGCGGCTCCGGAACTCCGTGATGAGCTCCGGATTACTACCATTTCTCTTACCGGCAAACGGAACTTTGTCGAATGGGTTAACTCTGCTTGTCGTGTTCTGCAGACCAATGGCCTTCTTCACCACTTGACCCGAGCTACCCCCGCTGCCCCCTCCGATGACTGGCTTCGTGATGATGGTCGGGTCCAATCCTGGCTCCTAAACTCTATGGACACAAAGTCCTATAGGATGGCCATGTATCATGACACGGCCAAGGCCAAGTGGGAGAAGCTCCACTCCTTTTACTCTGGGCACAACAGTCTTCAACACTAACTTGGTATTCTCTCAGACCTTAAGAACTTTGCTCCTGGTGCTCCCGGCGACATGATCTCTTTCGTTGCCCATGTCAAGACCCTGGCCGAGGCTTGGATTCAACATCAGCCTCCAACTACTGATCTAGCTACTCAATGGTCCCAGAAAGAGGATGTCATCATTTTGATGATGATGTCCCGTGTTCCTCCCCACCTGCATAGTGTTCGGGCCCAGATCCTCTCTTCCACAACGACTCCTTCATTGTCTTATGTCTTCTCACTGCTATTTAAAGTTACGCCTCGTACTGAGGCTTCTCCCGGCTTTGCACCGGCGCTTCTTCAACAGCCTCTCCTTCCAACCCCTCCTCCAGCTCGTGGATCTTCCACTCGAGGGGACTGACCTCCATCTCGGGGACGAGGATGTGGTGGTCGTTCTTCTATGAAATGCACATATTGTGGCTGGGATAATCATCTTGAGGCTACCTGTTATCGCAAGCATGGTTTACCTCCCCACTTTGCTACTACTTCCTTTATTGCTCCTGCTCCCACTGGGGATTCTACCCAGGATCCGGCCTCCACTACCCGCCAAGATATCGATGAGCTCTGCACCCAACTCCACCGGCTACAGGGTGCCCTCAGCCGCTCCTCCGCCTCAGTTGCGACTTTTTCTGCGCAAGGTATAACCTGTCTCTATCATAGCCCCTACTGGATCGTCGATTCCGGCGCAACTCACTATATTACCTCCCAGAATCCCCCAACTATCTCCAAATGGCTCATCCTCCGTGTATCACTGTGGACAATGGTGACACCCTACCGATCTCTGGCGCCGCTACTCTCTAACTTACACCGGCCCTTTCTCTCTCATCGGTTCTTCACGTTCCGGGGTCCCCTTTCAATTTACTTTTTGTTAGTCGCCTGATGCATGACCTTGATTGCGCATAAATTTTTCTCCTTCTTCTTTTCTTATGTAGGATCGCCGCACCCGGAGTATCATTGTTAAGGGGCAGCTGTTGAATGAGCTGTACATCTTGGATATCCCACCCACTCTTCTCTCCGTCGTCTCCACTATCGATTGGCATCACCGTCTTGTGCATGCTCCCATTTCGATTCTCATGCGGGCTCTTCCTGATGTTCCTATACGGGAGTTCTCTTGTGAATCTTGTATCTATGACAAACAACATCGTTATTCCTTCCCCCCTGCCTGTACCAGGAGTAGTACTCCTTTATTTTTAGTTCATTCTGATGTATGAGGTCCTTATAAAGTCCCTAGTATCTTTTGCTTTCGTTATTTTGTCACCTTTATTGATGATTACTCGTGTATTACCTGACTATATTTACCGCATGATCGTACTGAACTTACCTCTGTGTTTCGTGCTTTTTGGACTGAGATGCTTACGCAGTTCGACACCCTTCTCAAAGTCATCCGAACTGATAATGCTCGCGAGTACACTGGTCGTACCTTCTCCAATCTCTGCACCGAATTTGGCTTCATCCATCAAACTTTGTGTGTGTATACCCCTCAACAAAACGGGGTGGCCGAACGGAAGAACCGACATCTTCTCGATGTTGCTCGATCCCTCATGTTTCAAATGCAGGTTCCGATCGAATATTGGAATTTTGCGTCTCCACAACCTGTCATCTTATCAACCGCCTACCCTCGTCTGTTCAATTTGCCTCACCCATCCAACTCCTCTACCCTTCCACCAACCCCACCTCTCTCACCCTGCGGGTCTTCGTGTGTGTTTGTTATGTTCATCTTCTTGGCCCCCCTTCCGACAAACTAGCTCCTCGGGCGGCCAAATATATGTTTGTTGGCTACTCCTGTAAGACCCCAACCTCGGAGATGATCGCGGGGCGATCAAATAGCACTTTTTGAGGTCTGAACAGGGGCACACGGCCAGGCACACGGCCGTGTGCCTACCCGTGTTCAGTGGTCTATGGTGGTTTTGTGCAGTCTCGAGTCAGAGAAGGACACGGCCTGAGACACACGGCCGTGTCTCAAGCCGTGTGTGGGGCACACGGCCTCGAACACGGCCGTGTTCGAAGCCGTGTTCATGAAGCCCGACGATCGTTCCTGAAGTTCCAAGTAACACGGCCCGTGGCACACGGCCGTGTCAGGACCCGTGTCGATCGGCGTAACTGATATTTTGGGTTGAATCCGGGCCGTCCGGATCTTTTATGTTGGATCTAACGGCTGTGGGTTAACCAAGGGGGTATTAGGGTTGAGTTTGGGGCTGAATTCCCTCATTTCAACCCTACCTTTCTCTTTCTAAACTCTTAGAGAGAGGTGAGAGCCAAGAGGAGGAGGAGCAAAGTTCTGGCCGCCGGCGGAGCACCGGAGCACCGAATCGCGATCCGAGTCCGGATCCTCGAAGGCAAGGGCGAGGCGAAGCTTTCCATCCGTCTACATCTTCATGGTGGGCACGCGGAAATCTACGAGGGTAACGATCCTCTTCATAGGGCATGTGTAGTCGCCCTTCTTTCTATGCATGGGGAAATCCCCCTCTCGCGAGTGAGCGTTGAGGCGCGGAATCCCTTCGGGTAGATATGTAAAGTCCCCGTTGTTAGAGCCCGGAATCGGAGTACGGGCGTAGGCATTGTGTGTGAAGCCTATTCGGGTTTAAACCGGATCGGTGATGTTTGCATTGCATGGCCGGAGAAGACTCCGCGCCGATGATTTTTAGTTTTCCGAAATTTCTACGCGGTAGATTGCATACAGGGATCCTTGGGGGTTAACCTCGAGGCGCACCCGGAAAGCTTGGGCGGAATCGCATTGCCGCCACGATGTTGCCTTGGAGGGCAAATCGGTACATAACGGGGTTATGTGCGTGTTTTGATCGATTGTGGGAATGAGGAGAAACTTGGCCCGCACTGATGGCTAAACGGCCGTGGTGAAGTGAGCAACGGGCGGGTGGAACTCTACCCATTCCAAGTGGTCTCGGTAGAAGCGACCTAAAGTACATGGGACTTCCCGGGAGGCTGGAAACGGGCCTAGGCTTCGGCTGAAAGGGCTAAATGCTCACGAGAGTTGCCATCCGAGGGATGGTGGTGGAATCGCGGTGTCGGACTGGGTCCGGACCGGGTTCACCGGTTAGTGCCCTGAGAGCACGGAGTGTGCGGCCGTGCGTGCCGACACTTGTGGCGAATAGAATACTTTATAGAATTGCTATGGTAGTTTTATATGCAGGGAAGGAGCACCGCCGTCCCGAGAAACGGGACGGGGACGTTATAATTTGGTCAGCTTTGCTGACCGTTGCCATTTTGTATTGCCACCTCTTGGGTGGATTGCTTTCTACAGGTGCTGCTGCGGAGCCAAGCGGCAAATAGCGGGCTAAAGCCCAAGTTGCAGCGCCAGCCCTCGAAGGCTTAGTTATTAGCTTTTTCATGTTCATGTATGGCCGGCCTGCTCGCCGGTGTATGAAAGACGCTATCTTGTTAAGCGAACACTTTTGTAAGGCCTTAAGGCCGTGAACTCTTTTATGTATTTTCATGTTCGTCATTCCTTTGTGGTATTTTATATACTAGTGGACATTCATGCCTTTATGGGTTCTTTGTTTAACTTTAAAATGATTCCGTTAGAATGCGTTGTGTAGGACGTTGTTGTTAAATTGGTTGGAATGGTTGTCCATATTCGTAACCTTCCGGTCTGTCCGTAGTATATGGCGTCGGGCCCCGGCCGGACCTACTGCTATATGCTATGCGACGGATAGGGGTGTTACAAATTGGTATCAGACTACCGGTTTCGGTCTAACTTATTGGAATTCGCGGACGAATTCTTTTAAGGGGTGGTGAGCACGGTCACGTGCGTCATCGTTATAACATGAAAAAGAACCCATGAATGTCCACTTAGGAATGAAAATACACTTGTTGAGGAACCTGCGTGTTCCTTTAATTGCTGTTTGCAGTAGTGTTTGGTCGCTTATCGGTGTTTTTGCACGAATATAGGTGACCAGAAGTGGCGCTGGGCCGTCTGAACGGCCAGGTTCTGAGGCGAGCAGTGCGCCAAGCGATACGCCTGCAACACCTTTGTCTGCCGAGACCATTAGATTGGTGGCGGAAGCGGTCATGGCAATGATTAATGCGCAGCCTGCAAGGCAGGTGCAGCAGCCTGCTCCTGCTGTGGAGCAAGTACCGCTTCAGACGGCAGAGCAAAGGAGGGTTGAGCAAGTTGTGTTGGAGCCAGAGTTGCCGCGGAGAGCAACTGAAAGACAACTGAAGCATGTCATGGGCTTTCATCCACCGGTGTTCACGGGGGCAGAAACCCCGACCCAAGCAGAGGATTGGCTCTCAAGGGTCAACAGGGTGATGACTGCGACGGAAACTGAAGAGTGGCAGAAGACCACTATAGCGACGTTCCTTTTGGATGGGGACGCAAGACTGTGGTGGGAGGGCCTAGAGCTGCATCAGTTGAGGGGAAGGCCATTGGCCGAAGTCCCGATGGAGGAGTTTGCGAGACTATTTATGGCTCGATACCTCCCCTCGGCGCAGAGGATCGCGCTAGAGAGCGAATTCCATAAGTTGGTGCAGGGTGATAGCACCGTTGATGAATACCTCCACAAGTTTACTCGGTTGGGGAGATATGCCAGCGCTACCTTCGCAGACGAGGAGCGCAAGACGAGCCGCTTTTATGAAGGGCTAAGGGATGATTTGAGGTTGCTACTGTCGGGGCCCAAGGCGCAGGGTTTCATGACCCTGGTCAGTTCGGCCCGGTCCTTGGAGAAGGATATGAGAAACGTGCAAGCGAAGAAGGAGAGGGAATCTGGTGGCAAGAGATCAGAGTTCAAGGCGCCGACTACGTCGAAGTCGGGCTACGGCAGATTCTCCAAGAAGTCTAGGACGTCGGGTCCAGCTTCTTCTGCAGGTGCCTCGGGGGAAACTACCAATCGAACCCCGGGCGCTTGTTTCACATGTGGAAAGTCGGGGCACTTTGCCCGTGACTACTGGAGTGGACGCTCAAAGTCCGAAAGGAAACAAGGAGCTACCTACGAGGAAAAGGGCAAAGCGGTGGAGTCGACAGCGTCCCACTATGCTCCGACTCAGCCTAGAGTCTACAACTTGGGCCAGCAGGAGACCATCAAACAAGCAGATGTGGTGACAGGTATGAGTTAATTTATGCATGTTGACTTGAGAATACTATTACCTATTGCTTGTTAAGCTAATGTCTTTTGCTTAGGCTTTGTGGTGATTAGTGATAGTCCGGCACGGGCACTGTTCGACACTGGTGCTTCGCATTCTTTCTTGTCCGAACAGTTTATATCACGTATCGGAGTCCCTTCTTCGATGGCGAAGGACAAGTTAGATGTGTTGCTACCGAATGGGTGCTTGATACGTGCGGACAGAGTGTGCGCCGTGAAGGTTCACATAGGGAGCCAAGAGTTCGACTTGCTAGCGTCATTATTGCCGTTAGTAGAGTTCGATGTTATCTTTGGAATGGATTGGCTGTCAGAGCAGAAGGCTTGGATCGATTGCGACCGTAAGGAGGTCAAGGGTGGTGTAGGGCGGGAGACTACTTTCGAGGGGCTTAAGGGGTCGAGCAAGACACTGATGTCTGCTCTTCAGGTGGTGAAGGCGGTTCGTGCTGGTGCAGAGCTGTTCTTCGCATTAGTGGAGGCCGCAAAGCCGAAGTCCACTTTGGATGAGATCCCCGTGGTATGCGAGTACCCAGATGTGTTCCCAGATAGCCTTCCCGGAGCACCACCGCAGCAAGAGATTGATTTTACGATCGAGCTCGTGCCGGGTGCCAAACCCGTGTCACGTGCTCCTTATAGGTTGGCGCCAAAGGAGATGGCGGAGTTGAAGGTTCAGCTGGAGGAGCTGATGGAGCAAGGTTATGTGCGTCCAAGTTCGTCGCCTTGGAGCGCACCGGTCCTCTTCGTTAAAAAGAAGGACGGTAGTATGCGGCTGTGCATCGACTACAGAGAATTGAACAAGTTGACAGAGAAGAACAAGTACCCGATCCCGAGGATTGATGATCTCTTTGATCAGTTAGTCGGATTGTCTGTATACTCCAAGTTGGACTTGAAGTCGGGGTACTATCAGCTGAGGATCAGGGAATGTGATATCCCAAAGACGGCGTTCAGTACGAGGTACGGGCATTTCGAGCTCACGGTCATACCGTTTGGACTGACGAATGCGCCATCGGTATTTATGGATCTGATGAACCGGACGTTTAGAGATTACCTGGATCGCTTTGTGATTGTCTTCATCGATGACATTCTAGTGTACTCGCAGTGTGAGGAAGATCACTTTAAGCACTTGCACCTGGTGTTGGAGACCCTGAGGAGGAATGAGCTTTACGCAAAGTTCTCCAAGTGCGAGTTCTGGCTACCCTCGGTAGCGTTCCTTGGCCATATAGTGAGTGGGGAAGGTATAGCGGTGGATCCGGCGAAGATAGTTGCGATACGGGAGTGGCCTGTGTTGTCTTCGGTAGCGGAAGTCCGTAGTTTCCTTGGGCTTGCCGGCTATTACAGGCGCTTCGTAGAGAACTTCTCGCGGATAGCGTTACCTCTCACAAAGTTGACCAGGAAGGATCAGAGATTCTTATGGACGCAAGAGTGCGTGCAAGCTTTTGAAGAGCTGAAGAGACGGTTGACCACGGCGCCAGTGCTCAGTTCGCCGAGTGGAACCGAGGGCTTTGAGGTGTATAGCGACGCTTCGGGTAGTGGTTTGGGCTGCGTGTTGTTGCAGCATGGTAGCGTGATAGCGTATGGATCGCGTCAGCTAAAGGTGCATGAAAGAAATTATCCGGTGCACGACTTGGAGTTGGCAGCCGTGATATTTGCACTCAAGTTGTGGAGGCACTACCTATACGGAGTAAGGGTCGACATATACACCGATCACAAGAGCCTAAAATACTTGTTGGATCAAAAGGATCTCAATATGAGGCAGATGAGGTGGATGGAGTTCCCGGGGGACTACACTTTCAAGATACATTATGTACCCGGGAAGGGCAACGCAGTTGCGGATGCGCTGAGCCGCAGGGCTCCCGCCCAAGCCAACTAGTTGTCGGTGCATGATGAGCGGCTAGTACGGGAGTTGGAGAAGCTTGAGATCTGTTGCATTGACAAGCAGTCGAGCGCCAAGGCAATGTTAAACTGGACAGAGGTGCAGTATGACCTGGCTGACCGGGTTCAGCAGGCATTGGAGTTGGATGACTCCATGAAGGAGCTTTTGGAGGCCGCTCTGGATGGGTCAAATTCCCAGTTCTCGGTAGAAGATGGGTTATTAAGGAAGGATCATCGTTTGTGCGTCCTAAGTGGGGGCAACCTCCGGGCGGAGTTGATGTACGAGGCTCATCATACCAAGTACTCAATCCACCCAGGGAGCACGAAGATGTATCATGATCTTAAAAAGTTGTTTTGGTGGCCAGGACTTAAGAAAGATGTGGCGTTGTATGTGGCCAAATGTCAAGCGTGCGCTTTGGTGAAGGCGGAGTGCCAAAAGCCGGGCGGATTTCTGAAGTCCTTGCCTATACCGGAGTGGAAATTCGACGACATATCCATGGATTTTGTGCATGGATTGCCAAGATCGCAGAAGGGAAACGACGCCATTTGGGTGATCGTTGACAGATTGACGAAAGTGTCGCATTTCTTACCAATGAGGAAGGATGATCCAGTAGAGAAGTTGGCAAAGCTCTATGTGGATAGCATTGTGCGCTTGCACGGGGTGCCCCGCAGTATTGTGAGTGATCGCGATGGGCGTTTCACGTCCAATGACTGGAGGCTAGTGCATCAAATGTTGGGCTCCAAACTGAAGTTTAGCACGGCGTTTCATCCGCAGACGGATGGCCAGACCGAGAGAGTCAACAGAACCTTGGAAGACATGCTCCACATGTGTACGTTGGACTTCGGAAAGAGGTGGGAGGACCACCTATACTTGGTCGAATTTGCTTATAACAATAGTTATCAAGCAAGCATTCAGATGGCGCCGTTCGAAGCTCTTTACGGAAGAAAATGTCGCACGCCGTTGTCATGGTTAGAAACGGGTGAGTCCAAGCTTTATCAGCGTCAAGACATTGAAGATGCCACTTCTTTAGTGCATACTATACAGGAGCGGTTGCGGATTGCCCATGTTAGGCAAGCCAAGTATTATAATGCCAAGTATAGGAGCGTGGAATTCAGTGTTGGCGATTGGGTGTACTTGAAGATCAAGCCGTTCAAGGGTGTCTCACGGATTCGACGCTTGAAAAAGTTGAGTCCGAGATACCTTGGGCCATTTGAGATTCTGGAGCGGATCGGAGAAGCAGCTTATAGGTTGAGGTTATCAGCAGAGTTAAGTGCTTTGCACGATGTATTCCACATCTCGGTTTTGCGGAAGGCAGTGCAAGAGCCTTCGCAGGTGTTAGCAGCCGACCAAGTACCGGTTGAGGAAGGATTGACAACGAAAGTCAAGCCCATATCTATTGAGGATTTCGAAGTCAAGCGGCTTCGGAACAAGGAAATCAGAATGGTGAAGGTCCGTTGGGATAACTGCGGACGCGAGGAGCTCTCTTGGGAGCGAGAGCAGACAATGCGCGAGGAGTACCCCGAGTTGTTCCCCTCAGGTACTCGCTATGTTTATTTTTTTTTGTGTAGTCTCTGTTCTTAATTTCGGGACGAAATTCTCTTAAGGGGGAGGGAGTTGTAAGACCCCAACCTCAGAGATGATCGCGGGGCGATCAAACAGCACTTTTGGAGGTCTGAACAGGGGCACACGGCCAGGCACACGACCGTGTGCCTACCCGTGTTCAGTGGTCTATGGTGGTTTTGTGCAGTTGAGAGGTCTAAGTTGTTAGCCTAAATCACCTAGAGGGGGGTGAATAGGTGAAATGCGTGTCAAATGCGGAATTAAAATCTAATACAGCACACATCAAGCAATCACAGACGACAAGAGATTTATAGTGGTTCCCCAACCTTGGGTACGTCCACTTTCCTCACCGATCTAGCAAATCACTAGACTCGGCTACTCCACTATCTCGGATTGAAAACAATCCTACACCTCGGAACCACGTTCCTACAAAACTCGATCCAACTGGATCTACAAAACTCGGAAGAAAGATCTTCCTACAAATCTCGGAGAAAAACTCCTACAAAGAAATTTTGGTTTGAGAATAAAAAATCAAAACAACAATCTCAGATCTGGATCTTTGACAGTCTTCTTCTTTAGGAACTTCGGCTTGATCAGAAAAGGTTGAAGATGACTTGAGAGAGATCCACGAATCTGAAAACTAGAACTACCTCGATCGAGAAGATAGATCTGAAATCTTTGAGGCTCGGCGAGATCGAGTGATTCACTTTTGTCAGGATCGCTGGAGAAATAGTCGTTGAAGACGGAGATCGGCGATCCAGAGTTTCTTCCGTGAACAACGATGGCGGCGGCGACGTGAGAATTAGGGTTCACGGAATTTTCTCTTTCTTAAAAAGAATATCTCGGTAATCTTGTTAATTAGTCAATTCTGAAATGACCTATTTATAGGTGGACTCCAACGGTCATAATCTTAATTAAGGATGACACGTGGACCAATCAGAAATGACGGATTCAAAATACTTATGACGAATTCAAATTTAGAAAAATTCTGGAATAGAGAACTGCCATACTCGAGTAAGAGAAGATATACTCGAGTATGGGAATTTAGATACTCGAGTGACAAAGAGGAGTATACTCAAGTATGAGAAGAGAAATTTACTTGAGTGAAAAATGAACTACTCGAGTATCAGAAGAGATATACTCGAGTATCAGAAAAGATATACTCGAGTATCAGCAAAGATATACTCGAGTATCAACAAGATATACTCGAGTGAGAGGAGAATTACTCGAGTATCAGAATATGTATCCGGGAAACATTCACTTACTCGAGTTATGAAAGTCAATTACTCGAGTATAGAAATACTTACTCGAGTATTAAAATCAACTACTCGAGTATGACTACTTGAACTTGCAGAGAAGAGAAGCAATGGATCTACTCGAGTATGATACATGATTTACTCGAGTGATTAAGTTACTTACTCGAGTATGAAAAGAACTTACTCGAGTGACTAACTAACTACTCGAGTATAGATTTATCTACACGAGTATTCAGAGCCTACTCGAGTAAGTCTAACTGATTACTCGAGTATGTCTAACTAACTACTCGAGTATGTCTAACTAGCTACTCGAGTATAAGTCTGATACTCGAGTATAAAAAGGGGTTACTCGAGTATTTTGGACTTTGAAATATTTTTCTGAGGAAATTAGCTCCAATGCTTCTGTCCATCAATCCAAGTGCATGAATGAGAAGTGTATCCCAATAGAGAGGCTATACATGGGCCAACACTTTGGATCACACAATGAGGGATTACATTGCATGGTCCTGTGTTTGGTGACCCATTATAGACTGACATTGGTCTACACTTGGCAATTAGAACCTGCACACATACAACTCAAACACCACATCAAATACATCTTAATTCATCTTAGTTCAAGGTCTGACTTCCTACAAATCTGAGGTATTGTGGAGACAAACCCCAACAATCTCCCCCTATTTGTAGATGTCAGCACTCTCTATACTAAGGTGAATTACTTAAGAGTAAAAGAACAACATGCATATAACAGGAGAATAAACTAAACTAAAGCAGGGTAAACAAAACATTGCCATAATCAGAATTAAATATATATATATATATATAGAAATGTTTTAAGCACAGAAACAAAAGTCCAATTCCACATTCTCAGTTCAGCTCAAGATGGGGCATCCTTGTGCATCCTTTCTCTTTTCAGCTCTTGCCTCTCTAGGTAGCTGAAAGGTTTTGGAAAGTAAGTCCTGGGCCTAGGAGGAGCAGCTGGGTTGTTGTGCCCCCAATTCCTGTCATGTAGCCTGATCTTTATCTGAGATGCTTCATAGGCTTTCCACTCTGAATAACTGTAGTAATTATCTCTGTTCTCCCCAAGATCAGTCACTAACCTCAAAGTATCAAGAATCAGAGACTTAGAGGTAGGACTCCACACTTCAGTATGAACAACAGGTGGTCTACCTTCAGAAGCTGGCTCTTTCCTGGGTGCAGAACGGCTGGCAGAAGCGCCGTCACCATATTTTCTTTTCTTCTTAGAAGGAACTTGAGAACTGGAAGGAAAATCATCTTGCCATGCTTCAGTATAGGATAGGGGAGGCTCAGTCACATCACCCTCAGGTCTGGGTGAGAAGACTGGCACACCTCCTTGAAAGGTTGCTTGAGCTGAGACATCTGCTGGAGGCTGTTCTGCAAGAGGATCTAGATGCTGAGATATGATGGTAGGGTCCAGTTGAAACTCAGGAAAGTTTTGATTATGCAGCTAGACAGCAGTGTCATAGGTATAGAATTTGACAGACTGGAGCTGGGAAAGAATGGATTCTTTCAATCCTTTTACTAGATCACTTATAGCCTCTTGAGATTGGGTAGATAGTTGTTTGACCTGGGCTTCAGCTTGTTCAGAAAGTTTTTCAACTTGTTCTTTTACAATCTTCTCCCCCTTGCTGATATCTATGGATAGCTGGGCAATTGCTTCATCTCTGAAGGTGCCCACTTCATTATATACTTTCACAACATTAGTTTCAGCTCTCTCATCTAGCTTGAGCTGATTGTGAGCTACTGTCTCTGCCTGGTTTCTTAGCTCACCTATGCTGGTGATGGTGTGATCTATGGCTTTGCCTCCAATGTTGAACAGCTGCTTGAGTGTGTCAGTGTTTGCTTGAATTTCAGCAAAGCCTCTGCTCATCTCCTTTTCAAGAGCAGAGACCTTGGAGGTGACTGACTGCAGAGAGGCATCAAAGTAATCTCTCTGTTCTTTGAGCATAAGCCCAATCTTGCTTACAAGATCTGAAGAGGAAGAAGAAGAAGGGGCTGAGGTTGATGTAGGGACTGAGGGAGCAGGAGTATTCCAAGGGGGGATCTCTTCCACAATCACTGAGCTCACAGCTCTCTTGGTTGGAATTATCTCTATGGAATCACAAGGGTCAGTGAAGGAGGGGAGAGAGAAGTCAAGTGTCCTCAGAGGAGGGTCAACAGGTTCTGGGGAATCCTCCTCGTCATCAGACAGGATGATATCATCATGAAGATCTGCTGCTGCTAAGGGAGAGTGAGCAGGGGATGGAGAAAGTTCTGCTGCAGGGGTCTGTTCTTCTGTTAGCTCAGGTTCTTTATCATGACTTACAGTATCTGCTGGAGGAGTGGAACTGGTATCTCTCAGTTCTTCAATCATGCTGGCTATGTCTGCAGCTGATGATAGAGGCTCCTCCTGAACCTGGGTTTCTGGCTGACTTAGAGCTTCTGAGGATATCTGGAGATCTGGAAAGGATGATGGAGAAGGATCTCTGACAGTGTGGACTGGTATATCTAAAGTCTGTACCTGAAGGGTGGATGAGGCAGGCTCCCCCTCAATTACTGCACCCAGAGTGTCAGCAATTTGATGTTAAGGAGGAGATGGAGTCCTGATCACAGCCTGATGTCTGGGAGCATCTACTGTTTGGGAGGCCTTAGAGGATTGAGCAGTGTTCTGAAGCTTGATCTCGTATCTTTGTATAGAGGAGAGGGTGACTTTCTTCATGTGATGTAGGGGAGTACCTTTAGAGAGGTCAAACACTGTAGGGTTAATCTCATGGAGGAGGAGTGAGATGATCCTAGCATAACTTGGATGTTTCACGCTCTCTCGGATCTTATCCAGTATCATCATTCCGAACTGGAATTTCTTCCTGCAGACTATGGCTTGCATAACATCGAATAGATTTTGGGATACATCTCTTATGGAGTATGTCTTGCACCATAGGATTTTGGCGATGACATCGACTAGAAACTTGCCTTCTGGATTGAACAAAGACCGATTCAGGGTTTCACCTCCACCTTCAGGATCTCGACCACAGAATAGAGAGGTACGGTCGGCATCTTCCTTGTCTAGGTCATCTTCTTCATCAACCACGGGCATCCGAAGTAGAGTGGCGACTGAAGTCTTATCCAACCGAATCTCAACTCCTTTTACCTTGGATTTGAGAACTGAGCCATTTCGTCTAACCTTCAGATTTCTGTAGAATTCTTCAACGTCAGGAAGCAGGAGACGGCAGGGTTCTTGAAGAACGAAGGACAATCCGGCCGTGTCCAAGAGAATCAGTAAATTCTTGAAGTCATCAGAAATATCTTCAATACCATCTGTCACTAGCTCGGAGCCGATTCCAATCTTGGAGGAGGGGGGAGCCATCAGCGATTCTGTAGAGCGAAGGAAACAAAAACGAGGAAGACAAAGCTCTGCAACTGTTCTGGGAGATGAAGAGACAGGAATCTTGCGGCGACGGAAGATGAAGAATAGGAATCGGGAATACGAAAAGTCGGCGGCTACTCGAGTGAATGAGGAGTGGAAAGGACTTTTTCGTTTGAAATATATATATAAATAATCCTAATTAGGTTTAAAAAGGATTAAGTATAATGACATACCTGAACGAGGCGGCAATTTGCTAGGTGCGAGTAGAGATTTTGAAAATCCAAAAAAAAATTCGAGTACTCGAGTAGAAGATGACAGCATACACGAGTATGAGGTTTAGTATACTCGAGTAGGCACAGCATACACGAGTAATCAATAATTCATACTCGAGTATGTAATTAGCATACACGAGTATTAAGTCCTTGACGAATTTTCATACTCGAGTATAAGAAGTTCATACACGAGTATCTTTTGGATTACTCGAGTATATGAAACTTTTTACTCGAGTATTAGCCGTTTACTCGTGTAAGTGTAACGATGCTCGAGTCTCTAATACTTGAAGGAATTTCCCTGGTAGATGTCTATTTCCACTGAAAAACTGTACCTCTGAGCAGCCATCATTACTGATATCTTCTTAATTTGAGAGTCCATCACTGGTCTTCTTTGTTGAGCAGTCCAAGCTCAGTTTTGAAGAACGAGAACTTGGACTCGTCCAGCGGCTTGGTGAAAATATCTGCAACTTGCCTGTCTGTGGAGACATACTGTAGATCTATATCTCCATTTTCCACATGCTCCCGGATGAAATGATAGCGAAGCTCTATGTGCTTGGTCCTGCTGTGGGAGACTGGGTTGTTGGCTATTGCTATGGCGCTGGAAGAGTCACAGAACAGGGGAATGTTCTGGAACTTCATGTTGTAGTCTTCAAACTGATTCTTGATCCATAAAAGCTGTGCACAACAGCTGCCTGCAGAGATGTACTCTGATTCAGCCGTTGAGATGGCTACACAGTTTTGTTTCTTACTGCTCCAGGAAATGAGTCTCCTTCCGAGAAATTGGCAAGTCCCGGAGGTACTTTTCCTGTCATCTTTGCTACCTGCAAAATCTGCATCTGAAAATCCAATTAGTTCACTATCATTACTTCTTGGGTACCATAAGCCAAGATTTGGTGTACCTTTGAGGTATCTCAAGATTCGCTTTGCAGCGATGTAGTGAGATTCCTTAGAGTTCACCTGAAATCTAGCACATACACATGTTGAGAACATTATATCTGGTCTACTTGCAGTGAGGTAGAGCAAGGACCCAATTATGCTTCTGTACTTGGTTTCATCAAAAGGTTTCCCTTTCTCATCCTTGTCCAGAGACATAGCTGAGGCCATTGGAGTCCTCATAGAGGTTGCATTCTCCATTCCGAATTTCTTAAGTAGCTCTTTGGTGAACTTGGTCTGTGAGATGAAAATCCCATCTTCAGATTGTTTCACCTGAAGCCCTAAGAAATACTTCAGCTCTCCCATACTGCTCATTTCAAACTTCCCTTGCATAAGTTTAGAAAACTTCTTGCAGAGGTCGTTATCCGTAGAGCTGAAAATAATGTCGTCGACATAGATCTGCACTAGCAAAATCTTGCCTTTTATTTCCCTAAGAAATAATGTTTTGTCTATCTTTCCTCTTGTGAACTTGTTCTCAAGAAGGAAGCTAGACAGAGTCTCATACCAAGCTCGAGGAGCTTGTTTAAGACCATATAGTGCTTTCTGTAATAAATATACATAATTAGGATGGGTTGGATCAACAAAACCTGGCGGTTGCTCTACGTACA
The DNA here is from genome assembly GCA_039513925.1 of Platanthera zijinensis. Taxonomy (NCBI): domain Eukaryota; kingdom Viridiplantae; phylum Streptophyta; class Magnoliopsida; order Asparagales; family Orchidaceae; genus Platanthera; species Platanthera zijinensis. The sequence continues at coordinate 60,413,393 of CM077097.1, read as the reverse complement.
CTTCTTCCTTTATGTCACCATTCAGGAAGGCGGACTTTACGTCCATCTGATAGACGGTAAAGCCCTTAAGTGCAGCGTAGGCAAGAAATAACCTGATCGCCTCCAGTCTTGCTACTGGAGCATAAGTCTGGTCGAAGTCGATTCCTTCTTCTTGACGATATCCCTTGGCGACAAGTCTGGCTTTATTCTTTATAATTGTTCCATCTTCGTCCATCTTGTTCCGGTAGACCCATTTTGTCCCGATTACGTTCTTGTGCTTGGGTCTAGGAACAAGTGTCCAGACTTTGCATCGTTTGAACTGATTCAATTCTTCTTCCATGGCTAGAATCCAGGATGCATCGGAGTTGGCTTCCTCAAATTTCTTTGGTTCAACCTGTGAGAGAAAACTTAAGTGTAAATTCTCGTTAGTTGTACCTAGACGAGTTCTGACGCCATCCCGAGGATCTCCTATTATTTGGTCAACAGGATGATCCTTCAAGTGTCTGAACTCTAAAGTCCTTGCATCTAGGATCTCTTCAGCCACTGGAGTTGCATCTTCAGCTGGGATGTCTTCTTCATCTTGATCATCCTCCTCTCCAATGGTGGTTGTAGAGGGGACCTTGATGAATGTCTCATCTTTATCTTCACTAGGTTCATCCAAGCTAAGTTCTTTCAACTTTGTACCTGCATCTACAATAGGCACACTAGACGAGTTGCTTTGCAACAGACTCGTCTCATCAAATACAAGATGTATCGACTCTTCCACCACCAGAGTTTTTCTATTGAATACTCTATAAGCCTTACTATGGCTATTATATACTACAAAAATACCTTCAAAGCTTTTCTCGCTAAACTTTGTAGTGTGATACTTGCCATTGTTAAGTACGAAGCACTTACAGCCAAAGATTCTAAAGTATGAAATGGTTGGTTGCCTGCCTTTTAGAAGTTCGTAAGGAGTCTTATCATGGTTCTTGTTGATGAGTGCTCGATTTTGCACGTGACAAGCGGTGTTGACGGCTTCAGCCCAGAAATACTCCGGAAGTGAGGCATCACTCAACATGGTCCGACAAGCCTCTATGAGTGTTCTGTTCCTTCTCTCAGCTACTCCATTTTGCTGTGGAGTGCGAGGAGAGGAAAACTCATGAAAGATACCTTAACTTTCACAAAATTCTGTCATGGCTCCAGATTTGAATTCCGTTCCATTGTCACTTCTGATTTTGACTACGAAATAGTTGTATTCATTCTGGATCTGCCTCACAAAATTAGTGAAAATACCGAAGGTATCTGACTTGTGTTTCAGAAAGAACACCCACGCAAAGCGCGAGTAATCATCCACAATAACCAACGTATATTCCTTACCTCCCAAACTTCTAACCTGCAGTGGACCAAACAAGTCCATATGGAGAAGCTGCAAACTTCTATTGGAATCCTTGCCTATTATGCTTTTAAACGAACTTCTTGTTTGCTTGCCTTTGATACAAGCGTGACAAGGACTGTCCGTAACGCACTCGACATTAGGCGCATCACGTACTAAGTTTTGAGAGAATAATTTATTAATAGTTTTGACATTAATATGTGCTAGTCTCTTGTGCCATTGGTCAGCAAGAGATGCACTATTTTTTGCTAACAAACACACTGGTGTCGAAGAGTCTATACAGATGAAGTTTAAACAGAAAATATTTCTGCTTCGAGTGCCAGATAAAATAGTTTCCATGTTGTCAACCGATTTTATCAAACACTTGTCAGCATGAAATTCAACTATGTATCCTTTGTCGCATAGTTGGCTTATGCTGATGAGATTGTGTTCCAATCCTTCAACATATGCTACATTCGAAAAGGATACGCTACCATTAGAAATCATACCATAGACTTTCGTTGTCCCACGATCTGAACCTACAAAGATGACCTTTGGTCCGTTGCAGACTGGGGTGTAATTCTGTAGTAGGCTCCTTGTCCCGGTCATATGCCGAGAGCATCCACTGTCCAAGTACCAGATTGGCGTTTTGGTGGCCTTTGGACATACCTGCAATTACAATCATTTAGCCTTAGGAACCCAAACAAGTTTGGGCCCTTGGTCTCGAGTTAGAATACTCCCCCTACGAGTATTAGCCTCATGAGTGGTCACTCTCACGTTGCTAACTTTAGGGGTTGCAGCATTTTCAGGATTGAACCAACAATCACTGGCAAAATGACCAATTCTGCCACAGCACCAACAGTTGAACCTGTTGTATCTTTGCCTTGTGTAGTCCTGCTTGACTTTCTGGAATGAAGGTCTAGCAGGAGCTTTACTCTTGGAGGAAGAGGCTTCATGATGATGGCAGTTACATGAGGTCTTCTCCTTCATAGGCTTTTCTACAATGGGTTTTACTTTTGGTGTCTTTGAAATTATGACCATGAGCATAAGGTCCATAGCTTTGAAGCTGAATCTCCTCATAAGGTGCCTTGAAGACACTCTCACCAAAGTTACGAGGACGAGTCCAACCTTGGTATCTTGACTTAGGCTTCTCAGGGATCGGCCTAGAAAAGTGTCCGTAGGTGGACTCATAATCGAGTTCGTTCGTGGGAAAGATAACTTTCTTGAACACAACAGGTTCCAAGGGAGCTTTCCCTTTTTCTTCAGCTAGAGCCTTCCGGGCAGCCTTATTCTTTCTCTTGGCCTTGTTTCTCCTAGAGGATTTACTAGAAGAGACAATGTGGCCTAAACCAGCACCCTTGGCCTTAGCAGAGAATTCAGCAACGATTGGAAGAACTGTCTTAGGCTTAGAAAAACTCTCAACAAGCTTCTTTTCAGCCTCGAGTTGTCGTTCCAATTCTTTGATGATTTACTCTTTAAGGTCGATGTGCTTGAGAGCTTTATTGTATTCCTCTATAGCTACATTGAGGTTCTCTTGAAGAGAGTTAGTCTTATCGACTTCTTCTCTCAAGCTGCTCTCACTAGCTCGTAGAGTATTTATCTCTTTGGCTTGAGTTTTCATTAATCTACGACATTTTTCGTAAGCGGTGAGTAACTCCTTATACTGACCCATGAGCTCAGATTCATCTTCAGAGGAATATCCCTCTTGCTCATTGTCATCATCAGAATCAGAGAGAGGAGTGTGAGATTTTACCTCCCCAGTAAACTGGGGGACTTGTTCATCATCTGAATGAGCCATGAGCCCAAAGTAAGCTTCCTCTTCTTCACTCGACTCGGATGAGTCAGAGTCGCTGAGAGTTTTGCTCTTCTTGGCTACTAAGCTTTTCTCTTTCCTGTTCTTATGGTGTGAGGATTTCTTTTCCTCTCTTCTTCCACCCTCTTTCTTTTTGTGAGGGCAATCGGCGATGACGTGACCTGGCTTATTGCAACAATAACAAATGATGTCAGTTGAGATCTGTTTGTTCTGTTTAGAATTATACCTGTCATGGCTGCTTGAGCCTTTCTTCCGATGATCACCGTCATGTCATGATCTTCTATATGAGGCATCCTTGCCTCTCCATTGCTTCTTCTTGTTTAAGAACTTCTTGAACTGCCTTGAGAGTAGGGAGAACTCTCCATCAGATAGTTCTGAGCCAGATGAGCTGGGCTCAGATGATTCTTCTTCATCAGCCTCAGGAACTGGGGCAGGAGAGCTAGCCTTTATCTTCCTTGAGCTATCTGCCTTTAGAGCGACAGATTTCTCCTTTGATGCAGACCTGCTTGTCTCTTCTTCAGCTTTTCTTGAGTTGATTTGCAGCTCGTAAGACATAAGCTTTCCGAACAGATTCTGCGGGTCCGTCTCAGCTAACCTTCCAAACTCCCGAATGGCACATACCTTATTGTCTCATTCCTTGGTTAGGGATCTTAAGAATTTGTCATTGAGTTCCCCGTTGGTGAAGACTCGGCCATAAACTCTTAGGCCGTTCACTATCTTGAAAAAGTTCTCGAACGTGTCAGCTATGGCTTCCTTGTGACCTTGCCGGAAGGCTTCATACTTTTGATTCAGAAGGGATCTCCGATCATCCCTCACTTCTTTAGTGCCTTCCATCAGAGTCACCAGGGATTGCCACATCTCCTTGGCAGACTGGCAATGAATCAGATTCTGCAGCATTGAGTCATCGACTGCACTTGCTATAATATTTTTAGCTTTCTTGTCCAGAGAGACAAGTGCAATCTCATTCTTATCTAGATCCATCAACTTCTTGGGAACTTGCTTGGTGGGATCTATGGTGGAAGAAGTTAAAGGAATGTGGGGACCTTCTTCAACAATCATGAAGATCCGGGGATCTACTGCTTACATGAAGAACTTTACTCTTTCCTTCCACATAGGAAAATTGTTCTTGGTGCAGATAGGGAGTTTAGCAAAATCCTTGGTCTTACTCATGCTTGATACCTTTCAAGAAATAACTTAGAAGGATAAGATCAAGGTGTTAACCTTTTAACGATCAACCTCCCTCTGATACAAATTGAGAGGTCTAAGTTGTTAGCCTAAATCACCTAGAGGGGGGTGAATAGGTGAAATGCGTGTCAAATGCGGAATTAAAATCTAACACAGCACACATCAAACAATCACAGACGACAAGAGATTTATAGTGGTTCCCCAACCTTGGGTACGTCCACTTTCCTCACCGATCTAGCAAATCACTAGACTCGACTACTCCACTATCTCGGATTGAAAACAATCCTACACCTCGGAACCACGTTCCTACAAAACTCGATCCAACTGGATCTACAAAACTCGGAAGAAAGATCTTCCTACAAATCTCGGAGAAAAACTCCTACAAAGAAATTTTGGTTTGAGAATAAAAAATCAAAACAACAATCTCAGATCTGGAACTTTGACAGTCTTCTTCTTTAGGAACTTCGGCTTGATCAGAAAAGGTTGAAGATGACTTGAGAGAGATCCACGAATCTGAAAACTAGAACCACCTCGATCGAGAAGATAGATCTGAAATCTTTGAGGCTCGGCGAGATCGAGTGATTCACTTTTGTCAGGATCGCTGGAGAAATAGTCGTTGAAGACGGAGATCGGCGATCCAGAGTTTCTTCCGTGAACAACGATGGCGGCGGCGGCGTGAGAATTAGGGTTCACGGAATTTTCTCTTTCTTAAAAAGAATATCTCGGTAATCTTGTTAATTAGTCAATTCTGAAATGACCTATTTATAGGTGGACTCCAACGGTCATAATCTTAATTAAGGATGACACGTGGACCAATCAGAAATGACGGATTCAAAATACTTATGGCGAATTCGAATTTAGAAAAATTCTGGAATAGAGAACTGCCATACTCGAGTAAGAGAAGATATACTCGAGTATGGGAATTTAGATACTCGAGTGACAAAGAGGAGTATACTCGAGTATGAGAAGAGAAATTTACTTGAGTGAAAAATGAACTACTCGAGTATCAGAAGAGATATACTCGAGTATCAGAAAAGATATACTCGAGTATCAGCAAAGATATACTCGAGTATCAGCAAGATATACTCGAGTGAGAGGAGAATTACTCGAGTATCAGAATATGTATCCGGGAAACATTCACTTACTCGAGTTATGAAAGTCAATTACTCGAGTATAGAAATACTTACTCGAGTATTAAAATCAACTACTCGAGTATGACTACTTGAACTTGCAGAGAAGAGAAGCAATGGATCTACTCGAGTATGATACATGATTTACTCGAGTGATTAAGTTACTTACTCGAGTATGAAAAGAACTTACTCGAGTGACTAACTAACTACTCGAGTATAGATTTATCTACACGAGTATTCAGAGTCTACTCGAGTAAGTCTAACTGATTACTCGAGTATGTCTAACTAACTACTCGAGTATGTCTAACTAGCTACTCGAGTATAAGTCTGATACTCGAGTATAAAAGGGGTTACTCGAGTATTTTGGACTTAGAAATATTTTTCTGAGGAAATTAGCTCCAATGCTTCTGTCCATCAATCCAAGTGCATGAATGAGAAGTGTATCCCAATAGAGAGGCTATACATGGGCCAACACTTTGGATCACACAATGAGTGATTACATTGCATGGTCCTGTGTTTGGTGACCCATTATAGACTGACATTGGTCTACACTTGGCAATTAGAACCTGCACACATACAACTCAAACACCACATCAAATACATCTTAATTCATCTTAGTTCAAGGTATGACTTCCTACAAATCTGAGGTATTGTGGAGACAAACCCCAACAGCAGTCTCGAGTCAGAGAAGGACACGGCCTGAGACACACGGCCGTATCTCAAGCCGTGTGTGGAGCACACGACCTCGAACACGGCCGTGTTCGAAGCCGTGTTCATGAAGCCCGACGATCGTTCCTGAAGTTCCAGGTAACACGGCCCGTGGCACACGGCCGTGTCAGGACCTGTGTCGATCGGCGTAACTGATATTTTGGGTTGAATCCGGGCCGTCCGAATCTTTTATGTTGGATCTAACGGCTGTGGGTTAACCAAGGGGGTATTAGGGTTGAGTTTGGGGCTGAATTCCCTCATTTCAACCCTACCTTTCTCTTTCTAAACTCTTAGAGAGAGGTGAGAGCCAAGAGGAGGAGGAGCAAAGTTCCGGCCGCCGGCGGAGAACCGGAGCACCGACTCGCGATCCGAGTCCGGATCCTCGAAGGCAAGGGCGAGGCGAAGCTTTCCATCTGTCTACATCTTCATGGCGGGCACGCGGAAATCTACGAGGGTAACGATCCTCTTCATAGGGCATGTGTAGTCGCCCTTCTTTCTATGCATGGGGAAATCCCCCTCTCGCGAGTGAGCGTTGAGGCGCGGAATCCCTTCGGGTAGATATGTAAAGTCCCCATTGTTAGAGCCCGGAATCGGAGTACGGGCGTAGGCATTGTGTGTGAAGCCTATTCGGGTTTAAACCGGATCGGTGATGTTTGCATTGCATGGCCGGAGAAGACTCCGCGCCGATGATTTTTAGTTTTCCGAAATTTCTACGCGGTAGATTGCATACAGGGATCCTTGGGGGTTAACCTCGAGGCGCACCAGGAAAGCTTGGGCGGAATCGCATTGCCGCCACGATGTTGCCTTGGAGGGCAAATCGGTACATAACGGGGTTATGTGCGTGTTTTGATCGATTGTGGGAATGAGGAGAAACTTGGCCCGCACCGATGGCTAAACGGTCGTGGTGAAGTGAGCAACGGGCGGGTGGAACTCTACCCATTCCAAGTGGTCTCGGTAGAAGCGACCTAAAGTACATGGGACTTCCCGGGAGGCTGGAAACGGGCCTAGGCTTCGGCTGAAAGGGCTAAATGCTCACGAGAGTTGCCATCCGAGGGATGGTGGTGGAATCGCGGTGTCGGACTGGGTCCGGACCGGGTTCACCGGTTAGTGCCCTGAGAGCACGGAGTGTGCGGCCGTGCGTGCCGACACTTATGGCGAATAGAATACTTTATAGAATTGCTATGGTAGTTTTATATGCAGGGAAGGAGCACCGCCGTCCCGAGAAACGGGACGGGGACGTTATAATTTGGTCAGCTTTGTTGACCGTTGCCCTTTTGTATTGCCACCTCTTGGGTGGATTGCTTTCTACAGGTGCTGCTGCGGAGCCAAGCGGCAAATAGCGGGCTAAAGCCCAAGTTGCAGCGCCAGCCCTCGAAGGCTTAGTTATTAGCTTTTTCATGTTCATGTATGGCCGGCCTGCGCGCCGGTGTATGAAAGACGCTATCTTGTTAAGCGAACACTTTTGTAAGGCCTTAAGGCCGTGAACTCTTTTGTGTATTTTCATGTTCGTCATTCCTTTGTGGTATTTTATATACTAGTGGACATTCATGCCTTTATGGGTTCTTTGTTTAACTTTAAAATGCTTCCGTTAGAATGCGTTGTGTAGGACGTTGTTGTTAAATTGGTTGGAATGGTTGTCCATATTCGTAACCTTCCGGTCTGTCCGTAGTATATGGCGTCGGGCCCCGGCCGGACCTACTGCTATATGCTATGCGACGGATAGGGGTGTTACAACTCCCGTACTCAAAAGGGGTATGTTTGTTACTCTCCTTCTGTTGGTAGAGATCTACCGTTTTCCGAATCGTAATTTTTGGTAGATCTCTTTTGGTACAACCTTCGCTCGATCGAACCGGGTAGGTCCTTTTAGCCGAAAAGAATATTTGTCTATCACCTCTATTCGATCCTAATCGGTTTGGCTACCCGTACGCTAGTATATAATTGATAGAATTAATTAACGTGGTGCTGCGTAGAACGATTGTGTGAGTATAGAATTGGATCGTAGAGAGGTATACGTGCTCGTCCGTTGATCTATTCTGTGTCAACGTGTGAGCCTGCATCAATTTGATATCAGAGGGAGGTTAACGCCAATTTCCTAATTGGCCCACCTCCCCCTTTTGCTTTGATCACCGACACGCACTTGCACGTTTCATTGCACAACATATAAATCAATTTTTAAATTTTTGGTCTGCAAATAGCGGCCTAAAATTTTCAGTTTTCTCAAAATTCAAAAAAATAAAATTCTGGAAATTCTCCATCCTTTTCTTAGTAAGAAATCCTAAAAAAAATATTTTTCATTAAGTCATTATTTTTATTAAGTCGTTATAAAATTTAATTGTTGGTCTACAAATAGCGGCTTATATTTTTATTTTTTCAGCTAAAAAATAAAAAATAAAATTATTTAATAATCTTCATATTATTTCCAGCAAGAAAATAAAAAAATATACATTTATTATCTTAAGTAATTAGCGGGAACAATTACATCTTTGAAAAATAAATAGGGCGAGGTTATTTTTTCATTGCATGTGCACCAGTTTCGGGTGAGATATTCTCTCTGGTTCTCACTAAAATTGCATATGACGTATATGCTGCCCGGTTAGACTATTCATATGCAAAGGAGATGACTAGCACACTCAAGCCTTGCTTTCCAATCGTCCCCACACGTATTCTCACACTGAGAATGGGATACCAACATATGATGGTTATGGGAATTCACAAAATTTTAGGGACTGGCTTAAGTGGGTAGATAATTTACTTTGATTATCACGAATGGGATGACCCCCAACAAGTTAACATAGTCCGAGTGCGATTAATAGGTAACGCCCGCGTGTTCTGGTACAACGAAGAGCTTCGTGTTGGTAGTCATAAACATTCTTGGCCGCACATGCGTTGCCTGCTCTCTGATCGATTTGATCCCGCCTCCCATCGCCCTGCTGACACCAAGCCTATGAGTGAGTATCATTATGGCGCTAGTTCCATACCTGCCTTTAGGAATGATTATAAACCAAACGACCAGACCGAGCGGCAGGTAACTAATGATTTGGCTATCCTTAAACAAGGGAATAAGTCGGTCATGGATTATATACGTCTTCTTAAGGATATGATGGTTAGGAGTGGTGTGAAGGAGTTTCCAGAGATCACCCTCTCTAGGTTTCGCAAGTGGTTAAACCCCTACATCCAGGGTAAGTTACTACGTTATGGTCACACCGACCTAAACACCACTTTTAATACGACATTGAAAATTGAGAAGCGCCACCTTTCTAGGAATAAAGATCACTCATGTCAGACCAGAAAGGTCTTCTTAGGACCACCACCCCTCGTTAGGGAAACCTCTCCTAATAGGTATTTTGTTGTGGACTCGATAGATGTTACCACTAGGGTTATGCCTCCATTAGCCTCGACATCTAAGCCCCTTAAGATAGAAACTGATACCCATGAGGATGCTGATGTAGGTGTGATATTTCTTGATCCTGAGGATGACCACATAGGTGAGAGTATTCTGTCATGTGCGATAGAGACCGATGATTCTGATGAGTCTTAAATTGAGGGAATACCTAGTGACATAGACGATGAATGGGATGATGAATGTCTGATCTGTGAGAGTAGTACGTTGCCTATTACTAGCCCTACAAGCGTTGTGATTGATCACCTTAGTATGGAGAGCCCTCTCCAAACTACGATCCCCGTCATGTTAGAGCCTACGATTACACCTACTGAATATACCTGAGTTATCTGAGGAGCCTGTGAGTGATGATTTCTCTTTTGTTATTTATAACCCTGAATTAATGGATGTCCAGACTGATTGGGAAGACTCACCTTATGAGAGAAGGTTATGTTTGGATGATTTTAGCATTGCGAACCCGAACGATTGCTATTCGATGCTATCACCATTATCAGGAGTTTAATATATATTTTCGTCGGGTTCGATTTTGCCCATTTCTGAGGCCTATACTGATTCTGAATTGGATGGCGTATCTAATGTGTTGGAAGAATTTTCATGTGAGAGAGATATACTTTTGGAAGACGTTATTGAAGTAGACCCGGATGAGCGTCCCCTTATGTTGTCTCTGTTGCGTAAAATTGAATATGATTTTGATTCTCTCTCGATTTTAGTTTTACCGACTCTCCCACCTGATCCATTGAATCGTTTAGTGGGCCCTTTAGGACATGAGTTTTGTATGTATGATCTGAGTCATTTTATTTTGCTAACCTTGTGGGCCCCTCCTTTGGACATGTATCGTCGTACAAGTTCTAGTGAGTTGTTAGATTTTGTAGCCGGTCTTTTCACTGCGCCTCCTGGATCTAATTTCACGTCACCTTTGACTATTCATTATTCTGCGTGTCCATCAATGGTCTTGTCCTCGACTTTTTTTGATTCTGATTCTGTGGAGACTAAGCCTCTTATCTTAACTTTATCCTCCAGAATCCCTAAGACTAATCAAATCTCTAATTATACGTTTTTTATGAGCCCGTCTATTGTGCCACCTGATTTAGTTATGTTGGTGCCTCTTGATGTATTTCCATTGGTGCCACCTGATTTAGTTCTGTTGGTGCCACCTTATTTAGTTTCGTTACTTATACTGAATATATTAAGTGAGTTTACATATGAATATGCTCATCATGGCCATGATTTATATACGCACATTAGTGAAGCGCTAGACATACAAATTACATTTTATCAACTTCATGCTAGCCTACATAAAAGGGCGTCTCACAATATTGTCGGCGATTTGGTTTTGGTGCGTCTCGTCCCTGAACGGATGCCTTCGGGCACTATAGAAAGTTGGTGAGTTGGTGAGCTGAACCTTTTTTGGATATTAAAGAAATTAGGAGAATACCCATATCATTTAAAGTTTTCCACTGATTGGGGTATTACCCCTATTTTTAATGTTTCTGATTTAACGCCATATGTTTCTCACCACTTGAATTTTTTGCCTGTATGTTTGGGTCCACTGTATTTTCTTATGGTTTGGGTAGTGAGCTTGTGCCTGGATCACTCTCTTCATCGGTCTTCATTGGAGGTACATTGGTTGTTGATGTAGAAACTTGTTTTTCTTTATTGCCTAATGCTTTTCCAAGGTTCCCCAAGACCACATTTTTGCATGACAGGATACTCAAGGTTGAAGTGCTCTCCTCTACATGTGGTGATGTTTGCCACTACTTGATTCGATGGCCTGATCGACCGGCCTCCGATGACTCTTGGTTTTTTTTGAACGGAGGTGGCTCTTTTGGATGTTGCTCTCCCGCACTGGTGCATTCCGACCAACTCATCGGTGATGAGTACTTTTGAGTGGGGGAGGATTAATGGAGACGACATTCCTTAACATATTGAAGACGGTGACGACGTACTTACAGAAGAACTTTCTCCGCCTGCAAATAAAGATTTGCGGCGCCGTGATGACCATGTGGAGCGTCGCCATAATATCCGCCTTGGGCGCAAACCAATTTATTAATAATTTATTAATAATTATTAATAATTATTAAATCAATTTTATGTTTTGTTTTAATTTGCAATGTTGATGTCATGTTGTTTTTTTATTTAGTATGTGTTGTATTTTTTTAATGTTGGGCTGAATGTAGCCAAGGTATGATGTAAGCCTATATATAGGCGTGTAATGTTCTCATATTGATTAGATTGATAAATGAAAAGAATTCGAAACCCCAACCTCCTCCTTAAGATTTCCCTCCTCCTCCTCTCAAAATTTCGGCCACCTTTGTTCTCTCCTTCCTCTAGGCCGTCGGCCACCTCTTCCTCCCCTCCCCTTGGCATCTCGGCCACCTCTTATCATCCTCTTCCTCTCTTTTTCTCTTTTTAGCAACCCGAGCCTCCATCCCCTCCATAGTCGCCGACCACCCTCCACCCCCAACCCGATACATCTCCTCCTTGTTCATCAAGTTTCGGCCACCTTTATCCCCTAGCTGCCGACCACCTCCTACTCCCTAGGATTCGGCCCTCATCCAAGCCGCCTCCCTCTCAACCCCACAAAGCCGAACAACCCCCCTTTCAAGGAACCTGACCACCCTCCATCTCACCCAAAACCGACCATCAACAAGCAAGCCATTCAGCCCTCATCCTTGAAGAAATTGGTCAAGGTGCAAGGATCCTTCCTTGTGAATTTCAACTACGGCGTGAAGCGAAGAAGGCGGACAAGTTTCCTCTCCTTCCGACATGACTCCGGCATAGCCGTTGAAGGGCGATCCAAGTAAACAAACCGGAATCATCCATTCCGGTTGGGTAATAAAATATTTTTACTCTATGTGTGTTTTCTCTCTAGTTTAATTATTGTGGTGGAATTCTTGTCGTTAAATTTTGATAGCGTGAAATCATCGTGGTTTCCTTCGATTGGTTTGTGTTTATCTTGATTGATTTATTTTCAAAAGGATTGATGAACTTCGTAGCTTTTGTTGGGAGAGATCTACTGTTTTTCGAATCGTAATTTTTGGAAGATCTCTTTTGGTACAACCTTCGCTTGATCGGACCAGGTGGGTCCTTTTAGCCGGAAAGAATATTGGCATATCGCCTCTATTCGATCCTAATCGGTTTGGCTACCCATACGCTAGCATATAATTGATAGAATTAATTAACGTGGTGCTGCGTAGAACGATTGTGCGAGTATAGGATTCGATCGTAGAGAGGTATACGTGCTAGTCCATAGATCTATTCCGTGTCAACGTATGAGCTTGCATCACCCTGGTTTGAGACCATGGGGGAGTCTCAGGTCTGTCATATTTGAAAATCTATTTATGGTCTCAAAAAGTCCACGCGTGCTTGATTTGAAAAATTCAACAAGGTTTTCTGTGCTATTGGCTTCATTCGGAGCTCGACTGATTTCTCTCTCTTCACCCGACACCGGTCAACCGGAACTGTGATCCTACTTCTCTATGTTGACGATATCCTCATTACTGGCGATGATATTACAGGGATACAACATACCAAGCCACAGTTAATCTCCGTTTTTCAGACTAAAGATCTTGGCAACCTTCGGTATTTTTTTGGGCTTGAGGTTGCATGACGCCCTGATGGTCTTGTGTTATCCCAAAGGAAGTATTGTATGGACCTCCCTCATGATGCCGGCTATTCTGGATGCAAACCCATGGATACTCTTATGGATGCCAATCACAAGCTCTCATCCCACAGCTCTGACTCCGACAAGTTGCTTACAAATTTGGAATACTATAGATGCTTGGTTGGGAAGCTGATCTATCTTACAGTTACTCGACCAGACATCTCCTTTGCTGTAGGAGTCGTAAGTCGTTTCATGCATGCCCCTCGGACATCTCATCTTCAAGCTGTCGAGCGCATTCTTCGATATCTCAAGATCGCTCCAGGACAAGGGCTTGTGTACAAGCCATCCACATCCGTATCTCTTGTCGCGTATTTTGAAGCTGACTATGCAGGATCCATTGGTGATAGACGTTCCACAACTAGTTTCTGTACCTACTTCGGTGGACATCTCATAACCTGGTGGAGCAAGAAACAGACTGTATTTGCTCGCTCTTCTGCTGAAGCAGAGCACCGGGCTAGTCTGCTGTTGTTTCCGAGTTAACCTGGCTTGAGATCCTTCTAGAATACTTGGGTGTTCGTCTCTCATCCCCGACGACACTATTTTCTAACAGTAAAGAAGCAATACATATTGTCAAGAATCCGGTCTTTCACGAACACACAAAGCATGTTGAAGTTGACTGTCACTTTATACGGGAAAAGATACAATCAAAGAAGATAGATTTGGAGCATGTTCCGGCTACAAACTGTTGGGTCTATTGATCCCAATGTCCCAGATTTGTAAGAAGTCAAACTGTTCAATGACATACACACACAGTTATATTTGAAGTGTGCCTAAATTCATGCATACAAGTTGTCCATGCAACATTGATGTGACAGGTAGCCTAAGTGACATAGTCAGGTGAAAGGACTTATCTATGGTGTGGACTAACAGAAATCTGTCTAAGTCCACATGCATAGAGTCGAGTTAACTCACTCAACGCCATACAGCAAAAGGCTATGAGTTAGGCTGAAACAGTCAAAGCCAAATAATAGACTGGAAAATCCGTCTAAGTCCACATACGTTGAGTGAGGACTGCTCACTCAATGCCATGGGTCAAAAGGTTGTGAGAAATTAAATGAGAAAATTGTGGACTCAAAATTTTGACTAAGTAAAAATTCGTTGAGCTGAGTTCAAGAGAAAGTTAACTCAGAATTTTGACCAAGTCAAAATTCGTCGAACTCAGCTCAGAGAATTGGCTAAGTCAAAATTTAGTCGGGCTGAGCTTAGAGTTTGTCGAACTCAGCCTAGAGAATTTAACTAAGGGAAAAAGCATTGAAACCTCTGAGATAGCTGAGAAGAACCGCTGAGACCGGTGAGAACTGTGAAAGCGGGAAGCTAAGGTAAAAGCGTTGAAACCGCTGAGATAGCTGGGAAAAACCGCTGAGAACTGTGAAAGCTGGAAGCTAAGGCAAATCGTTGAGACCGCTGAGATAGCTGGGAAGGAAAACCGCTGAGATAGTGGATAAACAAACTTAATGCTGGATGCTAAGGAAAATAGCGTTGAAAGCGTTGAGTATTCACTTAACGCTCTCATCGCCTTTAACAAGAATTGGCTGCAATATTGGTAGACAAAAGGCGTTGTGTGAGTGTTGCTCACTCAACGCTGTCAATGCCTAGATAGACAAAAGTTTGTCTAAGTGCTTTTGCATTGAGTGATGCTTACTCACTCAATGCCTATTCTTCTAATGCTTGAATTTGGCTAAGTCCACAGATGCTGACGTCAGGAAGTCAACATACTTCAAATTAATGGCAGGATGGCTACAACACGCGACAAATGTGGCCGCTGACCCACTGTACGAAAGGTGGCATTAAAGCAAGATTACGGCTGCCATTAAATGTGTGGGGGACACACTCAAATTGAGTCGTTTATTCAGATCAACATATAAAAGAAAAAAAACAAAAGGGAATAATGGTTAACGAATTACAAAGAATAGAGGCGACTAGACTTCATCTTCTGCGACGAGCTTGAAAGCTAAGTCTAGCAGTGCATACTAGTAGGCAGAGAAAGATAATTGAAGCTTCTTCCAGTTAAGCAAGATTGTTCTTTGGAGAACAAGGTGGCTTATTCATCTAATTAGCAAGAGGAGATAGCTGTGTGAAGTGTCGTCAGCCTTCAACACAAGTTGATGTTCTTCAGTGCAATAGAGAAAAACGTAGCTGTAGAAGAGGACTAATTCCTTCTACAGCAAGAGGGCTGGACTGATATCTACTCAGTATAGCAAGGTAGATTTAGAGATTTATCTCTGAGTCAGAGGTTTCATTTAGCTCAACATCTTGTTTAAATTCATGTAGGATTCAATTTATCTTAATCTGAGATGTAGGGCCTTTTGTGCCTGAGTGTAGGTGACTAATTAGTCACTAAGGTAGGTGCCCTGCTGGGGTACTGAGCTAGGATCCGAGTGTGGATCTGAGAGTAGGGCTATCCTCCTATCCTAAATAGTATGCCTTAGAGATAAGGCTGAGGTAGGTGACTGTTGAGTCATTAAGCTGTAGGTGACAAGTGTGTCACTGAGTGTAGGCCTTGGAGGAGGCTGAGTGTAGGACCTTTGGCCTGAGGTAGGTGACAAGTGTGTCACTGAGCTGTAGGTGCAAGGAAGGGCACTAAGGTAGGTACCTGGAAGGGTACTAAGCTGTAGGAGTGTTGCATCACTCTGATAGTAGGGCCTTGTGCCTAAAGTTGTAGGGCTAAGAAGCCTGAGCTGTAGGCTGATGCACTCTCGATAAGTGTACCGATCGTTGTCAAGTAATAAAGATGAGGAGTTGTATACCTGGATATCAATCTCTCGAGGAGTGCAAGTAAGGAGTGTGATTTCGTTAATTGAAAAAGCGATTGCAAGTGTTAACGTAAACAAAGGGGTTTTGATTTGGGATTTCCTAATATTAATACTAACAAAACTACTGCGGGTCGCCTTCACCGCGTCGCTTGGGTGGATTACTCAAATGAGTAATATGGAGAATGAACAAACCATTGAGGGTCGCAATCACCTCTTCGCCAAGCACGCTCCTAACAATCGTTAGGATGACACTATCACAACAAGAACATGAAAGAGAAGCGCACCAACACAATCAAAAGCTAAGATGCATCAACACATAGACATGCTGAACTAGCAAATGAAAGTTTTTAAACATCAATTAATCATCCACATAATCAGAAGAAAAGTACTACAAGTGAAGGGGGAGAGAAACAACCAACACACGAAGGATTTCCGAGATTCACAGTCGGAGTCAAGGGTTGTCGGGCCTTGTCCGAGCTCGGTCTACGGATGACGTCCGGGGTCCAGAAGGGCTGTCACCTCCTTCCAATGGCTCGTTTTCTTCGTGAATAACCGTTGTATCAGATCTGACCGAAGAACTTCCATGATTGCAGCACCAAAATGCTTGAAATGTAGCTTGAAGGTTGGAGAAGACAATGACGGATGGAGATGAAGCTATCACGAGATCTTGGAGGGAGAATGGTGGTCAGAATGGCTCTCCAAGGGGGAGAGAGAAAATAACGGCTGGAGGGGAGTTTTCCCGCTCAGAGGAGCGGAAATGGCAGGCTGGATTAGAAATTTTTTCCGATCGAAGAAATCTGCGTCTTAAATAGAAAAGTCAGAAAAAATTATCACGTACAGTTAGGCGAACGACCGTGCGCAAATCATGCGATATTAAAATCCAGAACAAGCTTGAGGATGAAGATGCGTTGACCCGTATGTTTTACTCGCGCACGGGCGCTTCCGCCCGTGCATGAAGGAAATCGCACGGGTAATAACAGAATGCTGGAATTCAAGGCAAGCAGGTGGAACCGTGTGTTTTACTCGTGCACGGGCACTTCTGCCCGTGCATGAACAAATCGCACGATTAACCACAGATTGACACAAACAAGAAGGCTATAGGAAAACCATGCATTTCCTTCGCGCACGGTTCCGAATAAACCGTGTGTGAAGAAATCACACGAGTTCGGCCAGTCATCCAGAATAACCTGTAGAAAACGCACGACCCAAAGGAAACCGTGCGCTAAGTAAACGCACGACCGTGCGTTTTCCACAAATCAGAATTCTGACTTGGGGGAAATCTGACCATCTTCACACAAGAAAATTAATCAAAGGAGGACCCTCCAACATCACAGAAATGCAATAAAAATAACTGGAAAGGGCCACAGGGAGTATCATGTGCTTACCCCCGAAAATAGAATGCGCAATTGCACACCCATGGGCGAAAACAGTGCACATTGAGGTCGATGACCGGACGAAGCAAATATAACCGATTACCGGTTGAAATGCAGTGCATGAGTGAGAAAACAAGCCCAGTTTAGTCCGAAAAACCCAATAAATGTCGGACTCATCACACCACCAGACTTAAACATTTGCTCGTCCCGAGCAAATCATCACTCTGTGGACTAGAAATCAGCTAGCTGACTTAGAAATTTCAAAATAAAGTAAAGCGAGAAATCAAATACTATATGGACATAGAAAATATAATAGATAAACTTTTTAATTATACTACGGAGTTTATAAATTTCGACATGAGTAAATAAATATTGTAACTACTCAAAATTGGAATTCTAGAGAATCGTTCGGTTACACGTAGGAATAAAGTAGACATGCCACTAAGGTGAACATTGCCAAAGACCAGGGCTCAGGATCACCTCCAAAGAAATCCATCAATATTGGGGACCATACGCTTGCCCGTTCACACTCTCTCCACGACGCTAGTTCGACTCAAGCATGAATCCGTAGGACTTTAGGAAAATAATGGGGCTTGGGTCTATACGTAGGTAAGGATGCAAAAAGATAAAATCGACGGCTACGAACAACCCAACTGAGCTCATACAGAATACTATCCTTTCACAAACAATAAAAATACAGGTGCACCACATCACCAGACTTGAACTTGACAACACGGGTGTGTGCACCGCCTACCAACACAAAATCTCAAATGGAATTTTCATTTTTCACTTTCTTATAACATATCAATTAGCATTTTTTTCTTTTCTTTTTCCAATTTTTTTATAAATAACATTCAGCCACATAATCACGAAAACTGCACTTCACAACCACAAACTGCATCGCAGCAACAACACCAAGCGAGAAGTGACATAACAAAATTTAGAGATCGAGGTGTACGACTGGGACATGCTTTTAGGCTCTGGTGATCGTGAAGTGGGGCTAAAACAAAAGGAGGGATAGGCTCAAAATAGGCTAACAAGGATTAACGATAGGAAGGGTACAAGGCATAATCGGGCCAAAATGATGGCCTACATCACGCTCACGCTCGACTAACCATGCACCAATGCTTCGAGAGTATCTTGGGGAAAGTTCTTAGCCACCGAGAAATATAATCCTTCCTCCCGACTCGAGCAATACGAGGCTAGTGACGGCTACACACATTCCTACACTAACGTTCGATTACCCCAGATTCAGCATTTTTGAGTAGTACAAACAATATTTACAAATGTAGAAAAGTATAAATCTATGAGCATAAAGAAAAATTAAATATATACTATTTCTACACAGACCATGAGCACTCGATTAGGAGTACCGCACGAGTTTCGCACTACTCTACCCTAAAATCTTAAGCCAGCACCACAATTTTAAAGTTTACACAACAGAAATGTGTTTGACTCGAGCTGAGCACATGTTTAAGATCGCGCTCATATGGGTGTAGGTGCACAATGCGAACAAGATTTCATGAAAATAAAAAACATAAAGAATGCTTTTGGTATGAAAGTGATAGTAGAGCATGTGCACAGGTAACTCGCATTACTCTTCCCCACCAGACTCGATCTAAGCAACCTAACCAAGATTTGCATTAAAATCAAATAAATAAGAGTTGGGGGAGAGGTTACCCATGCTCAGTAAATGAGCATACCAGAAGATTGACGTTAAGTTCAGCAGAAATTCCACGGCCCAAGCAAGCACCACCTGCAAAAGAGAACATCTCCAAGCACAAAAACGATAAACATATAAGCACAAAAAGCTAAATTGAAAGCTGATAAATTGGGTTGTCTCCCATAAGCCAGTTTTCTTTACCGTCCTTAAGGTGTACCAAATACCTGTATTATAACGCTGCTCTCAATAATAAAATAAGATTTAGTTTATTTTACAAAACAGATTATTTTAACTAAATAAATGAGATTATGATTCAAGTGACATCTTCGGCAGGGTTCTCTAAGTCCATAACTTGTCCTTGATCTACAGTCTCCCCTTGAACATAGTTCTTCAGCCTTTGTCCATTAACCTTGAATGTCCTTAGCTTTTCACCCTTAACTTCGATCACTCCAAACGGTGACACTCCGCTCACTATGAAAGGTCAGCTCCATCTTGACTTCAACTTGCCAAGAAACAGTTTCAAGCGAGAGTTGTATAATAGGACCTTGTCTTCAACCTTGAAATCCTTAGGTACGATATGTCGGACATGCCATCGCTTAGTTCGCTCCTTGTAGTTATGCGTGTTTTCATAAGTGAGTAACCTGAATTCATCCAGTTCATTTAGTTTCGCCAGCCTCTCTTTAGAAGCTGCGATGAGATCCATATTCAGAAGTTTGGTCGCCCATAGAGCCTTGTGTTCTAACTCCACCGGCAGGTGACATGATTTTCCAAAACAAGCTTGTATGGGAACATTCCAATAGGGGTTTTATAAGCGGTCCTGTATGCCTATAATGCTTCATCTACTCTCTTCGCCCATTCCCTTCTATTCCCAAGAATAGAATTTTCTAGAATCCTTTTCAATTCCCTATTAGAAACTTTCACTTGTCCACAAGTTTGTGGGTGATAGGCCAAAACAACCATATGATGAACTCCAAATCGCTTCAAGAGATTAGAGAACTACCGGTTGTAGAAATGGCTTCCACCGTACAAGATGATAGAGCGCGGGGCTCCAAATCTTGTAAAAATGTGCTTGTGCATGAATTTTAGCACGGTGCGGCCATCATTGGAGGATACAGCTTCAGCTTCCACCCATTTCGAGACATAATCAACTGCCACGAGGATATATTTATTCCAAACGATGGAGGAAAGGGCCCCATAAAATCAATACTCCAAATATCAATATGCTCACAGACTAACATATTGTTGAGGGGGCATTTCATCTTTTCTGGAGATATTCCTAGCCCGTTGACATTCATTGCATTCTTTCACATGAATGCAAGCGTCTCTGAACAAAGTTTGCAAGTAGAACCCACATTGTAGAACCTTATGTGTTGTCCTAGCCGCTCCCATGTGGCCACCTGCCTCACGATTGTGACAGTGCTGAAGAATCGATTCGTGTTCAGATTCTGGGACACACCTTCTGATGATGTCGTCAGCACAAGTGCGGAACAACAGCGGATCCTCCCAGAAGTAGTACTTAACAACCGAGAAAAACTTCTTCTTTTTCTAGAAGGACAGATTGGGAGGCAATTTTACGCACGCAAGGAAGTTAGCTAAGTCAGCAAACCAGAGAGCCTTACTATGTTCTGTTGTTAAAGAGAAAAGAGTCTTATCGGGAAATGAGTCGGAAATTATAGAGTCTTCATGTTGTGAAGTGTCATGCGTTTCCAACCGCGATAGATGGTCCGCAATAACATTCTCAACTCCCTTCTTGTCCCTCACTTCCAACTCGTACTCTTGCAGCATTAAAATCCATCAGATGAGTCGTGACTTGGATCCTTTTTCTACATCAGGTACTTAAGAGCGGCATGATCGATGTACACCACAACTTTCGATAGCAATAGGTAGGGGTGAAATATCTCCAATGCGAAAACCACTGCTAATAGCTTTCTCAGTAGTTGTGTATTTCCGTTGAGCATCATTCAAAGTACAACTTGCATAATAAATTGTGTGGAAAACCTTATTCTTCCTATGCCCCAAGCCTGCTCCGACATCGAAATCATTAGAGTCGCACATCAATTCGAATGGCAATGTCCAATCCGGGTACGTGAGAACTGGGGCACTAGTCAAGCAACTCTTTTATTTGCAAAAAGCTTGCAAGCAATTTTCGTCAAATTTGAATAACACATCCTTACCAAGAAGATTGCTCAGCGGTTTCGCGATAGAGGAGAAGTCTTTAATGAAGCATCGCTAAAATCTGGCATGCCCTAAGAAGCTACGGATTCCTTTCACAAAAGTTGGAGGAGGCAGTTTCTTGATGACTTCAACTTTAGCTTGATCCACCGCCATACCCATGCTTGACACTTCATGTCCAAGGACTATACCCTTCTCTACCATGAAATGACATTTCTCCCAATTCTGCACCATATTGGTGTCTTCATAACGTTTCAGAACGGTTGCGAGGTTCTCCAAACACGCATCAAAATTTGTACCAAAAAGAGTAAAGTCTTCCATAAAAACTTCTAAAAACTTCCCAACCATGTCGTGGAACATAGCCAACATGAATCGTTGAATGGTCGCAGGAGCATTGCACAGTACGAAAGACATCCTCTTGAATGCGAATGTACCAGCAGGGCAGGTGAATGTTGTTTTTTCTTGATCCTCAGGGTCGATGAGAATTTGGTTGTACCCTGAGTATCCGTCAAGGAAGCAATAATATTTCTTTCCGGCAAGCCTTTCCAACATTTGATCAATGAACGGGAGTGGAAAATGATCATTGCGCGGAGCCTCGTTGAGCTTCCTGTAATCAATACACACTCTCCATCCGGTGATAGTCCTGGTAGGGAGCAGTTCGCTGCGCTCATTTTTTACCACCGTGATTCCCCCTTTTTTGGCACTATATTAATAGGACTTACCCATTTGTTGTCGTTGATGGGGTAGATGATTCCAGTGTCCAATAACTTGATCACTTCTTTTTGCACTACCTCTTGCATCTTAGGGTTCAACCGTCGCTGCGGTTGTGCCGAAGGCTTGACGCTTTCATCTAATAGGATTTTGTGCATGCAAATAGTTGGGCTAATGCCCTTCAGATCTTGTATGCTCCATCTGAAAGCCCTTTTATGTGACCGTAGAACACCACCGAGATGATCCTATTCCACAGGATAAAGCAACACTGAAATTATTACCGGGTATGTCTGATTTTCTCCCAAAAATACATACTTTAATGTCGGTGGAAGAGGTTTAAGAGGAAAGTTTGGGTGTGATTAATGATGTTCAGCAGATATACTCTCAGGAATTGTGTTTGGGTAGTGTTCAATCTGATCGAATTCCATTCCATCTATGTCCCACTGAAACTCCTCAAAGTCATCGGCTGATAATTGTGGAAGGGGTTCATGGATAGTGCTGCTGATGAATCTATGTCTTCCTTCTCCTCATAGAAATCCTTCATCGCGGCTTTATACATATCGAATGTGGTTTTGGAATTCCGACGCGCAATGTCAGCATACCCTTTTTGGCATCTATGATCGCTCGTGCCGTGGCTAGGAACGGCCTTCCCAGAATAAGAGGTGCTGCGAAATCTGGAGAGATGTCCATAACGACGAAGTCAGCCGGGAAAACCAAACCATTAACTACAACGGAGAGATCCTCAATAATCCCAATGGGCTTCTTCCTTGACCGGTCAGCTAACTGAATTGTAATGTTGGTATGCTTCAAAGTTCCTGTTCCCAGTTCCAAGAAGAGGTGGAGAGGCATCAAATTGATAGAGGCCCCAGAATCACATAATGCATGATGACAACCAGAATTCCCAATCGTGCAAGGAATCATGTAAGTCCCTGTATCCTTTAACTTCGTGGCCCAATGCTCCATAGAAAAGACGACTCCCTCTCCCACAATTGAAAGTGCTCTCCAACTATTTTGTCTGCGCTAACAGGTCTTTTAGATATTTTGTATACTGCAAGATTTGGATAAGAGCGTCAACAAGCGGAATGTTCACCTGCACTCTTTTCATCAGTTCTTGGAATTTCACAAATTGTTTTTCCTTCCTCCTGTCCTTTAATCGATGAGGAAAAGGGGGGTAAATCTTTTCTACAATAGAGGTTACAATATCTGAAGGTTGAGTCTTATTGCGATCTTCGACATTCGGTGGTTCAATGGGTTCTTTACATTGCCTTTCCGATGATTCCAACTAAGGCTTACTAATTGCGGTTGACTTTCCACTCTAAAGCTGCATGACATTCAAAGTTTCAGTGGACTGCTAAAAAATTACGGTGATGGTGGCTATAACACTTGCCACCATAGATTGAAATTTCTTGAATGCCTCACTCTGAGCTTCCAAGCATTGCAGAATGCATTCGGTGAATTTGCAGAATTTCTCTTCGGTGAGTTCCTGAGAGGGTTTTTCCTTCCAACTATTCTCTGCTCCGATCGAACTAACCTAAACTTCTCTACAGATGTGCACCACATTCCACTGGTCCGCAATATTCTGTCAATTATCTCCCATGCTTCGACACAACTCTTACTGAACAAGGATCCTCCTGTCGCTAAATCAAAGTAGTGTCTGTACTGAGTCGAAACTCCAAAGTAGAACATTTGAAGTTGTGCTGCTTCAGATGGACTATTCCCAAAACTGAATTTTTGCAATTTTTTATATCTCTCCCAGGCTTCTATCAGTTGTTCACCATCCCGTTGCGAAAATAGAAGCAACTCATTATGCAACTCCCATAGTCGCTCGCGGGGGTAGAATTTATTTAAAAACTCTTCTTCAACCCTGCTCCATGACACAATCGGGTCAGTTAGGAATTCGCGATACCATATCCTTGCCATTCCAACAAGAGAAAATGTGAATAATCGCCTCTTAACCCAATCCGACTTCTTATCTTCGTAATTGAGTGTGTTGCAAACTTCACGAATGTACTGCAGATGATCAAGAGCATCATTCTCAGAGACTCCACATAAGGATCTTCTACGAGACACAAATTCGACTAAATCTGCAGAAATCTCAAAGCAATCAATATGATCACAGGTAAATGAGAGTTAATTCCAACGGCTACTCCCTTGCACACAACGGTTGCACTCCCCGACAGCGGTGCCAAAAACTTGATGCACTCTTCGCAAGTGTACCGATCATTGTCAAGTAATAAAGATGAGGAGTTGTATCCCCGGATATCGATCTCTCAAGGAGTGCAAGTAGGGAGTGTGATTTCGCTAATTGAAAAAGCGATTGCAAGTGTTAACGTAAATAAAGGGGTTTTGATTTGGGATTTCCTAATATTAATACTCACAAAACTACTACGGGTCGCCTTCACTACATCGCTTGGGTGGATTACTCAAATGAGTAAAATGGAGGATGGACAAACCATTGAGGGTCGCAATCACCTCTTCGCCAAACATGCTCCTAAGAATCATTAGGATGACACTATCACAACAATAACATTATAGAGAAGCGCACCAACACAATCAAAAGCTATGATGCATCAACACATAGACATTTTAAACTACATAAGCAAATGAAAGTTCTTAAACATCAATCCATCATCCACATAATCAGAAGAAAAGTACTACAAGTGAAGGGGGAGACAAACAACCAACGCATGAAGACTTTTCGAGATTCACGACCGGAGTCAAGGGTTGTCGGGCCTTGTCCAAGCTCGGTCTACGGATGACGTCCGGGGTCCAAAAGGGCTGTCACCTCCTTCCAATGGTCCGTCTTCTTTGTGAATAACCGCTGGATCAGATCTGACCAAAGAACTTCCACGATTGCAGCACCAAAAGGGCTTGAAACGGAGCTTGAAGGTTGGAAAAGACAATTGCACTTAGAGAAGAAGCTATCGCCAGATCTTGGAGGGAGAATGGTGGCCGGAATGGCTCCCCAAGGAGGAGAGAGAAAATAGCGGCTGGAGGGGAGTTTTCCTGCTCAGTGGAGCGGAAATGGCGAGCTGGATCAAAAATTTTTTCGGATCGAAGAAATCTGCGTCTTAAATAGAAAAGTCTGAAAAAATGGTCACGCATGGTTAGGCGCACGATCGTGCGCAAACCGTGCGATATTAAAATCCAGAACAAGCTTGAGGATGAAGATGCGTTGACCCGTGCGTTTTACTCGCGCACGGGCGCTTTCGCCCGTACGTGAAGGAAATTGCACGGGTAACAATAGAAAGCTGGAATTCAAGGCAAGAAGGTGGAACCGTGCGTTTTACACGGGCACTTCTGCCCGTGCGTGAACAAATCGCACGATTAACCACAGATTGGCACAAACAAGAAGGCTACAGGAAAATCGTGAGTTTCCTTCGTGCACAGTTCCAAAGAAACCGTGCGTGAAGAAATCACACGAGTTCGATCAGTCATCCAGAAAAACTTGTAGAAAACGCACGACCCAAAGGAAACCGTGCGTTAAGTAAACGCACAACCGTGCGTTTTCCACAAATCAGAATTCTGACTTGGTGGAAAACAGACCACCTGCACAAAAGAAAATAAATCAAAGGAGGACCTTCCCGCATCACAGAAATGCAATAAAAATAACTGGAATAGGCCACGGGGAGCACCATGTGCTTACCCCCGAAAATAAATGCGCAATTGCACACCCATGGGCGAAAACAGTGCACAATGAGGTCGATGTCCGAACGATGCAAATATAACCGATTACCGGTTGAAATGCAGTGCACGAGTGAGAAAACAAGGATAGATGAGTCCGAAAAACACAATAAATATCGGACTCATCATAGGCTTTAGAGATAAGGCTGAGGTAGGTGGTTTGAGGACCACTGAGCTGTAAGAGCACTACAAAGCTCTGAGGTAGGAACCTGTGTGGTTATAAGGTAGGGTTCTGAAGAGAACTTGAGTGTAAGGATGAGGGCCTGAGGTGTAAGCTCTGAGGAGCATTTTGGTGGAGTTTATGCCTTGTCTAACATAAGTTAGAAAGGTGGGAGGGAAAGTTGATGTACCCAGTTGGGGAACCAATATAAATACCTGTATGCTTTGCTGTGTTGCTTGTTCTTCTTTTATATTTCTGGTACTAAGGACAAGCTTTAGATCACATAGTGAGTTAAAGAAGCAAAAGACTTAAGAATTTTCAAAGACCTATTCACCCCCCTCTAGGTGACTAGCTAACCTTGAAGTAATAACTTTCAAGTACTATCAGAGGGAGGTTACTCAAAAATGATCTAACAATCTCAGTATACCTCCAAGGTTAGCTATAAGAAATAAATATGGGGTCTGGTGTAAACTACAAGGAGATGGGGTCCATGAAACTTCCAATTTATAGAAATGAAGGTTTTGGTCACTGGAAGGAAAGGGTTGGGCTATTCATGGAAGCTGTGAACCCTCGAATATACATCACTGTTAAAGAGGGACCCTTCATCCCTATGAAGGTCTCTGTTCCAGATGCCAATGTCCAGACCCCAAAATCTTATGAGGAGATGAACAAAGATGAACTCCTACTTTCCTCTATGGTCAAGAGAGCTCAAAACATTATTATCAGTGCAATAGATGATTCAACCTTCAAAAATCTAGTCCACTGCAAGACCTCCAAGGAGATGTGGGACACCCTAGTTGTGTTCATGGAGGGCTTAGAGGAGGTGAGGGATGACAGAAAATCCATGCTCAATAAGGAGTATGAGGCCTTTAGACAAGGAAAGTCTTATGGCATTGCCGAGAGCTTTGAGAGATTTTTCAAAATAGTGAATGAACTGAGAACATATGGAAGTGTCTTCAGCACCTATTAGTTGAATGCCAAATTTCTCAGGTCCCTCACAAAGGATTGGGACACAATGATTTATGTCATTAGGGAAATGACATAGTTAGCTGACACCCCTCCTCCAACCCTGTTTGGAAAGCTACTGTCATATGAGATGCAGCTTACTGCAAGAAAGGAAGAAGAAAAAGGCAGCAAGTCACAGGCCAAGGAGAAATCTGTGGCCTTCAAAGCAGATGACCCAACCAGGAGCAAAAGAAAGAACTCTCCACTCAGGAGAGGTGATGAGTCAGATTCTGAGAGTTCTAAGACCAACTCCTCAGACAGCCAACTATCTGATGAGGACTTTGCTGCCTAATCCAGACAGTTCCAGAAATTCATGAAGGAGTATTGGAAGAACAGCAAACCTTCCTCTTCCTCACGGCACAGAAGGAAATCCTCTAAGAAGGACAGATATGCTTCTAACTCTAGTAAACAAACTTCCTCTAATATTATTTGTTTCTGCTGCAGCAAACCTGGACACATAATTGCTAACTGCCAAGTGAAGAGGAAAGAAGAAGTGAAAAAGCATCACAAGGGGAAGAAGAAAGAAAAGTCCCTTATGGACAAGAAGGAAAAGACATGGTCTGATTCTTCCTCTGGGTCAGACAATGAAGAAGAAGAAGCCTATACTGGGCTAATCGTTGTTGCTAAAGAAGAACCTGAAGAATATCCTGCTACTAGGATAGGGATCAGGGCCCCTCAGTCACATTCAGAAAGTGACTCAGAGGTGGATGAAGGTGAATAAAAAGATGTTCAATGACATGGATTGATGGCAATGACTGATGAATAGAGCAACCAGGATCAGCCTAGAAAATCTCAGGTAAATTCTAAATCTCAGCCTTCTATTTCAAGTCATGAGGCTAGGTTAGATTCTGAACCTCAATCATCAAGAGATGGAGGGAATTCAGATTCTGAGGAGAGTGTCAATTCTATAATTGACAAGTATGGAGAACTTCTTGAAGCATTCAAGAAGTGTAAGCTCCTTGCCAAATGACAGGCTAAAGAGCTTCTCAATCTCAGGAGAAAGTGTGAGGGCCAAGAAAAGGCGCTAAATGATATGGCTGGAGAATCAGCTAAGCTCATGGTGATCACTTATATGTAGTCTGTGGTTAGAATCTCAAATGAGAAACTTATTCAGAAACTTAAAGATGATCTCCTAAATGAAAAATTGTTGGTGGCCAAGTTTTCTCAGCCAAACACTGTGCTTCCCTTAATTGACAGCCATCTAACCCAAGTATGTAAGAGGGGGTTAGGATTTAAGGGACCTGCTAGACCTCCCAATCCAAAAGGAAAGGTAAAGGGGAAGGCACCAATTGTGCCTCTAGCCTCATTGCCTCCTATTTCATTTCAGAAAGTCTTGTTGCCTTCTAACAAGTATGACCATGAAAGTTGTTATGGTCACTTGGAGAATGGAAGATCCACTGGTATGGGCAAATATGACCATAGCCAAGGTGAAAGATACAACCATATGAGGACCCATAAGGCTGTCCATGAGGAAATTCAAATGGCCTACCCCAGACCATTTGTTTTTGGTGTCCCAGCCCCAAAACTCAAGGATAATGCAGCTGCAGGAAATTTGAGTCATCCAGCAAAAGTAATGACTCAAGGTGAGTCTTCTGGCAAGGCTGGAATGGCAGTTTCTGATGTTATCAGATGCATGTTAGCTGAAAAGATACATGCAACTAGTGACTCTCAGAAAAGACCAAATCAGTCTGCTGAAAGTCTTACCATCAGTCAAATGGTTGTTGGAAGAAATCAGAGATATACAACAACACATCTTCCTACTGTTCAAGAAGCATTCCAGGCAAATGCTGGTCCTAAACAAAAAAGGAGATATAATGCCCATGAGTGCTGGTGTTGTGGCCTAGTGGGCAACTTTGCTGTAGATTGCCGGCACAATCCTTCAGTGTCCAGAGGCAGCCAACTTGTCAGGAATACTGTAGGAAGACAGGCTAATTTTTAGGCTAATGTGAACCTAGGACCCAATAGAAATTGGGGTCCTAAGGTGAGATAAACTTAGTCTTTTTCAGGTTAGTTCAAGTACCAATTCCCCTAAATGGTACTTGGACAGTTGATGTTCCAAGCACATGACTGGAACAAAGGAATTGTTGAAGGAGTTCACTTCAGTAAAAATGGACCTAAGGTCATCTTTGGAGGCTCTGACAAGGGAATAAGCAGAGGTTATGGTAAGTTCTCAAATGACATAATCATCATCACAAGGGTAGCTTATGTGGAGGGGTTACAACACAACCTCATAAGTATAAGCCAAGTATGTGACCTTGGTTATGACATTTCCTTCCACAAGGATAAGTGCCACATCAAGAGGTTAAGTGACCAAAGTGTCATCTTAACATGCACTAGGAGTGAGAATATTTATTATTTAAACTTTTCTTTCTTAGATAGTAGTTCCCCTATATGCCTGGTTGCAACTGACAAAGTCTCATATTTTGTCAAATGGCACAAGAGACTGACTCATTTGAATTATAAGACCATTGGTCAGCTCTGCAGTGATGAGCTAGTTAGGACTGGTCCCAAAATAAAATTCTCAAAAGAGGGTATCTGTGCTGCTTGCCAAAAGGATAAGCAGACTAAGACCTTTTTCAAGAGCATTGGGACCAAGGACTCAGTGAGATGCTTGTATCTCCTACATATGGACCTGTTGGTCCTCTATCTGTTCATAGTCTAGGTATGAAGGTCTACACCCTTGTAGTGGTTGATGACTACTCCAAGTTTACTTTGGCGTTCTTCCTTAGAATAAATGATGAAACCCTTGATGTCTTCATGAACTTTATCAGGCAGATTTAGAATGAACTTGTAAGTTCAGTGGTCAAAATAAGAAGTGATCATGGAATTGAATTTCAGTCTGCTGCCATGACTACTTTCTGTGAAGAGCATGAGATTCATCATGAATTCTCCTCTCCAAGAACACCCCAGCAAAATGGGTTAGCTGAGAGTAAAAATAGGACTCTCATAGATGCTTGGAGAACAGTGGTTAGTTACACTTCTCTTCCTGAATACTTCTGGGCTAAGGCAGTTAACAATGCATGTCATGTTCTAAATAGAGCTTCTGTCACCAAAAGCCACAAGAAGACTCCCTATGAGATCTTGAAGGGCAGAAAACCAAACATATCATATTTTAGGATCTTTGGTTGCAAGACCTTCATTTTGAACAATGGTAAGTCAAAATTGACTAAGTTTGCTGCCAAATCCCATGCGGGGATCTTTGTTGGGTACAACAATAATAGTAATGCATATAGAGTCTATAACTCGACTAATTAAGTTGTAGAAGAATCTGTCCAGGTAGTGTTTGATAAGTCAAGCATGATTGACAGTGAGCTGTCAAGTTTGTTTCCTAGTTTTGCAGGTACAGGAGTAATGATGGAAAAACTCTCCATCAAAAATAAAGACCCAGCTGTACAAGAAGAATATGGAGAGGGAGCTGTCCAGAAGAAGCACAGGATAATCTAGCTAGAAATGAAGACCAGCCAGCTGAAGAAAATGATGCTCAGCAAGAAGCAGTCAGACTGCCCCCAGCAGTCAGATATCTGAGAGATAATCCTCCAGATCAGATAATAGGGGAGGCTAGGCAAGGTGTACAGACCAGAAGCAGGATTTTCAACAATGCTATTTATAGCAGCTTCATGTCTCAAGAAGAGCCCAAGAGATTTGAAGAGGCAAATCAAAACCAATTCTGGATTGGTGCAATGCAAGAAGAACTAAACCAGTTCAAAAGATGCAATGTCTGGAAGCTGGTTCCCAGACAAAGTGGACATAATGTCATTGGAGTCAAGTGGATTTTCAGAAACAAACTTGATGAAAATGACATTATAATAAAGACTAAAGCTAGATTGTGGCCAATGGGTACAAACAGGAAGATGATTATGATCAGACATTTGCCCCAATAGCAAGGTTAGAAGCCATCAGACTGTTCCTTGCATTTGCAGCTTTCCAGGGATTCAAAGTCTTCCAGATGGATGTGAATTCAGCATTCCTGAATGGTGACTTAAAATAAGAGGTCTATGTAGAGCAGCCTCCAGGTTTTGTAGATTTTAACTCTCCTTCTGTTGTGTATAGATTTAGGAAAGCTCTATATGGGCTCAAGCAAGCCCCTAGAGCATGGTATGAGACATTGTCCACCTTCCTCATTGAGAACAAATTCTCAAGGGGGAAGATATACAAGATCCTATTCCTAAGGGAATCTAAGGGTAAGATCATCCTAGTCCAGATTTATGTTGATTACATAATATTTAGCTCTACTGATGACAACCTCTGCAGGAAGTTTGCAAAACTTATGCATGGAAAGTTTGAGATGAGCAGTATGGGTGAACTGAAGTTTTTTTTAGGACTCCAAGTAAGACAGACTGAGAATGGTTTATCCATTTCCCAGTCAAAGTTCACTAGGGAGTTAGTCAAGAAATATGGCATGGAGAATGCTTCCACCATAAGAACTCCCATGAGCTCAAGTATGCCTATAAGCAAAGATGATTCAGGGAAACTTGTTGATCCAACTTTGTATAGAGATATAGTTGGCTCCCTTCTCTACCTCACTACAAGTAGGCCTGACATTATATATGCAACATGTGTCTGTGCTAGGTATCAGGCCTGCCCTAAATAGTCTCACTATATTGTTGTGAAAAGAATTTTGAGATATCATAAGGGCGCCCCAGATCTTGGCCTATGGTACCCTAGGAATGAGGAGTTTGAACTAACAGGCTATTCAGATGCAGATTTTGTAGGTTGCAAGGAGGACAGGAAGAGCACTTCTGGCTCCTGTCAAGTTCTAGGTGGAAGGCTTATCTCTTGGAGCAGTAAGAAGCAAACAAGTGTTGCAATCTCAACTGTTGAGTCAGAGTATATTTCAAGAGGGAGACGTTGTGCTCAGTTGTTGTGGATCTAGCATCAACTTCAGGACTAAAATATTCAGATAAGTAGAACTCCTCTCTTTGTGATTCTACTAGTGCAATTTCTATAGCTAGGAATCATGTCTCCCATAGCAGGACTAAACATATAGAAATTAGGTATCATTTCATTAGAGAACATGTGGAAAGGGAAGACATCAGCCTTGATTTGTCTCTACAGACAAGCAAGTGGATGATATCTTCACTAAGCCACTAGATGAAGCTATGTTCAACACCTTCAAATTTAAATTGGGTATGTTGAATCTTATATAGCTTCAATTCTCTCTTCTACCATATGCAGTACTGTCTATTTTGCAGGTAGTACAATTCCTTCCTCAAGATAATGAAGCCAGTGTGCCACTATTGTGGGGGAGCAAGCCAAACAGCTATAATGGGGAGATCAACCCCAGATAGATAGGGGGAGAAAAACTTCAAAAATATCCCCTTATTGCAGAAGTTAAAAAGAGGGAGAGTATTCAGAAGGGGAAATAGACTTGATCAAGACTAGTACAACCAAGATGCAGGAAGCTCAAAGCAAAGGGGAGCTGAAGCTGCCAAGCCAAGAGTTGGAAGCTCAAAGCAAGGGGGAGCTAGAGCTGCTTCAGCACTAGAATAGAAAGGGTGGCTGGCAGTATGTCAAAGGGAATTCTCCACAGGCTGGATAAATGTGGTAACATCTCCCAACTCTAATGATATTACATAAGTTTCAGTTTTATTATTGAATATTTTGTGTATGTCAATGACTTATATTATTGATCAAGCAAAGTTTTGACTTCTTCAAATATGAGGAGATTGTTGGGTCTATTGATCATAATGTCCCAGATTTGTAAAAAGTCAAACTTGTCAATGACATACACACAATTGCATTTGAAGTGTGCCTAAATTCATGCATACAAGTTGTCCCAGTAATATTGATGGGACAGGTAGCCTAAGTGGCATAGTCAGGTGAAAGCACTTATTTATGGTGTGGACTGACAGAAATCTGTCTAAGTGCACAGGCATTGAGTGGAGTTAACTCAATCAATGCCATACAACAAAAGGTTGTGAGTTAGGCTAAAACAATCAAAGCCATATATGATAGACTTGAAAATCCGTCTAAGTTCACAGGCATTGAGTGAGGACTGCTCACTCAACGCCATGGGTCAAAAGGCTATGAGTCAGTAAATGCCTAAGAAAATGTGGGCTCAGAATTTTGACTAAGTCAAAATTCGTCGAGCTGAGTTCTGAGAAAGTAAACTCAGAATTTTGAATAATTCAAGATTCGTTGAGCTGAGTTCAGAGAAAGTGAACTCAGAATTTTGACTATGTTAAAATTAATCGAGCTGAGTTCAAAGTTCGTCGAACTCAGCTCAGAGAATTTGCTAAGTCCAAATTTAATCGGGCTGAGCTCAGAGTTCGTCGAACTCAGCCCAGAGAATTTAACTAAGGGAAAAGCGTTGAAACCACTGAGATAGCTGAGAAGAATCGTTGAGACCGGTGAGAACTGTGAAAGCGGGAATCTAAGGCAAAAGGGTTGAAATCGCTGAGATAGCTTGGAAAAACCGCTGAGAATTGTGAAAGCTGGAAGCTAAGGCAAAGCGTTGAGACCACTGAGACAGCTGAGAAGAAAAACCGCTGAGACAGCTGGGAAGAAAAACCGCTAAGACAGTGGATAAACAAACTTAACGATGGAAGCTAAGGCAAATAGTGTTGAAAGCGTTGAGTATTCACTCAACTCTCTTAATGCCATTATCAAGAATTGGTTGCAATATTGGTTAAGGATAAAGGCATTGAGTGAGGATTGCTCACTCAACGCTGTCAATGCCTAGATAGACAAAAGTTTATCTAAGTGTTTTGACGTTGAGTGATGCTTACTCACTCAACACCTATTCTTTTAATGCTTGAATTTGGCTAAGTCCACAAATGTTGACATCAGCAAGTCAACATACTTAAAATTAATGGCGGGATGACTACAGTATGCGATAATTGTGACCGCAGACCTACTGTACGAAAGGTAGCGTTAAAGCAAGATTGTGTCTGCCATTAAATGTGTGACACTCAAATTGAGTCGTTGATTCAGATCAACATATAAAAGGCAAAAACAAATGGGAATTAGGGTTAACGAATTGCGAAGAACCGAGACGGTTGGACTTCATCTTCTCCGACGAGCTTGAAAGCTAAGTTCAACAGTGCGTGCTAGTAGGCAGAGATAGATAGCTGAAGCTTCTTCTAGTTCAGCAAGATTGTTCTTTGGAGAACAAGGTGGCTGATTCATCCAATTAGTAAGAGGAGATAGCTGTGTGAAGGGCAGCCAGCCTTCAACAGCAGGTGGTTGTTCTTCAGTGCAGTCGAGAAAAAGGTAGTTGTAGAAGAGGACTAATTCCTTCTACAGTAAGAGGGCTAGACTGATATCTGCTCAGTCCATCAAGGTAGACTTAGAGAGTTATCTCCGAGTCAGATGTTTCATTTAGTTCAACTTCTTGTTTAAATTCCTATAGGATTCGATTTATCTGAATGACTGAATCTAAGCTGTAGGGCCTTTTGTGCCTGAGTGTAGGTGACTAATTAATCGCTGAGGTAGGTGCCCTGTTGGGGTACTGAGGTAGGATCCAAGTGTGGATCTGAGAGTAGGGATGTCCTCCAAGCCTGAGTAGTAAGCCTTAGAGATAAGGCTAAGGTAGGTGACTATTGAGTCACTGAGCTGTAGGTGACAAGTGTGTCACTAAGTGTAGGCCTTGGAGGAGGCTGAGTGTAGGGCCTTTGATCTGAGGTAGGTGACAAGTTTTTCACTGAGTTTTAGGTGCCTGGAAGGGCACTGAGGTAGGTACCTGGAAGGGTACTGAGCTGTAGGAGTGCTGCAGCACTCTGAGAGTAGGGCCTTATGCCTGAAGCTGTAGTGCTGAGAAGCCTGAGCTGTAGGCCTTAGAGATAAGGCTGAGGTAGGTTTTTTGAGGACCACTAAGCTATAGGAGCACTGCAGATCTCTGAGGTAGGTTTCTGAAGAGAACCTGAGTGTAAGGCTAAGGGCCTGAAGTGTAAGCTCTGAGGAGCATTTTGGTGGAGTTTGTGCCTTGTCTAACCTAAGTTAGAAAGGTGGGAGGGAAAGTGGATGTACCCAGTTAGGGAACCACTATAAATACGTGTGTGTTTTGCTGTGTTGCTTGTTCTTCTTTTATATTGCAGGTACTAAGGATAAGCTCTATATCACATAGTGAGTTAAATAAGCAAAATACTTAAGAATTTTCAAAGACCTATTCACCCCCCCCCCTCTAGGTGACTAGCTAACCTTGAAGTAATAACTTTAACAAACCAAGTTGCTGACATCTTGACTAAAGCTCTCTCCCGGCCGCTATGCTACCAGTTTTTATCCAAGCTTGGTGCCTACGACTTGTACGCTGCAGCTTGCGGGGGAATGTTAGAAAAGCCTTAGTAAGGGCCCATCTAGGGGCCCATTTTCTCTCTTCTCTTTCTCTTTGTATTAGTCCCACATCTTGGATTAGGATTTCTCTCCTTCCACTTTTCCTATATAAATGTATTCATACTTGTAACTATTCATTCAAGAAGTATATACAAGATTTGAGGCCTCTCTTCACAGAATCCTTTGTTTAACTTATTCTAAAGTTGATTAAAGCTATAATACAAATGCATCTTATTTCTGGTGTGTGCAGGCAGTCTACTGCGAGGCAATAGGAATTATTGAGGAGTATCAACATTTTGTTTCTGCTTCTAACCATGGAGGAGGGAGAGATCAAGAGGCAATGTATCCACAATTTGGACAGACTTGTTCTCCTCAGGTTCTGGCATTTTCATCATTTAATGTTTTGCATTTGGTAACAAGTCTTTAATTGTTTTTGATAGATTTCAAATTGTATACTTGGAAGTATTATTATGTTCAATTCTACCATTATGGTCATTCCTCTGTTATTGTTGGAAGTGAATGAAATGTATCATCAACATGTGGAGCTTCTTTTGGGACGTGTATTGAGTTGGTTTCAAGAGAATCACATTCAGTAGTGTAAAGTATACTTGATATTGGATTAACTAGTATTTGATGTATCATATGAAACACTTGGCTTTTCTATTTATAGTGAAGTTTCATTGAAGGAAAAAGTAAAGAGAGGCGAGTAGGAAAGAAGGTTAAATTTTAATTGTTTTATATATATTGCTCCAATCAATACCCACGAGAAATTGGGTAAATATTTTTTTCCCATTTGGATTGGAAGGACAAAAGGATTGATAAATAAAATTTTCTATCTTAGACAAAGATCAAATGTTCAATCCATCACACTTTAAAATTTATAATGATCCTTTTTCTTTCATTAGGAGTAACAATTTGATTAAGTTGGCAAGTATGGTAATATATAAAAAAAATTTACAAGTGTAGAGAAGCAATCAACTAAAAATGTATGTGAGTATGAGTAATATTAAAATATTGTGAAGCATCTCTTTGAGTTCTAGTTCACCACCTAGGTTCACCCATGCAACTTCAAATGGAGCAAGCCTTATTGATGTTGTACTTACTGGCATTCCCATCTATGGCATTAATTTTGTTCATTGGTGGCAAAATGACTAAAGCTATCTGCTATTATCCTTTTGTCTAATGTTTACCTTTTACGTAATATAAGAGAATGAAATACGTTACTAAGACAATTATTCATAAACTTCATTTGATATACTTTGGTTTACCAGGTTTATGAGTCTCTTGAGCATTGTTTAGATATTGCCGAGGCAGTTCGGAGATTGAGGCTTCCACTTTTGTCTAAAGATGGAGACATTCACGAGGATGAGATAGATAAGTGGAATACAATGTGAAGGAGCTCTCTTGATAGTGCATGTAGTATTGCACTCAACTCAAGCTCAATTTCAATTGGTTACACCAGCTATGCAGATAACAATAGTATTTTGCGAAGTGTTGGCCCATCTCCCAGTATTTCTGATAATGTGGAGCTTGGATTTGGCGGAGTACCGAATTGTTTCCTTGAAGTGACACCAAGTTTCTTATGGCAACTCCAGCCACAACAGGCTAGAATGGTCGTGGTATGTTTGCTAAATGTTTTATTGTATCTATGTGGTAACAAATGTACCAACTTATTCTTCTGATTTTTTAGTTTCTTGGTTGAATTAATAGTAAAATGATGTTCTTTGCATTATCCTTGAACCGGGCAGAGTATCAGAGGTCCATTGTCTTGGAGATTGAGTCTCTGTTATAATCTAAATACGATACTTTAGCTGATATTTTCACAATGGATGACACGGGTATAACCCTAATTTTTGTTATAAATTTGTATAGTTTAGCAATAACTCTGATTAAACGCCTCTTACTTCTTACTTATCTTCAGATTCTTCTTTCATAAGTCAAATTTCAGGTGCTCGGCTCCCAGAAAGGTGAAAATTCATATCATAGTATGCTTTATTATTACATATTAGTGTCATGAAAGTTTGCCAGTTGTGCTTGTGGTCTTCCCTGTTGTCTCATAGAATTTTCAAATTTCATATCAAAATATTATGATTATTTCTGCACTCTATGGCATGTCATTGATCTGAGTGTTCTAGATGTTTGGGTGAAATCTCAGTTATCCAAGTAGCCAAAGCTTGATGTGTTGCTTGGAATGTTTGATCTGGTGGACCATTATCATTGATTTTCTACTTATTTGTGTGATATTAAGCTAATGTTTGATATCTTTCATTGTTAATATTATGATATTATCCCACATCAAGAAACTCATACTTTTGCGCATTTAGTATAAGAACTTAGGCCCCTTCAACTAGTGTCAATTGATTTTAGGTTAATACTTGGATTCTAACATAATATTAAAGTTGAACATGTTGGATGTCAAACCCGTGTTGGTTTTAATTTTAAATGTCGGATGTCAAACTCATGTTGGTTTGAGTTTTAAATGTCGGTTGTCGAACTTATTGTTGGGTACATTGCAATGTGTGCACAAGATTTGGAGAAGTCTCACATAACTCAATGATATACATCAGTTTGTATTTGATGGCATTTTGAGTTTACTTGTGTAGGATAAAGATTGCAGAGATTTTTCTAAGTACAAAAGTGTCAAGACACTTATTTAGTGTCGACACCTTTGAAAGAGTTGTGTCGAGACAAGAAGCAAGTCTGTGTCGACACACAGGACTTGTGTCGACACACAGAGTTTAAGTCGACATCAACTGTGTCGACACTCAGGACTAGTGTCGACACACTTTGACTTACTGTGCTGACAGTTATAAAGAAGCATCTATGTCGACATCTAGGACTTGGGTCGACATATGGAGAAGTTGTGTCGACACACAGGACTTGTGTCGACACATTTTAAAACAGCTATGTCGAGAACTTGATAAAAAGCTATGCCCACAATTTTCTGAAGATGTCGACAACATCAAAGAAGCTGTATCGATACTAAGAAATTGTGTCGACACACATTACATTTGTGTTGACACATTCTAAACTTATGTCTCGACACATTCAGTTGAGTTAAAAAACTGTAAGTACCAGTTCTCAAGACTGAAGACTTGACATATGTCATAATCGTCAAGGCTGTTAGATATGTCAGAACTGTCAGATGTCAGTTAACCACCGGATCAGCCGGTTGCCTGTGACAAGATCTATATAAAGAGCTGGTCTATCACAGAATAAAAAAAAGAACGAAAAACAATAAGTGTTCAAAGGAGAGAGAATAAGAAGGAGGAGAAATCACTCCAAGAAAGAATTCACAGAATTCTATACAGTAAGAAGATTCTTATTCAAAATCAGAAAAGTGGACAACATCTCATCAGATCTGTCAATGTTGGCAGATTCAATTCTGCAGGGAGGAAGAAGCTGAATCTACACCAACTTCTCAAGAAGATTCAACTTAGGTTCTTTCTTTCAAGAAGCTTTGAATAAGCTAAGTCAGGTTGAATAAGATCCATTACAACACGAATCAGAAGAAAGCAGATCTATCAAGATCTGATCAAGATTCCCTCACCCCTGTCTCTCTATCTGGGTGAAGGAAGAAATAAATCTTTAATCAATTTTCTGTAGGATCTATTTTTAGATCTTAGTGTAAGAGATTTCAATCTCTGAGTTGCAAGCCTGTAATTATAAAGGCTAATGTAGGGCTATTTTCCTGAGGTAGGAGATTAAATTCTCTAAGCTGTAGGCCTGGTAAAAAGGGCTGAGGTAGGGCTTGATTGTCTGAGTTGTAGGAGTGTGGATTCACACTGAGGTAGGGTTCTTGGGAAGAGCCTGAGTTGTAGGACTTATTGAAGTCTGAGCTGTAGGAACCAATTGGGGTTCTGAGTTATTAGATCTGAGGATCTGAGAAGGTGGAAGGAAGTTAGGACAAATATAGTATACTGCTAGATAGGAGAAGAGGGAAAGTGGATGTACCCATCAATTGGGGAAACACTATAAATCTGTGTGTATGTTGTGTTTGGTTATGCTGTGATGTGATAGCTATAGATTAATTAGATCTTCTGTGCTAGTTTTTAACTGCCTAAGTAAATAAGAATTGAATCAATTCACCCCCCTATAGGTGTTTAGTGTTTCTTGAAACCAGTTTTTTCAAGTGGTATCAGAGGGAGGTTGCTCAAAATTAGACTTAACAATCAGAGTATATCTCCAAGACAGTAATAAGATAGACAAGATGGGTTTTGGTGAAAATCACAAAGAACTGGGATCCATGAAGCTTCCCATTTGTAGAAAAGAAATATTTGAGATATGGAAAGAGAGGGTCAGATTATACATGGAAGCATCTGATCACAGAATCTACATCACAGTACTAGAAGGTCCTTTCATCCCAATGAAAACTTCTGTTCTAGATGCAAATCTAAGGACTCCAAAGAGTTATTCTGAGATGATAAAAGATGAGATCATCTTAGCAACCTTGGACAAGAGAGCACATAACATAATAGTTTGTGCAATAGATGACTCCACCTTCCAGAATTTGGTCCACTGCATAACCTCCAAGGAGATGTGAGACACTTTGATTGTCTACATGGAGGGGACTGAAGAAGTTAGGGAGTACAAAAAATCTATGCTCAATCAAGAATATGGGAGTCATTATATATCATTTGGAGTCCATATATATATAATGATTGAGCACTCACAGTCTGCTTTGCTATCATACCACTTTCAGATATTACTAAGTCATCTATGCACTCACAGTGATTCCTAGAGAGAGGGAGAGATAAGTGAAGCACTAAGGTTGCATTAAGATATAATAAATGAGATACAACTCGGGAGACAAGCTCCTGCCAAGTCTCGGATGTTTGGTGCTACAAAGAGCCATTCCCTCCAATGAGAGTCCAAAAGACTTGATCCAACAATCCCAACACACTCCTATCGTTCCCCCTTATATAAATGAAAAGGGAGCGGGGTACACCTATAAGAAAATACATTAAAGTATTAATTAGCATGATTAATTAATATTCACTATTTACTTAATACTATTAACATACAAATTATTAAATTAACATTCATTGTGGTTTCCAAAAGTGTTATCATAACTTTTCGCAATTTTCATTGGGCATGAACTTCGTGCTCTGCATGCCCTGTTGTAAATGTGAAGGAATCCACTTAGGCGCGTGCGCAACACAATTACGTCCCTTGAAAAGTGACCTTGCCCCCTAGGTCGAGTCTCCGTTTTTTCTCTAGATCATTAATAATTGTGGTGGTAGATATAATCTATGATGGGCAGTGGTTGATGGCGCTACATAATACTAGTATATATTAATGTGTCCTGGAGCACATGGTGCTTCAAAGTGGAGTGGGTGCATGCATATGCAAGAGTAATGATTGTGAAAATTAAAGTGCTTTGAGATAGAAATGTCCAGAGGAGACATGATTAGGTGCATAAAAGGTGTGAGGAGAGGTGAGTGTGGGGGATAAAGTAAAATTGCATTGGGTACCCATTTTCTACTGTGGGAAGATGGGAGAGCAAGCATGCAAGGGGTAGAGATTGAAGGAGGATTTCCATAGTTGCTGTCCTGGGTCCTGAATTTGGCGGCACCTGAGAACTCGTAACTTTGGTCATTTGAAGGCGTGGGGCTCTCAACATGAAATGTTGGGACAGGATGGACATTATGGGCCTGACTTAATGGGATAAGGAGAGGCATTGGGCTTAAGCTGCATACTTATTGCACGAAAAAGAAAGGTGGATAATTGGCGTGTGTGTTGGATGCACGGGACGAGCACTCATGGAGCACGAGGTTGCGAGTGGCGTTTGGTGATTTTGGGTTGGTAATGTTTTCTCTTTAATGTCATTGAAAGAAGTCTGACAACGTAGTGTTGTTGTCGAATATGAAAGCCCAAGTGCGACTTTGAGGTCGGTTCAGGTGCTTGTGACTGTCATCTGGTGGGTGGACCGCCGTGGTAAGCTTTCTAAACGAAGGAGGTGGGGCCAAATGACGATGTTATCTCTTTATATTTCTATTGTTGGTCTGGAACGTTCGGTTCATCATTGACAGTCAGGACGAATCTTTTCACTGCATCAGTCTGCATGTCCTGGTGCTCGTGGATGATAAGGGCTTCTAGGTTCATCCACTGTTGTTAGGGATCCGCTCCTTTCTTGTTGGACACTGAAACAATGCACTTACATAGTCGTGTCACGCGTGGTATGATAGCAGGTGTGGGCGAGGGTGACACCAAAACAATGCACTTTTCAACATAGTCACGTGGTATGATGGCAGGTGCGGGCGAGGGTGGCCATGATTTGGTTGCAGAGAATGAAGGTATCGAACATAGTGCAGGTTCTCGACAACTACAAGGCAGCGACCGAAGGGCGGCAGGTTAGACCATTGTTACAAAGAAGAAAGTTCAGTGATTGCGGTTTGGCCAGAGAGCACTCAAAACCATTCCCGAAGGGGGGGGGCAATATCACTCAAAGCACTAAGATTGCATTAAAACATAACAAAGAATATCCAACTCCGGAGAAGTTCCCGCCCACTCTCAGAGTCCTCAAAAGAGCTATACCCTCCAAAGAGAGCCCAAACGGCTATCTATCCAAGAATCCCAGCACACTCCTACTCTTCCACCTTACATAAATGAGAGAATAGGAAAAAAACTCTTTGTTATTTAATTGATACTACTAAAATACAAATTATTAGATTAACATTCAAGGTAGTTTCCAAAAGCACTCTCGTGGTTCTTTGAGATTGACTGGGCATGCATTCGACGCCCCATGTGCCCTGTCGAAAATGTGAGGGGGTCCGCTCTGGCACGCGCATAATATAAGAACTCCATGAAGTATTTTGTAGGATGAATATTTATGGATTTTCTAAGATTTAGTACTTGTGAAGGATTATTGTTGTTGTGCTAGGGCAGCGCAATGAAAAGAGAAGTTGGGTACAAAATGAGAAACCTAATCATAGTGTTGAAACTGAAACTCGGTGTCAAAAAGAGTTCGAACCCAAGAAGTGTAGCTTGCATTTACTTCTTCCGAACCAGCACACCTTACTAGACACTTAAGAACTAGGAACCGACCTTGGGATACGGCGCGGAGGTTCCACCACACACCCGGAAGGCCTTAGAGCGCTTCCCCTCCCAAGCCAAAAGCTGAACATGGCACCTTGGAGGGCACTCAAAGGAAACCGCAAACGACCTAAGGAAGAGGAAGCCAAAAATACTCGTGCCCTCCAAAGATGCCCACAAGGTCTATATATAGTTTTCTAACTTGGCTTGCAAATAACGCAATCCCGCCTTTTGGGAATGTGCCCAAATGGGTCTGCCAACAACTAAAATTCGTTGTTTGGAGGGGCTATTAGCACACCAGTTGGGGCTTTCTGGTAAATCCACTACTTGTGAGTGGTTCCTGCTTCCACCACTCGTCTGGGGTGGTGAGTGCCCGAAAAGAGGCCAACACTCGCCGCCTCAACTAGGATCGAGGGCGAGTGCAAGACCTTTTCCCCCACTTGCCTTTCTCCTAGTTTGATCTTGTGGCAAGTGTAAGACTAGGTTTCCTACTCACCCCCATACCACTAACAACTTGATCTTCCACGAGCTGAGGCCTTCTGTTCTCACTC
Source organism: Platanthera zijinensis (assembly GCA_039513925.1). Taxonomy (NCBI): domain Eukaryota; kingdom Viridiplantae; phylum Streptophyta; class Magnoliopsida; order Asparagales; family Orchidaceae; genus Platanthera; species Platanthera zijinensis. Next base: position 60,370,782 of record CM077097.1, on the reverse strand, counting down.
GCCTATTCAGCTCGCCTAGTCCTCAAGCTGCCTTATTTGACCAGGTCTTCCCCTGACGGACCCACTCGGTGAACACGAGGTTATACACAATCTCGGCTCTTTGCGAGATTGTCCCAAGCTCGGAAAGAAACGTTCAACCCCAGGTGTTCGGCGAGTGGTGGCTAATCCTGAAGGATTCTAATGGTGGGCTCCACAATATGCTATATATACATGCTAATTTAGGGGGATTAGAGAATGTAATTACCCTCCCCTCTCCTTTTCCCGACCTTGTTCACATCATGCCTCTCTCTAAGGAATTCCAAGATCGTCTCGCCAAGGTTTGGTAGCTACATTCATTAAATACTGCTGAACTCATGCACTGGCTCGCTCACCGACCCCCCAACAAGCTGTTGAAGCGCAAGTCCGTGAAAAAGTCTAAGCCTGACTTGGTGGCTAGCGAGCCCCCTCTGACTATTCTGTCTTCCACACCAGGCCCTCGGTTCACACCCCCTCCACAATACAGGTCCTAAAAATCCCATTTGCTCCTGCTATGTGAAACGGATGGCTCTGAAATCATCATCTTGGGTATGCTTGTAGGGTGACCATTCTAGAGGAGGCGCCGACATGATTCCATCCAACCAGGATGCCTCATCCTGTGGTAGCACGAGTCTCCCACTGATCCAGGGCAACCCCCTTCTCACGGTCGCACCTCCTCAGACCACCACCGATAGTCCGGTGAGAACCCTCGGTAACCTATCCCTCTTTTTGTTTCATTTTGCAGCCCAACTCACAGTGTCACTTTTCCACAGCTTCCCTCTTTCAAAATACCGGCCTAGGTTTGTTGTTGTTAAGGTCACCGACACGCGAGTCCTCACACGAGCTCACCCTTAATTCTGCCTCTGGGATGAAAGACAGCACAGACGTCCTAATTCCCCCCTCTGTTCTGATTCCTGATCCTGGCTCATTCCGACTGGGCCATGGAAAGGTACACGCCATCTCTCTTGACCTACCCCTCCAAGGGCAACCAAGTTTGTCTTGCCAACCCACCACCAGTGGGCCTCCACTTTGCACGGTTTGTTGAAACACTCCCCACTTTTCCATGTTCTGAGATAGCCTTTTAAAATTTCAATTATCTCAGGTCTTCCTGGGAGCTCCGAAGCTGAAGAATCTTTCGAGCAGGAGTTCTTCTCGCCTCCCCCTTCTCCCAAATCGCTCAAAGATTTTCTAGGCAACCCGAGTAACCCCGCCTAAATGAAGAGGCGAATGACACAGGTCCTCAAGAAGTATGGGTTCATGCTGCGAGAAATTTAGGAGGAGAGGGTCGCCGAAGAGCAGCGACTGCATGATCTCGAACAGGGTTACGCGAGGCTGGCTAACGAGGTGAGGCAAGGAACGGTAGGCGAGATGACCTCCCCCGGGCCTCTCATTGACCGTTGTGAGGAGAACATGCGCCTCGTGCATCGGGATATCGAGACGGTCCGCGAGTTCAATAATTTTCGCCGACCGCCGGGGACGGGGCCCAAGGTCGGGGAAGATGGAATTGACTCCTATTTTGAGCCTACCAGTGCTCGCCCTCTAGTTTCCCACGGTCTTTCTTTTGTCACTGTTGATTTTCTACTTTCTTGCGCTTGAGAACATTCCCAGAACTGGTTCATGTAATAATTAATGTAGTAGTTGACGTAATAATTGACATTTGTCTGTTTCGCGCGAGTGCAGAGTCTTAAATCACCGAGTTGATGTTCTGTGATTCGAATTCTCGCTCAGCTCGCTCGATGGTAGGATAGGTCTCGGAGGGTCGATGTCTAGGTTAGCGGGTGGTCATGAGTGGATGACCCACGTCACCCTGGCTCTTTTATTATATATATATATTCTATAAATAGGACCCTTCACCTACTCTTTCTCATCGCATTTATTGTCCTTGTACCTCCTTGGACCCTAACTTCTCGCCCTCAACACCCGCTCATTAGGTTTCATAGAGATGGTAAGACGAGAGTTGATGCGGACGAAAGGTCGAAATGTGTGAGATAGTTTGCCGAGTTCCATTTCTTCGATGGGAACTTGTCAAAGGAGAAGCATCTTGCCTTCGTGGCTGATAATGTCACTCCCGGGTTCATTGCTCGCCGACCGAAAAGGGGCGAGATGATAAATATGTTCCTTGAAGACGAACTCGCCTTCCCCATCTCTCATTTTCAGGTGGGGCTGCGAATTCCTCTCTAGATAGAGGTTCGTCAAGTCCTGAAGTTCTTCGGGGCCGTCCCGCACAACTCAACCCCAACGCAATCGTCATGTTGGTGGCCTTCATGAGATTCCTCCGCAAGGAGCAGATCGAGTTCAACCTCACTGTATTCCGAAAGCTCTTCATTTATCGGGCCACCAACAATGGCGTCTCTTTCTTCGTCGGCTCGCAGTTCAAGGTGCGCGAGACCTCCAACAAAAATCACCACTGGGTTACAAAATTCGTCTTCATAAAGGGGGACCTCGGAAACATCCCCTACTCGCCCATTAAGCGGAACGAGGATACTTACCGAGCACCAGCAGTATCGGGCAACGATGCCAACCTCCACCAATTCTTCCTCCACAAGGACTTCGGGGTCGCCTTCTTGAGAAGGGCCTCGACCTGCTCCCTCCAATTCTCCCGGGTAAAGTTACGCTTCTTTTCTCTCTTCGTTCCAATCTCGCTGGTGACGAATGTTCTTTCGATAACGCTGAGTTATTTTCTGAAGGGGAGAGATTGATCCCTCAACACCCGCTCATTAAGTTCTGCCAATTCTTTTGGCGCCACACGGTATGGTTAGCGGGCCACAAGTTTCTCACCTGGCACCAACTCAATAGAGAAATCAATCTCACGCTGGGGTGGAAACCCAGGTAGATCCTTTGGAAAGACATCTGCGAACTGTGATACTACAAGAACGTCACCTATACTTGGCTTTGGCTCAACAGCCTCCAATAGCGAGAAGAACATTTTTGCGCCTTTCTGAACTGCTTTAACTACTTGAATGACATATATCAACATCTCGCCCACTCCTCACATACCCGCGAATTTCATTGCACGTTCAGTATTTTGCCCCAGTAGGACTTCCTTAGAGTTGCAATCAATGTAGGCACGCTGCTCCGAGAGCCAGTCCATGCCAAATATCACATCGAACTCGGAGATCGGCAGTACAGCTGCTTTCAAGCCAAAATCATGGCTTCCTATCCGCACCTCAACACTGCAAGCTCTATCCGCGCGCATCAAGCACCCGTTTGGGAGCAATACATTCACTCCATCTATCGGTATCACCGAAGGCACTCCGATATGCTTAACGAAGTCCTAAGATAGAAAAGAATGATACGCTCCCGTATCGAACAGTGCACTCACCGGATAGCCCGATATCAGGTCAAAGCCTAATTATAAACAATTGATAAACAAGTAACGTCCAAGGTACTAAGTATGGAAAACAGTATAACTGAATCTAAAATCATAACTTTTACAACGTCGCTCTATTTTATGGCCTTCTGTTGGCCAAGATTATACACTCGGGGTTGTACGTGGGATGTAGAGGATTCCACCACTGTCTTTCCCTTTTCCGCATACGTCGCACCCGTCTTCTTTTCCTATTTCGGAGGGCCACTCCGACAATCACGAGTCAAATGTCCCACTTTTCCACATGTATAACATGTACGAGGGTCTCTTCCAGTAGTTTCTCCCAAAGTAAATGTAGAAGGAGCTGGTGCAGAAGTTTTTGGCTTCTTGTTCCAGCATTTGTACCCAGTCTTAGAAGAACTAGGTGTTTTGAACTCTGGCTTCTTCACCGCCCAATCATGCTTATGCTGCACGCGTTTCATATCCAGCTCCAAGGAATGGGTTGAATTGACCAAGGTAAGGAAACCCTGTGTCAACAGTCCTGAAATAAGAAACCGCAAGTCATCTCGCAGCACTTCATGGAACTGAGTCATCTTTCGCTCGTCATCAGCAAGTGTTAAGCCTGCATAACGTCCTAACCTCGTGAACTCATGTAAATAGTCGTCCACCAACCTTTCACCTTGAGTTAACCTTTGGAACTGGCGTTCCATTGCAATCCGCTGCGCAGATGGAATGTATCTTGCTAAGAAACACCTTGAGAACTCTTCCATCAAGATCTCGTACAATGGCCGAAAAGTAAACTAGTGCAACTCTAATTCTTACCACCAAAGCCTCGCTCAGCCTTCAAGTAAGAAGGTCATGATCGAAACCTTTTGCCACTCCGCTATCTCTGTTGCCTCCAAGATTTGCTTCACTCTTGAAAGCCAATCCTCGGCTTGTGTCCGGGTTCTAATACCCGTGAACATCGGCAGATTGAAACTTATTACGTGTTTCAACTGCCCTTCCGTCGCCCGCCTTGCGGTTACTGGCTCACCGACCACTTGTTTCACCGCCACTTGTTTACCCACGCCAACTGGTTCCTGTTCCACGGTAGGATTAGGAGGTTGCCTCTGACCCCCCAATTGCATATTCAGTATCGCGACGACGGCTTCCGCAATCAACCATATTATTTTAGCAGACGGGAGAGGTGTTTGCCCCTCATTTGGCGCATTGCTCTCCGCTGAGCGTTGGGGTTCTTGACGCCCTGCACAACTTCTAGGCGCCTACATTCGTGAAACACAGAGTTTAGCAACCAAAACTATTGCCAAAACCAATCATAGGAACATGCAAGTTCCTCAAACATGTGTATTTTCATTCCTAAATGGACATTCAAGGGTTCATTTCTATTATAATGGTAGCGCATATACACGTGCTCACCACCCCTTAAAACTAATTCGACCACGAATTCGATAAGGAAGACCGTGAACGGAATCTGATACCAATTTTGTAACGCCCCCCATCCGTCGTATAGCATATGACAGAAGGTATGGCCGGGGCCCGACGCCATATACTACAGACAGCTAAGGAGATTACATATTGTTTCCAAATCCAAGTTCAGCTAAGAACGTACCCTTACTCAGAGCATTCTAGTGGAAGTAAATTACTTTATGAACCCAAACATGAATAAGAATGTCCACTACATAACAGGAATGACATATATAAATATATACAACACATGTTCAGCTTTAAAGACTTATTACACTGTTCTCTTTATTATAGATGATTTCATACTTCAGCACGCAGGCCGGCTATACATGAAAACAAAAAATTGTTCGCTTTTGGGCCTTCAAGGGCACTCCAATCGCAACACATGGGCTTCAGCACGCTACTTTCCACTTGGATTTCCAACACCTGCACAAAAAAGGGCCCACAAAGACGTGGCAAACAAAGCAACGGTCAGCATTTTTGCTGACCCGTTTATAACGATCCCACCCCTTACTCGGGGCGGCATTTCTCCATCCCTGCAAACAAGGCAGCATATATATACCGTGGCATTTCAAATGTGCACTTTTAGCACCATTCACCACATTACAGACGTAAGAACTGCGGCCTCACTCCCCGTTCACTCAGGGCACATTCTCGGTATACCATACTTCCCGCGTACCACCACCGTTTAGATGTCCATGACATAACAGTCAACATTGAGCGTTTATAGTCTTTATGGCACACAACCTAAGACTTTAGCCTTTCCGGCCCATGACCTAAGATTCTCATTATGTGATTCTCATGACGCCATATACTTTAGGCATACGAATGAGACAACCATAACGCGGATACAATTCAGCTTTGCCCATGCTCAATTCGCCACCATCACAAGCTGGGTGACGCTGGTCAGCTTCCCCTTGTCCGTCCGGCTCTCTGGTGCTTGGCATTCCAGCCTACAACTCTCAAAGTGCTCTCATGGCCGCTAAGTTGGCCTCCACGACGCAACTTCATATGCTGTGCTAACCTTACGGCTCCGTACCAATCCAGGCTGGCTCTCATGACCACCATCGCTGGGTTTATACAACTCTCAACTTTCTCATACATTGACCCCCAGGTCTCAAGGAGACAGGTCAACCAATCAAATAGATCACTGGGAGCTATCGCCCGCGACACTCACTGTCGCCCGGCGACATCACCAATTCCCAGAAATTGTGATCCCTTATAAGTATTTCCTGGAGATGTTTCCAGTACTTTCATGCAGCATCCTGCACACCTCTAGACCCCGAATTTCACACGTTCATCTACATGTATATCCACAGAGTCTTCTCCTGTACGCAAAGCATATAAACATCACCAATCCAGACTAACCCGTACGGATGAGCTTCACACAACATGCCTATTCCGTACATTACATTTCCGAATCTAATGCAATATTAACCACGGGGATCATACCGATCTACCCAAAGGAATCCACCCTTTCTTCAGCTTTTGGTGAGGGGATCCATGCAAGTATGCATATTGAGGACTTCACTTGTCCGGGAGATACTCGTTACCCTTGTAGTTTTCCTCGGAGCCATGTCAAAGCTTTCTGTGTGGATGGAAGTGAGCGCCTCACTTTCCCCTTTGCAGATCTAGCTCCGGATACTGCTTTCGCTTAGGGAATCTCCTTCAACACCTTCACAAAGCTCAACCAAAATCCATAGCTCCAGTCCCTTAGTTATTTTCTCAAGAACTTGGATGACATGAAGAGAGAGAGTTAGAAGGAAATAATGATTTCCTCTTTCCATACCCCTCAGCATAACTGGTTCGGGTTTAAACCCAGCCACACGATCAAACCATCCAAAGAACGCAATAGCCTGGATTTGAGTTGAAACGATCAACTTTATCACTATCGTTGGTGACATCAACTGTCGCCCGACGATATCGATTTAACTACCTATGACTCGTATCATCCACCGCTTAATGACCGCTTAACAACCACTTGACATGTGTCCATTGCCACGTCATACTGTCGCCGACGACATTCACTGTCGCCATCAGGCGATACCTATTTCGACAATTCGTCAAACTCGAGAACTCCATTCAACGTTCGGCAAACTCGATAAAAAAACACTGTCGCCGCCCGGCGACACCCACTGTCTCCCGCGACAGCAAGTCACTCAACGCCCCAAGCTATCAAGAGCATTGATTCCACTCAACGCTTCATGGCATTGAGAGAGCTTAGTCCACTCAACACTTTAACGCTGTCGTCAACCGGCGATACCCACTATCGCTCAGCAATAGTGGCAATACTTGTGCTGTCAAATTTCGGGTATTACAAATGAAATTTATCATCAACATGTGGAGCTTATTTTGGGACATGTATTGAGTTGGTTTCAAGAGAATCACATTCAGTAGTGCAAAGTATAATTGATATTGGATTAACTAGTACTTTCTGTATCAGATGAAACACTTGGCTTTTCTATTTATAGTGAAGTTTCATTGAAGGAAAAATAAAGAGAGGCGAGTAGGAAAGAAGGTTAAATTGAATTGTTTTATATATATTGCTCCAATCAATACCCAAGAGAAATTGGGTAAATATTTTTTTTCCAGTTGGATTGGAAGGACAAAAGGATTAATAGATAAAATTTTCTATCTTAGACAAAGATCAAATGTTCAATCCATCACGCTTCAAAATTTATAATGATCCTTTTTCTTTCATTAGGAGTAACAATTTGATTAAGTTGGCAAGTATGGTAATATATAAAAAATTATACAAGTGTAGAGAAACAATGAACTAAAAATGTATGTTAATATTAGTAATATTAAAATATTGTGAAGCATCTCCTTGAGTTCTAGTTCACCATCTAGGTTCATCCATGCAACATCAAATGGAGCAAGCCTTATTGATGTTGTACTTACTGGCATTCCCATCTATGGCATTAATTTTGTTTGTTGGTGGCAAAATGACTAAGGCTCCGTTTGGGGGGGGGGGCTTATTTTTACCGGTCAAGCGATTACGATCCCATGTATCGGACCATAATTATGATCCGATACATGCGGTTGTAACCGCTTGACCGGTGAAAATAAGCCCCCCCCCCCCAAACGGAGCCTAAAGCTGTCTGCTATTCTCCTTATGTCTAATGTTTACATACTATACAAGAATGAAACGCGTTACTAAGAAAATTATTGTGCAAGTAGTATTGCACTCAGCTCAAGCTCAATTTCAATTGGTTACACCAACTATGCAGATAACAATAGTATTTCGCGAAGTGTTGGCCCATCTCCCATTGTTTCTGATAATGTGGAGCTTAGAGTTGGCGGAGTACCGAATTGTTTCCTTGGAGTGACACCAAGTTTCTTATGGAAACTCCAGCCATAATTGGCTAGCATGGTCGTGGTATGCTTGCTAAATGTTTAATTGTATCTACGTGGTAACAAATGTACTAGCTATTCTTCTGATTTTTTTGGTTTATAGGTTGAATTAACAGTTAAATAATGTTCTTTGCATTATCCTAGAACCGGGCAGAGTATCAGAGGTCCATTGTCCTGGAGATTGAGTCTCGGTTAGAAGCTAAATGTGATACTTTAGCTGATATTTTCACATTGGATGGCACGGGTATAACCCTAATTTATGTTATAAAAGTGTATAGTTTAGCAATAACTCTGATTCAACATCTCTTATTTCTTACTTATCTTTAGATTCTTCTTCAATAAGTCAAATTTCAGGTGCTCGGCTCCCAGAAAGGTGAAAATTCATATCATAGCATGCTTTATTATTACTTATTAGTGTTATGAAAGTTTGCCAGTTGTGCTTGTGGTCTTCCTGTTGTCTCATAGAATTTTCAAATTTCATATCAAAATATTTTGATTATTTCTGCAATCTATCGCACGTCATTGATCTGAGTGTTCTATATGTTTGGGTGAAATATCAGTTATCCAAGTAGCCAAAGCTTGATGTGTTGCTTGTAATGTTTGATCTGGTGGACCATTGTCATTGATTTTCTACTTATTTGTGTGATATTAAGATAATGTTTGATATCTTTCGTTGTTAATATTATGATATTATCCCACATCAAGAAACTCATAGTTTTGCGCATTTAGTATAAGAACTTAGGCCCCTCCAACTACTGTCAATTGATTTTAGGTTAATACTTGGATTCTAACATAATATTAAAGTTGCAAATGTTGGATGTCTAACCCTTGTTGGTTTGAATTTTAAATATCGGATGTCGAACTCATGTTGTTTTGAGTTTTAAATGTCAGATGTCGAACTTATGTTGGTTTGAGTTTTAAATGTCAGATGTCGAGCTCATGTTTGTTTGACTTTTAAATGTCGGATATCGGATTGTGAGGGATATATCTGGGACATTTCAAAATGTCGAATTTTAATATTATAATTATATATATACATAATGTTAACATAATTTAAATTTGTAGCGTTGTTTTGCTACTTTTCAAGGTTGACATTCCTGTCACCTAACAATGTACATACAACTCGATAAAATGTCATTTTCACTATGCATAAAGATGCATCAATCTCCTGATGTTTCATGTGGGTATTTGGATTCAACATCTTAAGAACTTTAAATTCATATTAATGTCGTCAATCTTTAATTCTTTATGTTCAAATTCACTGTATTTTCCTCTTTAGTATACAAATTGATAGATATCGGTATTCTTGAGCAGTACACACATCAAGATCCGCCCGAAGTCGATTTTATTACGGATAGTAATATGTTATATGATGATGATCGGAGCTCCTAAATGCGATCAATATTTTGTCTTTTTCCCCTCATTTTTTAATTGTATTTTTTCTAAATCTAATTTAGATTGATTATCAGATTACTGAGGTTGTTCATCACACTTAACCTAAGTTTAAGTGCCTCAAATTTGAGTGGGGACGTATTGATTAGGGCTTCGAGCATATTATGGATTTCTGAATCTCTGTGTCACTGCTCTTGATACCGAAGTCGAGAGTTGCTGTTTATAACCTAAATCTAAGTCCCCGATGTTGATTCAATCATTCGCTTTGGCATGAAGCTAATACCTCCATCGTCAGTTACATTCCAATCCCCCCAATCCCCACCCACTATTGCCTCTTCCTTTAGAGCTCTTGTTAACTTTAGACACTACCTCCTACCCTTCTCCTACCACTGCTACTACCCTTCTCCTACCATTGCTACTACCCTTATCCTACCACTTCTACTAGACGAGCCTTCCAATGAACACTCCACTTCCCCTAGCCCCCACCAGTGTTCTAGAGCTCTCAACTAGTGGTATTAACCTCCTCCATCCTTATTCTTAATGTTAACTACCACCCACACCCACCCATTTTGTGTTGAAATGTGAAACAGCGATCCAGCCAGAGAAACGGCTCATCAATGCTCAGGACCTTTGGAACTGTACAACAATGGCGGAAGACGAAGAGAAGCCAGACTTAATTGCAGAAGAACTCAAGAATTAGTTAGGAGATGATCTAATTAATGAGTGTATTAACCTCTATATATGCCTACAACTTATCTGAGAGTATGTATCAGAAAAATCTTCTAGCCATTTTTCAATGAATGAATGAAGTTTCCTCTTTCACTGTTCGTCTTCTTCACGTGGAACCACCAAATGTCTTTCTCTCTTTTATCTAATAGTGGTATCAGAGCCTTGCGAGGTATCTGAACTTTGTACCTTTTATTGATCAAATGGCTTCATCATCTACCACTCCCCCTTCGTTTCCTCACGCCGCCACTCCCATATTCAATGGCAACCTGTATGATCAGTGGGCAATCAAAATGGAGACGCTGTTCGAGTTCCAGGACCTCTGGCAAATCGTCAGTCATGGGCCTCAGTATTCTGAGAAGGCACAAGCTGGTAAATCAGCACAAATGACCAAGGGAGGCAAAACGAAGAACTCTCTGGCGTTGTTGATCATCCAACAAGCCGTTTCCCCTTCCATTTTCCCACGAATCATGAACACTAAAATTGCAAAGGATGCTTGAGATATCCTAAAGGAAATCTATCAAGGAGATAAGAAAGTTATCCATATTCGTCGACAGAACCTGCGTCGACAGTTTGACGATATAAACATGAAGGAGAATGAGGTAATATTCGATTACTTGTCCCGTATTACTACTATTACCAACCAGTTGAGCACTCTTGGAGCCCTAATACCAGACCAAGAAATTGTTCTCAAGATCCTTCGAAGCCTTCCCAGATCATATGAACATGCTGCAGCTGCGATCGAGGAAAGTAATGACCTTGACAACCTTTATGTTGGTGTGTTGATTGGAAAGATACAATCACATGAAGAAAGATTCAAGTGGCATTCATCTCCCTTGGATCAAGCCCTCCAAATGAAAATGCAGCTTGGTCGGGGAAATCAAGGAGGTAAATTTATTAAACAAAAGCAAGGTTAGAAAAATACCCAAACAAATCAAAATATGTGGCACAACAAAAATAAAGCACCTAAAACTACAGCAGGCACAAGAAATTTGTTCGGTGTGCTGTGCAAGAAAACAAACCATGAGGCAGCAAAATGCTATCACAGGTGCAAACGCTGCAAGAAGCCTACACATTTTGACAGAGACTGCTGGTTTAAGGTGAAACAAGAAGCAAAATTCACAGAGGAAGTAGAAGAAGAAAAGATGTTGATGTCTTTCAACCAACTTTCTGATAAAGAAGAGAGTGGCACTTCCTGGTTCATTGATTCAGGATGTTCATCACATATGACTAATGATAGATCAAATTTTTAGACCTTCAATGACACTTATAAATCCCTTGTGTTTCTTGGAGATTGAAATACAAATAAGATAGAGGGAAAAGGAACTATCCTAGCAACATTTCAGAATGGACACAGTGCAGAACTAAAAGGGGTGCACTTTGTGCCTAATCTGGCTCAGAATATCCTTAGTGTGGGGCAGCTGGCTAAGGAGGGTTATCAAATATCTTTCAAGGATTGCATTTGCACCATTACAAACAACAAAAGCCAAGTCATCACATATGCTGAAATAACCAAGAATAGAGTCTATCATGTGTCTCTAAGTGTCCAAAAGAACACAACTCTAGCTACTCAAACAGAGCACCATGACATCATTGATCATTGGCACCATCGACTTGGGCACCTGAACTATAATGCCATGAAAACTCTGTTTGAAAACCAGCTGGCAATTGGAGTACCTGCCCTTACAATTCCTCATCGCCAGTGTGGTGATTGTGCATCTGGGAAGTCTCATCGACAGCCCTTCAAGACTACCTTGCATAGATCCCCTCAGGTCCTGGACTTAATTCACATGGACCTATAAGGACCATCAACAGAAGAATCATTTGGAGGTAAGAAATACTTTTTGCTGCTCGTCGATGACCATTCCAGGTATATATGGATCTATTTCCTCTCCTCAAAATCTGAAGCTTTCTCAATTTTCTGTGACTTTAAAAATGAATGGGAAAAGAAACTAGAGAAGAGAATAAAAGCCATACGTAGTGACAATGGTGGGGAATTTATCACCCATGCATTTGAACACTTTTGCTGTTTTCATGGGATTCATCATGAAAGAACTGTGCCCGGGACACCTCAACAGAATGGGGTTGTCGAAAGAAGAAATAGGACTGTGGTAGAAATGGCAAGGACAATTCTTATACACAAGCAATTGCCCAAGAAGTTCTGGGCAGAGACAGCAAACACTGCCATTCATATTTTGAATCGATCACGAACTAAAGCATTGAAGTCATGCACTCCATATGAAGTTCTACATCATCACAAACCCACTCTGGAGCATCTACGGACCTTTGGGTGTGTGGCCTATGCACATCAGATGAAAGAGAAGAGAGATAAGCTTGATCCAACTAGCATACAATGTATATTCCTTGGATACAGTTCAAGCAACAAAGGGTACCGGCTGTTTGATCCAAAGGAAGGTAAATTCTTTATGTCAAGAGATGTAAATTTCTTTGAAGAAGGGTCATGGGACTGAGGCTCAGATAAAGGAGGCAATTCAACTACCAATTGTGCTCCGGTTAATCTCATCCCACCAATGAAATCCATCCAGTAAACACAAATTGAAGATGAAACAGGATTCATCACAGAACCGAGCTCTCCTCTGGAATCATCAACGCCCATCAAAATGAGATCTCTACAGAACATTTATGATAGAGCACCTCTAGTCATGTTTCTCTCTACCCCCTCTACCTTCCAAGAAGCCTCTCAAAACAGGAATTGTAAGTTAGCCATGGACGAGGAAATTAGACTTGTTGAGCTAAACAAAACATGGAGCTTGGTCAAGGACTCATCATAAGCCTGTAATAGGATTGAAGTGGGTATATAAATTAAAAAGCAATGAAGTAGGAGAAGTTGTCAAACACAAGGCACGAATTGTGGCTAAGGGGTACAGTCAACAGCCAGGGAGGGACTTTGAGGAGACTTATGCCCCAGTGGCAAGGATGAGCACAATCCGGCTACTAATTGCAATTGCTGTAAATAATACCTACCCTATTTACCAACTGGATGTTTAATCGGCCTTCCTCAATGGAACATTGGCTGAGGAAGTATACGTCGAACAACCAGAAGGATATGAGAAAGAAGTAGGAAGAGACATGGTGTATCGTTTGCACAAAGCTCTCTACAGCCTGAAGCAGGCCCCTAGGGCGTGGCATGATAATATTTCTGGCTACCTGCAAGATGAAAGCTTCATCACCAGCAAGTATGAGTCCACATTATTCCTAAATAAGGATGATAAAGGCAAGAAAATCTTCATCTCACTTTATGTAGACGACCTGATTATCACAGGAGACTCTACCACTCTAATTGAGTCCTTCAGAAGTAAAATAAAGAAGAAATATGAGATGACAGACATTGGATTAATGAAGTACTTCCTGGGCATACAAATCCGTCAACTGCAAGGATCAATGTTCCTCTCACAAGAAGCTTATGCCAGTGAACTACTCCGTAAGTACAAAATGGAACACTGCAACCCCTGTGTAACCCCAATTTGCAAAGATGAAAAACTAAAGAAGAGGGAAGATGGAGAAGTTGAGATTGATGAAAAGATATATAGAAGTTTGGTTGGCTCACTTATATACCTCACATGTACTCGGCCTGACATCGAGCATGCTGTGAATCAGGTGGCTAGATATGTGAGTTCTCCCTCTAAACAACATTTCAATGCTGCCAAGAGAATACTCCGATACATACAAGGGACTAAGAGTTATGGAATTCACTATAAACAGAGTTGTGAATCCACTCTGACGGGATATTGTGATGTAGATTGAGGAGGTTCGCTGGATGATGGAAGAAGCATGACAGGCTACGTATTCTACTACGGCGAGTCCCCAATTTCCTGGAAATCTCGCAAACAACCCTCCGTTTCCTTGACAACCACGGAGGCGGAATACATGCCAATCAACTCCGCCGTCTGTGAAGGGATTTGGCTACAGAGGCTTATATGCGAGCTCCTGGAAGTAGGAAAGAAGGAGTTTACCATCTATTGTGACAATGCATCTGCAATCGCTATTTCTAATAACCCTGTCCTGCACAATAGAAGTAAAAACTTTAATATCCGTTTTCATTTCATCAGAGAGCAGATCGAGAAGAAAGAGGTAAGATTGATCCACTGCCCATCAGAAGCGCAACGCGCTGATGCCCTCACCAAACCGCTGGGAAGAACACAATTCTTAAACATGCGACTTAACCTAAAAGTTGAACCACCTCTGGTTCAAGGGAGGGTGTTGAAATGTGAACCAGCGGTCCAGCCAGAGAAACGGCTCATCAATGCTCAGGACCTTTGGAACTGTACAACCATGGCGAAAGACGAAGAGAAGCCAGACTTAATTGCAGAAGAACTCAAGAATTAGTTAGGAGATGATCTAATTAATGAGTGTATTAACCTCTATATATGCCTACAACTTATCTGAGAGTATGTATCAGAAAAATCTTCTAGCCATTTTTCAATGAATGAATGAAGTTTCCTCTTTCACTGTTCGTCTTCTTCACGTGGAACCACCAAATGTCTTTCTCTCTTTTATTTAACATTTTGCAAAGAGTTAACCCCATTGAACCCTAGCCCTTCTAGTCTCCTTCCACCGACCCCATCCATCTCCAACTACCTTTCCCCAACACTATCATTCGAAAATAATGTTGGAAATTCCTCTCCCACAAACACCCCTAATTCCACAAAACCTCAAAATTTCCATATCGATTCTCATGCAACCGCTCAATACCACATGCGCCTGCGATTGCCCAATCCCATCTGTTATATCCTTCCCACATCAGAGATGATACTATGTGTTTTGTATTTAGGGTCATGTTTTCTTAACATTGTACAAGTATTATTTGTATCCCTTGAAAATATCAACTGTTAGTTCAGCTATATTTTAGTACTTGTAGGGTTTATTCACTTTGATATTTAAAATCCGACACTTTCATTAGTATGCAATTATTATGTTTATCAATATTTGAATTACTTATAACCATTTTTGATTAATTGCACAAATTTTAAAATCCTTTTATTTAATTAATTGTGCATCATTGGACACTTCACATGTTAGTTCATATAAATGTAATGCATTAGTTTTATGCAAGGTTGTAGATGTCGGATATTGGGGACATGTTGGTTTAGGTTTTTCATGTCAATTTTAATATGTCGGGGAATATATCAGGGATATTTTGGGGATATTTCAGGGATATTTCGTATATTGGGTTTTAATATTTAATTATTTATATGAGTAATCATTTATAAATTTAATCCTTTTCTTATTTATATATATTAATATATTGATTATTTTATATTTATTGAATTCTTAAATTTATGAAACTAATATAAGCATTATGCGTTGCACTAGTAATAACGGTATAACACGTGAAATAAAACAAGTGCAAACAAAATATTGGGAAGTTGTCGATAATAATGAAAGATAATGAACATTTAGTCCATTATTCAAAGATCGTGCATAATTAAACTCGATGACGAACTTGAGCAAAGAAAAAAGTTAGAGGAAGGGAAAAAACAACCTAAACAATGAAATAATTTTGGTCAATTATCTATTAGACCATAGACACTAATTAAAATAAATTGAAAAAGATCTGTCGATAAATGTCGGGATATATCGGCCGATATTTTGACGAATATATTGGTTAATAACAGACATATCAGATGACAGATGATATATTCCAAAACGATATTTTGCAAAAAAAATCTGAAACATATCGTTTTATCCATGATACCTTTATGTTGGCTGATACAGTCATGTCGGAGGATATCCACAACAGTGGTTTAAATTTATTCATTTGCATTTCTTATGTACCGCCCTATATCATTTTTTGGTTTTATGGTCCGGGTTAAGTTAATCATTGAAGAAATTGAACAGGATGAGGCACTTTTGTTAGAGGATGTTTACTCCATGGATAGAAAGTTTGAAGAACACTTCAATGTACATTCATGAGATATTATTTTTGTTCCTTCATTTTCTTTCCACATGACTTATCTTTGATAGCACATCCTAGAGCAAATACTGGAGGTACTTACTAAGTTTATTAAGGACCTAAAGTTGCAGCATCAACATGAATATGTAAGTGTATTAACTTATGTGACTAAAAATCTCTGCAGTAAATCTCCTGTAGCTTTTGCATGTACCTCCACTACTATTCCTTTCACATTTTACTGTGTGATAGGGTGAAGTGAGGAAAAATTGGCTTTGTAAACGGTGCCAAACAATGAATGCCAAATTGAGGTTATTGGATTATACCATCTCGTTGGTGAATATTTTTCATCAGCTGAAACTGCCCTGTCGTCTTTATGTTTTCCTTTATTGATATTGTGTATACTTAAATTATATTAATGTGCATGAGTAGGTTTCCTTATTGTAATTGCATACTGTGTTCCATGACAATGGTGAGTGAAGATGCTAGGCATTCAAAAGTTTGGTGATTACGGTCGGGGATGAGAGCACTCACAGTGATTCCCAGAGAGAGGGAGAGATAAGTGAAGCACTAAGGTTGCATTAAGATATAATAAATAAGATACAATTCGGGAGACAATCTCCTGCCAAGTCTCGGATGTTGGGTGCTCCAAAGAGCCATTCCCTCCATAGAGAGTCCAAAAGACTTGATCCAAGAATCCCAACACACCCCTATCCTTCCCCCTTATATAGATGAAAAGGGAGCAGGGTACACCTATAAGAAAATACATTAAAGTATTAATTAGCATGATTAATTAATTTTCACTATTTACTTAATACTATTAACATACAAATTATTAAATTAACATTCATCGTGGTTTCCAAAATCATAACTTTTCGCAATTGTCATCGGGCATGAACTCCGTGCTTTGCATGCCCTATTGTAAATGCAAAGGAATCCACGTAGGCGTGTGCGCAACACAATTCTGCCCTTGAAAAGTGACTTTGCCCCCTAGGTCGAGTCTCCATTTTTTCTCTTGATCTTTAATAATTGCGGTGGTAGATATAATCTGTGATGTGCAGTGGTTGATGGCGCTACATAATACTAGTATATGTTGATGGGTCCTGGAGCACATGGTGTTTCGAAGTGGAGTGGGTGCATGCATATGCGAGAGAAATGATTGTGAAAATTGAAGTGCTTTGAGATAGACATGTCCAGGAGGAGACATGATTAGGTGTATAAAAGGTGTGAGGAGAGGTGAGTGTGGGGGAATAAAGGAAAATTGCATTGGGTACCCGTTTTCTGCTGTAAGAAGATGGGAGAGCAGGCATGCAAGGGTTAGAGATTGAAGGAGGATTTCCATTGTTGCTTGCCTGGGTCCCGAATTTGGCGGCACCTGAGAACTCGTAATTTTGGTCGTTTGGAGGCATGGGGCTCTCAACTTGAAATGTTGGGATGGGATGGACTTATGGGGATGACTTAATGGGATAGGGGGAGGCGTTGGGCTGAAGCTGCATGCTTATTTCATGAAAAAGAAGGGTGGATAATTGGCGTGAGTGTTGGATGCACGGGACGAGCACTCATGGAGGACGAGGTTGCGAGTGGCATTTGGTGTTAGTGGGTTTGTAATGTTTTCTCTTCAATGTCAGTGAAAGAAGACCGTCAACGTAGTGTTGTTGTCGAATATGAAAGCCCAAAGTGAGACTTTAAGGTCGGTTCAGGTGCTCGTGACTGTCATCTGGTGGGTGGACTGCTGTGGTGAGCTTGCTAAACGACGGAGGTGGTGCCGAATGACGATGTTATCTCTTTAATTGTCCATTGTTGGTCCGGCACGTATGGTTCATAATTGACAGTCAGGATGAATCCTTTTACTGTGTAAGTCCGCACGTCCAGGTGCTCGTGGATGACAGGAGTTTCTAGGGTCATCCTCTGTTGTTAGGGATCCTCTCCTTTCTTGTCGGACACTGAAACAATGCACTTATATAGTCGTGTCGCGTGTGGTATGATAGCAGGTGCAGGCGAGGGTGACACCGAAACAATACGCTTTTCAACATAGTCGCGTGGTATGATGGCAGGTGCGGGCGAGGGTGGCCATGATTTGGTTGCAGAGAATGAAGGTGTCGAACATAGTGTAGGTTCTCGACAATTGCAAGGCAGTGACTGAAGGGCGTCAGACCATTATTACGAAGTAGAAAGTTCAGTGATTGCGGTTGGTCCAGAGAGCACTCAAAACCGTTCCCGAAGGGAGGGTAATATCACTCAAATCACTAAGATTGCATTAAAACATAACAAAGAATATCCAACTCGAGAGAAGTTCCTGCCCACTCTCAGAGTCCTCAAAAGAGCTATACCCTCCAAAGAGAGCCCAAACGGCTATCTATCCAAGAATCCCAGCACACTCCTACTCTTCCACCTTACATAAATGAGAGAATAGGAAAAATTCTCTTTGTTATTTAATTGATACAATTAAAATACAAATTATTAGATTAACATTCAAGGAAGTTTCCAAAAGCACTCTCGTGGTTCTTCGAGATTGATAGGGCATGCATTCGACGCTCAATGTGCCTTGTCGAAAATGCGAGGGGGTCCGCTTTGGCGCACGCGTAATATAAGATCTCCATGAAGTATTTTGTAGGATGAATATTTATGGATTTTCTAAGATTTAGTACTTGTGAAGGCTTATTGTTGTTGTGTTGGGGCAGCACAATGAAAAGAGAAGTTGGGTTCAAAATGAGGAACCTTATTATAGTGTTGAAACCGAAGCTCGGTCTCAACAAGAGTTCGAACCCAAGAAGTGTAGCTTGCATTTACTTCTCCCAGAACAGCACACCTGACCGGACACTTAAGAACTAGGAACCAACCTTGGGCTACAGCGCGGAGGTCCCACCACACACTTGGAAGGCCTTAGAGCGCTTCCTCTCCCAAACCAAAAGCTTAACTGGGCACCTTGGAGGGCACTCAAAGCAAACCAGAAATGACCTGAGGAAGAGGAAGACAAAAAGAATCGCGCCCTCCAAAGATGCCCATAGGGTCTATGTATAGTTTTCTGACTAGGCCTGCAAATAACGCAATCCCGCCTTTTGAGAATGTGCCCAAATGGGTCTGCGAACAACCAAAATCCGCTGTTTGGAGGGGCTATTAGCAGACCAGTTGGGGCATTTTGGTTAATCCACTACTGGTTGCTGCCACCACTCGTCTGGGGAGGCGAGTGGCCGGAAGAGGCCAATACTTGCCGCCTCGACCAGGATCAAGGGAGAGTGCAAGACCTTATCCCCCACTTGCCTTTCTCCTAGTTTGATCCTGTGGCGAGTGTAAGCCTAGGTTTCCTACTCGCCCCCCATACCACTAACGACTTTATATTCCGTGAGCTGAGGCCTTCTGTTCTCACTCGCCCATTCAGCTCACCTAGTCCTCAAGCTGACTTATTTGACCAGGTCTTCCCCTGACTGACCCACTCGGTGAACACGAGGTTGTACACAATCCCCGCTCTTTGCGAGATTTTGCCAAGCTCGAAAAGAAACGTTCAACCCCAGGTGTTCGACGAGTGGTGGCTAATCTTGAAGGAATCTAATGGCGGGCACCACAATATGTTATATATACATGCTAACTTAGGGGGAGTAGAGAATACAATTACCCTGCCCTCTTATTTTCCAGACCTTGTTCACCTCATGCCTCTCTCTAAGGAATTTCAAGATCATCTCAGCAAGGTGAGGTAGCTACATTCATCTAATACTGCTGAACTCATGCCCTGACTCGCTCACCGACCCCCAACAAGCCGCTGAAGCGCAAGTCAGCAAAAAAGGATAAGCCTGACTTGGTGGCTAGTGAGCCCCCTCTCTGTATTCCACCTTCCACGCCAGGCCCTGTGTTGGAACCTTAGGTTCTGATATGGGTTAGGATCACTATTAGGGTGATTAGTTTGAACCAAAATGTATAGTCTAAGGGTCATAGGTCTTTCCAGGTATTCCTCAGAAAGAATCCCAGAAGAAGTGCAGAAGAATTCCAGAGAAAATGAGTTTTGAAGTTCAGAAATTGCAGTCCAGAAATAGTCGAACAGAGTTCAACTATTGCAGTCCAGAAATAGTCGAACGGAGTTCAACTATTGCAGTCCAGAAATAGTCGAACGGAGTTCAACTATTGCAGTCCAGAAATAGTCGAATGGAGTTCAACTATTTCTGTGCAGTTTTTCAGGAAGCTTTAAAAGATTCATTTTTGGCATTTTCCTGTGCAGTTTTTTTCAGACAGAATTATTTACAGCTGGCAGATTTAATTAAGGCTATTGAGGCAATTACAGCTAATATATTTAATGCTAAATATTCTTATGAATATAGCCGTTGGGAGGCTACATTAAATATGAATCAATTCAGTGGTTTATTGTCAGTTATCTTTCCAAGACAGTTTCCTTTATTGGAAATGTCTCTGCCGCATCAGACAAGAATTCAAATGACTTTCCTCAGCACAGTGGATACATATATATATATTATATACAGAAGATAGAAGAAAAAAAAGGAGAAGAGATAGATATACAAGAATTAGAGTTCCACGAAGAACTCAACATCACCTGTACAGCTAGTTCTCTTCTCAGATCTACTGTTCTAGGAAGCCTGAAGAGACAATTACTCTACTTCAGTCTGAAGGCTTACTAGAAGATCAACATCATCAAGGCTTCTTCATTCACACTCCAAGACAACTCACATTTCAGCCTTTGCTGAAATCATCATTTGTTGGAGCAGTCATTCATTGAAGACCTATCACCCTTTGCAAAGCTTCCACTCCTGAACCTACTGCTAATCTCAGGGGGAGCTTTGACAACATCATCAAAATCCACTTGTGCTTCTCTTTGATTGTTGAACAGAGAAGACAACATCTACTCTCCCTTCCCCACTGTAAAAGGGTTTATCAAAACTCCCTTCAAAAGTTTTGAGGTTGGTTCTGAGACCCTTGTCAAAACTCAGTCGTGGCAAGACACCTTATCAAAAAATCTTGATCTGGTTTTTGAGCACCTTATCAAAAGCTCATTGGTGCCCAGGACACCTGATCAACTCTTCCTGCAGTGGATTCCTACATAGGGTGGTAGAAGAGTGGATGTACCCAAGTTTAGGGGAACCACTATAAAATTCTTGTGTCGTCTGGTTTGCCTTTATTTCTTTTCTTTATTATTCTTGTTGTGTGTTTGCTCTGATCTCTAGGATAGATCTCACTTTCAATTGGTATCAGAGGCAGATTGGTTATACAACAACTAAACCATCACTAGGTTGGTTGTTTATACAGGCTAACACCTGAACCAAAAGATCTCTCTTTTGATCCATCCTAGTTAGATTAATTATTCGGTTTTTCACATAGCAAGAATATGGAATATTCTAGCACCAGACCTCCTAAGTGCAACATAAATAAATTTGCACTTTGGAAGACAAGAATTAAGTCATTTATGGACAATATTGATGAAGAAATATTTTATGCCATTATGACAGGTCTCCCAACCTCAACAGCAACAAAAAGGGCCAGGCTAGCTGATGCCAGAGCCATGAATATCCTAGCACAGTCATTATCTGATGACTTGTTCCAGGAAGTTGTTGAATGCTCAACAGCTAAGGAGATATGGGATTCTCTTCATCAAATGGCTTCTGAACCAGCGGATGGAACAACAGAAAGAAGCCATAACATCTTATTTAAAGGAGGAGAATCAATATCCTTAGATGTTATTTGGGATGTATCAGATGATGAATCATCATTTGAAGATGAAGAGGAGGAAGCAAGGGCCAAAAAATTCTGCTTAATGACCATCAATACTTCCTGCAGTAGTTTAGAGACTGAACAAACAGAAGGAAAATCAAAACCTGAAGAGGATTAGGTATTATCTAACTTTGTTTTCAGTTTAGTTAACTTAGAACTTCAATTTGGCATCCAAGATTCAAGAAAACCTGAGGAGGAAACAAAACTTCTCAGAGGAATGTTTTCAGAATATATTCAAAGGAAGAAGAAACATTTTAATCGACGAAATGAGTTCAGACCGTCGAGCTCAGATCGACGATCCTATATAAAATCGTCGAACTCAGATCGACGATCCTATATAAAATCGTCGAACTCAGATCGACGGTCCTATATAAAATCGTCGAACTCAGATCGACGATCCTATATAAAATCGTCGAACTCAGTCTGCTTTTTCATAAATTTGATTTATAATTATAAGGATAAACTATTTAAAATATTTTCAAATCCTTCTCTTATTTGGAAAAAATTTATTAGGAAATATCTTTTCTTAGGGCTGCTTCCATCTTTTTGATATCTTGTTCAAAATTATGTTAGGACTTTTGTATAAGAATTCTCTGTCAGATAACTCTATATTTCTTATAGATCTTTTTCTAAATTCATCTAGATTGAGTCCTCTACTCTAGTTGCATTGGTCAGCAGTGATCATGACACTGAGTTTAAATCTCTTCTGATGAAAAGAAATTCTATAGGAAGGAAGATATCAGACTTTGTTTTTCAGATTCAGAACCCTAATTTTTGCTGGACAAATATCATTTTTCTGCTAACATATTCTTTTCAAGGAGAGAGCAATCTCTACCATAGCTTTCTGTAGGTACCATCTAT
Source organism: Platanthera zijinensis (assembly GCA_039513925.1). Lineage (NCBI taxonomy): Eukaryota > Viridiplantae > Streptophyta > Magnoliopsida > Asparagales > Orchidaceae > Platanthera > Platanthera zijinensis. The sequence goes on along the minus strand of CM077097.1, from coordinate 60,348,040 downwards.
AAAAGTTAGCTGGATGACTCAATCAAAATCCAATTTTCAAAGTCATCCCAGCCTCCTCCAATCACAGTTACTGCATCAACTATAGGGGGAGATTATCAGAATCTCAGAATGAAAATGAACAGATATGCAGCTGTCACTTTATTAGATTCTATGCAGCTGCCCCTTAGTTTCTGTTTGTATTTCTTTTATTTTGAATCCCTTTTTAACAAAGCATCCATGTACATCTGCTATCATATTATAATTCAGGCAGATCTTTTTGCTTTGTATTTTGTTTTTATATAAATAGTATCCTCACCCAAATAGGGGGAGATTGTTGGAACCTTAGGTTCTGATTTGGGTTAGGATCACTATTAGGGTGATTAGTTTGACCCAAAATGTATAGTCTAAGGGTCATAGGTCTTTCCAGGTATTCCTCAGAAAGAATCCCAGAAGAAGTGCAGAAGAATTCCAGAGAAAATCAGTTTTGAAGTTCAGAAATTGCAGTCCAGAAATAGTCGAACAGAGTTCAATTATTGCAGTCCAGAAATAGTCGAACGGAGTTCAACTATTGCAATCCAGAAATAGTCGAACGGAGTTCAACTATTGCAGTCCAGAAATAGTCGAACGGAGTTCAACTATTTCTGTGCAGTTTTTCAGGAAGCTTTAAAAGATTCATTTTTGGCATTTTCCTGTGCAGTTTTTTTCAGACAGAATTATTTACAGCTGGCAGATTTAATTAAGGCTATTGAGGCAATTACAGCTAATATATTTAATGCTAAATATTCTTATGAATATAGCCGTTGGGAGGCTGCATTAAATATGAATCAATTCAGAGGTTTATTGTCAGTTATCTTTCCAAGACAGTTTCCTTTCTTGGAAATGTCTCTGCCGCATCAGACAAGAATTCAAATGACTTTCCTCAGCCCAGTGGATACATATATATATTATATACAGAAGATAGAAGAAAAAAAAAGGAGAAGAGATAGATATACAGGAATTAGAGTTCCAGGAAGAACTCAACATCACCTGTACAGCCAGTGCTCTTCTCAGATCTACTGTTCCAGGAAGCCTGAAGAGACAATTACTCTACTTCAGTCTGAAGGCTTACTGGAAGATCAACATCATCAAGGCTTCTTCATTCACACTCCAAGACAACTCACATTTCAGCCTTTGTTGAAATCATCATTTGCTGGAGCAGTCATTCATTGAAGACCTATCACCCTTTGCAAAGCATCCACTCCTGAACCTACTGCTAATCTCAGGGGGAGCTTTGACAACATCATCAAAATCCACTTGTGCTTCTCTTTGATTATTGAACAGAGAAGACAACATCTACTCTCCCTTCCCCACTATAAAAGGATTTATCAAAACTCCCTTCAAAAGTTTTGAGGCTGGTTCTGAGACCCTTGTCAAAACTCAGTGGTGGCAAGACACCTTATCAAAAAATCTAGATCTAGTTTTTGAGCACCTTATCAAAAGCTCATTGGTGCCCAGGACACCTGATCAACTCTTCCTACAGTGGATTCCTACCTAGGGTGGTAGAAGAGTGGATGTACCCAAGTTTAGGGGAACCACTATAAAATTCTTGTGTCGTCTGGTTTGCCTTTATTTCTTTTCTTTATTATTCTTGTTGTGTGTTTGCTCTGATCTCTAGGATAGATCTCACTTTCACCCTGGGTTTACACCCCCTCCACAATACATGTCCTACCATTCGCTCTTGCTATGCGAAACAGACGGCTCTGAAATGATCATCTTGGGTATGCTTGTAGGGCGACCATTCTAGAGGAGGCGTCGATGTGATTCCATGTGACTAAGATTCCTCATCCCGTTGTTGCGCGAGTCTCCCACTTATCCAGGGCAACCCCTTCTCATAGGCACACCTCCTCGGACCACCACCGAGTGCCCCGCGAGAACCACCGGTAACCTATCCCTCTTTTTGTTTCATTTTGCCGCCAAACTCATCAGTGTCACTTTGCCGCAACATCCCCCTTTGGAACTACCAGACAAGGTTCATTGCCATTAAGGTCGCCGTCACGCGAGTCCACATATGATCTCACCCTTAATTCTGCCTCCGCGATGAAAGACACTACAAACATCCCGATTCCCCCTGTGTTCTGATTCTTGATCACAGCTCCTTCCGACTGGGCCATGGAAAGGTACTCACCGTCTCTCTCGACCGACCTTTCCAAGGGCAACCAAGTTCGTCCTGCCAACCCACCACCAGTGGGACTCCACTTTGCACGGTTAGTTGAAACACTCCCCTTTTCCATGTTCTTAGTTAGCCTTTTAAAATTTCAATTGTCTCAGGTCTTCCTGGGAGCTCCGAAGTGGAAGAATCTTTCGAGCAGGAGTTCTTCTCGCCACCCCTTATACCAAATCGCTCAAAGATTTTCTAGGCGACCCGAGCAACCCTGCCAAAATGAAGAGGCGAATAACAAAGGTCCTCAAGAAGTATGGGTTCATGTTGCAAGAACTTCAGGAGGAGAGGGTCGTTGACGAGCAGCGACAACGTGATCTCGAACAGGGTTACGCGAAGCTGGCTGTCGAGGTGAGGCAAGGAATGGGATGCGAGATGACCTCCCCCTAGCCTCTAATCAATCGCATTGAGGAGAATGTGTGCCTCATGAATCGGGATCTCGAGACGGTCCGCGAGTTCAATAATTTTTGCAGACCGCCGGGGACGGGGCCCAAGGTCGTGGAAGATGGAAATGACACCTGTTCTGAGCTTATCGGTGCTCGCCCTCTAGTTTCCCACGGTATTTCCTTTTTCACTGTTGATTTTCTACTTTCTTGCGCTTGAGAACATTCCCAGAGCTAGTTCATGTAATAATTAATGTAGTAGTTGACGTAATAATTGACGTTTGACTGTTTCGCGCGAGTGCAGAGTCTTAAATCACCGAGTCACTGTTATGTGATTTGAATTCTCGCTCAGCTCGCTTGATGGTAGGATAGGTCTCAGAGGGTCGATGTCTAGGTTAGCGGGTGTTCATGAGTGGATGACCCGCGTCACCCTGGCTCTCTTATTATATATATATTTTTCAATAAATAGGACCCCTCGCCAACTCTTTCTCATCGCATTTATTGTCCTTGTATCTCCTTGGCCCCTAACTTCTCGCCCTCAACACCAGCTCATTAGGTTTCGCGGAGATGGCAAGGTGTTAGTTGAAGCGTACGAATGGTCGAAATGTGTGAGACCGTTTGTCGAGTACCATTTATTCGATGGGAACCTGTCAAAGGAGGAGCACCTTGCCTTTGTGGCTTATTATGTCACTATCGGGTTCGTTGCTCGCCGGCCGAAAAGGGGCGAGATGATAAATATGTTCCTTTTAGACGAACTCGCCTTCCCCATCTCGCATTTTGAGGTGGGGCTGCGAATTCCTCTCTTGCCAGAGGTTCGCCAAGTCCTGAAGTACTTCGGGGTCGTCCCCGCGCAACTCAACCCCAACGCGATCTCCATGTTGGTGGCCTTCATGAGCTTCCTCCGCTAGGAGCAGTTCGAGTTCAACCTCACCGTATTCCGAAAGCTCTTCATTTATCGAGCCACCAACGATGACGTCGCTTTCTTTGTCAGCTCGCAGTTCAAGGTTCACGAGACCACCAACAAAAATCACCACTGGGTTACAAAATTTGACTTCATAAAGGGGGACCTTGGAAACATCCCCTACTCGCCCATTCCGCGGAGCGAGGAGATTTACCGAGCGCTAGCAGTATCAGGAGACGACACCAACCTCCACCAATTCTTCCTCCACAAGGACTTCGAGTTCTACTTCTTGAGAAGGGCCTCGACCTGCTCCCTCCAGTTCTCCCGGGAAAAGTTACGCATCCTTCTCGGTTCGTTCCAATAAGGTTGGTGACGAATGTTCTTTCGATAATGCTGAGTAATTTTCTGAAGGGGAGAGATTTAACACGAAGCACCCGCCCTTTGCGGATGTCAGATTAGACATCGATCCACTCTCCTGGGAGAGGGCAGCCACGACGACGTGCAGGAGAGAGTCAGAGACACCCACTCCCTCCAGCAGTAGGAAGCGAACTAGCCCGGCCGACCCTGACTCGCCTTGCACCCTGCCATCGGGGAGGAAATTAAAAAAGACGGCGGCGTCCAAAGGTAAATAAGTCCCTAGGTACCCACAGGAGGTGTAGAGGGGTGAGGGAAATCTTCCTGAATCTCCTGTCGGGACGGAGCCCGAGGATCGCGAGGAGCCTCCGAGCCCGCACCATAATTTTGGTCTTGGCAAGAATGTGAGGGATCGCGCCAACGAGCCGATGGTGTTGTGAGACGAGAAGGCCAACCATATATTGATCTCCTCGCTCCTCCCCTCCTAGTCCGAGCGCTGACCTCCAAGATGACATGCCTTTGCCCTCAGCTTCGGGCTATATGGGCGCGAGGAAGCTGTAACACCCCAGTTTTCAGACCTGGAGTCGCTAGAAGCTAACGCCCGACGGTAGTGATACTGCTTGCGGTAGATCGATAAGCTCGACATTGGATCTAGCACATGATCATTGGATCTAGTACGCACGAACACTGGTCGTGCGCCACTGATCGTGCGCACTATTCTCCATTTTTCCAAGTTCTATCTAGGGCAATCGCACGACCATTGGACATAGTGTGAACGACCACTGGTCGTGCGCCACAGCTCGTGTGCGTTGATCCATTTTTTTCTGGAGTTCTACCATTGTTAATCGCACGATCATGGGATCCAGTGTGCACGACCGCTGGTCGTGCGCCACTGATTGTGCAGACGGGTGCAGTTCCGTCGTTTGGCTTTGTAGCCGTCCGTTTTCTCATCAAATTCGATCCAAGGGCCCAGGATCTTCCGCCCAAAGGGCTTTAGTAGGGCTGAGGGTATTTTTCCCCTTATTTCTCATCTTTTAGAGTGAGAGTTAGGGTTGGAGAGGAGGATAAGGGAGGAGGAAGGAGAGAGCTTTCTTCCACTATTGACGGAGCTTCGGAGCTCCGATCGTCGTTTTGAGACCAGATCCATGGAGAGGGCGTGGAGGCGCTCGTGGCAATCCATTCAAAGCAAGGATTCCATGGCTAGGAAGAGGGGTCGTAAGGTAACTATATTTTCTCCTCTCGGTTTCTAGGATGCGTGCATAACATCTTTTTCTTTCTTGCTTTGTTTTAGCTTTTGGGCACCAAATCTCTCAAATGAGAGAGGCTTGGATCTCCATGGTTCAAGAGGAACCACTGGGTCGATTGTGTCTGTCCCAGACATGATATTGCATTAGAGATTCGTTTCATTAGTGGATTAGGCATTGTGGGTGAAGCCGTAGTCGCGACCGTTAGTCCGACTCGGTGATGTTACATAGCGAGCCTTAAGGATTTTGTAGAGATCCGTTGTTGCAAGATGTCATTTGTGACGTATGTGTTCCTCCTTTTTTGAGTGAGTACGTGTAGCCGGAACCGAGCAAGTTTAGCTCCGCGTTGGCGGTAGATGGTTTCCTTGGTGCACGGGAATGTTGCAGTACAAATGATGGATTAGGGTGGGAAAGACTATGGATTGTGATGTGCTAAGGTGTGGCTTTGTCTCCGTGGTCGGCTAGCTATCCCGTGACATGCAAGTCATGTGGGGAGAGTTTCCCGGCAAGACTAGTCCCCTTCTTCGAGACTGACGAGAATGCCAAGCATAGGACAAGCCCGTGCAATGAAGCCCACGAGCGGGTGGAGTCCAGCAAGGGTTCTTAGAATTGGTTTGTGTGTGAGACAGAATCATGATGTGAGAAGTCAGAGTTTGCAGGCAAGCCCGGGTCTAAGACCCACAAGCGGGTGGGGCCTTGCAAGATTTCCATGTGTCGGCTTGTATGTCGTTAAGGGAATTGCAGTACCCTTTTTGTCTACAGCTTGACAACGATGGGGAAATTGGAAGTACCCAGTTGTTATGTTATGATGATGTGTGAGATGTATACGTGATAGGGTGCCCTGGGTGAAACCCGAGTTTGCATACATGTTGCATAGTAGGCCCCTTTTGATTATATGTTCAACATAGAAAACATATTTGTTATTTGAGACATCCAAACCTGTTTTAAAGCTTTACATGTTTATGTATATTGCATACGAAGTGCTGACTTGCAGCTTGGAGGTATACCCCGGGGTCCGTTAGGGATGGTCGGGAGGGGATGTGTTGGTTACACAGTTGAGGTCAGCCTTTGCTGACCCACGTTACCCCCAAATCTTTACAGGCAAGGATCGTAAGAGGGAGCAAGTGCGCTGGCCAAAAAGGCCTAAGCCTTATGAAGTGATTTCTATGCTTAGTAGATTATTTCGTGTTTAATGTTTTGCTCCATGTTATTGGTATTTCCGGCTTGCATGTCGAGGTAGTCTAGGAGTGCTTTTACACGTTGATGTTTGACCTTGTTGTCATTCAGTTTTGGACTTATTTTGTGTAAGACCTTTAGGCCATTTTGATACTCCTAATCTGTAGTGGATAACTTCTAGTTTTGTTGGTATGTTTCCGCTGTTGCTTTATTCTGAGTTTTGAGTTGGGTTGTTAAAATCATCTTTTAATGTTAAGGCTGTGGCATCCGTATGTTGTGGGGCCCCATCCAGACCCATATTATATGGTCATTACAGGAGAGACGTTACAATTTGGTATCAGAACCAGGTTAGTGTCCAAGGTCAGGTTTAGCAGTTGATCTAACATAATCGAATCGCGTATAGAAGTTATCCACATAGGAGTATCGCAGGACCGTGAGTGTCCTTATGTTTGAGTCTTGTGATTATAGACTGATTTCTTGTTACCTTACTTTTATTAATAGTACAAGCAACGAGGCTGGGATGTCGAGGCCAAGAGAAGAGCTTTCGGCGAGCACCGCTACTGCTCAGGGTCCTTTGAGCATGGGTGTAAACCCGAACGATTTTTGTAGCATGCTTGCAGAAGAAATGGTGGCAGCCTAAGCTGCAGCGGCAGCACTAGTTGCAACCCCTATTTCTCAGGTAGCAACTCCTGCTACCCCGGATACGATGACAACCGTGCTGAGCGGAGAAGCCAGTCAAGTAGAGTCGTTGATCGAAAGGGTGGTTTTCGGGCATGGGGACCAGCAGATGAAATATTTTCTGAGCTTCCATCCTCCAACATTAAAGGGAGTCGGCACGCCGACTGATACGGAGGATTGGTGGGAACGGATGCAAGAAATTATGAGGGCGGCAGAGATGCCAGAGGAAAAGAAATCTGATTTTGCAACCTTTATGTTTGAAGTAGACGCGAAGTTGTGGTGGGTGAGCCATAGCGGCCGCCAATTTCCTGGACGCACCCCGTCCATGGAAGAGTTTGGGAATGCTTTTTTAAAGAAGTACATTCCTTCTTCGATGAGGTTGGCCCTTCAAAGGCTATTTCTGCACTTGGTGCAGCGGGATAAGATGATGGACGAGTATGTTCAGGAGTTTACTCGGCTGGGTTGTTATGCGGGAACAACTATGACAGACGATGAGGAGAGGGATAACCTCTTCTACCATGGGCTAAGGGAGAATTTGAGACAACCCCTCATCGCCCTGAAGAATGCTGGTTTCAATGAGCTGGTTGAGGCGGCCAGGATGCTGGAGAGTGATATGGAGCAAACCCAATGTCGTAAGGGTTTCACAGCCAAGCAAGGGGAAGGGAATCCTTCTCAATACCAATGGAAGTCTGAAGGGAATAGATGGAAGGAAAAGGCTTATCCTTTCAAATCCGGTGAGAAAAGCAACTTGATGTTCGAAGGGTCTTGATTTAAGGGACTACCAATGTGATATAATTGTGGCAAGGTGGGCCACATAGCTCGTTTTTGTACTCAAGGAGGTGCTGAGCAGGAGTCAAGACAGGAGCAGTCTGTGCGCTCCGGCCCCAGTTCTGCAGAGAAAGGAAAGATGACGGAGTCTAGCGCTTCTCCGTTCCAACATGTTCAACCAAGGTCTTATAACCTTGGGCAGCAGGAAGCGATCCGTCAACCTGATGTGGTGACAGGTATGAGAAAGTTTAAATTTAATCTTTTACTTTAGACTTTCAAGACCGTTTATGTTTGTGTGTTTTAGGCTTTGTGTTAGTCTACAGAAACCCCGCTAGGGTATTGTTTGATACAGGAGCATTACACTCTTTTCTTGTGGAAAGCTTTATTCAGAGAATTGGAGTTGAGTCTTTCTCGGCGGAAGCAGAGCTGAAGGTGCGCATGCCTAATTGGTCTTCCATGACTACCGGGGCAAAGGGGCGCATTTGTTGGACTCTAGACGGAGTCGACTTCCCGTTGGTAGCGGTGGTTCTACCGTTGGTTGAGTTCGATGTAATCTTGGGAATGGATTGGCTTACAGAGCAGCACTCCAGCATTGACTGTCTATCTAAGGTGGTAACCCTGAGAAGCGAAGGGCAGACAAAGGTTAAGTCCAAGGGCCTTAGTGGAGTGGCCTATTCCCTGATTTCGGCCATGCAGTTGGTGTGGGCAGTTAACCAGGGAGGAGTGGCTCTTATGGCATTGTTGGAGGTTTGCCTTTCAAGGCTATCACTTTGGGAAGTGCTAGTAGTGGCGGAGTTCGAGGATGTGTTTCCTGAGGAGCTTCCTGAAGCACCTCCTCAACGGGAGATTGACTTCTCAATCGAGTTAGTACCAGAGGCTAAGCAAGTGGCACATCCTCCTTTTAGGATGGCCCCAAAGGAGTTGGCCGAACTCAAGGTGCAGTTGTAGGAACTGTTGGAGCAAGGGTATATTAGACCCAGTTCTTCACCATGGAGCACACCAGTGCTATTTGTGAAGAAGAAAGATGGTAGTATACGGTTGTGCATAGACTACCGAGAGTTGAATAAATTGACTTTCAAGAATAAGTATCTGATTCCTCGGATAGACGACCTGTTCGACCATTTGGTGGGGTCGGTGGTGTATTCCAAGTTGGATCTGAAGTCAGAGTACTATCAATTGCGAATTCGAGACGAGAACATACCCAAGACAGCTTTTGGTACGGGGTATAGTCACTTTGAGTTCTCGGTGATGTCGTTCGGGTTGACGAATGCACCATCCTTATTCATGGGCTTGATGAATCGAGTATTTCGGGAGTACTTGGAATGTTTTGTAGTGGTCTTCATTAACGATATCTTGGTGTACTCCAAATAGGAGGTCGAGCATGAGACTCACTTGAGAGTGGTCTTGCAAGTGTTGAGAGAGAACCATCTTTATGCAAAATTCTCGAAGTGCGAGTTCTGGTTTGAGAAGGTGGCATTTTTTGGCCATGTGATTAGTGGTGATGGGGTGGCGGTGTATCCGGCGAAAGTTGAAGCCATCAGAGATTGGCCAATTTTGAGAACCGTGGCGGAAGTTCAAAGTTTTCTTGGACTAGCCGGGTACTACAAAAGGTTTGTGGAAAACTTTTCGCGGATAGATCTACCCCTCACCTCTCTAACTCATAAGGACCAGAAGTTCGTGTGGACTCCGGAGTGAAATCAGGCGTTTGACACTCTAAAGGGGAGGTTGATGGCAGCTCCAATCCTAAGTCTTCCTAATGGGACTAAAGGATTTCAGATTTTTAGTGACGCATCTGGATGCGGTTTTGATTGCGTGTTGATGCAACATGGCAACATGATAGCTTTTGGATCTAGGCAGCTAAAGCCTTACGAGAGGAATTACCCCATCCATGATTTGGAGTTAGTTGCGGTAATTTTTGCTTTGAAATTGTGGTGGCAAAATGTGTATGGTGCGAAAGTGGAGATCTTCACGGATCACAAGAGCTTAAAGTATCTTCTAGATCAGAAGGACTTGAATATGCGGCAGCGCAGATGGGTGGAGTTCCTTGGAGACTATGAAGTGGCATATAATATACACCAGGCATAACCAACGTGTGGAGGATGCCTTGAGTAGGAAATATTCTGGTCAAGGGAGTTGGATCGAATCTCATCATGAGCGGTTGATGAAAGACTAGGAGTCCCTTGGCATGGAGTGTGTAGCAAGAGGCGAGTCTAGCATGGCTCGGTTGAACTAGATTGAAATGCAGAACGACTTATCTGATCATATTCGGGAAGCGACCCATTTGGATGTGGAGTTCCAGCCATACGTGGTGGAAGCTCAAAAGAGCGAGAGTAGTGCCTGGGATTATATTGATGGGATTCTGAGGAAGGACGGAAGGATTTGTGGACCGCAGTTCGGCAAGCTCCGTGAGGAGTTGATGATTGAGGCTCACTTCACAAAGTACTCCATTCACCCGGGCAATACAAAGATGTACTTGGATATGAAAAAATCCTTTTGGTGGCCTGGTTTGAAGCGGGAAGTAGCTTTGTACGTGAGTCGATGCCAAACTTGTGCCTTAGTGAAGGCCGAGTGTCAGAAGCCGGGCGGGTTCCTGAAGCCTCTTCCTATTCCCGAGTGGAAATTTGATGACATCTCTATGGACTTTGTACATAGGTTATCTAGATTGCAGCAGGGTAACGATGCGATTTGGGTGATCGTGGATCGCTTGACCAAAGTGACTCACTTCATCCTAAATCGGAAAGAGGACAGCGTGGAGAAGCTGGTAGAGTTGTATGCTCGTGACATTGTGCGACCACATAGAATTCCTTAGAGTATAGTTAGTGATCGCGATGGACGTTTCACGTCCAAGGACTGGAGGTTGGTTAAGAAGAGTCTGGCGCGAAGCTCAAGTTCAGTACGGCTTTCCATACTCAAACTATTGGGCAAACCGAAAGAACGACCCGTACTATGGAGGATATGCTGATGATGTGTACTCTTGACTTCGGTAAGAAGTGGGAAGATCACCTCTTCATGGTAGAGTTCGCTTATAACAACAGTTACAAAACAAGTATAAAGATGGTTCCATACAAAGCTTTGTATGGGAGGCGGTGTCAAACACTGATGTCTTGGACAGAGGAGGGAGACACCAAACTTTTGGGAAAAGAAGTGGTAGCTGATGCATGCAAGTTGGTGCGAACCATTCAAGAGCGCATGAAGGTTGCTCAAGATCGGCAAGAAAAATATTTTAATGCTCGCAAAAGGAATGTGGAGTTCGCGGTAGGCGACTGGGTCTATCTAAAGATCAAACTGTTCAAAGGCGTTTTGCGGATTCGACGACTAAAGAAGTTGAGTCCGAGGTTTTTGGGACCTTTCGAGGTTATAGAACGGGTTAGAGAAGCAGCGTACCGGTTGGCGTTGTCCACATAGTTGAGGGGATTACACGATATTTTCCATGTCTCCGTCTTGAGGAAATCCTTAGTGGAGGCTAGTCTGGTGATCAAATCAGCATCGGTGTCGATAGAAGAGGACTTGAGGACGCGAGTTCGTTCAGTTAGTATAGAGGATACAGAAGTTGGGCAGTTGCAGAACAAATAAGTTAAGCTTGTAAAGGTGCATTGGGATAACTGCGGGGGTGACGAGTTCCCTTGGGAGCGTGAACAAGCAATGCACGGGGACTATCCCTAGTTATTTGTGTAATGCTGGTTTGAAACAATAACAGATATGTAACAACTGTGTTTTGAGACATTGCAATATTGTTTTCGGCTGTTTACCTGATTAGAAATGGTTTGTGTAAAGTTGTTGTAACAATGTTTTTATTTGTTGTAATAATTTTCTTGCTGTCTTCCTGTTTGAAGATTAATTTCGGGGACGAAATTCTTATAAGGGGGAGGAGTTGTAAAACCCCAGTTTTCAGACCAGGAGTCGTTGGAAGCTAACGCCCGGTGGTATAGATACCAATGGCGGTAGGTCGATGATCTCGACATTGGATCTAGTGCACGATCATTGGATCTAGTGCGCACAACCACTACTCACGTGTCACTGATCATGCACACTATTCTCCATTTTTCCAAGTTCTGTCTAGGGCAATCGCACGACCATTGTACATAGTACGCACGACCACTGGTCGTGCGCCACTGCTCGTGCACATTGATCCCTTTTTTCTAATGTTCTGCCATTGTTAATCGCGCGATCATGGGATCCAGTACGCACGATCGTTGGTCATGTGCCACTGATCGTGCAGACGGGTGCAGTTTCGTCGTTTGGCTTCGTAGCCATCCATTTTCTCAGCAAATTCAATCCAAGGGCCCAGGATCTGCTGCCCAAAGGGCTTTTGTAGGGCTGAGAGTATTTTCCCCTCATTTCTCATCTTTTAGAGTGAGAGTTAGGGTTGGAGAGGAAGATAAGGGAGGAGGAAGGAGAGAGATTTCTTCCACCATTGATGGAGCTTCGGAGCTCCGATCTTCATTCTGAGACCAGATCCGTGGAGAAGGCGTGGAGGCGCTCGTATCAATCCGTTCAAAGCAAGGATTCCATGGCTAGGAAGAGGTAACGACATTTTCTCCTCTCGGTTTCTAGGATGCGTGCATAACATCTTTTTCTTTCTTGCTTTTCAAGCTTTTGGGCACCAAATCTCTCAATTGAGAGGGGTTTGGGTCTCCATAGTTCAAGAGGAACCACCGAGTCAATTGTGTCCGTCCTCGACATGATATTTCATTATAGATTCGCTCTGTTAGTGGATTAGGTATTGTGGTTGAAGTCATAGTCGCGACCGTTAGTCCGACTCGGTGATGTTGCATAGCGAGCCTTAAGGATATTGTAGAAATCCGTTGCGGCAAGATGTCATTTGTGATGTATGTGTTCCCCCTTTTTCTAGTGAGTACGTATAGCCGGAACCGTATAATGTTAGCTCCGCATTGGCGGTAAATGGTTTCCTTGTTGCGCGGGAACGTTGCAATACAAATGATGGATTACGGTGGGAAAGGTTATGGATTGTGATGTGCTAAGGTATGGCTTTGTCCCCGTGGTTGGCTGGCTATCCCGTGACGTGCAAGTCATGAGGGGAGAGTGTCCCAGCGAGACTAGTCTCCTTCTGTGAGACTGACGAGAATGCCAAGCATAGGACAGGCCCGAGCAATGAATCTCACGAGCGGGTGGGGTCCAGCAAGGGTTCTTAGAATCAGTTTGTGTGTGAGACGGAATCCAGACGTGAGAAGTCAGAGTTTTCCGGCCAAGTCTGGGTCTAAGACCCACGAGCGGGTGGGGCCTTGGCAAGATTTTTGTGTGGCGGCTTGTATGTCGTTAAGGGAATTGCAGTACCCTTTTTGTTTACGGCTTGACGTCAATGGGGAAATTTGAAGTACACAGTTGTTATGTTATGATGATGTGTTAGTTGCATACGTGATAGGGTGCCTTGGGTGAAACTCGAGTTTGCATACATGCTGAATAGTAGACCCCTTTTGATTATATGTTCAACATAGAAAACATGTTTGTTGTTTGAGACATCCAAACCTGTTTTAAAGCTTTACATGTTTATGTATATTGCATATGAAGTGTTAACTTGCAGGTTGGAGGTGTACCCCGAGGTCCGTTAGGGATGGTCGGGAGGAGATGTGTTGGTTACACAGTTGAGGTCAGCCTTTGCTGACCCACATTACCCCTAAATTTTTACAGGGCAAGGATTGCAAGCGAGATCAAGTACGCCGGCCAAAAAGTCCTAAGCTTCATGAAGTGATTTCTATGCTTAGTAGATTATTTTGTGTTGAATGTTTTGCTCCATGTTATTGGTATTTTTGGCTTGCATGTTGAGGTAGCCTAGGAGTGCTTTTGCACGTTGATGTTTGACCTTGTTGTCATTCAGTTTTGGACTTATTTTGTGTAAGAACTTAAGGCCATTTTGATACTCCTGATCTGTAGTGGATAAATTCTAGTTTTGTTAGTATGTTTCCGCTATTGTTTTATTCTGAGTTTTGAGTTGGGTAGTTAATATCATCTTTTAATGCAAAAGCTGTGGCATCCATATATTGTGAGGCCCCGACCGGACCCATATTATATGGTCATTATAGGGGAGGCGTTACAAAAGCGAAGGTCTACGGCGACATGACGATGTAGAAGCTCGCCCACGAGAGCACGCGAGCTCAAATGCGCTCTCTTGAACTCACATATCTTGTTTTCCATCGTGGCTTTACTCACAGCCGCAAGTGGACCGATGGACCCGACATTAGATTTGAAGCGAAAGCGCGAGATCATCGAAGGCATTCTTGAGAAGAACTCTGGTGGGGTGGTAAGCGCCGGCTATGCCAGGCCCCCTTATCATAACTCTTATTCTTTTAATCTCCTGATTTTTTTAGGACGCTCAGACTGCCAACCGCTTGCACACGCACGTCGCTATCCTGGAGGAACGAAACCAACCACTGGAGGGACAAAACAGACAACTCAAGGCCGAGTCACCCGCCTAGTTGAGACCGTCCTTCCTCCATCTCGCGGAAAGTCGAGCAGTCAGGGAAGAAAGCCGCAGATGTATAATGAGGCAGATATCAATAAGATGATGAGGGTCACACGCTCCAGATGATGCGATATCTCTGAGTGCTGACGCCCTATTGCAAGAAGATCACCTCCAAAGAGCCATCCCGGAGTATCCCCACTCTCCTACTCCTTCCTTATGGTCTTCCAACCTCACTTGCTTATATCTCAACGCCTTTCTCTTTCCGCAATCTGCCTCTGGGTGAGCCTTCGGTCCTGCCAGCTAGTGAGGGTCTGGTCAGTGGGTTTGCTAAGGGCTATCACTACTACCATCTGCCACCGAGTGACTTCCGGCCTGACAACTAGTGAGAGTCTGGTCAGCTTGATCTTCTCAGGGCTATCATTTCAACCATCTACCACCGAGTGACTTCCGGCTATGCCGGCTAGTGGAAGTCTGGTCAGCGGGATCTTCTCGGGGCCCTCATTTCAACCCTCTGCCACTGAGTGACTTCTGTCCCTTCCAGCTAGTGAGATCTTGGTCAGCGGGATCTTCTCGGGGCTATCATTTCAACCATCTGCCACCGAGTGACTTCCGGCCCTGCTAGTTAGTGGGAGCCTGGTCAGCGAGATCTTCTCAGGGCCCTCATTTCAACCATCTAATACCGAGTGACTTCCGGCCTTGTCAGTTAGTGGGAGCTTGGTTTGAGGGATATTATCGGGGCTCTCATTTCTACCATCTACCACCGAGTGACTTCCGGCCCTACCATCTAGTGAGAGCCTAGTCAGCAGGATCTTCTCAGGGCTCTCATTTCTACCATCTGCCACCGAGTGATTTCTATCCCTGCCAGCTAGTGGGAGCCTGGTCAGTGGGATCTTATCGGGGCTCTCATTTCTACCATCATGCCACCGAGTGGCTTCCGGCCCAGCCAACTAGTTGGATCCTTGTTAGCGAGATATTCTCAGGGCTCCATTTCAACCATTTTCCACTGAGTGACTTCTGGCCCTGCCAGCTAATGGGAGCTTGTACAGCGGGATCTTCTTAGGGCTAAACTTTCTTAAGTCCCATACCTTGCTCAATAGTAAAAGACACTTTGGAAAAAAGACAATCAATAAGTAAAGACTTTCCACTTTATTCACAAAAGTTCAGTGATAGAAATGTTTCAAATCATCACCACTCTAGGTGTGACTTAGTGTCTCCCCTTCCAAATTCTGGAGGGGCCATCCCGACTTCAGTGCTTCTTCAACAATATAGGGCCCCTCCCAATTCAGATTGAGCTTTCCCACAACTGATGATCTCTCTGCTGTGTCTACTTTCTTTAGAACTTGATCCCCTTCTGTGAACTGTTTGACTCTAACATGTTTGTCAAAGTACTGGGCTATCCATCTCTTGACCTCCTCTTGCCTAACGGCAGCCATGTCACGGAGTTCCTTTACTAGGTATAGTGAGAGTCATACCTCATGTAAGACCCCCTTTTTTTTCTTTTTAAAACCCGGGGTCTTAGGCCCAGAGTCGCCGCTTTACGGTGACATCTTCACGTCCTGAAGGGTCATCACCACAAGGCGCCGATTCTGTCAGCCAATTCGATCACAGAAAGGTAGCACAATAATTGAAGTAAGAGCAAGTCCACAGAAAGTAAATCACATATATAAAATAAAATCTCCACGAAGGGAGTGTCCACAGAATAACAATAATCAGAGTACTATAAATGCGGTCTTATGCCCGATACATCATGTCCTCACTACAATCTCTCATGCGGAAGCTAAAACAGAAACTACTTAGGGTCGAGACTCACGGTCCCGGCTATATGAACTCCGGAGCTAGACTGCCCCATCTCCAAGCGCACCGGTCTCTGGGGCCGCTCCTCCATGCTGGGCTCTACGATCCCCTAAATGATGCGGTTCGAAAACCATTAGTCATAAAGACTAAGCCCTATCATCCCCTACCCCTTCCCCCATGGCTCCTAAGTACCGAGCGGAGAGGAAGAAAGGGAAGGACCTAAAGGTGGAGATTTAATCAAGAAACAAATGGCAGCGGAACTAATCTAGCAATTCTATTATAATATGACAGAAACAGAAAGTAAGAAAGGTAACCTTAACTTATGTGCGAAAGAGCATAAGCCAAGGGATCTTCTGCAAGGCTCCCATCGTATAGAATGTCCCATACCACTTATACGTTGGGGTGTCGGTTATCAAACAACAACATGTATATATATATTGAAATTAACCTTTGATTTATAAACTTGCCCACACAAGCTTATAGACCAAGGGGTCGTTTTGCAGGTCCTAACGTATAAGCGTCCCATACCACTTATACTTTAGGTGTCAGGGTTAAATGAATCGATTATGCTATGACATGCAAGTGGGTATGATGAAACATGCAAGTGCAACACACACACCCGACTCTGTGCACACAGACCTTTAGTTCCTCCTTTCGGAGCCGTTACCTCCCAGGATACCTCCGTAGTGGCAGACGGAAGCGGTGGGTTGGGCCTCGCCCACCTCTAAACCAGTAAAGCACTACCGGTCAGACCTATCGTACGCCTCAACGCTTGGTGCACTAAGCGGACGCCTGCGTACTCTTGCCGGCTGGCGCACCGGACTTCTGTTGGCAAAGTGCTAACCACACTTGCCGAGTCAGTGTATTGGCGTCGGTACATCGACCCTCCAATACCGAAGACCCACCACCTTAATTTTCATTCCTTTTTTTGCACATGCAAGTTTAATCGTAAACACACAAAAGCCGAGCCGAAGCTCCCCGGACCAAAACGTCCGTCTCCAAACCAACCGAGACGAAGCTCCCCGGACCATCCCGTCCGTCTCTTAACCAACCAAGCCAAAGCTCTCATCAATCTTCCTGTGCCAACAATGTTTGTGAAAGGTGCAGCCCTAGTTACTAAGTTACTATTGTCGGTTTGTTACTACAGTTTACGTTATCCCAGGACTGCCCCCGGCATACCCCGTGAAGGGCTCTCAAGGGGCACTAGGAACCAAGACGGCAGCATTACGGCCCGAAGTTCCCTTTCGCAAGGCACTTATTGTTATTGGTTGATCTCCCTTAACCCGATCCCCTTTTAGTTACTTTAGATCTAACCCTAGAGTTTTAAGACTCTTCCATTCCCACCGGGGTGGACGATCTTTCGTCGTACCCGAGCACCTCTTATCTCTAGCTACCACTACTTCTCTCTACTCTTCATATCTTCCTATTGTGATTTCCTCCACAATTGTCCACCCAGACAAAATGATTAACTCCAATGACTTTCTCGGATCATGTTCTATTGCAATTCACAAATTTGCTATATGCAGACCGACCTAGACTATATGACGAACTGGTTATGCAACGATCCCAAACTCATCCAAATGCCCTTAATTATTTACTGGAGACTTATCAGGATATAAATGGCCTAAATCCAGAATGTGGTAATTTTCCTAATTTATCTGACATTTAATTAATTTTCCCAAAAATCCCAAGGGCTACTAGTTTGAACATGAACTACCTAAGTTCTCATGCAAGATGTCCTGCAAATTTTATAATAATTAGTAGGTTATCTCAATAGGGTAAATCCAAAGTATCATAATTTTTCTATCATCAAAAGGTCACTAAAACAATTTTAGCAATAATTACTATCTCCCATTATTTATGAACAAAGTACAGGGAATATTCTTCCAAAAATTATAAATAATTTATGACATGCAGATAAAGGCCTAAAATTAGCACTGGCCCAGTTTCATAATTTTTCAGTAATAAAATCATCCCTAAATAATTTTTCAAGCATAGAACCCCTTTTTAACTTTTGTGAAGGAAGTACTGGATGTACTCAACTAAAAATTATATAAAAATTCAGGGGTAATTACTCAATCCTAAAATATATATTTCCAAGATTTTATGAGATTCTCTTGAACAGAAAGGTACAAATAATCATAACATCAATAGGTGTTAAAATCAACTTTAGAAACGAAGTGATAGAAATAAACATCATAAAATTCCAGTAAAATTTCTATAAACTCTACCCACTTCAAAACTAACTCTACCCGAGTTTCACAGCCTTTAGATAATTATTAGTGATGGAAGGTGCTTAATTAGTATTTTAACCTAAAGCTAAGATTATGGTTTTGAGGCATCTACTTGTCTCCAAATTCTCCAAGGTTCCATCCAGACGATTATTATTATGTTAATATCAACTCTGCTGAGTTTCAAGGTAATACAAGAGCAATTGCCCCCATATCCTTCACAACCCTCAAAACCCTCCATCTAGGGTTTGAGTTTGGATCATAGGGTAAACCAACCCTAAACCACACCATTTTATCCAAGTGGGTTATAATAACCCTTACAAGTCAGTGGTCAAGATATCAACCTCAGTAGAGGTGATATGACCTTTCTAACCTCTCGTGCACTTTTTACTCAAAAATGCCTCACTTTGCCTAGTTAAGAATAGGTGACTCCCTATCCAAAACTCATCCAAATGAGCTGAAAATTTGTACAGAGTAAAGTTTTATAGCCAGCGACCACTCCCCAAAATTTGGGAGGGTTTGGAGGTCATTTAACTACTTAAATAAATTCCTCTATGTTTATTAAATTAAAACAAAAACTTTAGGCAAAGTATCTCCAAAAATTCCCAATTTTGGTCTGCCTTTAGGTATAGCTAAGGTTAACCCCCTGCCCAAATTTCAGGTCATTTGGACAAGGGACGAAGAGTGGGCATCCATTTTAATTTCTACCCAACTCTAGGTACAACCTCCACTAAAACGGGTTCTGCGGTCATACCGCTTACCCAAACGAGTTGAAATTAATTTTACATTAAACTAGACTCAAAGGGCTACAACTTTCGTGACTGGTCATTTTTCCTAAAACGGCCTATAAGTGCCTCGTTTTGCAGCATCAAAATGTACTCATCTAAGTATATTTTCCTTATAAATTATTTACATAATTTATATATTATAAACAGCTTTTACTGTTCATCTTCTACAGAACCCGAAAACCAGAACACAGAAACTCTTATTTCCTGTAGCTCTTTCGCGATCCATCACC
Organism: Platanthera zijinensis; assembly: GCA_039513925.1. Classification (NCBI taxonomy): domain Eukaryota; kingdom Viridiplantae; phylum Streptophyta; class Magnoliopsida; order Asparagales; family Orchidaceae; genus Platanthera; species Platanthera zijinensis. The sequence continues at coordinate 60,328,896 of CM077097.1, read as the reverse complement.
GGTCGCCCGGTCACTTCCCTGGCCAGCCACCACCACCACCACCTCCGTTGAGGCGATGGCTAGCGGTCGGCAGTGGTTTGGCCGCCGGAGGTGGCGGTTTCCGGCGAACTCGAAAATACATTTTTCATGGAATTCCATGAAAACAAGAGATAGGTCCGGCTCCGTTGAGCACGAACTTCCTTTCTAAGAATCCTAAGATCTACCCATGAAAGAAGAAGCAGAGGAGGACCTTGTTCGCGGTTTGGAGGCGAGATGAACGACGGGGTGCCATGGCGCGGTGGTGGCGTTGCTGGACTTCTCCTGCAGCAAGGTACAAAGATCTGAGTCCGTTTGGTCAAGAGTGTAACCTTCTCATCTTACTTTAAGGGGTCTTTTATAAGTCAGCAAGTGGGGAGGTGAAAGGGTAAAGCCTTAATGGTCATGAAGGCTCCTCTTAATAACCTTTCGGTTACAGTGAAGGGATAAGAAACGGTGGAAGATGAATAGGTGTTTGCCAGGTGGCGATTCCTATTGGACCAACACTTCTTCCTTTATTATATAATTACAGAAGGAAAAACGACCCGTAATTACTCCTGGTGTAACTTCCCACACCAGCATTTATTACCACGCGTGTTAGAATAATTTCGGGCCTGAACCGTCGTTTCGGTCAATGTCACGGGCGTGACACATAGGTCACGGGCATGACAGGCCCGGGTGACCAATTATGGGGTCGACGATCGTCGAACTGAGATCGACGGTTGTCAAAGGATGGTCACGCCCTAGGTCACGGGCGTGACACCTTGGTCACGGGTATGACATGCCCGAATGACAAATTCTGAGGTCGACGATCGTCGAACTGAGATCGACGGTCGTCGAAGGGTGGTTACGCCCTAGGTCACGGGCGTGATACCTTGGTCACGGGCGTGACATGCCCGAATGGAAAATTCTGAGGTCGACGATCGTCGAACTGAGATCGACGGTCGTCGAAGGGTGGTCACGCCCTAAGTCACGGGCGTGACATGCCCGAATGGCAAATTCTGAGGTCGACGATCGTCGAACTGAGATCGACGGTCGTCGAAGGGTGGTCACGCCCTAGGTCACGGGCGTGACACCTTGGTCACGGGAGTGACAGGGCCGGGTTGAAAATTCTGCGCCCGATTGTCTCCCTGAGATCGACGATCGTCGAAGGAGTCACGCCCTAGGTCACGGGCGTGACGGTTCGGTCACGGGCATGACGGGTCGGTCACGGGCGTGACGGGTCGGTCACGGGCGTGACCAACCCGTGACCCGAAATCTCGGTCGATTTATTTCAATTTTTGGGCTTCCTAGGGTTCTGTCACGACCAACCGACTCCTAGGGGTCTAGCCGGAAATGGGATGTTACACCTCTCCATTGTTCTCTATCCTTCATTCCTTATCTCCTTCCCTGATAGTTACTACCCTTAACGACTTGACCTCAAACTCCACTGGTAGAACAACCTTGCAGCTGTGAGAAAGTTTGAAAGTGGTCTCCCCTGTGGCTGTATTGGGGGTAGTCCTCAGGGCCTACAGGACGGAGGGATTTTGTTCTACCTAGCTCCCTTTCATGTTCTCCACCTTATTTAGCAAGTTCATAATGATCGTATTTGCCACCTCCATCTGCCCGTTGCTCCTAGGGTGGTGGATAGACGTAAACCCGGGTTCTATCCCCAGCTGGGTACAAAAGCTGACAAACTCTTCACTAGCAAACTGTGGCCAATTATCAATGACTTTGGCTTGAGGGAGTCTATGTGGGTAGATGATATCCCCCATACAAAGTTACATACTACTTGGGAGGTCACCTTGGCTAGTGCCTTGACTTCCAACCACTTCGATAAGTAATCAATCATGAACAGAAGGAACCTCCTTTTCCCACTTGCATGGGGGAAATGTCCTACCAAGTACATCCCCCAAATGGCGAAGGGCCAGGGCGTCGTGATGCTCTTAAGTCATTGGGCCGGTAAGAGTTGGAGTGGAGCAAACAACTGACAATTCTGACATCTTCTTGCGAACTCTGTCGCGTCCTTGCTCAGGGTTGGTCAGAAATACCCTTGTCGGACCACCCTCAACTCCATGGTCCTTCTTCCTGAATGATTCCCGCATTTGCCGGAATGAACTTCCTCCATAATCTTCGGAACTTCCTCCACCAAGCACCGGGATAGGTGCCCCAAATGGGTCTTCTGGTACAATCCTCTTTCATGCATTAGTTAGTACACAGAATTATGCCTGAAGAATTTTTTTGTCCTGGACCTCCTCCGAAAGTTTACCAGTGGTCAAGAAAGTTACGAAGGGATCTACCCATGAGGGGAGCTAGTCTACCTCCATCAACTCATCCTCCTCAATGGATGGGGAAAACAAATCCGTCAGGGTCCCGCCAGCTCGGGGTCTAAACTTGGCCAACGGATCATCTGTGACATTTTTCTCCTGTGGTATGTGTTGAATGGAGAACGCTTGAAAACATCCAATGAGCCCCTTTATCTTGGTCAAGTACTTCATGAGAGTGGACTCCCTCGCTCGAATTCTCCCTTGACATGTGACACCACTACCATTGAGTCAGTAAACACATCCACATCCTGTATACCAAACTCTTTGGCAAGACGTTGCCCGGCTATCACGACCTCATACTCCGACTGGTTGTTAATGATGGGGAAATATAGTGCCACAACCTGCTCTATCAGAGTCCCATGAGGGCTTACCAATACCACCCTGCCTCCCGAATAATGTTTCCCTAAGGCTCCGTCAATCAGCACCTTCCAGGCAACATGTCGCGAGGATCTTTTGCAGTCCACTTCGACATCATAGTCGCCTAAGAAATCAGCTACCACATGTGCCTTAATCGATAGTAAAGGTACAAAAGATATATAAAACTCGCTTAGCTCCACGAACCACTTAACCAACCTTTCTGAGTGCTCCACCCCTTAAAAGATCCTGCGAAGAGGGTGGTCGGTCACCACTTTTATCGAATGCGCTTGAAAATATGGCCTGAGCTTCCTGGATCAGACAACCAAGGCAAATGTAGACTTTTCAGGATCGGGTATCAGAGCTCTGTCTTTTTTAGGACCCTACTGACATAATAGACATGTAGCTGTTTTTTACCCTCCTCCCGGACCAGGACGGAACTTACGACCACAACTCCTACTCCGACATACAAAGCCATATCCTCCCCCTCCCTGGGTTCCTGGAGGAGTCGGGCTGGGGTGAGCTGACTCATCAAGACTTGGAAAGACTCCTCGCACTCTTTCGACCATTCAAACTTTTGATTCCCCCACAGTACTTTAAAGAAGGGTGAGCACTTCTATCCTGTCCGGGAGAGGAACCTACTCAACCTGGCGAGCTTCCCTGTCAAGCATTGAACTTCCTTGGTGTTTCACGGCAATTCTAGCTTCATCATGGCTTTCACCTTGTTAGGGTTGGGCTCTACCCCTACCGGGGGGAGGAGATAGCCCAGGAACTTCCCTCTACTCGCCCCGAAAACATACTTCAAGGGATTCAACCACATCTTGAACTTCGGCAGGGTGGCGAACGTTTCCTCCAAGTCCTGAAGATGGGAGATCACACTTTTGTCATGATAGACCCCCAGTAATAATCTTAGGTCATTTGGAAGAATATTCGAAGGGGTCACCTTTCATACCCATCATGTAGCTTAGGTTCGTCTACACATAGTAAATCTGCAAATTTTTGATAACATGTGGGATTGTCATAGGAAGTTGAGAGTAATGGTATGCTGGTTTGGTAAGATGAAAAGGTGAGCTTCATTAGGAGTCATCATGGGGAGAAGAGATGGGTTGACTAGTGTGGGAGGTGCTCGGGATCGACGAAGAATCATCTTTCCTGGAGAGAGAGAAAGAGTCAAAATACAGTAGGGTTAAATCCAGTATAATATTAAAAAGAGATCGGGATTTGAGTAATAACCAAAAATAGTAAGTTTCTTGCGAAAGGAAACAACGAGCTTCAGCTACCAACATAGTTCCTAGTGCCCTGTGAGATCCCTTCACCTGGAATACCTGGGTCAGTGTTAGGCTAACCTAAACCGTAAGAATAATAAATATTTAAGAGCAACTAGTATTATTATTAATTCACTTTCACACACACCGGTAACTCGGGAGGTTAGTTTGTGGGGTTATCCGAGCGGTTGACTTGGTGGTTGTGGAAGTGGGCCAGTTGGCCCGGCGAGCCGAGGGCTCGAAAGGTAGTTATAACAAATAGGTTAGTCTGAGGAGCTGATGGCTCAGGAATTCCTAGATACATGAGAAAAAGGTGGTGGGTCTTCGGTATTGGACGGTCGTTCACACCGACGTCGATACGCTGACTCGGCGGGTGTGGTTGACACTTAGCCAAGGGAAGACCGATGGATATGGCCAGTATTAGTACGTGGTGACTCTAGGTGTGTCCTTCCAGAGGCGTACGTAAGGGCTAGGCCTGGTAGTGTGGATACCCGCCTAGGAGTTGGGGGCCCAACCCACTGTCTCCGTTTGCCACTATGGAGGTTCCTGGGAGTGAAGCTAGCTGCTCAAATGGGGAGAACTAAAGGTCTGTGCGCATAGAGTCGTGTGTGTGTGTGTGTTACACTTGCATGAACCTTCCATTAAACCCACATAACATAACATACAAAGGCATCATCATTCAGCCCTTACCCCTAACGTATAAATCGGTATGAGACTTTTTATACGTTAGGCCTTGCCAAATGACCCCATGTTTTATAAGCTTGTGTGGGCATTCTTATAAGTTATGGCTACTCTTCTTATGGATATTTATTACTTGTCTTATGATGTGCTTTGCTTTCAGCCTTCTCTGCTTACTACTATAGAACTGCTACTTGTACTTTCCTTTTTCAGCTCTATCACATTATTATACAACTGCTAGAATAGCTCCACCTTCACCTGCTCTTGTCTACACCCCACCATCATAGCTTTCCTATCATTCCTCCTGCTCGGTGCCTAAGAGCCATTGGGGGAGGGGTAGGGGAAATCATGCTTAGTCTTTTAGACTAATGGTTGGTGGACCAAACATTTCAGGGGCTCCGGATGGGGGACAAGGAGCAGCAGCTGGAGATACAACACCAGCGAAGCACGGTGCACATAGAGGTGGGCCAGTCTAGCACGGGAGCATCGTCTGCTAGTTCCGTGAGTGATTAGTTTACTTAGCTTCCGCGATAGTTTGTAGTGAGGATTTGATGTATCGGGCTTAAGCCCGTTTATATTTCTATGTACTGTTCTATTTCAGTACTTCTATTATCATGTGGACTTGATGTGATCTTTATATATTTTATGTGTGACATGTGGACTTGGATGTATCTGAAATATCTATTTGCTTCTGTCTCTTTGGTGATCGTTAAGGCCGATAGGATCGGCGTTTTGTAGTGGCGACCTTTCCGAGTGTCGGTGTCACCACAAAACGACGATTTTGGGCATAAGACTCGGTGGTTTAAAAAGAAAAAAATGGGGTCTTACAAAAATGGTGTTAATGGCCGTCACAAAAAACTACCTTGCCACTTACGGATCACCCATGATCTAGACCTAAACTCCTCCGTTGTTGAACTTGAGGCACTAATAAAATGACGATGGGACGCAGCGGAAAGCGCTAATGAGGGGGTGCCAAAAAATGACGTTGTAGCTACTCGGAGTGTCAACGATGACGAACCAACAGTTCCTCGACACCCCCAGCGTTACATGGTGTCCAAATCCACCTTCAACTTCCTTCCTCTCTCCCGAAAATCCAAACAATCGTCTGTCTAAATCCAATACCCTCATTGCCTCCACCTTCATCGCCTCAAAGGCTTTCTTGAAGATCACATTCACGGAGCTCCCATTGTCAACCAGAATCCTTGAGACCGTGAAGTTTTCGATTGCCTTCTAAATCACGAGAGCGTTGCAGAACGGGTCCTCATAGTCTGGCATGTCCTTTGATGAGAATGTAATCTTCTCCTCCTGAGGTGGGGTTTCTGAGGTCGAGGTGGCGCTCCTCCTGAACATTGTCTGGAAGCTCCCCTTGCGGGTGGCTTTTATTCCCACTCTCATATGGATCATCCCGATCCCCCCACGGGCACCTATGTCAGTCCGGTCCTCGCACTTATCCTCCTCTCCTAATCCTAGCAGAACTTCCTCGATCCACACCGGTGGCTACTACTGCACCTGTCCCATCGGTCCACTCAATTCCAGAAACTCTGGACAAGCGGTCGTTGTGTGACCTTCCTCCTGGTGGAAGTCACAATATGACAACGCCACCATGCCTCCTCCTCTACCTCCTCTTTCATTCTCTTTTCTCCTTCCCCTTCCACAGGCGATCGCAATTGCTTGTTGTTGCGGCGGGAGGGGAGACCTCTGGCCCTGTCTCCACCCCGGCGAGGATGTGATTTCCTTTATATTTCTATGTACTGTTCTATTTCAGTACTTTTATTATCATGTGGACTTGATGTGATTTCCTTTATATATTTTATGTGTGACATGTGGACTTGGATGTATCTGAAATATCTATTTGCTTCTGTCTCTTTGGTGATCGTTAAGGCCAGCAGGATCAGCGTTTTGTAGTGACGACCTTTCCGAGTGTCGGTGTCACCACAAAACGGCGGTTTTGGGCATAAGACCCGGTGGTTTAAAAAGAAACAAATGGGGTATTGCAGAAATGGTGTTAATGGCCGTCACATAACACTGCCTTGCCACTTACGTATCACCCATGATCTGGACCTAAACTCCTCCGTTGTTGAACCTTAGGCACTAATAAAATGAAGATGGGACGCAGCAGAAAGCGCTAATGAGGGGGCGCCCAAAAATGACGTTGTAGCTACTCGGAGTGTCAACGATGACGAACCAACAGTTTCTCGACACCCCCAGCGTTACATGGTGTCCAAATCCACCTTCGACTTCCTTTTTCTCTCCCTAAAATCCAAACAATCGTCTGTCTGAATCCAATACCCTCATTGCCTCCACCTTCATCGCCTCAAAGGCTTTCTTGAAGATCACATTCACGGAGCTCCCATTGTCAATCAGAATCCTTGAGACCGTGAAGTTTTTGATTGCCGTCTCAATCACGAGAGCGTTGCAGAACGGGTCCTTATAGTCTGGCTTGTCCTTTGATGAGAATGTAATCTTCTCCTCCAGGGGTGGGGTTTCTGAGGTCGAGGCGGCGCTCCTCCTGAACATAGTCTGGAAGCTTCCCTTGCGGGTGGATTTGATTCCCACTCTCATATGGATCATCCCGATCCCCCCGCGAGCACCTATGTCAGTTCGGTCCTCGCACTTATCCTCCTCTCCTAATCCTGGCAAAACTTCCTCGATCCACACCGGCGGCTACTACTACACCTGTCCCATCGGTCCACTCAATTCAAAAAACTCTGGACAAGCGGTCGTTGTGTGACCTTCCTCCTGGTGGAAGTCATAATATGACAACGCCACCATGCCTCCTCCTCTACCTCCTCTTTCATTCTCTTTTCTCCTTCCCCTTCCACAGGCGATCACAATTGCTTATTGTTGCGGCGAGAGGGGTGACCTGTGGCCCTGTCTCCACCCCGGCGGGTAGAACCGCCCCTTACCTTTGCAGTAATTATCTCTGTCATGAAATCCTCTCCCTTTCCCCTGAGCAGGTCCCTCCTGGGATCTCCAGGCCAGCCGGTTGCTTGGTTCCTGATACCGCCAACCTTGCTACTTGTAACGACTCCACCCGTTAAATAACATATAATAGAAGGTCCGGCCGAGGCCCCACACTATATGCTACAAACAGACGGTGAGGTCACAGGATAATACCATCAACGCATCCTAACACAGAGCATGCTAGCGGAATAGATACACAATTAGCTGAACTCATAGCAGGAATATCCACCAGATATATATAAACCAACGTTATATACAACCACTCAAACGAGGGGATAGCAAATACTACAGTTTGGCCTTAAGGCCTTACAGTTCCTCTTTAAACAGTATGGATTACAGACATCGGCGCGCAGGCCGGCCATACATGAATAAAAGAATATTCAAATGCTAGCCTTCAAGGGCTAGCAGCAACAGCAAGAGCGGCAACAACATCAGCAGGGGCATCATCCCTTCATTTTCCGCTCGGCTCTCCAGCACCTGCACATGGACAATCCACCCAGAAGGTGGCAAACAAGGCAACGGTCAATATTCAGCTTACTAATTTATAATAATCCTACCCCTTTCCCGGGGCAGAGGCATTCCTTCCCTGCAGAGCAATATAGCAATTGATAGATAATATACATACTGTGCTCTCACGCACAAGCAATCCATCACAACCGTCGGTCACCTGACCCGATGATCTGTGCTCTCAGGCACACTTTTGGGTACACCGGCGAACCGGGATCAACACCATTGAGCATTTAGTCTTAATGGCGCGCATGCCTAAGACTCTCATTATGCTACTGACGAAAGACCAATGCCTTGGCACTTCCATGTACAGTCAACATAACGCAGGTACAGATCCACCACCCCCGTTGCTCAAAATCATCTTGCCCTCACCAAGCACATCATACTTGTGGCTATAATAAAAGGCGCGGGTCGGCTTCACCTTTCCTGTTCGGCACGAGGCCTTTTAGAGCTCGCAGCTCCCAATCGCCATAACGTCTGCCAAGTACTGGCGGCACAATAGCCACACTGTCCAAATAGGACTGGCTTCATCGTCCATCAAGGACTCGCTACATCGTAGCCACAGCACAAACAACACAAGGGCATTTTCCTGGAGTTCCACATTCCAGTACTTCCCGCTACTCCCCTTCACAGGCATAACCCAACGACCACACTAACTACACGAGTATACGCGGAGTCTTCTCCGGTGCGTAAATGCAACATCACCAATCCAGACCCAACATGTTCAGATGGGTTTCACACAGCATGCCTATCCCGTACTCCACTTTTCTAGGTCTATATGCAGACTCAAAAGGGAATAACAACTATTAACCCACCGGAATCACTCACTCATTCCATCTTTTGGTAGAGAGGATTCCTTACTCATGCATAAAGAAGGAATTCACATGTCCAAGAAGGAAGATCGTTACCCTTGACGATCTCTTGGGAGCCATCAAAAATCTGGCCGGTTGGAAAGCACCGCAGCAGCTTTGCCTCCACTAAACTAGCATCGGATCTCGAATCGGACCGCGGGAGCACCACCAAAGCCTTGATCTTCTCCTCCTTCTCTTTCCTCCAAGCTCTCTCTTTTTCTCTCTTGATGAGAATGAGAGAAGAGGCTAACACTCAGCTTTATCACTACAGGAAAGGACCTGGGCCATTGGATCCAAATAGAAATAATTGGATGGCCAAGATCTGCCCAAAATTCTATATTTGACTTGACACGGCCTATGACACGCCCGTATCCCAGGCCGTGTCCCCCAAGCGGTGTACGAACCGACTCAAATTGAACCAAAACACGGGCTCCACACGCCCGTGTCACAGGGCAGACACACCCATGTCAACTTTGACATAGCCGTTGTCACAACCCGCATTTTCTCCAAATTTAAGAAATGTCAGAGTATGAGAAAACACGCATCGTGATGCCACGTCGAGCAGGGGAAAACTACTGACGCTCGGGCAAAACTAACTACTTTACTTTATGAAAATTCATAAGTTTAATGATTAGAAAATCAGTTATACTTCAAAGGTCGTATTCCTCAGCTCAGTGGATCATCTAGTCCACAATTTAAAAACTATACTTATACGCTGCGGAAAATACTTTATTCAGGTTTGACATCCTAAAAGAAAGCATAAGTGCCCCTAGAGGACAACTTATACTATGCAGGACCCTACATTTAATTTATACTATATATAGGAAAACGATCTTTTTACGTTATTTGGAAAATAGTGGTTGAGTTTTGTAATACATGCTGATCATGATATATACTTATAATAGTGTTTTTAGGTTTAAAATTAACTAGCAACCTAGCATAAATCATCCCAAGAGCAAGTAGACTATCTCCAGAAAAAGGTAGCAGCAAAAAGATAACATATCTATTATCAAGGTAAAACTACCAGTGGGCGCCAACAAACTGACACGAACCCACTAGAAAGTATGCAAGTCTGTAAGAAATAAACACAAAACTATCTCACAAGACCAAGGAACTGATCTCCACAGTACGAGAGACCACCAGCAACAACACAGCACAACTAGCCGCCTAATCGGCTACTAACCAGAACCTGCGACATTCAAAGAAGAAAAGAATACCTCAGCAAGCTAAACAAGTAAGCTGTACGGAAAAGTTAGGCTAAAAGATAAGCAAGAAGAGTAAGTAAATCGTAACAAGTACCACTGTCCAAGGCAAGACACAAAGGAAAAACACTATGTGCGAGGAAACAGCAACAACCCTGCCCAAAAATCCTGCAGAGTTTACCAGGCTACCATGAGCACAAAAGTTGCAAATTTACAAAAGAAGAAATGTCTAACACCCTAAGTTGTGAAAGATGGTAGTAGCAAAAACAACGCGGATCCGGGTTGGAGGCAAACTCAGTACCCCAACCACCATTTCCAAGAAACAAAGCTCAAGGGTCTACAAGTGAAAGCACTAAGGACCTCCCACCAACTTGCCCAGCCCGTACCTGGAATAAGATAAAAGTGTGGCCACGGCCAAGTCACACAATTTCACCCCTATTAATAGCTTCAAACCACCACAACTAACCACAACTCACGATTCGGTCTTTGGAAAAAAATATAGCCGACAAGGAACCTCAGAATCAAGGAAATTCACTCGGGAGAGAAAATCAAGGTAAGGAAAGAAAAACGTTGAGATGACTCAACACGACATGGCGTTGAGTGAGCTCCACTCACTCAATGCCTAAACAGACGTTGGCATTGAGTGAGCTAACCTCACTCAACGCCAAAACAGCTATGGCGTTGAGTGAGGTCCACTTCCTCAACGCCTTCGGCAATACAGGCTGTGGCGTTGAGTGAGCTAACCTCACTCGACGCCAGAACAGCTACGGCATTGAGTGAGGTCAACTCCCTCAACGCCTTCGGCAACACAGGATGTGGCATTGAGTAAGCTAACCTCACTCAATGCCAAAACAGCTACGGCGTTGAGTGAGGTCCACTCCCTAAACGCCTTCGGCAACACAAGCTGTGGCATTGAGTGAGCTAACCTCACTCAACGCCAAAACAACTACGGCGTTGAGTGAGGTTCACTCACTCAATGCCTTAGCACTTAGCCGCAAAAACCAATTGTGGCGTTGAGTGAGTCCACCTCTCTCAATGCCAAAACAGCTTTGGTGTTGAGTGAGGTAGACTCACTCAACGCCAAATTACTTAACCGCAAGAAAGGGCTGCGGCGTTAGGTGAGCCCGCCTTACTCAACGCCTAACCCACCATGGCATTGAGTGAGGCCCACTCACTCAATGTCATCCGACATAACCGCGCGGATTGGCTGCGGCGTTGAGTGAGTCTGCCTCACTCAACGCCTAGACAGCCATGGCGTTGAGTGAGGTAGACTCACTCAACGCCATGATACTTAGCTGCAAAAGAACAGATCAAGGGGTAATGGCGTTGAGTGTGTGCACCACACTCAACGCCAAACCCAAGCAGACCCGGCGTTGAGTGTGTTCACCACACTCAACGCCAAGCCCAAGCAGACCCGACGTTGAGTGTGTGCACCACACTCAACGCCAAGCCCAAGCAAACCCGGCATTGAGTGTGTGCACCACACTCAACGCCAAGCCCAAGCAGACCCGGCGTTGAGTGTGTGCACCACACTCAACGCCAAGCCCAAGCCGACCCGGTGTTGAGTGTGTGCACCACACTCAACGCCAAGCCCAAGTAGACCCAGCGTTGAGTATGTGCACCACACTCAACGCCCAGCCCAAGCCGACCCGGCGTTGAGTGTGTGCACCGCACTCAACGCCAAGCCCTGAATTCTCCAACGCTAACTCCAACAAGTCTAAGTACATGGAAGGCTTCTGCTACAGCCACTACACAGGCAAACATATATACATCCCAACCCGAGCCTAAGCAAGATAGATTTTGCAAAAATTAAACTATAGCTTTTCTCTTCTACCCGGCTACAACTACTGCACAGTAAGAATCGACCCGACCCTCAAACCCTCACACAGCCCGAGAACAAGGCTTCTCTACTAACATTTGGGAATTTATACCCGATTTCAAGCAAAGAATTGGGTTTCTAACCTAGGGCTAACAAGGCTTTATTAACATGGAAAAAATCTAGACAAGCTTGTCTATATCCGCAAGAACAAAGAGAGAAAGAAAACAATACTAAGCAAGGGCAAGAACATCACTTCCCTCGATTTCCAGCGAAGCTTGGCCGGCCTCCCTTATTCTCACTCGGCACCAGCAGCAGCAACACCTAAAGCAGAAATATGGAGCTTTAATGACGGAAACGGACAACCCAAGAAATTCGAGACCCCTAGAAACACCACGAAAACTGAATTTCTTACCGTAGGAATGAAGGTCTAGGAGAGAGCAATCCAAATCCGCTTTCGGAATCGAATTCCGTCCACAAACGCTCCCGGAATCGGCGTCCGAAGGGGAGCAGTTCCGGCGGTTTCTCTGTTTCGCGAACAGGCGCAGGCGGGCGGGGGAAGAGAGTGAATAAGAGCGGTTTCTTTTATCTTAAGTCTAAACTATTATATATATATCACCCTTATTAATCTTAATTAGCTAATTAATTAATTAAGGCATAAAATGACACAGCAAAACCGCCAAGCACTTGCACCCTTTCAACAAATAATTAATATAATATTTATTAAATAGTTTTATTTTTCATAAAATACAAAACGACGCGAAAACCGAACATCCTCGGAATTTGACGAAATTTGCATCGTAGCTAAATATCCACGCTACGAACACAACGGCGAAGTCGAAATTAACTTTCGACGAACAGAACTCGAATTATACCCACCTGAAGTAAAAACACAAGCATCCCCCGAGAGGCCACACCGGGTCACCCAAAATGACCTGGCTTGCTAGGGAGATCTTATCAATAGACTACAAAATAGGCCACTCAGTTCTAAGGAGTTAAGACCACACTCCACAGATGACACAAGCCAAGAAATTGCGTCGACGTAACGCCAAGCAAGAATTAAATAATCGCAGAAAAATCGGGGGCGTTACAGTCACTCCCCCTAAAAGAAAGTTTTGTCCCGAAACTTTACACACAACACTTCTACTATAGAAGGAAAAGTAACAAGCCAAACATTACAAGAAGAAAACATACCAATCCAATCAGGGAAACAGTTGAGGGTGAGCCTCCCTCATAGCCGACTCTAACTCCCAAATCGCCCTTTCCAAATCCTGATTCTTCCATAGAACTTTGACCATCAGGATGGACTTTGTTGGTACCCTAGTTTGGATTTAAGTTAAGTCTTCTTGTTTTGTCTCTTGACCTCAAGATTTATCTATGGTCAAAGGTTAGTCGTTAGGCAAGATTTCTCTAGTTGTTTAGAGTTGTCGATTTTCCAGTGAAAATCTGGTTAAGTCTTTTGGTTCGACTATAGTCGAATGCCGTCCAACTATCGTCTATCGTCTGCCTCGACGATCGTCGACCTCTGCTCGACTTCTTTTGTTAAGACAGATTGTCTTGATAGTTCAACTATCTTCCTTGATAGTTCAACTATCTGATAGCTCTACTATCTTGTTGATAGTTTAGCTGTCTGTTCTGTTTGATAGTTCGACTATCTTCCTTGATAGTTCAACTATCTTATAGCTCTACTATCTTGTTGATAGTTTAGCTGTCTGCTTGCTGGTCTACTATCTGTCTAGATAGTTCGACTTTCCGTCTGTTGTGGATAGGTCGACTATCTGTTTGTCTTTGATAGTTTGACTATCTGTGTGATAGTTCGACTATCTGTTGGTTGTTGATAGTTCGACTATCTGTGTGATAGTTAGACTATCTGTCTGCTGTGTGATAGCTCGACTATCTGTGATAGTTCGACTATCTGTTTGTTGTTGATAGTTCGACTATCTGTGTGATAGTTAGACTATCTGTCTGCTGTATGATAGCTCGACTATCTGTCATTGATAGTTCGACTATCTGTCTGTATTGTTAGGTCGACGCTTTTTGTCTAGCTCTGAGTCGGTCGACTTTCTGTCTGATAGCTCGACGTTTGTTGTAGGTCGTTCGACTATCTCCGAGTGTCGTTCGACGTTTTCTGTCTGCCTTAGTCAATTTTATATTCATTTTAATTCTGCTATTTTATTATTATTATCTGGCATATTTATTAAATTATATTAGACTGATTTTATGCTATCATTTCAAAGCAAATCCTTGCTTCTATCTTTATGCATAAGTCTTTCTTTTTTTTGATAAAGTTGTTTGTCCTATTAGTTGACATTGTATATTACTTTATCTGCACCCGTCCTTTATAGCCGTTGGACTCAATAGTCTACTCTGGCTTTAAAGAGTTTTATCTGATGTGACATTATCTAATATTCTTTACTAAGATTTGATCTTACAGCTTCTTAGAAAAAGCTTTATTCTTTTTATAGAATATATTTGCTGCGGATATGTTTTGCCTTGTGTTAACTGCAGCCCAGGTTCAAGATTTCGGAACAAGTCAAAAAGCTCAAATCAAATAGAGCTGGTGCTGCTGTTCTTATATAAAGAGTTCTTTGAAGAAAGAAATCAACTAGTTCACATAATATACAATCAGCTAGCTACAGCCAGTCAATACAATAAGAACAACTTACAGCAATACGACAACTTGCAGCTCTCAGCTCCCTTCACATTCGACTGAGAAGATTTGAATCTCTTCTACTCTTCTTCAACCTGAGTTCTCCTGCTTCCAGGAAGATCTGCACTTAGAGGCTTTTGAAGAAGAAGAAGAAGAAGAAAGCTGCCCGAAGAAGATCTTTTATTTTATATCTTTAATCTTCTTCTTAGCTTTTCCTTCAGCTATTCAAGATAGTATTCTGTGGAGAATTCTGAAGAGTTTTCTGCACTGAAGCAAGAATCTTCCTGGACATTCTTGTAGCCAGGGGGAGCCTTGATTTTGTAGAGCATTCTAGCTCAGTGCAAGTTCTTGTGCTTCTCTAATCTATTGTTAAAATATAGAAGACATTTTATCCTCTTCCCCCTCCTGTAAAAGGGTTGTTTACTCCCTTCAAAAGTAAAGCTTGGTGGCAGGGCACCTGATCAAAAACCTATGTTGGTTTTTAGACACCTGATCAAAAGTCTAAAGGGTCTCTAGATCTACCTGCAGCAGATCTTGTTGGTGGCAGGGCACCTAATCAAAAACCTGAGTGGATTCCTACCTTATTGGTAGAAGAGTGGACGTACCCAAGTTGTTTGGGGAACCACTATAAAATTCCTTGTGTCTTCTGGTTGCTTGATTTAATTATTTGTATTGTGGCTGTGATTAGATTTAACTAGGTTTGCTAGTTGCTGATTACGACCCAAGCCTTAACTGTAATTACAGTTGGCTGCCTCTTGTGCACTACACTTGTGTTAGGCTTTAGGGTTATTCTAAATATCTATAATCTTCCATTCCACAATTAACTCCAAGGGAGTTGGGTAGACCGTCAACTTTGCTAAGGATCAAATTTTGATAACTCTATTCACCACCCCCCCCCCCTCTAGATTTGTGTATCTATCCCTTCACTTTCAATTGGTATCAGAGGGAGGTTGACTGACTGTATAGGCTAACACCTAAGTCACAAGATCCTGATAGATACCTAAGCTTATAGATATTCACTATCATGGCCCAGTTCAAGGATTACTCTAGCACCAGACCTCCAGCTTGCAACTTAGAAAAGTTTAGAATCTGGAAGGCAAGGATTAAGTTATATATGAACTCTATTGATGAGAGTATTTTTTTTCTTCTATTTTGACAGGACCACCAAGAGCACCTGCTGCAGCTACTGCTTCATCATCAACAGATATGAGTGTAGTGCCTCCTCCAGATTACAACGATGAATACAAAAAGGCAAAGATAGCAGATGCCAAAGCAATGAATATTCTGGCTCAGACAATGTCTGATGAAGTATTCCAGAAAGTTGATGACTGCTCCTCAGCAAAAGCAATGTGGGATACACTGAACCAAATTGTAGCTGGTTCAGCTGATGAAAGGAAGGACAGATGGTCCAAACTTATCTCCCAGTATGAAAATGATAGTTTTACTTTCAAGACAACCTAAACACCTAGAGGGGGGGTGAATAGGTTCTAATTTCTTGTTTATACTTCTAGGCAGAATTCAATTACAAATTAAGACATCTAGCACAGCATTCACAGATAATTAAGCATCACAGATTGCACAATGTTTTATAGTGGTTCCCCAAGGTCTGGGTACATCCACTTTCCCCCTTCACCTATCTAGCAGTATGCTAGATTCGGCCAAACTTCCACTATTCTCAGATCCTCAGATCCTACAGCTCAGAACCTGGATAGGTTCCTACAACTCAGGCTCAACAGCCCTACCTCAGCCTTGCCTCAAGGCCTACCACTCAGAGAATAACTTTCTCCTACACACAGGCAAATAGCCCTACCACTCAGAGATCACCTCTCCTACACTCAGCCTTTATAACACAGGCTTACAACTCAGATCTGTATAAACAGATCCTACAGAAATTTAGAAAAGATAATTTAATGTCTTGCCTTTGTTGAGAGAGAAGAGGACAAGACACTTCTTGATCAGCTGATGAAATCAACTGAATCTGAGCTTTCTTCAAAGCTTCTTGAATCTGAACTTAGCTGAGTTGATTTCCAAACAGCTTCTTGAGAAACCACTGATGGCTTCCTTCTTCTTCTTCAAGATGACTGGATCCCTCTCTATCCAACACCTTTTCTGATACTTCAGACTTCTTCTTAGATTTTCTTAGATCTACTGATGAAGATCTTCTTTAGAGCTTAACACTTTCTTGAATTGAAGCTACAATAGGATTGTAATCCTTCTGTTTCTTCTTCTTAGATCTTCTTCAGTTGTCTTTCTTAGCTTTTGTTTCCTTCTGAATATGTCTATTTATAGACTTTTTTCATGGTAACCGGCTGATCCGGTTTCTAACTGATTTCTGACAGGTCTGACAGCTTCAGTTAAACGGTGGCAACCCACAGCTGTCAAGTCTTCAAACAGTTCTTGTACCTTAGCCTTGGACAGCAAAATGTCGAGACAGTCAGTTAGAAAGTGTCGAGACCAATCTGTCTATCTGTGTCGACACAAGTGACTTTGGTGTCGACACAGTCTTTGATGATGTCGACTAAGTTGCCTTTAAGTCGACACAGCTTCTTCAAAAAATATCTTGGTCTAGACTCTGCAGTGTGTCGACACAAGTCCTGTGTGTCGACACAGTTGTTGTAGATTCAGAACTCAGCATGTGTCGACTCAGCCTTTAGGTGTCGACACAGCAATCTTCAATCCTGCCAAAATGTGTCGACTCAGTCTTCTGGTGTCGACACAAGCATAGTCGACTTCTGCCAATATGTGTCGACACAGTCTTCTGGTGTCGACACATCCACCCAGTGTCAACACAGTTGTGGTCGAGTATCTTCTTCTGTGAGTCGACTATCTTTCTCTGGTCGACTATCTTTCACTAGTCGACTATCTTTCACTAGTCGACTAACTTTCTCTGGTCGACTATCTTTCACGGTGTCGACACTGCTTCCCAGTGCTGAGGTCGACGATTTTCTTTATGTGTCGACACTGCTTCCCAGTGTCGAGATAGTTGAAGTCGACTATTTTCTTTATATGTCGACACTGCTTCCCAGTGTCGACATAAATGTGGTCGACTATCTTTCTTTGTGTCGACACTGATATTCTGAAATGTCGACACAAATATTCTGAAGTGTCGACACAATTTCTTCAGGTGTCGACATGTGGACTTAGAATATTTTTCTGCATTATTTAATACTTCTTCACCTGCACATGTCAACTCAAAACAACATCAAATACACCTTGATGTATATCATTGAGCTAAGTTGGGCTTCTTCAAATCAGGTACACATTTTCCAATGTACCCAACAATCTCCCCCTATTTGGAGAAGTCATAACCCTATAGCCAATGATATACACCATTTATAAAAAGTATAAACTGATGATATATGACATAACATGAATACTTAATATAAACAAAACATAAAAACAATCCATCACAGAATGAACATTATATGATGCCAAACAACATTTTGTTTATAACTTGATAATGTTTGAATACAGAGAATTACATTTAATGATTTAATCAAAACATTACAAAATACTTTGAAAGAACTAAAAATTAAGACTGATCAGGCTCTTTAATGACAATCCCTTTGCCAGATAGAACTTGAGCCTTCACAGGAGCTTCAGAATCTTCAGCTGGCTTCTTGCCTTTTAGATCAGCCTTCTTCTTTGCTTCTTCCTTGAGCCTTTGCCTTTCAAAATAATGAAAGGGCTTTGGGAAGTACTTGCTTGGCTCCTGAGCATCTGGAGGCAGCCTACCCAGCTTAGCTTTTCTTCTAAACTGTACAATGGCCTCTTGCCTGGCTTCATACTTCTGCCATTCCATCTCATTATACCACTTGCCTCTTTCCAGCACTTGGACTTTGACAGCCTTCCATGCAGTGAGTATTATATTTCTGGAAGTAGGACTCCACTGCTCAAAGTCTGGCTTAAGTTCAGCCTGCTCTCTAAACCTTTTCTTAGATAGAAGAGCATCTTGCTGGTCTTTCAAAGTAGCCTCAGGCTTATCAACCTTCCCAATAACAATATTAGTAACCTCCTTTGGAGGACTATACATTCCTTGAACCTGCTGATCAATCATGTTAAAATCTGGAGGGGGGTAAATGACTTGGGCAACCTCAGGTTGATTGCCTTCAAGTAGACTTGTTTGTATTCCTGACTCAGCCACCATAGCATCATCACACAATGGGGGATATCCCAATGTGGCTCGAATACTATTGGTCACCCATTTGGTGTGCTCTGAGCCTGCATGAACTAGCATCCTCTCCCCCTTTATGGCTTCTCTAGAAACATGATCTCTGAGATCTTCCTTTTGAAATCTGATTTGGCCATCCAGATAATTCACACCCTCTTTAAAAAATGGTTTTAACTTTTGAAGCTTGTCAGATATTTTCTTTTGAGAGGTTGTGAAAGCAGTTTTAACAGAATCAATAGCAGCTTGAAAGTTCTTATCAAATTCTTCTGTTTCCTTTGATCTAGTTGCAGGCAGACTTGGAACAATCTTTTTCAATTCCTCAATGATCTCATGATGAGATTCAGTTAAATTGTCATTCATTCTTAACTGATTTTCCAAGACATAGCTTTGCTTTAAAGCAATGTCATCCACCTTAGGGATGATAGTCTGCTGTTGTTTTGCCAGATATACCACAGCATTACCTCCCTTATGGAAGCAATCTGTCATTTCCTTCTTATGCATATTGACCTCAAACCTATTTGATTTTATATCTTGAGCTAAGTCAAATTGCAGGGACTTGTTGTTCTCATCAACATATTTTTCTATAGCCACTCTGTGTTCATCCAATTTCACTTGTAAATCTACTAAAAACTTGTTGTAATCAAAGTCAGAAGGAGTGTGATGTGCTGTAGACTGTAGAGCCTGCTTATAGCTCTTGCTCCTTCTCTGGAAGACCATAAGTTTTCTCTTTTTAGCCACCCTGGCTTCTTCAGTATCTGAATCAGAAGTACTATCAATTTGAACTCTTTCTTTGGGAGGAGGAGGAACAGCTGCTTCAGTGCCAGGTTGTACAGTCTCAACATGCACTGGCTCCCCCTCAATTTCTTGCTCCACTTCCAGACTATCAGTAATTATTTCATCATTTGGGAATAACTCCTCCAGAGTATATTCCTTCTGGGCTTGATCATTTGCAGTATTCAAATTTGGAGATTGATCAATTTGAGCATCTTCTTGCACTTGCTCCCCCTGGACCTGTGCAGAAATAGAAATATTAGAAATCTCTTTTGTAGGAAAATACACCAGCTCCCCCTGCACCTGTACCTGGTCATGAGTAGATACAGTTTGTGTAGGTGAATAAACTTGCTGAGCTGGTATACTTACTTCTTCTTCTTGAACTGCAGGTATTGTGGCATCCTGAACTTGTATAGATGCAGGCTGATCTTCAACCTCCAGTCTTACTTGCTCTTCTTGTGGATGCCCAGTACTGGTAGCATGACCTGGGGATTTCTCAGGTGAATCCTGCCTTTCCACTTCAGGCATCTCTTTGGTCAGCACCCTATCCCACCTGCAGAACAATCTCATGTCCATCCTTCTCATGTGATTAATTTTAGTTCCAGGTTGTTGTTGCATAACCTCAGGAATCTCCTTACTTAGGTATATACTTATTATCCTAGCCAGATTTGGCTTCTTGATTCCTTCCTTAATCTTCTCAAAGATTACATATGACCAATCCGTTGGAATTGTAAACACAATCCTGGTCATTAGGCTGAACATATAGGCAGAAATCCTATCATGTCCACCTGGCTTGCACAGAATAACTTTTCCTACCACTTCTGATAGAAACTTGCCCTGTTGATTCATTCCTTTCCGATTGAACGCAGCTCCAATTTTCATGGTGGATTCCAATCCACACCATTGAAGAGCCTCCCTAGATTTAGAAGCAGGGACATCCTCTTCATTCTCAATTATAGGTAATTGCAGAATTGTTCTTATCTTACTTGGTGTAATCTCCACAGGTGACCCATGAACTGTGGATTTTATCGCATGACGTTCAGAGTCTACAGATGCAGAGGTAAAGAACTCGTGCACCTCCTTCTTCCATATCTTTGATGGTTCGGAGACCAGAAATTCTAAACCTGAGTCGGAGAGGAGAGAGATAACCCCAAGAACATCTGGAGGGGCAGCTGTAAAGGCCTGGCGCACCAACTCATATCCTTCATTCACATTGTCTTCAATCTTTGGCGCCATTGATCAATCGAGAAAGCTTGAAAGATGAGAGAAAGAGAGAGAGAGGGAGAATGTCGACACAGGGTTTTGAAAACCTTGTAAGCGTGTCGACAGAATGAGTTTTTGACCTATTTATACCTTCTGTTTAAAGAAGATCAAGAGACGCCAAAAACAGACTATAAGTGTCGACACAGATGGAATGTGTCGACACAAGCTTCTATAGTCTCGACATCAAGTCCGTCTATTATGTGTCGACACTAATTTGCTGTTTTGTCGACACCAGAGATAAATAGAAGAGCATCAGAAATTCTGTGTCGACTCTTAGTATAAGTGTCGACACAAAATCTGTAAGTGTCGACACCACTATCCTGGTGAAGTCGACACTACATTCCTGGATAAGTCGACAATAAGATTCTTAAGTGTCGACACATATTTTCTGTGTCGACACAATATCTCTGATTTGTCGACATTACAACCCTGAGTCGACATAATATTACTGAATGTGTCGACACCATCTTACTTAGCCAATTTCAGTTTGTTCATCACAACTTATAAGTACTACAGAGTACTTGATACAACTTCAATGTGTCTTTTTATCACTTGAATGTCTTGTTACCACTTCAACTTCATTGTTGATGATATTGTGATTACACTAATCAATGGTTAACATACCTAATTCAATTTTGAATTTATTGAATTTGGTTTCATCTAGGGGCTTAGTAAACACATCTGCTATTTGATAATCTGTTTTCACAAATTCCAATGAAATGTCTTCTTTTTCTACATGTTCTCTAAGAAAATGGTATTTTATTTCTATATGCTTAGTTCTACTATGAGAAACAGGATTATTAGCAATAGAAATTGCACTCTTAGAATCACATAAAAGAGGTGTTCTACTTACTTGAATATCATAATCCTTAAGCTGATGCTGCATCCATAATAGCTGTGCACAGCAGCTTCCAGCAGCAACATACTCAGACTCAGCTGTGGAAATTGCCACACTGGTCTGCTTTTTACTACTCCATGATATTAGTCTTCCTCCCAGGAATTGACATGTACCTGTAGTACTCTTCCTATCCTCTCTACATCCTGCAAAATCTGCATCTGAATAGCCTGTTAGTTGAAAATCTCTATTCCTAGGGTACCAAAGACCTAGATTAGGTGTGCCCTTAAGATATCTCAGAATCCTTTTGACTGCAGTATAATGAGATTCTTTAGGGCAGGCTTGGTACCTAGCACAGACACATGTAGCATACATAATATCTGGTCTACTAGCAGTGAGATATAGTAGTGAGCCAACTATTCCTCTATACAAAGTCTCATCAACAGGTTTACCTGCATTATCTTTGCATATAGGCATACTTGTTCCCATAGGAGTTCTCATGGTGGAGGATGACCCCATACCATATTTCTTAATCAATTCTTTGGTGAACTTAGACTGGGATATGGACAAGCCATCATCAGTCTGTCTTACTTGGAGTCCCAAGAAGAACTTCAGTTCCCCCATACTGCTCATCTCAAACTTCCCTTGCATAAGTTTGGCAAACTTTTTACAAAGGTTGTTTTCAGTAGACCCAAAGATTATGTCATCAACATAGATCTGTACTAAGATGATCTTGCCTTTGGATTCCCTAAGGAATAGAGTTTTGTCAATTTTTCCTCTTGAGAATTTATTCTCAATAAGGAAAGTAGACAGGGTTTCATACCAAGCCCTTGGGGCTTGCTTTAACCCATACAGAGCTTTCCTAAGCTTATAAACAAAATCAGGTTTAAGAGGATCTACAAAACCTGATGGCTGCTCTACATATACTTCTTCTTTAAGATCACCATTCAGAAATGCTGACTTCACATCCATCTGGTATACTTTGAAGTCTTGATAGGCTGTATAGGCAAGGAATATTCTGATTACCTCCAGCCTTGCTACTGGAGCAAAGGTTTGATCAAAGTCAATCCCTTCTTCCTGCCTGTATCCTTTTGCAACCAATCTTGCTTTATTCTTTACTATTATTCCAATTTCATCTAGCTTGTTCTTATAGATCCATTTTGTGCCAATTATGTTGTGGCCTCTTGGTTTAGGAACAAGCTCCCAGACATTGCACCTTCTGAATTGATTCAGCTCCTCTTGCATAGCATCAATCCAGTGCTGGTCTTGGATAGCTTCTTCAAACTTCTTAGGCTCCATTTGTGACAGGAAACATGAATGTAGAACTGTGTTTTGATTTCTGCTTCTAGTTTGCACCCCTTGTCTTGGATCACCTATTATCTGATCAGCTGGATAATCTCTTAAATGTCTTGTAGCTGGAGGAAGATTTCCTTCTGGTTGAACATCTCCAGCTCCTTCATTTAACTGATTCTCTTGATTTTCATCAGCTTCTATAGTGTCTTGTTCTCCCCCTGGACTGAAGCCTTCATTTTCCAATGCCCCATCTTCCTTTGATACTTCAGTAATGGAAAGCTTGTCCATACTTTTGCTTATACCTGTTGAGTCATTTGATCTACAAGACAACTCACAGTTGATTAATCTTGTTTCATCAAACACAACATGCACAGATTCTTCAACAACTTGAGTAGGCAAGTTGAAGACTCTATAGGCCTTACTATTTGTGCTGTACCCAACAAATATCCCATCCTGGGATTTGGCAGCAAACTTAGTCAAATATGACTTGCCATTATTAAGTATATAACACTTGCAACCAAAGATCCTAAAGTAAGATAGATTTGGTTTTCTGCCTTTCACAATCTCATAGGGAGTCATTTTGTGGCTTTTGGTGATAGTAGCCCTATTGATTACGTGACAAGCAGTGTTAACTGCCTCAGCCCAAAAATATTCTGGGAGAGAGGTATCACTCAATAGAGTTCTACCAGCTTCAATTAATGTTCTATTCTTTCTTTAAGCAATTCCATTTTGCTGAGGTGTTCTAGGTGAAGAGAACTCCTGGAAAATCCCAAAGTCTTTACACAATTTTGTTATGCTTTCAGATTGAAACTCAGTACCATGGTCACTTCTGATTTTGACCACTATACTATTTAGTTCATTCTGAATTTTCTTTACAAAATTCAGTAATACACTTGGGGTTTCAGATTTTTGTCTCAGAAAGAACACCCATGTAAATCTTGAATAGTCATCTACAACCACAAAAGTGTAGACTTTCCTACCTAGACTGTGAACTGGCATAGGACCAAAAAGATCCATATGCAAGAGGTATAAGCACCTCACAGAATCCTTGATTTCAAGGCTTTGAAAGGAGGATTTTGTCTGCTTGCCCTTTTGACAAGCTGAGCATATCCCTTCCTTTATACACTTAACTTGAGGTCCATTCCTCACTAACTCTTTTCTAAAGAGTTGGCCAATTGTCTTGTAGTTTAGATGAGCCAATCTCTTGTGCCACTTAACACAATGAGAAGCATTGTCATCAGCTACAAGACAGATGGGTGAAGCCTTATTCTCACATTCAAAATTAAGACAATATACATTTCTCTTCCTATACCCTGTCAGAATGATCTTTCGATCACTTGACCTCTTGATATGACATCCATCTTTAACAAATGAAATGTCATATCCTAAATCACTTAGCTGGCTTATGCTTATTAGATTATGTTTCAAACCTTTTACATAAGCCACTTGAGTGATAGTAATTAGGTTAGAAGAAATGTTACCGAACCCTTTGATGACTCCTTTTTCAGATCCACCAAAGATCACTTTAGGTCCATCTTTGACAGATGAATACTCCTTCAACAGCCCCTTTGTTCCAGTCATGTGCCTGGAACAACCACTATCCAAGTACCATATTGGGGCATGGTTACTTGGATTCACCTGCAACATAGAATTACTTACCCTTAGAACCCAAGTAAGTCTTGGGTCCTTGGTTCAGGTTAGCATTAATAAAGCTACCATAACCTCTTCTAACAGGTAGACTATTGTTCTTTATAACACTTGGGTTATACCAGCAGTCTAGTGCAAAATGGCCTCTCTTGCCACAGTACCAACACTCAAACTTATTGTATCTAGATCTAGATACATCCTTGTCAGAAGAATTTCTGTTCATTGCTGATGCTTCAGCAACTTCACCTACTGATTTCTTAAAACCATTGGGTTTATGACCATAGGTAGGCCTGCTTGCATTTACACCCTTGTTCTTCAGAACATTAGTCTTAATATGACCTTGAATATCTTCATGATCATATTTGTTAGAAGGCACTTTCACCTTACTAAACTTTATGGGGACTAAAAGGTTTAGTGGCTGAGCAGGAGCTTTGCCTTTCCTCTTGAATCTGTCAGCCCTGAAGTTACCTTTGAATCCTAATCCAGCCTTACCCTTTTGAGTGACAAATTCATCTATCAAGGGTAAGACAGATTTTGGCTTAGAGTAACTAGCCACTAAATCCCTTTCAATTCTAAGTCTGGCCTTCAGACTCTTCACTTGATCATTAGTATAATTAATTGTGCCCATCTGAATAATAGTTATATTCTTCAGCTTGGCAATTTCATTTAATTTTTGATCAATAACTTTCTCTAACTCAGTTGTAGCAACCCTTAGTTCAGCAATTTCCTGAGCCTGAGATTTAACCAAGTTCTTACTTTTCTTAAGGGCCTGCAACAAGTCCCCATACTTGTCTATCAATTGATAGACATCTCCTTCAGATTCAGATGCATCTACATCACTTGATGCAGATGTAGCTGATTCTTCACTGGTACAACAATCAGATGTAATAGAAGGACATTGTACCTTATTAGGACCAGACTGATTCTGGAATATGTCCTCTTCTGATCCAGCCATTAGCCCCATACACTGATGATCCTTTTGTTCATTGATGGAGTCTAGCAACTGCAGAAACTCCTCTTCTTCAGACACAGCATATAGTCCAATATATGCTTCAGCTTCAGATTCTGACTCTGAAGTTGACTGGTCTGTTAGACTCCTATCTTTCTTTGCAACAAAAGATTTCTCCTTCTTGCCTTTCTGATGAGTCTTCTTCTTGTCTGAAGACTCCTTTCTCTTATCAGGACAGTCAGCCACTACATGTCCAGGCCTATTGCAACAATAGCAGACAATCTTTGAAGTAGTGGCTTTGTTGGGCTTTAATCTGCTCTTCTCTTTCCTTGATGACCTTTTCTTCTGATAATAGTCATCATCTTGCTGTGATGTGGAAGGCCTAGACTTCCATTGCTTCTTTTTCAAGAACCTCTGGAATTGCCTTGTGAATGCAGCAAAGTCTGCATCTGAATCACAGCTTTCTGAACCCTTATCTGAATTTTCAGAACTATCTTCTGCAACTTCCTTAGGAGGAGATGGGGATTTCCTCCTATTCTTTCTGGTGGCTTCTGCATTAAATGCCACAGTCTTTTCTCTATGCTCTCCTCTTGAATTCTTTTCCTCCTCCTTCCTCACCATAAGTTGCATTTCATAGGATAGCAACTTTCCAAACAAGGTGGGAGGAGATATCTCTGCCAATTTAGCCACTTCTCTTATGGCACAGATCTTTGTGTCCCAATCCTTTGTTAAGGATCTCAAGAATTTGTCATTCAGTTCATAAGTACTGAAGACTCTTCCATAGGATATAAGCTCATTCACAATTCTATAGAATTTCTTGTAGCACTCAGTTATGCTATCAGATTTTCCTTGTCTAAAACTTTCATACTCCTGATTGAGCATAGATTTCCTGTCCTGCCTTACTTCTTCAGATCCCTCCATATAGACAATCAATGTGTCCCACATCTCTTTGGAGGTCTTGCAGTGAATCAGATTCTGAAATGTTGAATCATCTATGGCACTAACAATAATGTTCTGAGCTCTTTTATCCATGGTTGCCAAGATGATTTCATCCTTGGTCATTTCTGAATAACTCTTTGGAGTTTGGATATTTGCATCAAGAACTGATACCTTCATTGGAATGAAGGGGCCTTCCTGTACTGTGATGTAAATCCTTGGGTCAGATGCCTCCATGAACAGTCTGACTCTTTCTTTCCAAATTCCAAAAATTTCTTTCTTGCATATGGGTAATTTCATAGACCCTAGCTCCTTATGATTCTCACCTGAACCCATCTTTTTGAATCTAAATTCTGCCTTTCAGATCTACCTCAGACTGTTAAGTCCTTTTTGAGGAACCTCCCTCTGATACCACTTGATAGTTTTACTTTCAAGACAACCTAAACACTTAGAGGGGGGGGGGGTGAATAGGTTCTAATTTCTTGTTTATACTTCTAGGAAGAATTCAATTACAAATTAAGACATCTAGCACAGCATTCACAGATAATTAAGCATCACAGATTGCACAATGTTTTATAGTGGTTCCCCAAGGTCTGGGTACATCCACTTTCCCCCTTCACCTATCTAGCAGTATGCTAGATTCGGCCAAACTTCCACTATTCTCAGATCCTCAAATCCTACAGCTCAGAACCTGGATAGGTTCCTATAACTCAGGCTCAACAGCCCTACCTCAGCCTTGCCTCAAGGCCTACCACTCAGAGAATAACATCCTACACTCAGGCAAATAGCCCTACCACTCAGAGATCACCTCTCCTACACTCAGCCTTTATAACACAGGCTTACAACTCAGATCTGTATAAACAGATCCTACAGAAATTTAGAAAAGATAATTTAATGTTTTGCCTTTGTTGAGAGAGAAGAGGACAAGACACTTCTTGATCAGCTGATGAAATCAACTGAATCTGAGCTTTCTTCAAAGCTTCTTGAATCTGAACTTAGCTGAGTTGATTTCCAAACAGCTTCTTGAGAAACCACTGATGGCTTCCTTCTTCTTCTTCAAGATGACTGGATCCCTCTCTATCCAACACCTTTTCTGATACTTCAGACTTCTTCTTAGATTTTCTTAGATCTACTGATGAAGATCTTCTTTAGAGCTTAGCACTTTCTTGAATTGAAGCAACAACAGGATTGTAATCCTTTTGTTTCTTCTTCTTAGATCTTCTTCTGTTGTCTTTCTTAGCTTTTGTTTCCTTCTGAATATGTCTATTTATAGACTTTTTTCATGGTAACCGGCTGATCCGGTTTCTAACTGATTTCTGACAGGTCTGACAGCTTCAGTTAATCGGTGGCAACCCACAGCTGTCAAGTCTTCAAACAGTTCTTGTACCTTAGCCTTGGATAGCAAAATGTCAAGACAGTCAGTTAGAAAGTGTCGAGACCAATCTGTCTATCTGTGTCGACACAAGTGACTTTGGTGTCGACACAGTCTTTGATGATGTCGACTAAGTTGCCTTTAAGTCGACACAGCTTCTTCAAAAAGTAACTTGGTCTAGACTCTGCAGTGTGTCGACACAAGTCCTGTGTGTCGACACAGTTGTTGTAGATTCAGAACTCAGCATGTGTCGACTCAGCCTTCAGGTGTCGACACAGCAATCTTCAATCCTGCCAAAATGTGTCGACTCAGTCTTCTGGTGTCGACACAAGCATAGTTGACTTCTGCCAATATGTGTCGACACAGTCTTCTGGTGTCGACACATCCACCCAGTGTCGACACAGTTGTGGTCGACTATCTTCTTCTGTGAGTCGACTATCTTTCTCTGGTCGACTATCTTTCACTAGTCGACTATCTTTCACTAGTCGACTAACTTTCTCTGGTCGACTATCTTTCACGGTGTCGACACTGCTTCCCAGTGCTGAGGTCGACGATTTTCTTTATGTGTCGACACTGCTTCCCAGTGTCGAGATAGTTGAAGTCGACTATTTTCTTTATGTGTCGACACTGCTTCCCAGTGTCGACATAAATGTGGTCGACAATCTTTCTCTGTGTCGACACTGATATTCTGAAGTGTCGACACAAATATTCTGAAGTGTCGACACAATTTCTTCAGGTGTCGACATGTGGACTTAGAATATTTTTCTGCATTATTTAATACTTCTTCACCTGCACATGTCAACTCAAAACAACATCAAATACACCTTGATGTATATCATTGAGCTAAGTTGGGCTTCTTCAAATCAGGTACACATTTTCCAATGTACCCAACAGAAAACTTCAAGAAAACTGATGCTGAATCAGTTGAAGCAATGTACACCCGGCTCAGCTCAATCATCAATGAGCTGAGGACTCTTGATAAGGATATATCATTGACAAAGGTCAATGATAAGATTCTTATGTGCTTCCCTAGCACATGGGATCTGAGGATCTGGCCTATCAAGGAGGCCAGAAGCACAATAGAAATCTCAACAGAAGCCCTTCTCGGCAAGCTCAAGTCCTTTGAGCAAGTGCTGAAGTCCAGGGAAGCTGAGGCTGAAGCAAAGACTCCAACTCCAATAAGAAAAGAGCAATCTCTTGCTCTCAAAGCTGCTGAAGCTTCTGAAGGAAGCCAATCCAATGAGGAACTAATGGCATTATTTGCCAAGAGGTTTCTCAAGATAGGAAGGAAAGAATTCAGAAAGAAATCTTCACGATATGAAGATAAACCAAGGTATGATCGTTCTCCTACTAAAGAAATAATTTGCTATGGTTGCAGGAAGCCTGGATATATTCTTCCAGATTGTCCAGAGGAAAAGAATAAAGAGAAAAGGAAGGAAAAAGAACAGCACAGGAAGCATTCCAAGCCCTCCTCCTACAAGAATAAAAAGAAGGAGAGAGGTTTCGTTGCTGAAACCTGGAGCGATTCTGATGAGGAATCTTCCTCCTCAAGCTCCAGTGAGGATGAGGAAGAAAAGAAGGCAAAGGAAGTTTGTCTGATGGCAATTGATGCCTGCATCAATCACTCAGCTGCAGAGAGTTCAGATTCTGATGAAGAAATGCCAACAGAAGATGAGGTATTGTCTTCTTACGATTTTACATCTGCTGAATTTAAATTAGATTTTAAATCTTTGTGTTTAGATTTAATTAGTTCTGAAAAGGAAATTAAGGACCTTAGAAATAAGCTTGCTGAATCTGAATTTATCTCTAATGAAAACATTAGGTTAACAGCAGAACTCACTAATTCTAGTGAAGAAATAAAATTCCTTATGAATGAATTAGCTAAGTCAAAAAAGTTAGAAGAATCTCTGAATGGTAGAAGCCTTAAGTTGCTTGAAATAACCAGCATGTCTAACACTAGGTCAGGCAATAACAAATTAGGCTTAGGAGCTTCTCCTAGTGAACCCCCAATTATTCTTAAAAATAACCTTTCAACTCCAGTGAATTTTGTTTCAGCTAGTGGAATAAAAAACACTGAGCAAGTTAATCAGGTATATAAAGCTTTAAATAAAGCTAAGAGAAAAAAGAGGAAGCAAATGTTTAAAGAAATACAAAAAGCGTCGAACGCAGCTCGACGTTTGAAGGCTCAATGGTCGAACGGAGCTCGACGCTTTGAGCATCAACCGTCGACCTCAGATCGACGTTTTCAATATGAATTTCAAAACTTCAACCAGAACTTTAGAAACCTGAATGTAAATAGAAACCCTAGGTTCATTGACCCATCATCTGCATGGAGAATCCCACCTAGGAGATCTTACCCGTTAGGTTATCATCCTCAACCTGCTTTTTCATTTATTTCTAGTTTTTCTTATGTGAAAAACAAGGGACCCAAGGTTACCTGGGTCCATAATGTTTAATTGATTTCTTTGCAGGTGAAGACCTATCTTATCACTCAAAATAAGTGGTATTTGGATAGTGGCTGCTCCAAGCATATGACAGGAAATAAGGAAAATCTGTCAAGGTTCAAGGCCAAGCTCGGACCAAAGGTGGTCTTTGGAGATTCAAGCTGTGGTCAAACTGAAGGCTATGGCAGGATTACCATTGGAGCTGTAACATTCAAGATAGTTGCTTATGTAACTGGACTGAAGCATAATCTCATTTCAGTAAGTCGGTTATGTGATGCTGGTTACCAGGTATCATTTTCTAACTCTCTTTGTAATATTACTTTAGATAATAATATTGTGTTAGTAGGTATTAGACAAGGTAATATTTACCTAGTAGATTTTAAATCAACTGTATCCGAAATCTGCTTGTTTAATGAAGTAACTAATAATAACTCATTATGGCATAGAAGGCTTAGCCATGTTAACCTTAAAAACATATCTAGGTTATCTAAACACAACCTTGTTAGAGGTTTACCTTCTTGCCCCTACAAGAAGGAGAGCCTATGCAAGGCATGTCAATTAGGCAAGCAAACCAAGAATTCATTTAAATCAGTAAATAAAAGTGATTCTCCTAGAATCCTGTATTTATTACATTTGGACCTATTCGGCCCAATAAATGTACAGAGCTTAGGAGGGAAGTATTACACCCTAGTCATTGTAGATGACTTCTCTAGGTTCAGTTGGGTGTTCTTTTTGAGAACTAAGGCTGATAACTTCAAAGCCCTTACAGATTTTCTATTATGTGTGCAGACTGAGTACTCTACTCATGTGGCCTTGATCAGAAGTGATCATGGTACTGAGTTTGACACTCTTCTCATGCAAGAATTCTGTGAGAGAGAAGATATCAAACATAGCTTCTAAGCTCCTAGAACTCCCCAACAAAATGGGGTAGTCGAAAGGAAGAATCGAACACTAATTGAAGCTGCTAGCACATTGTTGGCCGATGCTAACATGCCTCTTTCCTATTGGGCAGAAGCTGTTAGTACAGCCAACTATGTATTGAATAGAAGTCTTATACACAAGCTTAAGTGTACAACTCCTTATTAAATTATTTTAGAGTATTTGGTTGTGTAGTTTATATTCATAACAAAAATAAAGAATACCTTAGAAAATTTGAAGCAAAAGCTTCAATGGGAATTTTTCTTGGATATTCCCAAGTAAGCAAAGCTTATAGGGTATTTAATAAATCATCTTCTAAAATTGAAGAGTCTGTGCATGTTTCTTTTGATGAATCTCAAATGTATTACAAGGAGAAGGAAACTTCTTCTTCCTAAGGTTCATTGCAGGTACCCGAATCTACAAGAGATATTATTCAAGAGATTCTGCCTCTTTCAACTCTTCAGATCACTGAATCAGACAGTGATGAAGACTGTGTAGTAGTAGCTGCTGTACCACCAACAGTAGATCAAATTCCTCAGGAGGAATTAATCCCAACTATTGCTGAAGATCACATCCCACCTGCTGATGTTGTCACACTTAGAGATCATCTTGTATCTCAAGTGATCGGAGACATAACAGCAGGTGTTCAAACAAGACATCAGCTAGGACAGGATGTGATGCACGCTTGTTTCCTTTCACAGATTGAGCCCCTCACCATAACCGATGCTGAGCAAGATCCCCACTGGATCATAGCTATGCAAGAAGAGCACAATCAGTTTGAGAGATGTAAAGTGTGGACTTTGGTTCTAAGATCAAAAGGCCAACTGATCATAGGCACCAAGTGGGTGTATAGAAACAAGTTGGATGCAAATGGAATCATAATAAGGAACAAAGCTAGGCGTGTAGCTCAGGGCTACAGACAAGAGGAAGGTATAGATTATGACCAAACCTTTGCTCCTATTGCACGGCTAGAGACAATAAGGATCTTCCTAGCCTATGCAGCCTATTTGAAGTTCAAGGTTTTTCAGATGGATGTCAAGAGTGCCTTCCTAAATGGTGAGCTAAAGGAAGAGGTATTTGTTGAACAACCCCCGAGTTTATTTCTTCAACTCAGCCCTCACATGTTTTCAAGTTGCAAAAAGCTCTATATGGACTTAAACAAGCACCCCAAGCGTGGTATGAGACTTTAGCTAGTTTCCTATTAGAGCACAACTTTACTAGGGGAGTAGTTGATAGAACCCTCTTCGTCAAGCACCACAAGGACACCATCCTGTTAGTCCAAATCTATGTGGATGATATTATTTTTGGCTCCACTGATCCCAAACTTTGCAAAAGGTTTTCCGACCTAATGCACTCTAAGTTTGAGATGATTAGTATGGGTGAGCTGTCTTACTTTCTTGGTCTCCAAGTAAAGCAAGATGTTGATGGCATCTTCATCTCCTAATCCAAATATGTCAAGGAATTGGTAAAGAAATTTGGGATGGCTGATGCTTCAGCAATGCCTACACCTATGGCTACTAATGCAGTCATTGATTCTGATGATCACGACAAGCCAGTTGATCAAAAGAATTATAGGGCCATTATTGGTTGCCTATTGTATTTGACTGCAAGTACGCCCGTTATAATGTTTTCCACATGCCTATGTGCTAGATTCCAGGTCAACCCCAAGGAATCTCATCTGATTCTCCTCAAGAGAATTTTGAGATACCTAAAGGGATGTCCAAATTTAGGACTGTGGTACCCGGCTGAATCTGAATTTTAGTTGATTGGATACTCGGATTCTTACTATGCTGGTTGTAGGGTTGACAGGAAAAGTACCTCAGGAACTTGTCAGTTCCTGGGAGAGAGATTGGTCTCTTGGTTCTGTAAGAAGCAGGCGTCTGTATCAACTTCAACTGCAGAAGCTGAATATATAGCTGCTGCTAGCTATTGTTTACAGATTCTATGGATACAAAACCAGCTTTCGGATTACGGGTACACACACAAGAACACAAAAATCATGTGTGATAGTACCAGGGCTATTTCTATTGCACAAAATCCCGTGCACCACTCTAGAACGAAACACATTGAGATCCGGCACCATTTCCTGAGAGATTGTGTGGAGAAGAACAAGATTAGTCTTGAGTTTATACCCACTGATTTTCAGAGAGGTGATATATTCACCAAGACGTTAGATGAGCAGAAGCATCTATTCTTTTACATCAACTAGGCATGATTAATGGAAAAGACTAAGAGTATAGTCTGCCTATGTTGATTGATTGGAAGAAAGAAATAAATCGAGATTGCTGATTCAAGTTATATCTGCTGAGCCCTCTTCTCTAAGGGGCCTGAATTCAGTTCCTACTGAAATCAGGCAGGGGGAGATGTTTTGAGGAAGATGCCTCAGATTTGCCCCCTATTTCTTTTCAGGGGAGATGTTTGTTTGAGGGGGAGATATTTGAGTTAAGATGCCTTTATTTATCTTCCAGCAGATCCTCCAGCTGAGTTTTTCAATTTCATTGGCTATTGGTATCAGAAATTTGAGAATATAGTCTTTCTATTGGTATCAGAAATTTGAGAGGAAAGTTTTCCAATTGGTATCAGAATTTATTATTGGCATCAGAAGTCTCTGATCTTTCTATTAGTATCAGAAGTTCAATTGGTATCAGATATTTTGTATTTAAGTAAAAATTGGTATCAGAATTCAACTAGTTCAATTGGTATCAGAAGTTACACAAGAAGATAACTCTTGTTAGTTGTTTCAATTGGTATCAGATGTTCAGAAAAATCAGTCGCTTCAATTTGTATCAGAAAATGGCTATAAATGTTTTCAATTGGTATCAAAAAAGTCAGCTCCAGCAATACTTGCTGTGAAAAGCTTCAAGTACCTAAGTCTGCTCAACCAGCTAAGATAGCTGTGAAAGAAAAACTGGTCTCTATGACAGTTATCAAAGTTAAAGAAGTTACAGAAGTTACAAAATATTATTAGAGTTTTCATCTTCAATTGGTATCAGAAGAAAAAGGAAAGCTATTGTTGCTCCTCCTCCAATCCCAGATTGAGATTTTCTTTATGTATTAGTTTTTGATTTCTTTTTTTTTGTCTGATTAGTTTAGTTTTGTTTATTTTCCCTATAGTTTTAGGTTTTGGGAAACTTAACCCAAATAGGGGGAGATTGTTGGTACCCTAGTTTGGATTTGAGTTAAGTCTTCTTGTTTTGTCTCTTGACCCCAAGATTTATCTATGGTCAAAGGTTAGTCGTTAGGCTAGATTTCTCTAGTTGTTTAGAGTTGTCGATTTTCTAGTGAAAATCTGGTTAAGTCTTTTGGTTCGGCTATAGTCGAACGCCGTTCGACTATCGTCTGTCGTCTACCTCGACGATCGTCGACCTCTGCTCGACTTCTTTTGTTAAGACAGATTGTCTTGATAGTTCAACTATCTTCTTTGATAGTTCAACTATCTGATAGCTCTACTATCTTGTTGATAGTTTAGATGTCTGTTCTGTTTGATAGTTCGACTATCTTCCTTGATAGTTCAACTATCTGATAGCTCTACTATCTTGTTGATAATTTAGCTGTCTGCTTGCTGGTCGACTATCTGTCTAGATAGTTCGACTTTCCGTCTGTTGTGGCTAGGTCGACTATCTGTTTGTCTTTGATAGTTCGACTATCTGTGTGATAGTTTGACTATCTGTTGGTTGTTGATAGTTCGACTATATGTGTGATAGTTAGACTATCTGTCTGCTATGTGATAGCTCGACTATCTGTGATGGTTCGACTATCTGTTTGTTGTTGATAGTTCGACTATCTGTGTGATAGTTAGACTATCTGTCTGCTGTGTGATAGCTCGACTATCTATCATTGATAGTTCGACTATCTGTCTGTATTATTAGGTCGACGCTTTCTGTCTAGCTCTGAGTCGGTCGACTTTCTGTCTGATAGCTCGACGTTTGCTGTAGGTCGTTCGACTATCTCCGAGTGTCGTTCGACGTTTTCTGTCTGCCTTAGTCAATTTTATATTCGTTTTAATTCTGCTATTTTATTATTATTATCTGGCATATTTATTAAATTATATTAGACTGATTTTATGCTATAATTTCAAAGCAAATCCTTGCTTCTATCTTTATGCATAAGTCTTTCTTTTTTTTTGATAAAGTTGTTTGTCCTATTAGTTGACATTGTATATTACTTTATCTGCACCCGTCCTTTATAGCCGTTGGACTCAATAGTCTACTCTGGCTTTAAAGAGTTTTATCTGATGTGACATTATCTAATATTCTTTACTCAGATTTGATCTTACAGCTTCTTAGAAAAAGCTTTATTCTTTTTATAGAATATATTTGCTGCGGATATGTTTTGCCTTGTGTTAACTGCAGCCCAGGTTCAAGATTTCGAAACAAGTCAAAAAGCTCAAATCAAATAGAGTTGTTGCTGCTGTTCTTATATAAAGAGTTCTTTGAAGAAAGAAATCAACTAGTTCACATAATATACAATCAGCTAGCTACAGCCAGTCAATACAGCAAGAACAACTTATAGCAATACGACAACTTACAGCTCTCAGCTCCCTTCGCATTCGACTGAGAAGATTTGAATCTCTTCTACTCTTCTTCAACCTGAGTTCTCCTGCTTCCAAGAAGATCTGCACTCAGAGGCTTTTGAAGAAGAAGAAGAAGAAAGCTACCCGAAGAAGATCTTTTTTTTTATATCTTTAATCTTCTTCTTAGCTTTTCCTTCAGCTATTCAAGACAGTATTCTGTCGAGAATTCTGAAGAGTTTTCTGCACTGAAGCAAGACTCTTCCTGGACATTCTTGTAGCCAAGGGGAGCCTTGATTTTGTAGAGCATTCTACCTCAGTGCAAGTTCTTGTGCTTCTCTAATCAATTGTTAAAATAGAGAAGACATTTTATCCTCTTCCCCCTCCTGTAAAAGGGTTGTTTACTCCCTTCAAAAGTAAAGCTTGGTGGCAGGGCACCTGATCAAAAACCTGTGTTGGTTTTTAGACACCTGATCAAAAGTCTAAAGGGTCTCTAGATCTACCTGCAGCAGATCTTGTTGGTGGCAGGGCACCTGATCAATAACCTCAGTGGATTCCTACCTTGTTGGTAGAAGAGTGGACGTACCCAAGTTGTTTGGGGAACCACTATAAAATTCCTTGTGTCGTCTGGTTGCTTGATTTAATTATTTGTATTATGACTGTGATTAGATTTAACTAGGTTTGCTAGTTGCTGATTAGGACCCAAGCCTTAACTGTAATTACAGTTGGCTGCCTCTTGTACACTACACTTGTGTTAGGCTTTAGGGTTATTCTAAATATCTATAATCTTCCATTCCGCAATTAACTCCATGGGAGTTGGGTAGACCGTCAACTTTGCTAAGCTGCAAATTTTGATAACTCTATTCACCCCCCCCCTAGAGTTATGTATCTATCCCTTCACTTTCAGACTTCCTCCGCAGCACCCGATCTTGAGTATCCAAAATGCGGACCGGCACTTCAACAAAAGAGAGATTAGGCTCTAACTGGGGCACAACATCCAAGACTTACCCACTGCTACGCACACACTTCCGCAATTGGCTTACATGAAATACATTGTTAACACCTGGGAAGTTTGCTGGCAAATCCAACCTCTATGCTGACACGCCAATCCGTTCAACAATCTTAAACGGGCCCATATACCTCGGGTCCAATTTCCGGTTCTTACCGAACCTCTTAACACCAACCATCGGGGAAACCTTAAGAAACATAAGGTCCCCAACAGAAAACTCCAAGTCCGACCAACGCCGATTGGCGTTCTTTTCATATCTCTCCTGAGCTATACGAAGCTTTTCTCGAATAAGCTTCACCACGACTTCCATCTCCTCGAGCGCATCCGGACCCAACAAAGGTCTCCCACCTGCCTCAGCCCAAAACAGGGGAGTTCTGCAGCGCCTCCCTTACAAAGCTTCAAACTGAGCCTTTTGCAAACTTTCTTGATAATTGTTATTGTATGCAAACTCCATAAGTTGCAATCGCTCATCCCACGCTCCACCATGGTCTAGAATGTAGCATCTGATCATATACTCAACTATCTGGTTCACCCGCTCCGTCTGCCCATTGGTCTGTGGGTGGTAAGCAGTAGAATACCTCAGATCTGTACCCAAACCCTCCTGCAGGCTCTGCCAAAAGCGAGAAGTAAACCGAGAGTCTCGATCAGAAATGATGCTAACAGGCACACCGTACAATCTGATGACCTCATTCAAGTACAACTCTGCTATCTTCTTCATCGGATAGTCAATCTTATACGGCACGAAGTGAGCACACTTTGTCAGTCTATCCACTATAACCCAAACAGAATCAAATCCCCTTGGAGATTTCGGTAAGCCCGCGATGAAGTCCATAGAAATACTTTCTCACTTCCAAGTCGGGATCTCTAACGGAGTCAACTTGCGACCAGGCCTTCCGTGATCGGCCTTCACACGCTTGCAAGTGTGGCACTCAGCAACAAATTGGGCTATATCACTCTTTATCCCATACCACCAGACAATCTGCTTCAAATCACGATACATCTTTGTAGAGCCTGGATGGTAGGCAACACTGGATTCATGAGCCTCTCTGCATATCATACCCCTGATGTCTTCAACAGTGGGGATGCAAAATCTGCGCGATACTTCAAGGTACCGCATCCTCGATAGAAAAATCCGGCAACTCCCCTCTCTCAGTCCTGAGGTATAAGTGCAGCAGGTCCGGATCATCCTTCTGGTGCAACCTAGTAAGGAAAATCCAAGACGGCTCTGCCACTATCAAACTGCTCTGCATGTCACAGCATCCTACTGAGATATCCATAAGGAGGAACTCTTCCACTAAATGATCGGCGGAGAGATTAAAGATCTTCCCCGTCTTCTGGCTCAGGGCGTCAACCACCACATTGGCCTTGCCTGGATGATAATGGATCTCTACATCATAATCGGCCACATAATCTAGCCACCGCCGCTGGCAAAGATTCAACTCCTTTTGCTTGAACACGTACTTTAGGCTCTTATGATCAGTGAATATCTTGCACTGAGTCCCATAAAGTAGATGCCTCCACAGCTTCAACGCATAAATCACCGCCGCAAACTCAAGGTCATGCGTAGGGTAATTCCTCTCATGAGTCTTCAATTGTCTTGACCCATACGCAATCACTTTTCCAGCCTGCATCAACACGCAACCCAGACCAACATGCGAAGCATCCACGTACACATCATACTCTACACCCTCAGTAGGTAGGGTCAGAACGGGAGCAGTGCACAATCTGCTCTTGAGCTCCAGGAAGGCTTCTTCGCACTTCTCGCTCCAAACAAAGGCCACGTTCTTCTGAGTCAACCTGGTCAAAGGTGCAGCCAGGGTAGAGAAACCCTCCACAAACCTCCTGTAGTAGCCGGCCAACCCTAGGAATCTTCTGATCTCCTTGGGCGTGCCCGTCCTGCTCCAATCCATCATTGCTGCGATCTTTTCAGGTTCGACCGAGATCCCATCTTTGTTCACCACGTGGCCCAGAAACGAGACCTGAGGCAACCAAAATTCGCACTTGCTCAGCTTGGCGAATAACTTGTGATTCCTCAACTCCGATAGAACCAAGTGCAGATGTTGCTCATGCTCTTCAGCGCTGCAGGAATAGACCAACACGTCATCGATGAAAACCACAACGAACTTGTCTAGGAAATCCTTGAACACCCGGTTCATCATATCCATGAAAGCTGATGGTGTGTTGGTCAAACCAAACGACATCACCAAGAACTCAAAATGTCCATGTCTCGATCTAAACGTAGTCCGTGGAATATCTGCCTCACGGATCCTGAGCTGATGATAGCTAGAACGAAGATCAATCTTGGAGAACACCGTGCTACCGCGCAGTTGATCAAATAAATCATCGATCCTCAGCAGAGGGTACCTGTTCTTAATAGTGACTTTGTTCAACTCCCTGTAGTCGATGCAAAGCCGCATCGACCCATCCTTCTTATTTACAAACAAAACAGGAGCACCCCAAGGCGACGAACTCTGCCTGATAAATCCTTTTGCCAATAACTCATCCAACTGGACTCGCAACTCCTCTAACTCACGAGGGGCCATCAGGTACGGCGCCTTAGCAATAGGACGCGTACCCAGTTCCAAATCAATCACAAACTCAACATCCCGATCGGGAGAAAGACCAGGAAGGTCATCAGGAAAAACATCAACGAAACCACAAACAACGGGAATCTCCTCCAAACGCGGTACGCTAACAGCGGTCCCAACCACCGAGACTAAACAAGCAAAAAATCAGAAAGAAACAACTTCTCAGCACATACCGTAGAAATGACAGGAGAATCTTGACACGGATCAGCATACACGCTTTTCGGCTGACCATTGTCCTTGATGAAGTCCAAGCGCTTCCCTTTGCACTGAATAACCGTATCATACTTAGACAGCCAGTCCATGCCCAGAATAAGATTGAAGTAATCCAGATCAATCATCTTCAAGTCTGCCTTCGAAAGAAAGTCCCCCAACAAAAAAGGGCAATCTAGAATGCCCAAATCTGATAACACAGATTCACCATAAGGGAACTTGACGCGGAAGGTATCACGAACTCGATCTAGATTCAACCGATGTCGCTCTACAAAGGCTCTAGCTACAAATGAGTAGGTAGTGCCGGAGTCGAACAGAACACGCGCCCAGCGGTTCTTCACCTTAAATTTTCCTATAGGAGTATATACAACAAAGGAACTATCAAAACAAAACTATAACCATTCTAGTAAATAAAACTTTCAAGCTGGAAAAACAACTAACCTGAGATGACCTGAGTCGAAGCTTGAGCCTCCTCGGAAGAGATCGCGTTCAGCTTTCCTTTGCCCTTGTCCACATGCTGAGGCGGAGGTAGTGCCTGAAGTGGAACTGCATGAAGAGCAGGTTGGACCTGAGGACACCTAGACTTGATGTGACCCTTCTGCCCATACTAATAGCAGACTTTATCCTTGGACCAGCACTGGGCAACATCATGCCCGGGTCGCTTGCAAACAAAACAGGAAACGTCCCTCCTAGGAGCACCCTGAATAGCATGAACTTGCTCCGTCTTCTTAGCTGCTGCCTTCTTGAAACACCTCTCAACAGGGTGGCCTGACCGACCATAGAAGCTACACACCACCTTGCTCTTCTTTCCCGAAACAGCACCGGGTACCTGGGGTTTCTTCTCCTCAACAGACTTCCTCTTGTACTTCCTCATTTGCTGGCCTCTGCTCTTTGCGGTCTCGATAGCCTTCACCTTCATAGCAGCCTCCACTACCCCTGCATAAGTCTCTGATCCATAAGCACGGTTCAACTGCTGCACCTCGCTCCTCAAGCCACCAAGAAATCGCTTGACTCGATCAGCCTCAACACTCACCAACCCAGGAGCAAACCGGCTCAACTTGCTGAACTCTATCTCATACTCACCGACCGTGATTTGCCTTTGCGTCAGGTGGAGGAAGTCGTTCATAAGATAGTCACGCTCGACCGAAGGCAAAAACTTCCTCAACAGTATTTCCTTGAATACTTCCCAAGAACAACCAGCTACCAAGCTCTCTATTTCTCTAAGCCACCAACTCTTAGCCAAACCCTTGAGCTGATATGCGGCTATCATCACTTTCTGATCATCTGTAATATCGGAATACGAGAACATCTCCTCCATGGAGATCAACCAATCATCTATGACCATGAAATCTTCCTTCCCATCATAAGTAGGAGGGCTAAGTCTCTGAAACTGCGAGAAAAATGTCATCTTTGCTGGCACCACCACTGGAGGTCTCAGGGGCGCAGAAGGAGGAGGAACAACTAACCCCCTGCAGGGCCTTACACTCCCTGAGTCTGTCCTACCACAACTGCCACCAGATACTGGATCTGGGCTCGCATCTCCACCATCTGCCTGCTCAAGGAATCGCTACTCTATCGCAGGCTCTCGATCACCGCATCATTCTGTGCTCCAGATGACTCACCCTCAAACAGGGGGGTTGATCTAGTCGAAGGGCGTCTTGCCATCCTAAAGTCATAACATCATTAGTCAGATCCTAGTACAACAGCTACAACTAACTACAAGTACAGACAATACATACATAAATATGAACTTAAAGCTGCTAAACTTGCTCTGGGAGTTTATTTTTTTACAAGAATTGATGTTATGCTTAACCTAGGATGGTTTACCACCACCTTTCTAACTCTTGTACCTAGATCGGGCATGCATGAACTTATATTATTTTTGACTCGAAAACTTATGTGTGTACATATGTCATCCTGCCAGTCTTTAACTTGGCACGTTGTGCTTATGCAATATTATGTTATGCATGTTTGTGCTATGCATTCTAAAAAGGACCTAATGCATGTTATGAGCGGCGTACACATGAAAATGTTATGCATCCCATACTACATAACATTCTCATGCAACGAAAAGAAAATGAGCCAGTCGCAGCCATGTGGTGAGGTTTTGCATCCCATACTACATAGCCCTCACATATTGCCCCTATGGTGGATCCATATACGAACACATATTATGCATCCCATACTACATAATATGCCCAGTATACTTCATGTTATGTTATGAGTGTAGTGTTCGTGCTTTTGCCAAGACGTGCTGATGACATATCGGTGTGTGAATGACATGATGCTATACTACTAATGCAATCAAAAGAGAAGGTTGCCCGACTAACTTGTCAAGCAACCTCCCTCTGATACCAACTATCATAACCCGCATTTTCTCCAAATTTAAGAAACGTCAGAGTATGAGAAAACACGCATCGTGATGCCACGTCGAGCAGAGGATAACTGCTGACGCTCAGGCAAAACTAACTACTTTACTTTATGAAAATTCATAAGTTTAACGATTAGAAAATCAGTTATATTTTAAAGGTCGTATTCCTCGGCTCAGTGGATCATCTATTCCACAATTTAAAAACTATACTTATACGCTGCGGAAAATACTTTATTCAGGTTTGATATCCTAAAAGAAAGCATAAGTGCCCCTAGAGGACAACTTATACTATGCAGGACCCTATATTTAATTTATACTATATATAGGAAAATGATCTTTTTACGTTATTTGGAAAATAGTGGTTGAGTTTTGTAATACATGCTGATCATGAGATATACTTATAATAGTGTTTTTAGGTTTAAAAGTAACTAGCAACCTAGCATAAATCATCCCAAGAACAAGTAGACTATCTCCAGAAAAAGGTAGCAGCAAAAAGATAACATATCTAGTATCAAGGTAAAACTACCAGTGGGCGCCAACAAATTGACACGAACTCACTGGCAAGTATGCAAGTCTGTAAGAAAGAAACACAAAACTACCTCACAAGACCAAGGAACTGATCTCCACAGTACGAGAGACCACCAGCAACAGCACAGCACAACTAGCCGCTTAATCGACTACTAACAAGAACTTGAGGCATTCAAAGAAGAAAAGAATACCTCAGCAAGCTAAACAAGTAAGCTGTACGAAAAAGTTAGGCTAAAAGATAAGCAAGAAGAGTAAGTAAACCGTAACAAGTATCACTGTCCAAGGCAAGACACAAAGGAAAAACACTATGCGCGAGGAAACAGCAACAACCCTGCCCAAAAATCCTGCAGAGTTTACCAGGCTACCATGAGCCCAAACGTTGCAAATTTACAAAGGAAGAAACGTCTAACACCCTAAGTTGTGAGAGATGGTAGTAGCAAAAACAACGCAGATCCGGGTTGGAGGCAAACTCAGTACCCCAACCACCATTTCCAAGAAACAAAGCTCAAGGGTCTATAAGTGAAATCACTAGGGACCTCCCACCAACTTGCCCAGCCCGTACCTAGAACAAGATAAAAGTGTGGCCACAACTAAGTCACACAATTTCACGCCTTTTAAGAGCTTCAAACCACCACCACTAACCACAACCCACAATTC
Source organism: Platanthera zijinensis (assembly GCA_039513925.1). Taxonomy (NCBI): domain Eukaryota; kingdom Viridiplantae; phylum Streptophyta; class Magnoliopsida; order Asparagales; family Orchidaceae; genus Platanthera; species Platanthera zijinensis. The sequence continues at coordinate 60,285,816 of CM077097.1, read as the reverse complement.
GGCCTTTGGAAAAAATATAGCCGACAAGGAACCTCACAATCAAGGAAATTCACTCGGGAGAGAAAATCAAGGTAAGGAAAGAAAAACGTTGAGATGACTGAACACGGCATGGCGTTGAGTGATCTCCACTCACTCAACGCCTAAACAGACGTTGGCGTTGAGTGAGCTAACCTCACTCAATGCCAAAACAGCTATGGCGTTGAGTGAGGTCCACTCCCTCAACGCCTTCGGCAACACAGGTTGTGGCGTTCAGTGAGCTAACCTCACTCAATGCCAGAACAGCTACGCCGTTGAGTGAGGTCCACTCCCTCAACGCCTTCGGCAACACAGACTGTGGCTTTGAGTGAGCTAACCTCACTCAACGCCAAAACAGCTACGGCATTGAGTGAGGTCCACTCCCTCAACGCCTTCGGCAATACAGGCTGTGGCGTTGAGTGAGCTAACCTCACTCAACGCCAAAACAGCAACGGAGTTGAGTGAGGTTCACTCACTCAACTCCTTAGCACTTAGCCGCAAAAACCAACTGTGGCGTTGAGTGAGTCCACCTCTCTCAACGCCAAAATAGCTTTGGCGTTGAGTGAGGTCGACTCACTCAACGCCAAATTACTTAACCGCAAGAAAGGGCTGCGGAGTTGAGTGAGCCCGCCTCACTCAACGCCTAACCCGCCATGGCGTTGAGTGAGACCCACTCACTCAACGCCATCTGACATAACCGCATGGATTGGCTGCGGCATTGAGTGAGTTCGCCTCACTCAACGACTAGACAGCCATGACGTTGAGTGAGGTCGACTCACTCAACGCCACGAAACTTAGCCACAAAAGAACAGATCAAGGGGCAATGGCGCTGAGTGTGTGCACCACACTCAACGCCAAGCCCAAGCAGACCTGGCGTTGAGTGTGTGCACCACACTCAACGCCAAGCCCAAGCAGACCTGGCATTGAGTGTGTGCACCACACTCAACGCCAAGCCTAATCAGACCCGGCGTTGAGTGTGTGCACCACACTCAACGCCAATCCCAAGCAGACCCGGCGTTGAGTGTGTGCACCACACTCAACGCCAAGCCCAAGCCGACCCGGCGTTGAGTGTGTGCACCACACTCAACGCCAAGCCCAAGCAGACCCGGTATTGAGTGTGTGCACCACACTCAACGCCCAGCCCAAGCCGACCCGATGTTGAGTGTGTGCACCACACTCAACGCTAAGCCCTGAATTCTCCAACGCTAACTCCAGGAAGTCTAAGTACAGGGAAGGCTTCTGCTACAGCCACTACACAGGCAAACATATATACATCCCAACCCGAGCCTAAGCAAGATAGATTTTGCAAAAATTAAACTATAGCTTTTCTCCTCTACCCGGCTACAACTACTGCACAGGAAGAATCGACCCGACCCTCAAACCCTCACACAGCCCGAGAACAAGGCTTCTCTACTAACAGTTGGGAATTTATACCTGATTTCAAGCAAAGAATTGGGTTTCTAACCTAGGGCTAACAGGGCTTTATTAACATGGCAAAAATCTAGACAAACTTGTCTATGGTCGCAAGAACAAAGAGAGAAAGAAAACAATACTAGGCAAGGGCAAGAACACCACTTGCCTCGATTTCCAGCGAAGCTTGGTCGGCCTCCCTTATTCTCACTTGGCACTAGCAGCAACAACACCTAAAGCAGAAATTTGGAGCTTTAATGGCGGAAACGGACAACCCAAGAAATTCGAGACTCCTAGAAACACCACGAAAACTGAATTTCTTACCGTAGGAATGAAGGTCTAGGCGAGAGCAATCCAAATCCTCTTTCGGAATCGAATTCCGTCCACAAACGCTCCCGAAATCGGCGTCCGAAGGGGAGCAGTTCCGGCGATTTCTCTGTTTCGCGAACAGGCGCAGGCGGGCGGGGGAAGAGAGTGAACAAGAACGATTTCTTTTATCTTAAGTCTAAACTATTATATATATAACACTCTTATTAATCTTAATTAGCTAATTAATTAATTAAGGCATAAAATGACAAGGCAAAACCGCCAAGCACCCGCACCATTTCAACTGATAATTAATATAATATTTATTAAATAGTTTTATTTTTCATAAAATACAAAACGACGCGAAGACCGAACATCCTCGGAATTCGACGAAATTCGCACCGTAGCTAAATATCCACACTACGAACACAACGGCGAAGTCGAAATTAACTTTCGACGAATAGAACTCGAGTTATACCCACCCGGAGTCAAAACACAAGCATCCCCCGAGAGGCCACACCGGGTCACCCAAAACGACCCGGCTTGCTAGGGAGATCTTGCCAATGGACTACAAAATAGACCACTCAGTTCTAAGGTGTTAAGACCACACTCCAAAGATGACACAAGCCAAGAAAATGCGTCGACGTAACGCCAAGCAAGAATTAAATAATCGCAAAAAAATCGGGGGCGTTACAGCCGTGTGACTGGTCGTGTCACCCTTTGTAACACAAACCCAAATCACCCGAGAAGTACACGGCTAAGGCACATGCCCGTGTCCATGGTCGTGTGCCCAACACGCCCCTGTGACATGCCCGTGTCACAGGTCGTGTTCCACACTCAACGCCACTCAACGCCATTCCTCTCAGCGCCACTCAACGCCACTCAATGCCACTCGATATTCACCCGAGCAGGACACGCCCGGGGATACGCCCGTGTCCCAGGCCGTGTCGCCTCTCGATGATCAGTTCTCGAGAACTCGAGTCGACGCCTACAGAAAATGACACTCCTTGGGACACGCCCGTGTCCCAGGCCGTGTGCACTGGACACCCCCTGGGACACGCCCGTGTCCCAGGCCGTGTCACCCAGCCTGACTCGATCTTAAGATTTTGGGGTGTTACACTACTGCCCCTAGAACCCCTGACCCCTGGTCTTTTCTCTTCTTCTGTCTTCTTGCTGTCTGCTTTCTCCCTGCTCCTTCATCTCATCCTCTGCCAACTTGGCCAGCTTCTTTGCGAACGCCGGATTCGTCGATTCTCCCTTAATCTCCTTTTTCGCCCTCTCCATCAGCCCTTCGAAGGATAGAGGAGGCTCCCTCTTCAGTTTCATACAAAAGAATCTTTGCTGCAAACCCAACGTAAAGACGTGCATCAGGGTGTACCCTGACACCTCTTGGACCAAAAGAATCTCCTATTGGAACCTATCTACGCAACTCCCCAACGTCTCCTCCGTACCCTGCTTGATCGCGAACAGGAACTCTGCTCCATTCTTCCTCTTCTTTGATGTTGAGAACCTCAAGAGGAACCTATGACGCAGGTCATCAAAGCAATAAATCAAGCTTGTGGGAACCTAGTGGAACTAGTCTCTAGCCTTCTCCTTTAGGGTGATGGCAAAAATTCAGCACTTGAAAGCGTCTGACATCTGTCGGGCTGAAACTACATCCTCAAACCACTAGACATAATACACCGGATCATCTCTGCCTGTGTAGTAAGACATCTCTAGTTCCCTGAACCCCTCAGGAACTGGTGCCGAGACGATCAACTCGCTAAATGGGCTTCCTCCCCCTACCGGGTGAGTCGACCCATCTCGCACCACAAACACACTGATTCTGTCAGCACTCGCCTGACCGGGGAACAACTCTCGCCCGACGAGATCCCTTTCGTCGCTCTCCGCCGACACTTCTTTCCCGGTGCATTCTCGCCTAAAGATAAGACTGCGACCATCGGGACAGAGGGTGTCACCCACTCGCTTTTCACGGTGAATGTTAGATGCATGGTCCGCAGAACCTCCCTGTTAAACTCTTCCAGCATTCCCAATGCGACACCACTCGCCGTAGGTGGCGGGTTGCCCGAGCCGGCTCCTTCTCCTTCACCTCCAGCCATGAATATTAGCTCAAGATTTTCATGTGCAGGCTACGTTCACGCTCACTACATCAAAAATGTTGAAACTGAAACTCTGTCTCAAAAAGAGTTCGAAACCAAGAGGTGTAGCTTGCACTTCTCCTGAACCAACACACCTTCTAGGACACTTAGGGACTAGGAACCGACCCTGGGCTACAACGCGGAGGTCCCACAACACACCCGGAAGGCCTTAGAGCGCTTCCACTCCCAAGCCAAAAGCTGAACTGGGCACCTTGGAGGGCACTCGAAGGCAACCAGAAACGACCTGAGGAAGAGATCCAAAAAGACTCGACCCCCACCAAAGATGCCCACATGATCAATATATAGCTTTCTTACTTGGCCTGCAAATAGCGCAATCTCGCCTTTTGGGAATGCTATACACAACCTAAATGGGTCTTCCAACAACCAAACTCCGCTGTTTGGAGGGGCTATTAGCAGGCCAGCTGGGGAATTCTTGTAAATTCATTACTAGGCGTGTGATTTTTGTTTCTACCACTCGCCTGGGATGGCGAGTGCCCGGAAGAGGCCAGCACTCGCCGCCTCGACCAGGATCGAGGAAGAGTGCAAGATCTTTTAACCCACACGCCTTTCTCCTAGTTTGGTCTTGTGGCGAGTGTAATCCTAGGTTTCTCACTCACCCCCATACCATTAATGGCTTGATCTTCCGCAAGTTGTGGTCTTCTGTTCCCACTCGCCCATTCAGCTCGCCTACTCCTCAAGCTGCCATATTTGACTAGTTTTTTCTCTGACGGACTCACTCGGTGAACACGAGATTGTACGCATAGGGATTGAGAATATGGTAACAAATATCTAGATAACTCCTTAAAATCATATTGATTAACTCAAAATATAGATAACTTTATAATAATATAAAATATTGATAAATAAAATGAAATAAATCCTAAGCAATTCAAAACTCTTAACTCTAATAAAAAAGAGTTTGAAGTAGGAACTATACCAATTCCGTCCAAATGAAGAGAGTCTTAATTTATCTTTCAACTTATTGAGTTGTTTTTAAGGCTCTGTTTGGGGGGACTTATTTTCACCTGTCAAGCGGTTACGACCGCATGAACCGGTCATGCGGTCGCAACCGCTTGACTGGTGAAAATAAGTCCCCCCAGACAGAGCCTAAATACAAATCTATTCAAATGGTGATTATTTTTTTTTCTTAAATTATAAAGTTTAACTGATTATATTAGTATCCTGACACTTCAACTAAATTCTGATGATCTATGTAATTATTCATTCTACTAAAATAATTCCTAGGGTATCGGAGCATTTTCTCTTGAAAGACACTTTCACGAAGGAGCCTGTGTCAGCTCTGCACAGGATCCGGTAATCTAATTATATTTTTCATCAAGGTGAGGTTTGAAATGAAAATTACACTCAATCATCTTTTTGTCATGCAGAAAGTATCTTGTAGAGGCGATAGAGGAAGCTTCCATTGCTTATAACAAAGTGGTAATGTTTCATGTTAAAGTTCGATTTTTTAAGGCCCATATCCTATGGGAGGAGGATGAATTTTTGTATACGGGCTCCGTCTCCAGAATTTTATTATGTTTTGTTCGCCCGGAGCGCACTTTAGTTTCTTTGGCGAGCACTTTTGTGCTCCTGGAGCGCACTTTTGTTCTTACTGAGCGCTTTGTTCACCCACAAGCACTTTTGTTCTCCTGGAGCGTACTTTTTGTTCGCTCAACACACTTTTGTTCGCCCGATGCACACTTTTGTTCTTCCTGAGCATACTTTTTTTCACCAACGAGCACTTTTGTTCAAATGGAGCACACTTTTTGCTCGCCCGAAACACACTTTTTTTTTCGCTTAAAGCGCTTTTTGGCTCATTTAAAAGTGCACTTTCGGCGAACAAAAGTGTGCGTCAGGCAAACAAAAGTGCGCCCCGGGCAAACAAATGTGTGTGTCGGGCAAACAAAAGTGCTCGTCGGGGGAACAAAAGTGTGCTCCGAGCAAACAAAACTACAAGCGCGGAATAAAACACTTGTGGCTTCTTAGTTTTCATTCCCCATTACCTATACCATTTCGTTTGATGAGTCGTTGTGAACTTTTTCTATGAGTGACTACTCATCGGGGGACCCTCGTTCACCAACAACAGTACTTGTGATAGCCTATTCCCCGAGGATATCTAGTGGAGTAGTAGTATCGTCGTTGCATCATGATGCTTACAGGGGATGAAGAAATCACGGGTACTGACGTGGTTGCACGAGGGGCCGTGATATGTATACAATAAGTAGGAATGTGAAATGCTTTGAAGATGTATTAAGATTGTCTTAACAAACATAATTTCTCGCGCGGACAAAGCTTTAATGCACGTAAGGTTTCAGAATAGACCAAACAGATTGAGAATAATACCAACGGAGAAGAAACCAAGTATCTGCATTTCCAGGAAGTCTGAAGTATTATAATCCAAGGGTGTAAATGTCGGATGTCGGTGTCCGAGGTGTACTCATCTGGAGAGTGATAGGGGGGATGAATGAGAAAACCTAAAAGGTGAAGTTCGGCGAATGGGTTCATGGGAACATTCCACTAGTGTGAGAGGGGAGCTTTGTGAGCTAGCCTGATACCTTGGATCCCGTGAAGGCACTATGAGAGGGTAGCTGATATAATTGATTTCAAGATAACCCAAACACCTAGAGGGGGGTGGGGGTGGGGGTGAATAGGTTCTTTTTTTTCACTTAAGGCAGAATAAGAATTCAGTTCTTTAAATAGAATTTAACTATTCTACAGCTAACACAGCAACCACAGCAACCACAGCACAGAATACACACATCACAGATTGCACACTGGTTTATAGTGGTTCCCCAAGTCTGGGTACATCCACTTTCCCCCTACGTCTATCCAGCAGTGTGCTAGATTCGGCCGAACTTCTTCCTTCTTCTCAGATCCACAGATCTTACAGCTCAGAACCCTGAAAGGTTCCTACAACTCAGAGTGTATCCACACTCCTACAGCTCAGGCTAACAGCCTTACCTCAGCCTTGACACAAGGCCTACAACTCAGAGATTGAAATATCCTACACTCAGACTCAAAAGTCTTACCACTCAGAGATCTATATCTCCTACACTCAGCCTTTATATTATAGCCTTACAACTCAGATCTTGAAAGATCCCACAGAATGAAAAATCTTATAGAATAACTCTTACCCTTGTTGAGAGAGAAAGGATAAAAGGTTTTTTGATCAGCTCTCGATAAAACTGATTGATGAGATCAACCTGTTCTTAGCTTTCTTCAAAGCTTCTTGAATCTGAACTCAGTAGGGTTGATCTTCTTTGAAGTTGACTGGCGGGCAGCTTCCTTCTTAGATTTAAGAAATAGATCTGAATTCTCCTTAGCAGATTTGTTCAGGATCTGCTTCCTAAGAGACTTGTAAATGTCTCCTTCTTTACTTCAACAGCTAGAGCTCTCTCTCACTCTCCATATCTTCTGAAGTTTCTTCATAATTCTTGTTTGAATTCTCCTTAGATAAATTCTGAGTAGATTGCCACTTCAGATTGTCTTCTTAGATCTTCTCACGAAAATCTTCTTCTGTGTGACATGCTCTTTCTTGATCAATGATCAATACTTTATTAGTTGTTCGTGTTGTTGTTGATTTGACAGAATCCGTCTATATATAGACTTCATTCATGGTAACCGGCTGATCCAATTTCTAACCAACTTCTGATAGTTCTGATGGCTTCAGCAAACTTGTTGGAATTCACAGCTGCCAAGTCTTCAGTCATTTCTTGAACCTTTGTCTTTGTCAGCAAAGCGTCGAGACTGATCTTCATTATGTGTCGACACAAGTAGATTAAGTGTCGACACAATCTTTAGTGATGTCGACACAGCTACTTTGGTGTCGACTCAACTTCTTGACACTGCATCTGTAGAATGTGTCAACACTGCTTCTTTGTGTCGACACAGTCACTTCTTCACTTCACAGCAATCAACTTTGTTGAATCTCTGCTGAGTGTTGACACAAGTCCTGTATGTCGACACAGTTGATATAGTCTAAGAATTCTGTGTGTCGACACTGCCTTCAGGCGTCGACACAGTTGATGTCGACTAAAAAAACCTGTGTGTCGACACTGCCTCCAGGTGTCGACACAGTTGATGTCAACTAAAAAATGTCTGTGTGTCGACACAGTTGCTTCTGGTGTCGATACTGCTTTTCCAAGTGTCGACATAGGCTTTCTTAAGTGTCGACTCATGGACTTAGAAATTTTTCCTGCATTTTAGCAAATTCTTAACCTGCACATATAAACTCAAAATAACATCAAATACACCTTGATGTATATCATTGAACTAAGTGAGGCTTCTTCAAATCAGATACACATTTTCCTATGTACCCAACAATCTCCCCCTATTTGGAGAAGTCATAACCCTTTAGTCAATGATATACACCATTTATAATAAACAAACAATAAGATGTATATAAGCATTATATGACAGGGTAACTTATAAACAAAACATATACCAAAATGTCATTACAGAATAATGATACAAACTTAATAAACATGAAACATTGTTTTGTTTATATTATCAAAAAGTTTCTTAACAATTGTTTACATAGATTTCCTTAATACTAAAGATTACATTATTCTTGTACAATCTACTAAATCTATATTAAGGCTGATCAGGCTCCCTGATGACTATGCCTTTTCCTGGCTTAATCTGAGCCTGTAAAGTAGGTTCTGCATCAATCAATGGGCTTCTTTCCTTTCAACTCTGCCTTCTTCTGTGCTTCAGCCTTAATACTCTGCCTTTCAAAATAATGAAAAGGCTTAGGGAAGTATTTGCTAGGCTCCTAAGTATTAGGAGGTAGCTTCCCAATTTTAGCTTTTCTTCTATATTGCATAATTGCTTCTTGTCCTTGCTTCATATTCTTGTCATTCTTGTTCAGAATACCATTTGCCCCTTTCATGGATCTGATCTTTCACAGCTTTCCAGACATTCAAAATGATATTCTTGGAAGTGGGGCTCCACTGCTCAAAATCAGGGTTTAACTTAGCCTGTTCTCTGAACCTTTTCTTTGACAGTTGAGCTTCCTGCTGAGCTGTCAATGCAGCTTCTGGCATTTCTACTTTCTCAATAATAACATTATCAACTTCCTGTAGAGGACTGTACATTGACTGAACCTATTGTTGTATTATATCAAAATCTGCTGGAGGGTAGATGACCTGAGCAACTTCAGGTTGATTACCTTCAAAATAAGCAGGTTGCACACCTGACTTAGCAATATTATTATCATCACAAAGGGGTGGATATCCCAGAGTAGCTCTGATGCTATTGGATATCCATTTGGCATGATCTGAGCCTGCTTTGACTAACACTCTCTCCCCCTTTATGACTTCTCTTTCAATATGATCTCTTAAGTCATCTTTCTGAAATCTCACTTGTCCATCAAGAAAATTAACACCATCTTTATAAAATGATTTTAACTTGAGAAGCTTATCAGAGATTAATTTCTGAGAAGTAGTAATTTCTGTCTGAAATGAGTCTAAGGCAGCTTGTAGCTTCTTATCAAACTCCTCTTTCTCTTTAGCCCTTTCTTCAGTCATTGCAGTGACTGTATTCTTTATGTTAGTTACTATCTCATTGTGAGATTCAGTCAGATTGTCATTCATCCTAATCTGATTCTCAAGGACATATCCTTGTTTAATAGTAATGTCATCCACTTTAGCCTTGACTTCTGCTTGCTGCTTAGCCAGAAATACTATAGCATTGCCCCTTTGTGGAAGCAATCTATCATTTCTTTCTTATGTAGATTCACTTCAAACCTGATGGATTTGATTTCCTGAGCCAGATCAAATTGAAGTGTCTTATGGCTTTCATCCACATACTTCTTTAGAGCCATTCTCTTCTCATCTAATTTTACTTGTAAAGCCACCAATAATGAGCTGTAATCAGCCTCTGGGGCAGGTTGTGTAGTAGCAGTTTGCAATGCTTTCTTGTAGCTTTGGCTCCTTCTCTTGAAAACCATCAGTTTTCTCTTTTTGGCACTTGTTATTTCTTCATCTTCTGAATCAGATGTACTGAGAATGTCTACTCTTTCCTTAGGACTAGGAGGGAGCTCCTTTTTAGTCCTAATCTGCTCCTCCTCAAAGTCAGCCTGCTCCCCCTCAGTCCTTATTTGCTCCCCCTTATTTGTTGCTCCCTCAATATCAGGAAACAACTCTTCAAGAGTAAACTCCTGTTGAGTGTGGACTGGTGGTACTTCTATCTCAGGAGCATCAGCAACTACAGATGTATCCTCATGATAACATCTTGTGCTTGAATGTTAACATGAGGTCTTTCAAGAATTGATTGTGAAGCCATTTCACTTGCCAAGTGTGTTGACTCTTCTTCCTGCACATGTGCATTATTTAGCTCCCCCTGCTCTTGTGCATTATTAGTATTGTCCTATGCCTGTGTATTATCTGGCTCCCCCTTCACTTGTGCAGTATCTATAATTTCCTGTGCAGGTGATTTCTCAGCAGCCTCTTGTCTTTCTATATCAGGTACGTCCTTTGTTAGGACCCTATCCCATCTTGAGATAATCCTTATGTCCATTTTTCTCATATGGTTGATTTTAGAACCAAGAATCTGGTGCATTACTTCTGGAATTGCTCCAGCCAAGTATAAGCTCATCAGCCTAGCCAAATTAGGCTTCTTTATACCTTCCTTAATCTTCTCAAAAATCACTATAGACCAATCTGTGTTTAGTTTAAAAATAATCTTTGTCATTAGGCTGAACATATAGGTTGAAATCCTATCATGTCCCCCTGGCTTACAGAGAATTACCTTTCCAACCACTTCAGAGAGTAATTTCCCTTGCTGATTCATCCCTTTTCTGTTTATAGCATAATCCAATCTTCAAGGTGGGATCCAATCCACACCACTGTAGCGCTTTCCCTTGTCTTAGATACGGGTACTTCTTCTTCATCCTGAGTCCTTGGAAGATAAAGAATTTTCCTCAAACTCTTAGAGGTCACTTTGACTCTAGCGCCATGAACCGTTGATTTAATCGTAAGGCCAGTTTAATCTACTGTAGCTGCGCCATAAAACTCAAGTATCTCTTTCTTCCATATCTTGGTTGGTTCGGATACCAAAAACTCCAAACCATTTTCAGCAATTAGGGTAATTACCCATTTAATCTCAGAGTCTACATCATCAAAGGCATGACGAACCAACTCATATCCTTCGTTGATGTTATCTTCTACCATTTGGCGTCATTGGGTTGGTGAGAAAGCTTGTATTGAGAGGAGAGAGATTGTCGACACAAGTTTTTGGTCTCGAAAACCTGGAGAGTGTGTCGACAAAGATTGTTCATGACCTATTTATACCCTTCTAAACAAAGAAGGTCAAAGGGCAGGGCAAAAACAGTCTAAATGTGTTGACACAGTTGAAATGTGTCGACACATAATTCTAATGTCTCGACAACGGTGTTGACTTCTATGTGTCGACACCAATTGATGATGTGCCGACACTAGACATACTTAGTAGTACAATAGAAATTATGTGTCGACTCTTATTGTAAGTGTCGACACAATTTCTGGATGTGTCGACACCACTACTTTGGATGTGTCGACACCACTTCTCTGGATGTGTCAACACCACTTTTGAAGTGCCGACATCACTTCTCTGGATGTGTCGACACAGATTTACTTAGCCAAAATTATTAAACTAATCTATGTTCAACATACCTAATTTAATTTTAAATTTATTGAATTTAGTTTCATCTAGAGGCTTAGTAAACACATCTGCAATTTGATAATCCGTTTTGACAAATTCTAGTGAAATGTCCTTTTTCTCTACATGTTCTCTAAGAAAATGGTATCTAATTTCTTATATGGTTAGTCCTACTATGTGAAACAGGATTATTAGCAATATAAATAACACTTTTAGAATCACAAAACAAAGGTGATCTACTTACCTGAATACCATAGTCTTCTAGCTGGTGCTGAATCCACAACAGCTGTGTACAGCAATTTCTTGCTGCCACATATTCAGACTCAGCTGTGGAAATTGCCACACTAGTCTGCTTCTTACTGCTCCAAGACACCAATCTTCCTCCTAGAAATTGACAGGTGCCTGTTGTGCTTTTTCTATCTTCTTTGCAACCTGCAAAGTCTGTATCTGAATTGCCTGTCAGTAGAAAATCTCCATTCCTAGGGTACCAAAGGCCTAGATTAGGTGTGCCCTTTAGATATCTCAAAATCCTTTTTACTGTAGTGTAATGAGATTCTTTAGGGCATGATTGGTACCTAGCACAAACACATGTTGCATACATAATGTCTGGTCTACTAGCAGTCAGATATAGAAGAGAGCCAATTATTCCTCTATACAAAGACTCATCTACAGGCTTACTTGCATCATCTTTGCATATAGGCATACTTGTTCCCATAGGAGTTCTCATGGTGGAAGATGATTTCATACCATACTTCTTAATTAACTCCTTGGTGAACTTATACTAGGATATGAACAAGCCATCATCAGTCTGTCTTACTTGGAGTCCCAAGAAGAACTTAAGTTCCCCCATGCTGCTCATCTCAAACTTCCCTTGCATAAGTATAGCAAACTTCTTGCAAAGGTTGTTTTCTGTAGACCCAAATATTATGTCATCTATATAAATTTGGAATAAGATTATATTTCCTTTGGACTCCCTTAGGAATAGAGTATTGTCTATTTTCCCCCATGAGAATTTGTTCTCAATAAGGAAAGTAGACAGGGTTTCATACCAAGCCATTAGGGCTTGCTTTAACCCATACAAAGCTTTCCTAAGTCTATAAACATAATCAGGTTTGAGAGAATCAACAAAACCTGAGGGCTGCTTCTACATAGACTTCTTTTAGATTTCTATTTAGGAATGCTGATTTTACATCCAATTGGAATACCTTGAAGCCTTGATATGCTGCATAGGCAAGGAACATCCTAATTGTATCCAGTCTTGCTACTGGGGCAAAGGTTTGATCAAAGTCAATACCCTCTTCCTACCTGTATCTTTTTGCAACAAGTCTTGCTTTGTTCTTCACAATGATCCCACTCTCATCCAGTTTGTTCCTAAAGATCCACTTTGTTCCAATGATGTTGTGGTCTCTTAGGTTTAGAAACTAACTCTCAGACCTTGCACCTTCTGAATTGATTCAACTCCTCTTGCATGACATCAATCGAATGTGGGTCTAGAATAGCTTATTCAAATCTCTTTGGCTCCAGTTGAGATAGGAAGCTTGAGCAAAGAACTGTGTTCAAGTTCCTGCTTCTGGTTTGCACTCCATGTCTTGGATCACCAATTAGCTGATTTGCTGGATGATCATTTAAGTGTCTAACAGCTGGAGGTAGACTATCTTCAGGTTGAACACCTCCAGTCTCTTTAATATGTTGCACTTCTTTGTTTTCATCAGCATCTAGAGAGTCCTGTACTCCCCCTAGACAGTAGCCATAATTTTCCACTTCCTGCTCTGTAGTTGACTCTTCTGTAATTGTAAGCTTGTCCATTCTCTCATTTATACCTGTAGAACTGCATAAGCTACAAGGCAACTCACTGTTAATCAGTCTTGTTTCATCAAAGACAATATGTACATACTCTTCTATAACTTGAGTAATCAAGTTGTAGACCCTATAGGTCTTACTATTGTTATTGTACCCAACAAATATCTCAACTTGAGATTTGGCAACAAACTTAGTTAGATAAGACTTGTCATTGTTAAGGACATAGCACTTGCAACCAAAGATCCTAAAATAGGATAAATTTGGTTTTCTACCCTTTATGATCTCATAGGGAGTCTTTTTGTGGCTTTTGGTGATAGAAGCCCTATTGATCACATGACATGCAGTATTTACTGCCTCAGCCCAAAAATATTCTGGGAGAGAAGTGTCATTCAATAGAGTTCTACCAGCCTCAATCAGTGTTCTATTCTTCCTTTAAGCAATACCATTTTGCTGAGGTGTTCTAGGTGAGGAGAATTCTTGAAAATCCCAAATTCTTCACACAGTCTTGTCATACTCTCAGATTGAAATTCAGTGTCATGGTCACTTCTGATTTTGACCACTGTACTGTCAAGTTCATTCTGAATTTGCTTGACAAAAATATATAAAACACTTGGGGTTTCTGATTTTTATCTCAGAAAGAACACTCCAGGAATATCTAGAATAGTCATCTACCACCACAAAAGTGTAGACCTTCCTACCTACACTATGAACTGGCATAGGACCAAATAAATCCATATGCAAGAGGTATAGACACCTCACTGAATCCTTGTTTTCAAGGCTATGAAAGGAGGATTTTGTCTGCTTGCCTTTTTGACAAGCTGAGCATATCTCATCCTTTATACACTTAACATTAGGACCATTCCTCACTAACTCTTTGCTAAAGAATTGGCCAATTATTTTGTAGTTAAGATGGGTCAGCCTCTTATACCATTTGACACAATGTGAGACTCTCTCATCAGCTACAAGACAAATAGAAGAATCTTTGTTCTCACACTCAAAGTTAAGACAGTACACATTTCTTTTTCTATATCATGTCAATATGACCTTTTGATCACTTGACCTTTTTATATGACATCCATTCTTAATAAATGAAATATCATATCCTAAATCACTCAACTGACTTATGTTTATAAGGTTGTGTTTCAAACCCTTCACATAGGCCACTTGAGTGATAGTAATCTGGTTATTAGAAATATTACCAAATCTTTTAATGATTCCTTTTTCAGAACCACCAAAGAGTACTTTAGGCCCATTTATGATAGGTAAGCACTCCTTCAGCAACCCCCTTGTTCCAGTCATGTGCCTGAAACATCCACTGTCCAAGTACCATATAGGGGCATGGTAATTTGGACTCACCTGCAATAAAGAATTACCCAACCTTAGAGCCCAAGTAAGTCTTGGGTCCTTGGTTCAAGTTAGCTTCATACTTAACAAATCTACCTGCTGCTCTTCTAACAGGTAGACTGTTGTTCTTCCTGACACTAATGTTGTGCTAGCAATCGAAGGCATAATGGTCTGTCTTGCCACAACACCAGCATTCATACTTGTTGTATCTATTTTTAGTTACATTATTGGCAGTCTGGTTGACAGCAAATCTTTTGTTTTGTGCTGGTACTGCTGCAGCAACACCCACTGTTTCCTTAAGAACATGGGGTTTATGGACATGAGCTGCCTTATTGACATAAACACCCTTGTCATTCAGAACTTCAGTCTTACTATGACCATGAGTATTCTCAAGGTCATACTTGTTAGAAGGCACATGTATCTTTCTAAAAACAATAGGGACTTTAAAGTTTAGTGGCTGAACTGAGGCTTTGCCCTTTCTCTTAAATTGGACAGCCCTAGTGTTACCTTTAAAGCCTATTCCAGCCTTACTCTTTTGAGCCACAAACTCATCTATTAAGGGTAAAACTGATTTTGGCTTGCAATAACTAGCTACCAAATCTTTTTCTTTTTGAAGTCTGGCTTCCAGACTTTTAATTAGATCATTTTTGTATGTAATTGTGCCCATCTGAATAACAGTTATAGTTTTCAGTTTGGCAATCTCATTCATTTTTTGATCCAACACTTTCACTAAATCAGATGCAGCCATCTTAAGATCTGCAATTTCCTAAGCCTGAGTTTTGGCCAAGTTTTTGCTTTTCTTTAGTGCCTGCAACAAGTCCCCATATTCATCTATCAGCTGATGAATATCTCTTTCAGACTCAGACCCATCCACATCACTTGATGCAGATGTAGCTGACTCTATACCAGTACTACAATCTGAATTTCTAGAAAAGCATTGTACCTTACTAGGACCAGGCTGATCCTGACACTTGTCTTCTTCTGACACAGCCATCAGTACCATGCACTGATGGTCTTCTTGTTCATAGATAGAGTTCAGCACTTGCATAAACTCATCTTCTTCATCTGCTGCATATAGACCAATGTATGCCTCAACTTTAGATTCAGACTCGGAAGATGATTGGTCTGTCAAGCTCTTCTCCTTCTTGGCAACAAAGTATTTCTCCTTCTTGCTCTTTTGTTGAGTCTTCTTTTTATCAGCAGACTCCTTTCTTTTTTCTGGACACTCAGCCACAACATGTCAAGGCCTATTACAGCAGTAACAAACTATCTTTGATGTTGTAGATTTGCTAGGCTTAGACCTGCTCATGTCCTTCCTAGATGACTTCCTCTTTTGATAATAGTCATCCACAGGCTGAGATGTGGAGGGCCTAGACTTCCACTGCTTCTTCTTCAGGAATGTTTGAAACTGCCTTGTGAAGGAAGCAAAGTCTTTATCTAAGTCAATACTGTCAGAACTTTGATTGTCTTAATTATCTGAAGTAATTTCAGCAACTATCTCAGAAGGTGATGGAGACATCCTCATATTCTTCCTGGTAGCTTCCACCTTGAAGGCCATAGACTTTTCTCTATGCTCCCCTTTTGCACTTTTCTCTTCCTCTTTCCTAGCCATCGGCTGCATCTCATATGACAGCATTTTTCCAAACAAAGTTAGAGGAGAGATATCTGCAAGTTTGTCCACTTCCGTAATAACACAAATCTTAGTGTCCCAATCCTTTGTCAAGGATCTTAGAAATTTATCATTCAGTTCATATGTACTGAAGATCCTTCCATAGGATATCAGCTCATTTACTATTCTATATAACTTTTTATAACACTCAGTTATACCATCTGACTTTTTTGTCTGAAACTCTCATATTCCTGGTTCAGCATAGATTTTTTATCTTGTCTGACTTCTTCAGAACCCTCCATGTAGACTATTAAAGTGTCCCACATTTCCTTGGAGGTCTTGTAGTGAATCAAATTTTGAAAGGTTGAATCATCTATGACACTTACTATGATATTCTGGGCTCTTTTATCCATAGTTGCCAGGATGATCTCTTCCTTAGTCATCTCTGAAAAATCCTTGGGAGTTCTTTGATTTGCATCTAGAACTGACAACTTCATTGTAATATAAGGACCTTCCTTTACTGTAATGTAGATCCTTGGATAAGAGGCCTCTATAAAAAGCCTGACCCTTTATTTCCATTTTCAAAATATCTCTTTCCTTCATATGGGTAATTTCATAGAACCTAGTTCCTTATGATTTTCTCCTGAACCCATTTTCTTGATCTTTAATATGCCTTATGGATCTAACTCAGACTGTTAAGTCCTTCTTTGAGCAACCTCCCTCTGATACCACTTGATAGAATTGATTTCAAGATAATCCAAACACCTAGAGGGGGGGGGTGAATATGTTCTTTTTTTTTCTTTTCACTTAAGGCAGAATAAGAATTCAGTTTTTTAAATAGAATTTAACTATTCTACAATTAACACAACAACTACAGTACAGAATACACACATCACAGATTGCACACTGGTTTATAGTGGTTCCCCAAGGTCTGGGTACATCAACTTTTCCCTTATGCCTATCCAGCAGTGTGCTAGATTCGGCCAAACTTCTTCCTTCTTCTCAGATCCACAGATCTTACAGCTCAGAACCCTGAAAGATTCCTACAACTCAGAACCCTGAAAGGTTCCTACAACTCAGAGTGTATCCACACTCCTACAGCTCAGGCTAACAGCCCTATCTCAGCCTTGACACAAGGCCTACAACTAAGAGATTGAAATATCCTACACTCAGACTCAAAAGTCTTACCACTCAGAGATCTATATCTCCTACACTCAGCCTTTATATTATGGGCTTACAACTCAGATCTTGAAAGATCATACAGAATGAAAAATCTTATAGAATTACTCTTACCCTTGTTGAGAGAGAAAGGATAAAAGGTTTCTTGATCAGCTTTTGATAAAACTGATTGCTTGTGATCAACCTGTTTTTAGCTTTCTTCAAAGCTTCTTGAATTTGAACTCAGTAGGGTTGATCTTCTTTGAAGTTGACTGGCTGACAGCTTCCTTCTTAGATTTCAGAAATAGATCTGAATTCTCCTTAGCAGATTTGTTCAGCATCTGCTTCTTAAGAGACTTGTAAATGTCTCCTTCTTTACTTCAACAGCTGGAGCTCTCTCTCACTCTCCAGATCTTCTGAAGTTTCTTCAGAATTCTTGTTTGAATTCTCCTTAGACAAATTCTGAGTAGATTGCCACTTCAGATTGTCTTCTTAGATTTTCTCACAAAAATCTTCTTCGGTGTGACGTGCTCTTTCTTGATTAATGATCAATACTTCATTAGTTGTTCGTGTTGTTGTTGATTTGATAGAATCTGTCTATATATAGACTTCATCCATGGTAACCGGCTGTTCCGGTTTCTAACCAACTTCTGACAGTTCTGATGGCTTCAGCAAACTTGTTGGAATTCACAGCTGTCAAGTCTTCAGTCATTTCTTGAACCTTTGTCTTTGTCAGCAAAGCGTCGAGACTGATCTTCATTATGTGTCGACACAAGTAGATTAAGTGTCGACACAAACTTTAGTGATGTCGACACAGCTCCTTTGGTGTCGACTCAGCTTCTTGACACTGCATCTGTACAATGTGTCAACACTGCTTCTTTGTGTCGACACAGTCACCTCTTCACTTCACAACAATCAACTTTGTTGAAACTCTGCTGAGTGTCGACACAAGTCCTGTGTGTCGACACAATTGATATAGTCTAAGAATTCTGTGTGTCGACACTGCCTTCAGGCGTCGACACAGTTGAGGTCGACTAAAAAACCTGTGTGTCGACACTTGCCTCCAGGTGTCGACACAGTTGATGTCAACTAAAAAACTTCTGTGTGTCGACACAGTTGCTTCTGGTGTCGACACTGCTTTTTCAAGTATCGACACAGACTTTCTTAAGTGTCGACTCATGGACTTAGAAACTTTTTCCTGCATTTTAGAAAATTCTTAACCTGCACATAAAACTCAAAATAATATCAAATACACCTTGATGTATATCATTGAGCTAAGTGAGGTTTCTTCAAATCAGGTACACATTTTCCTATGTACCCAACAGTAGCCCTACAAATAGTGTGAGCTTGGATGATGCCTAGACCTCATTGACCGGAAGAGCATGGAAGAGAGGAAGAAAGCACCTTTGAATGAGAGCAAAGATGGAAAGTGTCAAAGGGACGAAGGAGAGAAACCAAGACCTTCAAATTAGAGCAACAATAGAAAGGGGATGCCGAGTCCTTCAGATCAAAGTCGAGACCACCAAGTGGTGAAGCAAAGGGAAAGTCAAGTAGTGAAGGAGAGTAGGAAATATTTAGTCTCAGGGTTTTGATCAAAATCGATTTGATGGTGTAATGGTGAAAGCCCCAGGGAAACTTTTATGTATAGTATAGATATATGTATCTATATAGGTGCACGTCCATGTGTGTGTACGACACTCTCCACATTCTTTCTTTCCCTCTATTAATTGGATTGATGAGATTAAAAAACTCGCGTATATTTTATGACCAAGATTAACTCTAAACTTTCAAACTACATCTTTATATATAGTAAAAGATATATATGGTTGCCTCATGTATTAAAAAAGTCACATTGATATCGTAGGACAAAGATTCGTTTGATTATGATAAGACGACAGCGACCATTCACTTTTTTTAAAAAATATACTATATATAATTATATTTCTTGCCGTCGTACCAATAATTTAATTTTCTTGGCGGGTTAAAGTCTTGAGTGTTATTGTTGTATGATTGTTTGTATCTTTCTGAGACATGTGCGCATATGCGCCGCCACAGGTTACACGGCTAAGAGAATATCAAGGCGTGGATCCACACTTTGATTCAATTGGTAGGCAGTACCACGATATTGTGAAGGTATTAATCCCAGCTGCCGATTAATCACGCACTCCTACTCGAGTCGGCTTTATAACAGCAAACACGTTGCAGAAATGTGAGGGCATGCAGTGGACAATTCACCAAGTTGAAATGGATCTGAAGCGCTCTCTCGACAAAACAGCTGCTCAGTAGATCCTGTCTTTTTCTTTTGTTTAGTAAAAGCACACCTCCCCTATCCCACATGACCATGAAATTTGACCAGTTGATTTTTATATTTGTAAGGTTGCGTTTGGATTTCTTCTTGATTTTTTTTGGATATTATTTTTATTTTCTTCATAAAGTGGGAGTAGGGATTCTGCATTTCTTGTTTGCTGAACTAATTTTCTATAAAAAATAATTACGTTAAATATTTTTGTTTGAAAATTACAAGGGAGCCTTGTTGCACCCCGGTTTAGGTGTCGGCGTGTGATCTTGAGGTCACAGGTTTGAGACATGGAAGCAGCCTCTTGCAAAAATGCAAGGTAAAGTTTGTCTACATTTCATCCTTGTGATGGGACCCTTCCCTGGACCCTTGCTGTATGGGGATGCTATGAGCACTGGGCTGCCCCTTTTTTTTGTTTGAAAATTATAGTGGTTCAAACCCTAAACCCTCTGGCATTGGTCTTAGAATTTTGATGAGGTCGCCTTGGAGATGTGGTGAAACATATTTGTCGAGAACGAGTAATAAGAGTGCATCAAGTCATGACTCGGACACAACTCAGCCAAGGAATTTTGGTCGGCTAGCCCCAGAATTAATTCAAATAAAATGATTCTTAGGCACGCTGATGAGGACATCAATCTTTTCATGAATAAATTCCAGTGATTTGATTATTGGCTGGGTAAAGAATCTTCCATTCTTTATCTTTGTTCCAGATGAAGGCTAGTTATTGCCATATGCGCCCTACTTTTAGATCTACAGCATGCATGGACTGCTGCCTCAACGGAATTATAAGTTCCTTCTCTCATGCAGAGATTTATTCTCAGCTCATTTCAAAATACTTCAATCGGCACTCTCAAGAAATAGGCCAATTCGGCTTGAGCGATATCCAAATGTTCTTCAATTATAAGACAATGTATCTATTGGACTTTGTTTGAGAGCGGCCGCTGTGAACGCAAGTTACAAAGAACATGGATTGTGTTTACATAAATCATCATCAAAGTTTCAGATGCAAGTTATGTTGAGGTATATTGAAATAGGGTTTACAGGTGCTTAACGGGTTGCGGTTAGGATCCGATAGGAGTACAACCCGTAGTCGGGTATTTAGGGTTTCCCTATAAATACTCAAGTTAGGGGCAACGAGTAGGCCGTTCCAAACTTGACGGTCACACGGATGCTTCGAGCACGCTAACAAACGCTTGTTAGTCAAATATCACAAATATTCCAAGTATATTAGAAGCATATTTGGATTAATAATTTTTAGAAATGCAAGATTAGAAGTATATTTTTAGAAATGACAAGACAATGGTTAAGACTTATGACCACCACCAACAAAAAGAAAACTAGTTTTGAGCATAAAAGTAGATAAAATTCCTGATGTGAGGTTAAGCATTCACAAACGACTGTTCATAGCCACTGCATTCACAACCATCATTGTCGTACCAAGAGCCTTAGGCACCGTTTGGCACGGTGGTGACGGTCATGAACATGAGAGTTAAATTGTCATTTGTTAACACCTATCTAAGGAATTGTTACCGAACTGCATGATGACAGCCCACCATGGAGGGTATACGCACGACGCCCAAGGACACAAAAGGAGAATAGCATAGATGCGGCGGTATCACCCGGCGAAGCCGGCCGCGACAGTGTCGGCGACAGCGGGCCTGCGATCTCGCCAGGCGACACCGAGCCAATCAATATCGTAGGCATTAATGCGGTGCGGGGGCATGAATCTGGCCACGGCTTTGGGACTTGGAGCATGGGGGGCTTGAACCTAGTTATGAGTAATTATGTATTCCGTTTTATGTGCCTCATTATAGCCTTGTGGCATGAGAACTTGGGTGCAGTCAAGAGCTTTTATTTCCTTGCATTTATGTGAGCCTCTCTATATAAAGAGGAGTAGTGTAATCTTTATTTTATCTTTGGATCAATAAAATTTTGTGTGGGGGCTGCTCCCTCTTCTTCTTCCTTTACCCTTGCTCCTCTCTCCCTACCGCCGGTCTACTCTTGTCGGATTCCCCTTCTCTAAGTGTAGCGGTAACATTTGGTCCGACCTGCCGATCCGCCCGCTACCCCGCCGCCGGACATCCTCATCATGCTGAACACTCGGAACAACGCCTCCGCTCCGATAGCAAGGATGACATCCGCGCTCGGACCGACGCCCTGGAAGCCGATCTCGCCGAGATCCACGCCTCTATGTCCTCCCTCCAGGCCACCTCCCTCACCAACTCCAGCAACACCGCCGCCATCCTCGTCGGCATGGACCTCCTCCTGCCCACCCCCAACACTGCGGTCGCGTCCTCATCCAACTCACTCCTCGGTCAGCCCCCGCTGTTTCCGGCCGAACCGCGGCCGACGGCCATGCGTCCCCACCGCCACCACCGAACCGCCCAACCTTGGCATTAGAACATCCCTCCTTCACGGGTGTCGACCTGATGGGATGGATCGCTCATGCCGAACAATTCTTCGACCTCCACTTCACCGCCGACGGCGACAAGGTGAGCACTGCAATCGTCGGCCTCTCCGAGTCCGCCTTACATTGGGCACGTTGGCTCCGCCAGGTTCAACCAGAGATCTCATGGCCCGAGTTAAAGACCGAGATGATTCAACGCTACGATGCGCGCTATTCCTGCTCCGCCATCGAGCACCTTTGTAGCGTGCGCCAGTCGGTCGACCTCTACGGCTACATTGACGAGTTTGTGGCATTGGTGGCCCACGTTCCCGGGCTACCCCAGGATCATTACCTTGGTTTCTTCCTTCAAGGACTGCGGCCATCCATTCGCTCCCACTTCCGCACGCACAATCCCCTCACAGTTTCGGTCGTCATGGATCTCGCCCGTGCCGTGGAGGCGGATTTGGGCATGCGGCCTCCGCCCTCGACCCACCATGGGCCGCCGGCTCACCACGGCATGCAGCGGCCGACCGCGCCAAAGGAGGGCGGACAACGCCTCCCTGACACAGGGGGGAGGGGGTGGACGGGGCGCGACCCGACCCACCGATTTTCGGACGCCGACTACAATGAACTCCGCAAGAGAGTACTGTGTTTCCGTTGTCGCCAACCATATTCCCCTAACCACGTCTGCTCGGTGAAGGACTTTCATGCCCTTTTTGGCGAAGATGACGTTGACACGCCAGCACCGGATTTCGAGGACCCGACCGCATTGCCGCCCGCCGACTACCTGGTTCCCCAAGAAGATGACCTCCATTGCTTGGGACTCCCGTACTTTTCGGTGGGCGGGATCACGGGCCCCCGTACAATGAAGCTCCGTGGGTGCATCCAGAACCAGGACATCGTCCTAATGATCGACAGCGACACCAGCCATAACTTCATCTCGGCGGGACTTGCACGCGAGTTGGCGCTTCCCTCCCGACCTTCACCGAAGTTTACGGTTTGTTTAGGCGATGGCCGCCGCCGGCCAACGGAAGGACTTTTCCAAGGGATAACACTGACCCTCGGGACTTGCGTCGTAACGGCAGATTTTTATCTTTTTGGTTTGGGCGGCCTCGATGCTATATTGGGAGTGGCTGGGCTCCAAACACTTGGCGACGTCCGGGTCAACTGGACCACCATGACGATGCACTTCCAACAAGGAATTGCGGACCATTGCCTCACGGGTGACTCAACTCTCCTCCGGACGCCGATATCATTCCGCGCACTACAGCACACCGCCGAGGTGGAATTTTTCGCCTTGCTATGGCCCCTCCAAGAAACCGAGACGGACCATACTCCTCCGCCCGAGGACCTCCACCACGTACTTCGGGAATTTGCCGAGCTCTTTGAGGCCCCGATCGGCCTACCTCCGAGCCGCCACACAGACCACGCCATCATTCTCCAACCAGAAAGGACGGCAGTGTCCGTTAGGCCATATCGGTACGGACATGCGCAAAAAAGACGAGATCGAACGTCTCGTACAGGAGATGCTATTGGGAGGCATCATTCGGCCTAGCGCAAGCCCCTTCTCTATCCCGGTGCTTCTCGTCCGTAAGAAGGACGGTAGCTGGCGCTTATGTTACCGAACTACATGATGACAACCCGCCATGGAGGGTATACGCACGACACCCAAGGAAACAAAAGGAGAATAGCATAGATTTGGCGGTATCACCCGTCGAAGCCGGCCACGACAGTGTCGGCGATAGTGGGCTTGCGATCTCGCCAGGCGACACCGAGCCAATCAATACCGCATGCATTATTGCGGGGGCATGAATCTGGCCGCGGCTTTGGGACTTGGAGCATGGGGGGCTTGAACCTAGTTATGAGTAATTATGTATTCCGTTTTATGTGCCTCATTATAGCCTTGTGGCATGGGAACTTGGGTGTAGTCAAGAGCATTTATTTCCTTGTATTTATGTGAGCCTCTCTATATAAAGAGGAATAGTGTAACCTTTATTTTATCTTTGGATCAATATAATTTTGTATGAGGGCTGCTCCCTCTTCTTCTTCCTCTACCCTTGCTCCTTCTCTCTCCCTACCGCCGGTCTCCTCTCGCCAGATTCCCCTTCTATAAGGGGCAGTTTGGGGCGGCGTTACGTTAGCATCGGAGGATGAAAATTCCGTTGCCATCGGAATTTTGCCATAGCTGGGGTGAGTTCCTTTTCAACGCCGCGTTCCCAACGCCTCCTCCTCCTCCTTTGTAAAAGTACTGTGCCGCAAAAGCTCCCCCCCCCCTCCTCCTCCTTCCGTGAATATTTCTGCCATGAACGCCGAAAAAGCTCCGCCGCCCCCTCTCCTCCTCCTCCCGCTCCCATGAATATTTCTGCCATGAACGCCAGAGAAGCTCCACTCGCCCATAAAAGCCGGAGAAGCTCCCCCCCCCACCCCCCGTGAATATTTCTCCCGTGATTTGGTTTTTCGGTGTTCTAAGTCCTATGTTTCGGATTTTATTATTAATTTGATTTTTATATCATTATTATAATATTATAATATTATTATTATCATCAGTATTATAATATTATGATCAGAATATTAGATTAGTATTAATATCATAAATATGATTATTAATAATAAATTAAATTTTTAATAAATATTAATTTAAATTCATTTTAATCAGTGCAATTTCAAATCTTTTTATAATTAAATATAGCATAAACGTCACCGCTGTTTTACCAAACTGTTTCTCCATTTTGAACAGCTTTGTCGCCGCTATTTTACCAAACTGTTTCTCCATTCTGAACAGCTCCATTCTCACAGCTTCATTCCAACAGCTCCTTTGACCACCGCCACCGCCGAAACAAACTGACCCTAAGTGTAGCGGTAACAGGAACTCTATCCACTCTTTCAGATCCGACCTTAAGTGTAGCGGTGACGTGTTACCACTGCAGACAGGTTGGTCACATTAGGAAGCGTGGTGGGCTCATAACCTACAGGTCGGTAGACCACCGCAGTCAAACCCTTCCTAGAACCCTTCCTAGAATGTCCGGCGCAGCGCAGCGGAAGCGTGGTGGGCCCATAACCCACAGGTCGGAGGATCGGAACCTCCCTCTGATACCACTTGATGGGGATAGACAATAATTGCAGGAGAAATCACGAACGCAAACAATGATAATTTATAATATAATTTATAAATCAATTACAATGGAGAAACAAGTGAAGAAATAACCGTCCGGTGAAAAGCACGCGGATGCGTCGGACACGCACGATCCGCAGGAAATGGAAGATCTGGGATTGCAATCCGACTAACGGACGCACAAGGTTCACCGAACCTTCAACGTCAACTTCCGACGTTCAACCGCAACCACCGCCACCACCGGAGAGAAACTCCAAGTTCGGACCCGGACCTTGTCACGAATGAGTAGTCCGTCCTCAACACAAACTTTTTCTCTCCACAGCCCCCACAAATAGCCGGGTTAAAACAGTCCCGTGTCCGTCTTCCTTCCACGGCAACAGACGACTGGACTCGGACGGCGACGGCGATGGCGGGCTGCCCTCCTCTTCACGTCAGCGACGGCAAACACCGGCGGCTGCCTTCCTCCAGCGGCGACTCCGGCAAAGGATCCCAAGGCAGCAGCTTCCTGCACCAAGCCGAGAGAGAGGGGAGGGTGGCTCGGTTTCGGTTCTCATTGGGAGAGGGCTGCAGCGGCGGTTTTATAATGCGAGAGAGGGGGGCTGCGGTTACCATTCATGGGAGAGAGAGAAAGGAATATAATAATGGGTATATTATATTCCCATTACCACCTCAAACATAAAACCACCGGACCACATTCCAAATTGAAAACTGTTTTATTTGGACAGATTTCAAAAACAGTTTTTAATTTGGACAAATTTCAAAAACAGCACAAAAAAGGTTGCAACCTCAAATACTGCGTTGCAACCTGTTTTCTGCTCATAATGCGCCCGGCCCATTTGAACCGGGTATGAGCCAAACCCAACAAACACCACCTTGGCTCATATCCTGGTTCCGCCACCACCTGCACGAAGTATCATCTGCACTGGGCACCAACTGCGCGAAGCAACCGTTCTGCACGAAGCACCAGTCTGCACGAAGCACCACCTCAAGAACTTGAGGCATCAGCCGACCTGCTCCAATCGACTCATCCCTGCTCGGGCTCAACTCCTGAATGTGAACGCAACTGGATCGCTGAATTTGACTTGCCTAGTCAGACTACTAGAAGGGTGATCCCCTGCACCACCTCGACCATCCACACCGTCGGCCGCAGAAATCATGGGCGCACCACCTCGCATCGTGGTCCCCATCAGCCGGTACAGACTACCGCGCTGTATAGCTTACATGAGCACGGTGCGCCCTCGCCTCACCGTCAGAACTCCACCTCTCGATGCAAACCTGCACCCACCGGTTGTAAGCCCCCCTTTTTTAGTATCGGGGTCTTATGCCCAGAACTGCCGTTTTGCGGTGACACCTTCGCTCCCGGGAAGGTCGTCACTACAAAACGCCGATTCTGCCGGCCTTATTGATCACAAAAGTAGCTGTAGAATAGTAAGTAAATGCAGTCCACATCCAGATCACATATAATAAAATCTCCATGAAGGGAGTGTCCACAGAATAGTAAAGAGTACAAAACTAAAGGGCTTAAGCCCGGTACATCAATATCCTCACTACAGATCTCTCATGCGGAAGCAAAATAAAACATCAATAGAAGTCGGTACTCACGATCCCAGCTGGCTGTGCTCCTGAGCTAGACTGCCCTATCTCTAATCGCACCGGTCTCCTGGGCTGCTCCTCCCTGCTGGGCTCCGCGATCCCCTATTATGATGTGGTTCGAAAACCGTTAGTCTATAAGAATAAGCCCTATCGTCCCCCACCCCTTCCCTTATGCTCCTAGGAACCGAGCGGGGAGGAAGAAAGGGAAGGACGTGAAAGTGGAGAGTAAAACAAACAGGTGATAGGGGACCTAGCTAGCAATTTATAATCATGTGGTAATAAGTAAAGTAAGAAAAGAAATTAACCTTCACTTATGCGAGTTACATAAGCCAAGGGATCTTCTACAAGGCTCCCATCGTATAAAGTGTCTCATACCACTTATACGTTGGGGTGTCGGTTGTCACAGCATAATATATATATAATGAACTAACATTAATTTATAAACTTGCTCACACAAGCTTATAGACCAATGGGTCGTTTAGCAAGTCCTAATGTATAAGCATCCCATTAAACTTATACATTAGGTGTCATAGGTTACTATGAATGATTATGATATGCATCTATATGGTGGGTTCATGTTATGTTCAAGCAGTACAACTCACCCACCCGACTTTGTGTATACAAACCTTTAGTTCCCCCTTTCGGAGCTGTTACCTCCCAGGATACCTCCGTAGTGGTAGACGGAAGCGATGGGTTGGGCCTCGCCCACCTCAAAACCATTAATAGCACTACCGGTCTGACCTATCGTATGCCTCAACGCTTGGTGCACTAAGCGGACGACGCGTACTCTTTGCCGACAAGACCGCCGGACTTAAGTTTGGCGAAGTGTAAAACCACACTTGCCGAGTCATCGTGTTGGCGTCGGTGCAACGACCCTCCAACACTGAAGACCCACCACCTTAGGTATTTCTTATGCACATGCAACCTTGATGTATCAACCTCCGAGCCAACGCTCCCCGGACAAACCCGTCCGTAATAGCAAACAACCGAGCCAAAGCTCCCCGGACAAACCCGTCCAGCTTAAATTCAAAACCTCATCCCTTTGAACACGCGGGATGACGCCCCTTTGAACACCTCGGGACGACATAACCATTTCCCTCCAACTCATCAGGAGTGAGAACAGGTACAGTTTACCTAGCCTATTAGGCAACTCTTGCCTACCGGTTGTTACACTTAGTATTTTAGGGTTAATCCCAGGACTGCCCAAGGTATGCCCAATGAAGGGGTCTCGAAGGCACTAGGAACCAAGATGGGATGACAAACCCAAAGTTCCCTTTCGCAAGGATATTTACTTTTAGTTGATGTCTACCCATGATTGATACCCCAAACTCTCGTATTACTTTAGAACAACCTTAAGGGCTTAAAGTGTTATTAGGAGTGCGACGGTCTTCCGTCGGCCTCTACTCTAGTGGTTACCCAAAGACTTGCACTTTTACTCTCGTCACTAATACGACACTAACCACCAGGGTTATACTTCCAATCATGTTACCTAGCTCAATTGTCGATCTATCCCCTGGTGGCCTTAAGGTATAACCTACCTTTACTATGTGCAGCCCATGACCTAACACCACCCCGAAATCCAATTTCTAATTCCTTGGTCCATATGTCACAAATTATTTATCCTAGGGGGGTATGGACCTATATAATGATCATAATGATTTTCATAATTTCCCAATTTAATTACACCATTAATTTAATTTCTCCAATTAATTCTTCAAGTCAATTAACACATGAAGTATATCAAATCATAATCCTACTGGTGTAAGAAATTTTCTTGACTTATAATATGGTGAAATATTACTGTCTTCTAGGATTCATAATTTCCTTTAAGTATTTCTATTTATTCCTTATTTAATACAATATCATCATAATTATCATTTTCCAAATGAAGTATAAGGAATTAAATTGCAAAAATTCTAAGAAAATTAAATACAGAGTTTCATATCATTCTAAATTATAATGGCCTATCAATTCCATTTTTCAATTAATTTACCAAAATGCTCTTATAGGATTTTTAACACTACTGAGACATCCTAAAATATTGAAATAATTACACAAGGTTCTTTATACAGTAATAAATTCCTATGAATTTTCCACAAATTTTCTACTGCATAGTTCTATCAATTTCCAATTAAGATAAATAAGGGCAAAAAGGTAATTCCAACTAATTCTAGTTACAAAACTTCATAAAATTGAAGAATAAAATTTCTAGGGTTTAAATTTGCCATTTTTGTGATCATGAAAAAATTTGGGATTTTAATTTCATGCTACTCCATTTTTCCCAATTTATTAATCAAAATGCCTAATATTACAAAAATTCCAAATAATGGGATTTTTGCTCCCAAAAATCCCATAATTAATTTGAAGGGTTAACTCTACCCTAATGATCCTCTGGAATCAATTTCAAGAATTTTGGGTGCCTCAATTAGGCTCAATACACCACAAATCAAATTTTTCTATTTGCACCCCAAGGCTAAATCTAGCCAACACATGCAAGTGGGTTAACCAAACATACAGTGATCCATATGGGCTGAAAGTTTAACCATGCCCTAATAATGTCCCCATGGACATGCCACCAAAAATTGGGGCCTATTGGGGTTGGGATGCTCCAAAAAACAACTTTATTTGATTTATCAAATTATGACTAAAACTATAGGATTATTTTCACCAAAAATTCCCATTTTGGGGGAGGATTTAGATATGCCTAAATAAGCCACATGCCCAAAATTTAAGCCCATTTGGACTTAGGGTTTGGGCAGGGAACTCATTTTAATCTCTGACCTACCCTAGGGCCAGTCCTAGGAAAATGGATCTATAGGGCAGTATACTTAACAAAAAATTTTGTGTAACATATCAAATTAAAGCTAACTCAAAGACCTATAACTTTTATGTTGAGCACATTTTATGAAAAGGGCTGTAAGTTCCTAATTTTGACATGCAAAAAGTAAGATTTCTAAGGCAGAAATTAGCACTGTTCATATATTTAAATAATAACAGGATTTATAATATTTTGCATGGCACGGATCTTAAAGCCGATCGGACGGCCTGTGTATTTCTTCTCCAAAAGCATGCAGGAATCCAGCCCGAAATCTGGAGTTGCCACGGGGGCTTTCCCGACGGCTGTCGGCGGCGACTCCACCGGAAATCTCCTCATCCACCCTCACGGGGGTGGGGGCAACACTTTCCGGCTGCTAGGGCGGCGCCACCCAACCCGAAAGCTCCAAAACTCCATTAATGGAGGAAAAATGAAGCTCGGGTTGGGCTCATTCAAGCACGAAACCTACCCTAAACAGTCCTAAGATCTAAAAGCATGAAGAGAGGGGTGAGGGAGGAACTTCCCGGCGACCATGCGACGTGAGGAGAGGCGGGGAGCCATTTCCGGCGGTGGTGATGGCGTTTCCCTGGTTTCACAGCTCCCACTCTGGTTCCGGCTTCTCTCTCTCGGGAAAACGAATGAAATGGGGCTGAGAGGGGGAGAGATGAGTAGAGGATATATGGGGGGCGATGATATCAAGGGGGGTGATACAAACTAGGCAAGAGGTGGCGGTTTTGCCTTATTATTGCCATCATGCATGCATGGGTGGGCCCCACCCCATTCAACTCTTCCTAAGTGACACCAGGGGTCGGCCATCCCATGTGTGGGTTGATGGCATGGGCCCAAGTGGGCCCAATCCACTATCATTCTTAAATATCCCCTTTCTCTCTGCTAATTATCCTTTATTTTGTATTTCTCTTTCTCTCTCTCTCTCCTAGTCACTAAGTGGGTTAGCCAGCCCTCTTGTCTATTGGTAGACCCTTTAACCCATATGAACACAAAAATGGGGTTAGCACAAGTATGTTTGGGTTTGAGCTTGAGTTAGCCCATTTAGGCTAGGTTTGACCTAACCCTAGAATAGAGTTGACTTGGGTCAATTTAGCCTCTTGGGTTGACCCCAATGGGTCCTTGGTGACCCATTGACCTCACTTTAGGGTTAGGAGGGCATGGGTGGGGTTTACTTAGCTAAGGGGAAGTCAATTGACCCTATGTAGTTTAATTTGACACCCTTTAGGGTTAGGGTGGACCTAGGTCAACTTGACCACTTTGACTGCCTTCAATGGGTCCTTATGGCTCTAATGGACCCTCTAATGGGTTAGGGATGTTGTGGTGGGGTTATGGAGTCAAGTTGAAGCCCTAAGGTCAAATCCCAGGTTTGGTAGTGAGGCTGTGCTATAGGCAGACCAAGGTGACTTTCACCTTCATGCCTAAGCTCACTTGGTCTTTTTGAGCTTCCTATGGTTTTGTTATGACCTAGTCATGACAAAAACCACTCTTAGGGGTCTAGTTGAAAATGAGATGTTACAAATTCCAATAAACAAAATAAAAATTTCATCCCCGAAATTAAAGTTAAGCTTACGGGGTTTTTCTACCGCTAAAATTAAAGTGTAACATATCATAAATGAGTTGACATGCATACTTACTTAATAAAAATAAGGGCTAGCCCCAATAAACAAAAAGGATTAGCCTCTATCCTTTTAGATGACTCTACTAGTAAAAGTAATTAGGAAGAATGCTTAAACCACTTGAGGAGTTGCGAGGTATACCTGACTAAATAGCTCCGGATATCTTTCCTGCATCAGGTCCTGTGGCTCCCAAGTATGCTCCTCTCGTCCGTGGTTCCTTCACAAGACCTTGACTAGCGGGATCTTCTTGCGGCGCAAGACTCGTATCCCCTGGTCATCGATCCGTATCGGCTCCAAATGTACAGATCGATCTGAAGCTACTGTCCCATCAGTGGCCATAATCTGCAACTCCGGGCGTAGTAGAGCCCTCCTGAGTGAAGACACGTGAAAGGCGTTGTGCAAGCCGGCCAGCACCGGTGGCAGCTCCAGCCCGTAAGCTAGGGGACCAATCCGCTCCAGGATCCTGAACGGCCCCATGTACCTCGGGCTAAGCTTCTTCCGCCGACCACGTACTCATGAAACCCCATGCATCGGTCAGATCTTCAAGAACACCGGATCCTCTACCTGGAACTCCACCAGATGATGCCGAGCGTCATAATATTTCGCCTGCCTGCTCTACGCCTCCAGCATTCTATCCTGTATCAGCCGTACCTGTGCCTCGGTATCCTCAATAAAGTCCGTGCCCACAATCTTCGGATCCTCGTCTTGTATCCAAGACAACGGAGTCCTACACTTCCGCCCATACAACGCCTCATACGGAGCCATCCGTATACTGGACTGATGACTGTTATTGTACGAAAACTCCACCAGGGGCAACATCCTCTCCCAAGGCTCTCCACGATCTACAATACACAGTCTCAGCAGGTCCTCGAATGTCCAGTTGGTGCGTTCGGTCTGCCCATCTGACTGGGGGTGGAAGGCTGTACTGAAAGCCAGTCGAGTACCCAGGTATGTCTGTACCAACCTCCACTCCCTAGACGTGAATCGTCCATCTCGATCTGACACGATCGTCTTGGGCACCCCATGATATCGTACAAATTGCTCTATGAATCTCCGTGCCAGCACTCTGACAGCATCCTTCTTCCTAATCGGGATGAACCTAGCCACCTTCGTCAGTCGGTCAATGATTACCTAGATAGAATCGTTTCCCACCCGTGATCGAGGGAGGCCATGGATGAAGTCCATCGCGATATTCTCAAATTTCCACTCCGGTACCGGGAGTGGCTGTAATAAACCAGCGGGATATCTGCATTCTGCCTTCACTAACTGGCACGCCTCACAGTGGGTCACGAAGTAGATGATGTCCTTCTTCATGCCCGGCCAGTATAGAGTCTTCTTCAAATCTATCGTCATCTTTGTGATCCCGGGATGTATAGAATATCTGCTATGATGAGCCTCGGCCATGATATCCTCCTGAATCTGGCCTCTATCCGGTATATAAGTCCGACCTCTAAAACATATCAGACCATCTCGTATTGTGTAGTCCCCAGCTGAGCCTGCCTCCAAGGCCCAGAAAATCGGCTCTAGCTTGGCATCCTGTCTCTGCCAATCTCCGACTCTGTCATGTATATCATAGGTGGTGCTCGTAGCGGCCAGGTACTCCTCGTACAGCTCAGGGTCATCAGATGATACTAGAGTGATATGCATCTCTTCAAAACTCCGTAGTAGCTCCATGGACATAAGCTGGGGCCCTGCTCCAGAAGTTGCATCTCTCCGGCTCAGTGCATCAGCCACCACATTTGCCTTACCCAGATGGTAGTGCATCTCATACTGATAGTCCGCTAGAAACTCCACCCATCTGCATTGTCGGATATTCAGTTCCTTCTGCGTATCCACATATTTCAGATTTTTATGATCTGAAAATATGTCGCAGTGGACACCATAGAGGTAGTGCCGCCAGACCTTCAATGCAAATATAACCACTCCCATCTCCAGATCGTGAACTGGGTAGTTCTGCTCATGTTTCTTTAGCTGGTGCGAGGCATAAGCTATCACATGTCCCTTCTGCATCAAAATTGCTCCCATGCTCTGGTAGGAGGCATCTGCATAAACCTGAAATCCTTCTCTCCCCGAGGGGAGGGCAAGTATCGGGGCCGAAGTGAGTCGTCTTTTCAGCTCTTGGAACGCCGTCTCGCACTGTGGAATCCAGACAAATGGTGTCTCCTTCCTCGTCAGAGAGGTAAGTGGAAGGGCAAGTCTAGAAAAACCCTCTACGAACTTCCGGTAGTAGCCGGGAAGTCCTAGGAAGCTTCGTACGTCCGTGGCTGTCTTCAACTGTGGCCAATCCCGGACTGCCTGAATCTTGGTCGGATCTACTGCTAACCCTGCTCCACTAATAACATGTCCGAGGAAGGCCACCTCCTTCAGCCAGAACTGGCATTTGCTGAATTTGGCATATAATTGATGTTTCCGTAGCTTCTCCAAGGTCAGTGTCAGATGCCTCTTGTGCTCCTCCTTGGTCGTCGAGTAAATGAGGATGTCATCGATGAAAATGATGACAAACACATCTAGATATGTCTCGAAGACCCGGTTCATGAGAGTCATGAATGCTAACGGCACGTTCGTGAGCCCGAAGGGCATCACAGTAAACTCGTAGAGTCCGTACCTGCTACTAAAAGCAGTCTTCGGTATATCCTCCTCTCAGATTCACAACTGATAATAGCCCGATCTCAAGTCCAACTTCGAGAAGATGTGGGCTCCTTCGAGCTGGTCGAACAGCTCATCTATCCTTGGCATAGGATAGGTATTCCTGACTGTTAGCCGGTTCAACTCCCGGTAATCGATACATAACCTGAGTGTTCTGTCTTTCTTCTTGACGAACAACACTGGGGCTCCCCATGGCGAAGATCTCGGCCGAACAAACCCGGCTTCCACCAACTCCTGCAACTGACTCCGGAACTCTACCAGCTCCTTTGGGGCCATGCGGTAGGGAGCTCTGGATGCCGGCTTAGCCCCTGGCATAAGCAATATCTGGAAGTCCTGCTCTCTGTGCGGGGGTAGCCCTGGTAGTTTCTCCGGGAAGACGTCCACAAAATCTCGCACCACGGGAACGTCGGATACAGATCCCTTGACCTCCGCCATCTCGAAGAGAATCTGATAAATCTCGTTGCCCTGCAGATGGGCCTTGACGACCTGAATAGATGATAAGAATATATGTGAAGCAGATCTAATACCTTCCATCACGATGATTGAATCCCCATATCTCAGGGTAATCTTTTTGGCCAAACAGTCAATCTGGGCATGGTTCCAGTGGAGCCATGTCATCCCCAGTATCAAATCATAATCTGGCAGCGATAGAATTGTCGTTGGAGCTTCGAAGGGTTTCCCGCCTATCCATGCCTCTAAATTGCAATGGGATGAGGTGAACAGCTCTGACCCGTCAGGTAGCCGTATCTTCATCATCAACCCCGTGAATTTCTCCATGCCATCCAACCCTTGGATAAAGGTCTCCGACACAAACGAGTGCGAAGTACCCGTGTCGAAGAGATTGTGTGCGGGCTTGCTGCAAATGAAGACGATGCCTGAGATTGTAACTTTACTTAGAGTTCTGTTTCTGGTTTTCCTACCTAGTCTTAATAATTCTAGTTCATGAAACTACTTTCTAGGAAAAGAAAGAACTTAAGTAAAAAGAAAGACTTTTCGGTCGTACCTGCGATCACTTGCTCCGGGTTCCTAGGTTGAGCCAGGTCCAGTGCATAAATCTGCTGTCCATCCGGCCTGCGGTCTCTACCCTGATATCCGTGTCCTTGGCCACGTCCTCGGCGTCCATAATGCTGAGCTAGTGGGGCAATCTGCAGTGTTGGTGGAGGCATCCCTCTCATGGGACAGTTTCTCTTGATGTGCCCCACTTGGTGACAGTGGTAACATTCCGGCGGGGTGTAAGCCCCACCTCTCAGTCTCTGCACATCTCTCATCTGAATAGGCTGAGGGGCTAGTGTCACCTGCTCCCTCGGCTCCTGACTCACCTCCTATCAAGGCTGATCCTCTACCTGTCGTACCTCTGGTGCATGACCTCACCGCTGATCGTTCCGGGCTCCCCGGCTCTGATCCTCCGTTGGCCGCTTTCGGCCTCTGGTGGTGTACCAATCTGCCTCTAACCTTTTTTCCATCTCCAGAATACGAGAGATAGGCTCGTACGAAATGAAAAGGAGGGCATCCCTCATGTCTTCCCGCAAACCTTTGTAGAACCTCTTGGTGAACGCTGCCTCATCTAGCTGGTAAGAGCCTGCAAAACGGGCCAGGTGGTTGAACTCTCGATGGTACTCTGATAGTTTTACTTTCAAGGCTACCTAAACACCTAGAGGGGTGTGAATAGGTTCTAATGCTTGTTTTAATTTAAGGCAGAATATAACTACTGACTATAAGAGAATTCAGCAAACACTGCAGCAAACACAACACAGCAATCATAAATATGCACACATCACAGATTGCACACAGATTTATAGTGGTTCCCCAAG
Source organism: Platanthera zijinensis (assembly GCA_039513925.1). Classification (NCBI taxonomy): domain Eukaryota; kingdom Viridiplantae; phylum Streptophyta; class Magnoliopsida; order Asparagales; family Orchidaceae; genus Platanthera; species Platanthera zijinensis. The sequence goes on along the minus strand of CM077097.1, from coordinate 60,250,114 downwards.
GTCTCGGTACATCCACTTTCCCCCTTCACCTATCTAGCAGTGTGCTAGATTCAGCCTAACTTCCACCTTTATCTCAGATCCTCAGATCCTACAGCTCAGAACCTTGAAAGGTCCCTACAACTCAGAACCCTGAAAGGTTCCTACAGCTCAGGCTAATAAGCCCTACCTCAGCATTGCCACAAGGCCTACAACTCAGAGAAATACCTTCTCCTACACTCAGACATAAATAGCCCTACCACTCAGAGAACAAATCTCCTACATTCAGCCTTTATAACATAGGCTTACAACTCAGATCTATAAAAATAGATCCTACAGAATTTGAAAAAGAGTTTATAATATCTTGCCCTTGTTGAGAGAGAAGGAACAAGACAGCACTTGATCAGCTGATGGATGAAATCAACTGGATCTTAGCTTTCTTCAAAGCTTCTTGAATCTGAACTTAGTTGAGTTGATTTCATGACAGCTTCTTGAGAAACCTGTGACAACTTCCTTCTTGTCTTCAAAATGGCTGGATCCCTCTCTATCCAACACCTTTGATGATACTTCAGAATTCTTGAAAGAATTCTTCTTAGACTGATCCTGAGTGGTTGTACACGTCAGAATGTCTTCTTAGATCTTCTCACGAAGATCTTCTTCTGTGCCTTGTACTTTCTTGATCAGAGATCTTATCTCCCAATAGATGATTAATGTGTCGTCGTGTATATCTTCTTCTTCTGAATCTGTCTATATATATAGAATTCCTCCTTGGTAACCGGCTGATCCGGTTTCTAACTAAATTCTGACAAGTCTGACAGCTTCAGTAAACCGGTTGTAACCCACAGCTGTCAAGTCTTCAAACAGATCTTCTACCTTTGTCTTTGTCAGCAAAGCGTCGAGACTGTCTGTCAGAAAGTGTCGAGACCATATGTCAAGATGTGTCGACACAAGTGACTTAAGTGTCGACACTGCCTCTGGTGATGTCGACAAAGCTGTCTTGATGTCAACTTAGCTTCTTGACACTGTATCTTGAGAATGTGTCGACACAGATGTTGTCGACTCTGCCTCTATGTGTCGACTCAGTCTTCTGGTGTCTACACAAATGTTGTTGACTAGCAATTCTGTGTGTCGACACAGCCTCTCAGTGTCGACACAGTTGATGTCGACTAAACTTCTGTGAGTCGACACTGCTTCCCGGTGTCGACACAAATGTTGTCGACTCTTTTTCTCTATGTCAATACAGCCTTCTTCAAGTGTTGACACAATTATTCTGATGTGTCGACACAGCTTCTTCTGGTGTCAGCATATGGACTTAGAATATTTTTCCTGTATTTTAGTACATTCTTAACCTGTACATGTCAACTCAAAATAACATCAAATACAGCTTGATGTATATCATTGAGCTAAGTTAGGCTTCTTCAAATCAGGTACACTTTTTCCAATGTACCCAACAATCTCCCCCTATTTGGAGAAGTCATAACCCTTTTAGCTAATGATATACACCATTTATGAAAATTTAATATGATGATGTACCAGAGCATAATACAACAAGAATCTTTTATAAATAAAACATTAACCATAGATTCATCACAGAATAAAGATGAACATGAAGAAATGATTACAGAACAAGGTTTTGTTTATTCATTTAGAAATATTTGTTACAGCTTATTTACATTGATTGGATTAACAAACAGATCATTACAAAATATTTGAAAGAACTGATAAACTAAAACTAAGACTGATCAGGGTCCTGGATGACAATTCCTTTTCCTGATTGAATCTGAGCCTTCACAGTAGGTTCAGCAACATCAGCAGGCTTTTTGCCTTTCAGTTCAGCTTTCTTTTGAGCTTCCTCCTTGAGCCTTTGCCTTTCAAAGTAATGAAAGGGCTTGGGAAAATACTTGCTCGGCTCCTGAGCATCAGGTGGTAGCCTCCCCATCTTAGCCTTCCTTCTGAACTGTACTATGGCCTCCTGCCTGACCTCATACTTTTGCCATTCAATTTCATTATACCACTTTCCTCTTTCATGCATTTGATCCTTCACAGCCTTCCAGCCAGTTAGTATAATGTTCCTTGAGGTGGGGCTCCACTGCTCAAAATCAGGTCTTTGTTCAGCTTGCTCTCTAAATCTCTTCTTGGATAATTGAGCATCTTGTTGATCTTTCAAATTGGCTCCTGGCTGATCTACTTTTTCAATAATTACATTTGTAACCTCCTGTGGAGGACTGTACATTGCCTGCACTTGCTGATGAATCATTTCAAAATCAGCAGGGGGGTATATGACTTGGGCAACCTCAGGTTGATTGCCTTCAAGTAGACCTTGTTGTATTCCTAACTCAGAATTGCATTATCATCACACAATGGTGGATATCCCAATGTGGCTCTAACACTATTGGTTACCCACTTGGCATGTTCTGAGCCAGCATGGATAAGTACCCTCTCCCCTTTTAGGACTTTTCTGGCAACATGATCCCTAAGATCATCCTTCTGAAACCTTATTTGTCCATCAAGAAAATTCACACCCTCTTTAAAGAATGATTTTAATTTGAGAAGCTTGTCAGATATTTCTTTTTGTGAGGTGGTGATAGCAGTTTGAACTGAATCCAGGGCATCTTTGAGCTTTTGATCAAAGTCTTCCATATCTTTAGTCCTTGCAGCAGTTAGCATTGTTGCAGTATCTTTTAACTCAGTGAGAATTATATTGTGAGATTCAGTCAGATTGTCATTCATTCTCAGCTGATTTTCTAGAACATATCCTTGTTTCAATGCAATGTCATCCACCTTAGTAAGGATAGTTTGCTATTGTTGAGCTAGAAAAACCACAGCATTACCTTCCTTGTGGAAGCAATCTGTCATCTCCGTTTTATTCAGATTTATCTCAAATCTGATGGACTTTATGTCTTGGGCTAGATCAAACTGAAGTGTCTTATTATTCTCATCTACATATTTCTCCAATGCTCTTCTCTGCTCATCCATCTTCACCTATAAATCTACCAAGAACTTGTTGTAATCAAACTTAGTAGGAGATTGGTGAGTTGGTGTCTGGAGAGCATGCTTATAGCTATGGCTTCTTCTCTTGAAGACCATTAGCTTCCTTTTCTTAGCCTCCCTGACTTCTTCTGCCTCAGATTCTGAAGAACTGTCAATCTGAACTCTTTCTTGAGGAGATGGAGGAATTTCTTTCTCAGTGTCTTGTTGTTCTTCCTCAACATTCACTTGCTCCCCCTCAACAGCACCTTTCTCCTCCTCAACCCTTAGGGTGTCATCCTTATCAGCTGCTTGTCCAATGTCATGAAACAACTCTTCTAGAGTGTATTCCTTTTGTGCTGGTGCAGGTGATGATATATCAATATCAGCAGTGTTCAAATCTTCTGATAAGTTTAGTCTCTCTTCCACTTGTACTTGGTTAAAATTGGGCTCCCCCTGCAACTGGTCAGGATTAGAAATGTTCTGGGCAGGAGTGTGAGCTGGCTCCCCCTGCACCTGTGCAGGTATTGGTTCTTCCTGGACTTGAGCAGACCCAGTCTGGTCCTCAGCCTGTTCTCTAACTTGTTCTCCTTGAATTTGTTTAGTGCCAATAACATGTCTTGGTGATGTCTCAGTAGTGTCCTGTCTGTCCACATCAGGCATCTCTTTGGACAGAACCCTATCCAACCTGGAGAATAATCTCATGTCCATTTTCCTCATGTGATTGATTTTGGACCCGGGAATTTGTTGCATGACCTCTGGAATGAGTCCATCCAGGTATAGACTCAAAATTCTAGCCAAATTTGGCTTCTTGATTCCTTCTCTGATTTTATCAAACAGAACTACAGACCAGTCTGTGTTAATCTTGTAGATTATTCTTGTCATGAGAGAGAACATCATGGCAGATATCCTATCATGGCCTCCTAGTTTACATAAAATCACCTTTTCTACTACTTCAGATAGGAACTTCCCTTGTGGATTCATTCCCTTTCGGTTAATGGCTGCACCGATTCTTATGGTTGGATCCAATCCACACCACTGGAGGGCCTCCCTTGTCTTTGAGGCTGGGACCTCTTCTTCATCTTGAATGTAGGGTATGTGAAGAATCTTCCTTAAACTCTTTAGAGTAAGTTTCACCTTAGTTCCATGAACTGTGGATTTGATTTTGAGGCCAGAAGTTTCCATTGTTGTAGAAGTATAAAATTCCAATACCTTTTTCTTCCAGATCTTTGAAGGTTCAGAAACAAGGTATTCCAATCCATTGTCAGCAAGAAGAGAAATCATCTGTTTGATTTCTGGTGCGGCATTGTCGAATGCAGCCCTAACCAACTCATATCCCTCATTGATGTTGTCTTCAACCTTTGGCGCCATTGGAAAGATGAGAAAGCTTGAGAGAAGAGAAGAGAGATTGTCGACACAGGGTTTTAGTCTCGAAAACCTTGTGAGCATGTCGATAGAATACGTTCTCGACCTATTTATACCCTTTAATGAAAGAAGGTCAAAAGTCGGGCAAAAATAGTCTAAATGTGTCGACACAGTCGGAATGTGTCGACACAAACTTCTATTGACTCGACATCAATGTTGACTACTTTGTGTCGACACCAATTGATGATATGTCGACACGGGAGATACTTAGTAGTGCATCAGAAATTATGTGTCGACTCTTAGTATAAGAGTCAACACAAAATCTGTAAGTGTCGACACCATTATACTGGATGTGTCGACACTACATTTCTGGATGAGTCGACTCTTGACCCCTAGGTGTCGACACATTTTCTCATGTGTCAACATAATTTCCCTGACTAGTCGACATGACTTCTTTGTGTCGATAATTTATCACTGAATGTGTCGACACCATTTTACTTAGTTAATTTTATGGTAAATTAACCTATGGCCATCATTCCTAATTCAATTTTAAATTTATTGAATTTAGTTTCATCCAGTGGCTTAGTAAATACATCTGTAATTTGATAATCTGTTTTAACAAATTCCAATGAGATGTCCCCTTTTTCTACATGTTCTCTAAGAAAATGGTATCTAATCTCTATGTGCTTAGTTCTACTATGTGAAACAGGATTGTTTGCAATAGATATAGCACTCTTAGAATCACACAATAAAGGTGTTCTACTTACTTGAATACCATAGTTCTTTAGCTGATGCTGAATCCACAATAGCTGTGCACAGCAGCTTCCTGCAGCCACATATTCAGACTCAGTAGTGGAAATTGCCACACTAGTCTGCTTCTTACTGCTCCAGGATATCAACCTTCCTCCCAAGAATTGACATGTACCTGTAGTACTCTTTCTATCTTCTCTACAGCCTGCAAAATCTGCATCTGAATAACCTGTTAGTAGAAAATCTCCATTCCTAGGGTACCAAAGGCCTAGATTAGGTGTGCCCTTAAGATATCTCAAGATCCTTTTGACTGCAGTATAATGTGATTCTTTAGGGCAAGCTTGGTACCTAGCACAGACATATGTAGCATACATAATGTCTGGTCTACTAGCAGTGAGATATAATAGAGAGCCAATTATTCATCTATACAAAGACTCATCTACAGGCTTACCTGCATTATCTTTGCATATTGAAATATTTGTTCCCATAGGAGTTCTCATGGTGGAGGATGATTCCTTACCATACTTATTAATTAATTCCTTGGTGAACTTAGACTGAGATATGGACAAGTCATCTTCAGTCTGTCTTACTTGGAGTCCCAAGAAGAACTTAAGTTCCCCCATACTGCTCATTTCAAACTTCCCTTGCATAAGTTTGGCAAACTTTTTACAAAGGTTGTTCTCTGTAGACCAAAAAATTATGTCATCTACATAGATCTGGACTAAGATTATCTTACCTTTTGATTCCCTTAGGAATAGAGTTTTGTCTATTTTACCTCTTGAGAATTTGTTTTCAATAAGGAAAGTAGACAGGGTTTCATACCAAGCCCTTGGGGCTTGCTTTAACCCATAGAATGCTTTCCTAAGTCTATAGACATAACCAGGTTTAAGAGAATCTACAAAACCTGATGGCTGCTCTACATAGACTTCTTCTTTTAGATCACCATTCAGGAATGCTGATTTCACATCCATTTGGTATACTTTGAATACTTGATATGCTGCATAGGCAAGGAATATTCTGATTGCCTTCAGTCTTGCTACTGGGGCAAATGTTTGATCAAAGTCAATCCCTTCTTCCTGCCTGTATCCTTTAGCAACCAATCTTGCTTTGTTCTTCACAATTACTCCACTCTCATCCAACTTGTTCCTAAAGATCCACTTTGTGCCAATGATGTTGTGGTCTCTTGGTTTAGGAACTAACTCCCAGACTTTACACCTTTTGAATTGATTAAGCTCCTCTTGCATAGCATTAATCCAGTGTTGTTCTTGGATGGTTTCTTCAAATTTCTTAGGCTCTAGTTGAGAGAGAAAACTTGAGTGCAGGACTGTGCTCAGATTTCTGCTTCTAGTCTGCACTCCTTGTCTTGGATCACCTATAATTTGATTTGTTGGATGGTCTTTTAGATGTCTTGGAGCTGGAGGAAGATTTCCTTCAGGTTGAATGTCTCCAGCTCCTTCATTATGTTGCACCTCTTAGTTGTCATCAGCTTCTATTGAGTCTTGTACTTCCCCAGGACAGTTGTAACACCCCAATTTGTCGTAGGAGTGACGGAGATCAATTTTGGCCAAGTCAGATTTTTGGTGCAGGTGACACGGGCCCCGACACGGGCGTGTCGGAGGCCGTGTCGGGCGTGTCGAGCTCAAATCGTCGAACTGGCCGTGTAGTCGACCAGTGTAGGTCGACGATGTTCGTGTGGAGGGACACGGCCTAGGACACGGACGTGTCCCAGGCCGTGTCACTCAAGGGAATCGTCGAAGTGGTACACGGGCCGTGACACGGGCACAGACACGGGCGTGTCAGATGTGACACGGGCATGTCCCATGCCGTGTCACCAAGCCGTGTACCACTCTGACTGCAAGGTGTCTCTTTATTGCACACGGGGGGCGTGACACGGGTCCCGACACGGGCGTGTCGCAGGCGACACGGGCGTGTCGGAGGCCGTGTCACATGCCGTGTGCTGGTTTTCAATCTGGGTCGAGAAGGCGAATGAGCTACACGGCCAGGCACACGGCCGTGTGCCAACCCGTGTTCGGCCCAGATTTTATAATTTGAGGCTTAATCGTGGCCGTTCATTCCCTTGGCTTTGGATCCGACGGTGGGGGGCTGCTCCTGGATGGTTTTACCCGGGAGTAGGGTTTAGAAACCCTCATTTTCTCTTGAGTGGTTCTCTTTCTAAAGCTAGAGAGAGGAGAGAGCAAGGAGGAGGAAGAAGGGCTAGATCCGGCCGCCAGAGGAGCTTCGGAGTTCCGAATCACGATCCGAGTCCAGATCCGCGGAGGCGACGCCGTTGCGGTGCTTTCCAACCGTATAGTTTTCGATGGCACCGCAGAAGAATGCAAGGGTAACGATTTCTCATCCTTGGGCATGTGAAGCCCTCTTTTCCCTTGCATAGGAAGCCCGCTCTCGCGAGTGAGCGAAGAGTGGGAGAGTTCCTTGGGGTAGATATGTGAAGTCCCCCTTGTGTAGAGTCCGTATGCGATAACGGACATAGGCATTGTGTGTGAAGCCTATCCGGACAAGTAGAGCCGGATCGGTGATGTTGCATTGCATATGTACCGGGGAAGACTCCGGGTGTTTGGGTGTTTTTCGGGTTTTCTACGTGGTAGATTGCATCAGGGAGCCTTGGAGATTAACTCCAAGGTGCACCCGGAAAACTGGGCAAAGGCGGGTCTTTGCCAACACGGTGGACGGGGAGCCAACGTGAACATAACCGGGTTATGTGATTGTTGTGGCGGAAACGGAACTCGGTGAGTCTTGACCTGCGCATATGGCTTAAATTGCCGTTGCGGTATGAGCATGGGTCAGGCGGAACCGTACCCGGTCTATGTCGTTCGGTAGGACCGTTGGCATGGATGAGGGTCTTCGGCGGTCTATGGCTTAAATTGCCGTGACCAAGGCCAGGAAGGCAAAATGCTCATATGGACGACCGTTCAAGAGGCGGTGGTGGATTGGGAACGTCTATGGCTTGAATTGACGTGACGTTGGCCGGTTCGCCAAGAATGTGCACTGAGTGCACGGGGTGTGTGGCCGTGCGAGCCTACGCTTGTGTTGATGTGTGTTCACATTAATAGCATTGCCTATACTAATGAAGTGCAGGGAAAGAGCATCGCCGCCCCGATTTTGGGGGCGGGATCGTTATAATTTGGTCAGCATTGCTGACCGTTGCTATTGTTTGCCACCGGGCGGTGGTTTGTGGCTTGCAGGTGCTGCGGAGCAGAGCGGGAAATAGCAGGCTAAAGCCCTTGTTGCTGTGCCGGCCCTCGAAGGCCTAATTGCTTATGTATCTTTCCCGTTTTCATGTATGGCCGGCCTGCGTGCCGAAGTTTGGAAAACACTATTTTGTTAAGTGAACAATGTAAGGCCTTAAGGCCAGTTCTCTTTTGTGTATGATTACATTCCTGAGTTGGTAGTGGACATTCATGCTTTGTAGCAGGGTTCTTATTTTCTTTTGCAACTTAATAATTTGCTTCCGTTAGGTGTTGTGTAGGACGATATGATTGGTTGAATGGTTTCAACGCGTAACCAACCGGTCTGTCCGTAGTATATGGCGTCGGGCCCCGGCCGTACCTACTGATATATGCTATGTGACGGATAGGGGTGTTACAAATTGGTATCAGACTACTGGTTTCGGTCAAGCTTAAATGAATTCGTGGACGAATTCACTTTAAGGGGGTGGTGAGCACATGCGTGTGTCATCGTTATAACATGAAAAGAACCCATGAATGTCCACTTAGGAATGAAAATATACATGTTTGAGGAACCTGCATGTTCCTATAATTGCTGTTTGCAGTAATTTTTGGGTCGCTTATCGGTGTTTTGCACGATTATAGGTGACCAGAAGTGGTGCTGGGCCGTCTGAACGGCCAGGTTCTGAGGCGAGCAGTGCGCCAAGCGATGCGCCTGCAACACCTCCGTCTGCCGAGACCATTAGGTTGGTGGCAGAAGCGGTCATGGCAATGATCAATGCGCAGCCTGCAAGGCAGGTGCAGCAGCCCGCTCCTACTATGGAGCAAGTACCGCTTCAGACGGCATAGCAAAGGAGGGTTGAGCAAGTAGTGTTGGAGCCAGAGTTGCCTCAGAGAGCAACGGAAAGACAACTGAAGCACGTGATGGGATTTCACCCACCTGTATTCACGGGCGCAGAAACCCCGACCCAAGCAGAGGATTAGCTCTCAAGGGTCAATAGGGTGATGACTGCGACGGAAACGGAAGAGTGGCAGAACACCACTATAGCGATGTTCCTTTTGGATGGGGACGCAAGGTTATGGTGGGAAGGCCTAGAGCTACATCAGTTGCGGGGAAGGCCGTTGGCCGAAGTTTCGATGGAGGAGTTTGTGAGACTGTTCATGGCTCGATACCTCCCCTCGGCGCAAAGGATTGCGCTAGAAAGCGAATTTCAGAAGTTGGTGCAAGGGGATTGTACCGTTGATGAGTACCTCCACGAGTTTACTCGGTTGGGGAGATATGCCGGCACTCCCTTCGCAGACGAGGAGCGCAAGACGAGTCGCTTCTATGAAGGGCTAAGAGATGATTTAAGGTTGCTACTGTCGGGGCCCAAGGCGCAGGGTTTCATGACCCTGGTCAATTCGGCCCAGTCCTTGGAGAAGGACATGAAGAATGTCCAAGCAAAGAAGGAATCCGGTAGCAAGAAAGCGGAGTTCAAGGCACCGACTACGTCGAAGTCGGGCTACCGCAAATTCTATAAGAAAGCTAAGACTTTGGGTCCAGCTGCTTCAGGTGCCTCGGGGACAACTACCAATCGAACCCCGGGCGCTTGTTTCACGTGTGGGAAGCCGGGGCACTTTGCCCGTGATTGCTGGAGTGGACGCTCAAAGTCCGAAAGGAAACAAGGAGCTACCTACGAGGAGAAGGGCAAAGCGGTGGAGTCGACCGCGTCCCACTATGCTCCGACTCAGCCTAGAGTCTATAACTTGGGCCAGCAGGAGGCCATCAAGCAAGCGGATGTGGTGACAGGTATGAGTTAATTTATAGCAAGTTAGCTTTAATACCGTTATCTATTGCTTGTTAGCCTAATATTGTTTGTATAGGCTTTGTTGTGATTAGCGATAGTCCGGCACGGGCACTGTTCGATACGGGAGCTTCACACTCCTTCTTGTCCGAAAGCTTTATATCGCGCATCGGAGCCCCTTCTTCGATGGCGAAGGACAAGTTGGATGTGCTGCTACCGAATGGGTGCTCGATGCGTGCGGACAGGGTGTGCGCCGTAAAGGTTCACATTGGGAGCCAAGAGTTCGACTTGCTAGCGTCATTGCTGCCGCTAGTAGAGTTCGACGTGATCTTTGGAATGGATTGGCTGTCAGAGCAGAAAGCTTGGATTGACTATGACTGGAAGGAGGTCAAGCTGGGTGTAGGGCGGGAGACTACATTCGAGGGGTTAAAGGGGTCGAGCAGGACACTGATGTCTGCTCTTCAGGTGGTGAAGGCAGTTCATGCTGGTGCAGAGCTGTTCTTTGCAATAGTGGGGGCTGTGGAGCTAAAGTCCCCGTTGGATAGCATCCCCGTGGTTTGCGAATACCCCGATGTGTTCCCGGATAGCCTTCCCGGAGCCCCACCGCAGCGGGAGATTGATTTCACCATCGAGCTCGTACCGGGTGCCAAACCGGTGTCACGTGCTCCGTATAGGTTGGCGCCTAAGGAGATGGCAGAGTTGAAAGTTCAGCTAGAGGAGCTGATGGAGCAAGGATATGTGCGTCCAAGCTCGTCGCCTTGGAGCGCACCGGTCCTCTTTGTTAAGAAGAAGGACGGGAGTATGCGGCTGTGTATCGACTACAGAGAGTTGAACAAGCTGACGGAGAAGAATAAGTACCCAATCCCGAGGATTGATGATCTCTTTGATCAGTTAGTCGGATCGTCGGTATACTCCAAGTTGGACTTGAAGTCGGGGTACTATCAGCTGAGGATCAGGGAGTGTGATATCCCGAAGACGGCGTTCAGTACGAGGTATGGGCATTTCGAGTTCACGGTCATGCCGTTTGGACTGACGAATGCGCCATCAGTGTTTATGGATCTGATGAACAGGACGTTCAGAGATTTCCTGGATCGCTTTGTGATCGTCTTTATTGACGATATTTTGGTATACTCGCAGTGCGAAGAAGACCACTTCAAGCATTTGCATTTGGTGTTGGAGACTTTGAGGAGGAATGAGCTTTATGCAAAGTTCTCCAAGTGCGAGTTCTGGCTACCCTCGGTAGCGTTCCTTGGTCATATAGTGAGTGGGGAAGGTATAGCGGTGGATCCGGCGAAGATTGTTGCGATACGGGAGTGGCCTGCGTTATCTTCTGTCGCGGAAGTCCGTAGTTTTCTCGGGCTTGCCGGATATTACAGGCGCTTCGTAGAGAACTTCTCGCGGGTAGCGTTACCTCTCACGAAGTTGACAAGGAAGGATCAGAAATTCTTGTGGACGCAAGAGTGCGTGCAAGCTTTTGAGGAGCTGAAGAGGCGGTTGACCACGGCGCCAGTGCTTAGTTCGCCGAGTGGGACCGAGGGCTTTGAGGTGTATAGCGACGCTTCAGGTAGTGGCTTGGGCTGCGTGTTGTTGCAGCATGGAAGTGTGATCGCGTATGGATCGCGTCAGCTGAAAGTGCATGAAAGAAATTATCCGGTGCACGACTTGGAGTTGGCGGCCGTGATTTTTGCACTCAAGTTGTGGAGGCACTACCTATACGGCGTAAGAGTCGATATATACACCGATCACAAGAGCCTAAAATACTTGTTGGATCAAAAGGACCTTAATATGAGGCAGAGGAGGTGGATGAAGTTCCTGGGGGACTACACCTCCAAGATACATTATGTACTCGGGAAGGGCAATGCAGTTGCGGATGCGCTGAGCCGCAGGGCTCCCGCCCGAGCCAACTGGTTGTCGGTACATGATGAGCGGCTAGTGCGGGAGTTGGAGGAGCTTGAGATCTGTTGCGTTGACAAGCAGACGAGCGCCAAAGCAATGTTAAACTGGACAGAGGTGCAGTATGACCTGGCTGACCGGGTTAGGCAGGCATTGGAGTTAGATGACTCCATGAAGGAGCTTTTGGAGGCCGCTCTGGATGGGTCAAATTCCCAGTTCTCGGTGGATGATGGTTTGTTAAGGAAGGATCATCGGTTGTGCGTCCCGAGTGGGGGTAACCTCCGGGCGGAGTTGATGTACGAGGCTCATCATACCAAGTACTCAATCCACCTAGGGAGCACGAAGATGTATCTTGATCTCAAGAAGCTGTTTTGGTGGCCGGGGCTTAAGAAAGATGTGGCGTTGTACGTGGCTAAATGCCAAACGTGCGTCTTGGTGAAGGCGGAGTGCCAAAAGCCAGGAGGATTTCTGAAGTCCTTGCCTATACCGGAGTGGAAATTTGATGATATATCTATGGACTTTGTGCACGGGTTGCCAAGGTCGCAGAAGGGGAACGACGCCATCTGGGTGATCGTAGATCGACTAACCAAGGTGTCGTATTTCATTCCGCATAGGAAGGATGATCCAGTGGAGAAATTGGCAAAGTTGTATGTCTACAATATTGTTAGGCTGCATGGTGTGCCCCGTAGCATTGTGAGTGATCGCGATGGGCGGTTCACGTCAAATGATTGGAGGTTGGTGCAGCAGATGGTGGGAACAAAGTTAAAGTTCAGCACAGCTTTCCATCCGCAGACGGATGGGCAGACCGAGAGGGTCAATAGAACGATGGAGGACATGCTCCACATGTGTGTTCTAGACTTCGGGAAGCATTGGGAAGACCACCTTTATTTGGTGGAGTTCGCGCACAACAACAACTACCAAGCGAGTATACAAATGGCGCCCTTCGAGGCCCTGTATGGTAGGAAGTTTCGCACGCCGTTATCGTGGCTTAAAGCGGGTGAGGCAAGGTTGTACAAGAAACAGGAGGTGGAGAGTGCTACCTCGTTAGTACGGATCATTCGGGAGCGCTTGTTGATCGCTCAGGACCGGCAGGCGAAGTATTACAATGCCAAGCACCGGAACGTGGAGTTCGCGGTAGGCAATTGGGTATACCTGAAAGTGAAGCCGTTCAAGGGGGTTTTCGCGGGTGAGACGCTTGAAGAAGCTGAGCCCAAGATACCTTGGACCTTTTGAGGTTCTGGAGCGAGTCGGCGAAGCTGCATACCGTTTGAAGCTATCGGTGGAGTTGAGTGGATTACATGATGTGTTCCACATTTCTGTGTTGCGGAAGGCGGTGCAAGAGCCTTCACAGGTGATCGCGGTTGACCAAGTGCCGGTGGACGAAGGGTTGACGACAAGGGTCAAGCCCGTTCGTATTGAAGATGTTGAGGTCAAGAGGCTTCGTAACAAGGAGATTCGGATGGTTAAGGTCCGATGGGATAACTGCGGGCGTGAGGAGCTCTCTTGGGAACGGGAGCAGACTATGCTCGAGGAGTACTCGGAATTATTGGATGGCTTCTTCAAATTTCTTAGGCTCTAGTTGAGATAGAAAACTTGAGTGCAGGACTGTGCTCAGATTTCTGCTTCTAGTCTGCACTCCTTATCTTGGATCACCTATAATTTGATTTGCTGGATGGTCTTTTAGATGTCTTGGAGCTGGAGGAAGATTTCCTTCAGGTTGAATTTCTCCAGCTCCTTCATTATGTTGCACCTCTTAGTTGTCATCAGCTTCTATTGAGTCTTGTACTTCCCCAGGACAGTTGTAACACCCCAATTTGTCGTAGGAGCGACGGGGATCGTTTTTGGCCAAGTCAGATTTTTGGTGCAGGTGACACGGGCCCCGACACGGGCGTGTCGGAGGCCGTGTCGGGCGTGTCGAGCTCGAATCGTCGAACTGGCCGTGTAGTCGACCAGTGTAGGTCGACGATGGTCGTGTGGAGGGACACGGCCTAGGACACGGGCGTGTCCCAGGCCGTGTCACTCAAGGGAATCGTCGAAGTGGTACACGGGCCGTGATACGGGCATAGACACGGGCGTGTCAGATGTGACACGGGCGTGTCCCATGCCGTGTCACCAAGCCGTGCACCACTCTGACTGCAAGGTGTCGATTTATTACACACGGGGGGCGTGACACGGGTCCCGACACGGGCGTGTCGCAGGCGACACGGGCGTGTCGGAGGCCGTGTCACATGTCGTGTGCTGGTTTTCAATCTGGGTCGAGACGGCGAATGAGCTACACGGCCAGGCACACGGCCGTGTGCCAACCCGTGTTCGGCCCAGATTTTATAATTTGAGGCTTAATCGTGGCCGTTCATTCCCTTGGCTTTGGATCCGATGGTGGGGGGCTGCTCCTGAATGGTTTTACCCGGGAGTAGGGTTTAGAAACCCTCATTTTCTCTTGAGTGGTTCTCTTTCTAAAGCTAGAGAGAGGAGAGAGCAAGGAGGAGGAAGAAGGGCTAGATCCGGCCGCCGGAGGAGCTTCGGAGTTCCGAATCACGATCCGAGTCCAGATCCGCGGAGGCGACGCCGTTGCGGTGCTTTCCAACCGTATAGTTTTCGATGGCGCTGCGGAAGAATGCAAGGGTAACGATTTCTCATCCTTGGGCATGTGAAGCCCTCTTTTCCTTTGCATAGGAAGCCCGCTCTCGCGAGTGAGCGAAGAGTTGGAGCGTTCCTTGGGGTAGATATGTGAAGTCCCCCTTGTGTAGAGTCCGTATGCGATAACGGACATAGGCATTGTGTGTTAAGCCTATCCGGACAAGTAGAGCCGAATCGGTGATGTTGCATTGCATATGTACCGGGGAAGACTCCGGGTGTTTGGGTGTTTTTCGGGTTTTCTACGTGGTAGATTGCATCAGGGAGCCTTGGAGATTAACTCCAAGGTGCACCCGGAAAACTGGGCAAAGGCGGGTCTTTGCCAACACGGTGGCCGGGGAGCCAACGTGAACATAACTGGGTTATGTGATTATTGTGGCGGAAATGGGACTCGGTGAGTCTTGACCTGCGCATATGGATTAAATTGCCGTTGCGGTATGAGCACGGGTCAGGCGGAACCGTACCCGGTCTATGTCGTTCGGTAGGACCGTTGGCATGGATGAGGGTCTTCGGCGGTCTATGGCTTAAATTTTCGTGACCAAGGCCAGGAAGGCAAAATGCTCATATGGACGACCGTTCAAGAGGCGGTGGTGGATTGGGAACGTCTATGGCTTGAATTGACGTGACGTTGGCCGGTTCGCCGAGAATGTGCCCTGAGTGCACGGGGTGTGTGGCCGTGCGAGCCTACGCCTGTGTTGATGTGTGTTCACATTAATAGCATTGCCTATACTAATGAAGTGCAGGGAAAGAGCATCGCCGCCCCGATTTTGGGGGCGGGATCGTTATAATTTGGTCAGCATTGCTGACCGTTGCTATTGTTTGCCACCGGGCGGTGGTTTGTGGCTTGCAGGTGCTGCGGAGCATAGCGGGAAATAGCGGGCTAAAGACCTTGTTGCTGTGCCGACCCTCGAAGGCCTAATTGCTTATGTATCTTTCCCGTTTTCATGTATGGCCGGCCTGCGTGCCGAAGTTTGGAAAACACTATTTTGTTAAGTGAACAATGTAAGGCCTTAAGGCCAATTCTCTTTTGTGTATGATTACATTCCTGAGTTGGTAGTGGACATTCATGCTTTGTAGCAGAGTTCTTATTTTCTTTTGCAACTTAATAATTTGCTTCCGCTAGGTGTTATGTAGGACGACATGATTGGTTGAATGGTTTCAACGCGTAACCAACCGGTCTGTCCGTAGTATATGGCGTCGGGCCCCGGCCGGACCTACTGCTATATGCTATGTGACGGATAGGGTTGTTACAACAGTAGCCTTCATTTTCCAATACTTCATCTGTATTTGATGCTTCTGCAATGGAAAGCTTGTACATCCTTTTGCTTATACATGTTGGATTATTTGATCTACAAGGCAACTCACTGTTGATTAAGCTTGTTTCATCAAATACAACATGTATAGATTCTTCTACAACTTGAGTAGTCAAGTTGTAGACTCTATAAGCCTTACTATTGATGCTGTACCCAACAAATATCTCATCTTGGGATTTGGCAGCAAACTTAGTTAGATAAGACTTGCCATTGTTAAGTATATAGCACTTGTAACCAAAGATATTAAAGTAGGATAGATTTGATTTTCTACCTTTCATAATTTCATAGGGAGTCTTTTTTTGGCTCTTGGTGATAGAAGCCCTATTGATCACATGACATGTAGTGTTTACTGCCTCAGCCCAGAAATATTCTGGAAGAGAAGTGTCACTCAATAGAGTTCTACCAGCTTCAATCAATGTCCTATTCTTTCTTTCAGCAATACCATTTTGCTATGGTGTTTTAGGTGAGTAAAATTCTTGGAAAATCCCAAAGTCTTCACATAATTTTGTCATACTTTCAGATTAAAATTCAGTGTCATGGTCACTTCTGATTTTGACCACTGTACTGTTCAGTTCATTCTGAATTTGTTTCACAAAACTAAGTAAGACACTTGGGGTTTCTGATTTTTGTCTCAGAAAGAACACCCATGTATATCTAGAATAGTCATCTACAACCACAAAAGTGTAGACCTTCCTACCTAGACTATGAACTGGCATAGGACCAAAAAGATCCATATGTAAGAGGTATAAACACCTCACTGAATCTTTGTTTTCAAGGCTATGAAATGAGGATTTTGTCTGTTTGCCCTTTTTGACAAGCTGAGCATATCCCTTCCTTTATACACTTAACTTGAGGACCATTCCTCACTAACTCTTTGCTAAAGAGTTGGCCAATTGTATTGTAGTTAAGATGGGCCAGCCTCTTGTGTCATTTGACACAATGAGATGCATTATCATCAGCTATAAGACAGATAGGAGAAACCTTGTTCTCACATACAAAATCAAGACAATAAACATTTCTCTTTCTATACCCAGTCAATATGACCTTTTGATCACTTGACCTTTTGATATGACATCCATCCTTAACAAATGAAATGTCATATCCAAGATCACTCAGCTGACTTATGCTTATCAGATTATGTTTCAAACCTTTTACATAAGCCACTTGAGTTATGGTAATTTGGTTTGAGGAAATGTTACCAAACCCTTTGATGATCCCTCTTTCAGATCCACCAAAGATAACTTTAGGCCCATCCTTGGCAGATGTGTACTCCTTCAGCAGCCCCTTTGTTCCAGTCATGTGCCTGGAAAAATTACTGTCCAAGTACCATATAGGGGCATGACAACTTGGACTTTCCTGCAATACAGAATTACTTTCCCTTAGAACCCAAGTAAGTCTTGGGTCCTTGGTTCAGGTTAGCACCATTCACATCAAAACTACCAGCAGCTCTTCTAACTGGTAGACTATTGTTCTTCCTTACACTTGTGTTATGCCAGCAGTCTAAGGCAAAATGTCCTCTCTTGCCACAGCACCAACATTCATATTTGTTGTATCTAGGTCTAAATATACCCTTGACAAAAAATTTCTATCCAGTGCTGGTGCTACTGCAGCTTCACCCACTGATTTCTTATAACCATTGGGTTTATGAACATGGGCAGACCTATTGTCATTAATACCCTTGTTTTTCAGAACATCAGTCTTAATATGACCATAAATATTTTCAAGATCATATTTGTTAGAAGGCACTTGTACCTTTCTAAACATAACAGGGACTTTAAGGTTTAGTGGCTGGACAGGAGCTTTGTCTTTTCTCTTGAATTGGGCAGCCCTGGTGTTACCTTTGAAGCCTAATCTTGCCTTACCCTTTTGAGCCACAAACTCATCTATTATAGGTAAGACAGATCTTGGCTTAGAGTAACTAGCCACTAACTCTTTCTCTATTCTCAGTCTGGCCTCCAGACTTTTAACTTGATCATTGTTATATTTGATTGTGCCCATCTGAATAATAGTTATATTTTTCAGTTTGGCAATCTCATTTAACTTTTGATCCAATACTTTTTCAAACTCAGATGCAGCCACCTTAAGATCAGCAATTTCCTGAGCCTGAGTTTTGACTAGGTTCTTGCTTTTCTTAAGAGCATACAATAAGTCCCCATACTTATCTATTAACTGATGAACATCTCCTTCAGATTCAGATCCATCTACATCACTTGATGTAGATGTAGCTGATTCTGCACTAGTACTACAAACTGATTTTATAGAAGGACAATGTACCTTACTGGGACCAGACTGATTCTGACACATGTCTTCTTCTAATCCAGCCATCAGTCCCATACATTGATGATCTTCTTGTTCATAGATGGAGTTTAGCAATTGCATAAACTCATCTTCTTCATTAGCTGTATACAGTCCAATGTATGCTTCAGCTTCAGATTCTGACTCTGAGGAGGATTGATCTGTAAGACTCTTCTCCTTCTTAGCTACAAAGGATTTCTCCTTCTTGCCCTTTTGTTGAGTCTTCTTTCTGTCTGTTGACTCCTTCCTCTTTTCTGGACACTCAGCCACCACATGTCCAGGCCTATTACAGCAATAACAAATAATCTTTGATGTAGTAGCTTTGTTGGGCTCAGTTCTGCTCCTCTCCTTTCTTGATGATTTTCTCTTCTGATAGTAATCATCAACTGGCTGTAATGTGGAGGACCTTGACTTCCACTACTTCTTCTTCAAGAACCTCTGAAACTGTCTTGTAAAGGCAGCAAAATCTGCATCTGAATCAATGTTTTTTGAGTTCTTATAGTCTGAATTTTCTGAGTTAACTTCAACAACTTTCTTAGGAGGTGATGGAGATATCATCCTATTCTTTCTAGTGGATTCAGCCTTGAAGGCCACAGACCTTTCTCTATGTTCTCCTTTTGAATTCTTTTCTTCCTCCTTCCTAGCCATTAGTTGCATTTCATATGATAGCAACTTTCCAAACAAGGTTGGAGGAGAAATGTCTGCCAGTTTGGCCACTTCTCTTATGGCACAAATCTTGGTGTCCCAATCCTTTGTCAAGGATCTTAGGAATTTTTCATTCAGTTCATAGGTACTGAAGACCCTTCCATAGGACATTAGTTCATTCACTATCCTGTAGAATTTCTTGTAGCATTCAGTTATGCTATAGGACTTCCCTTGTCTGAAACTCTCATATTCTTGGTTGAGCATAGACTTTGTATCTTGTCTAACTTCTTTAGAACCCTCCATGTAGACAATCAAAGTGTCCCACATTTCCTTGGAGGTTTTGTAGTGAATCAGATTTTGAAATGTGGAATCATCTATAGCACTTACAATAATGTTATGTGCTCTTTTGTCTAGTGTTGCCAGGATGATCTCATCCTTGGTCATTTCAGAATAACTCTTTGGAGTTTGAATATTTGCATCAAGAACTGATACCTTCATTGGAATGAAGGGGCCTTCCTGTACTGTGATATATATCCTTGGATCAGAAGCCTCCATAAACAACCTAACCCTTTTTTTCCATATTCCAAAAATCTCTTTCCTGCAGATGGATAATTTCATTGACCCTAGTTCCTTGTGATTCTCTCCAGAACCCATTTTCTTGATTCTTGATTCTGCCTTAGGGATCTAACTCAGACTGTTAAGTCCTTCTTTGAGTAACCTCCCTCTGATACCACTTGATAGTTTTACTTTCAAGACCACCTAAATACCTAGAGGGGGGGTGAATAGGTTCTAATACTTGTTTTAATTTAAGGCAGAATATAACTACTGACTATAAGAGAATTCAGCAAACACTGCAGCAAACACAACACAACAATCACAAATATGCACACATCACAGATTGCACACAGATTTATAGTGGTTCCCCAAGGTCTGGGTACATCCACTTTCCCCCTTCACCTATCTAGCAGTGTGCTAGATTCGGCCTAACTTCCACCTTTATCTCAGATCCTCAGATCCTACAACTCAGAACCTTGAAAGGTCCCTACAACTAAGAACCCTGAAAGGTTCCTACAGCTCAGGCTAATAAGCTCTACCTCAGTCTTGCCATAAGGCCTACAACTCAGAGAAATACCTTCTCCTACACTCAGGCATAAACAGCCCTACTACTCAGAGAACAAATCTCCTACACTCAGCCTTTATAACATAGGCTTACAACTCAGATCTATAAAAATAGATCCTACAGAATTTAAAAAAGAGTTTATAATATCTTGCCCTTGTTGAGAGATAAGGAATAAGACAGCACTTGATCAGCTGATGGATGAAATCAATTGGATCTTAGCTTTCTTCAAAGCTTCTTGAATCTGAACTTAGTTGAGTTGATTTCCTGACAGCTTCTTGAGAAACCTGTGACAGCTTCTTTCTTGTCTTCAAAATGGCTGGATCCCTCTCTATCCAACACCTTTGATGATACTTCAGAATTCTTGAAAGAATTCTTCTTAGACTGATCCTGAGTGGTTGTACACGTCAGAATGTCTTCTTAGATCTTCTCACGAAGATCTTCTGTGCCTTGCACTTTCTTGATCAGAGATCTTATCTCCCAATAGATGATTAATGTGTCGTCGTGTATATCTTCTTCTTCTGAATCTGTCTATATATATAGACTTCCTCCTTGGTAACCGGCTGATCCAGTTTCTAACAAACTTTTGACAAGTCTGATAGCTTCAGTAAACCGGTTGTAACCCACAGCTGTCAAGTCTTCAAACAGATCTTCTACCTTTGTCTTTGTCAGCAAAGCGTCGAGACTGTCTGTCAGAAAGTGTCGAGATCATCTGTCAAGATGTGTCGACACAAGTGACTTAAGTGTCGACACTGCCTCTGGTGATGTCGACAAAGCTGTCTTTATGTCGACTTAGCTTCTTGACACTGTATCTTGAGAATGTGTCGACACAGATGTTGTCGACTCTACCTCTGTGTGTCGACTCAGTCTTCTGGTGTCTACACAAATGTTGTCGACTAGCAATTCTGTGTCGACACAGCCTCTCAGTGTCGACACAGTTGATGTCGACTAAACTTCTGTAAGTCGACACTGCTTCCCAGTGTCGACACAAATATTGTCGACTCTTTTTCTCTATGTCGATACAGCCTTCTTCAAGTGTCGACACAATTATTCTGAAGTGTCAACACAGCTTCTTCTGGTGTCGACATATGGACTTAGAATATTTTTCCTGTATTTTAGTACATTCTTAACCTGCACATGTCAACTCAAAATAACATCAAATACACCTTGATGTATATCTTTGAGCTAAGTTAGGCTTCTTCAAATCAGGTATATATTTTCCAATGTACCCAACATACTCCACCACCGTCCTGACACCTTGCTTAAACTGCAAGAAGCGGTCCTCCAGCTCATCTCGGGCCAACTGTGGAACAAAGTGCTCCAACAGTAAGGGCCTGAACTCCTCCCATGTCACCTCGGCAGCCTCTCTACCAGCAAAGGTAGTCTCCAGAACTGTCTTCCACCACCGCTTGTCATGGGACTCCAAGCAGGAAACAACCAGTGGTACCCTTTCCTCCCAAGGGCTCTGTATCCCTGTCAGCATCTCCTCCATGATGTCTAGCCACTCTTCAGTCCAAACTACCGCCTCTGTCCACAGGTAGGACGGGGGAGAGAGTCCTCGAAAGATGCTGAGCCAGTTGGCTCCCGGAATAGGCTGCGGAGCTGGGGCCTGTTGGTTCCTGAAGGCTTCCAAGATAGCCGTCAGAGTCTGTCCCATGTCAAACTGTAGGAACTGAGTTGGAATCGACGGCGGCGGTGCAACTTCCAGAATTTGCGGGGTTCCACCCGGTGGTGTAGGTAGTGCTGGAGGCTGCACCACAAAATTTATCATCAGAATTTTTTCAATCTTAACTAAAATGGACAATTATATATGTGATCCCCACATGGGCACACCATAGCTTCCGCTGCTAAGTTTGTCCCCAAACTAAACTCGAGCGGGGGTGACCCAAGGTTAGTGGACTGCTACTTTTTTCGATCGATGTTACCCTCTGATACCACTCTATAAGACCCCCCCCTTTTAGCATCGGGGTCTTATGCCCAGAACCGCCGTTTTGCGGTGACACCTTCGCGCTCGGAAAGGTCGTCACTACAAAACGCCGATTCTGCCGGCCTTATTGATCACAAAAGTAGCTATAGAATAGTAAGAAATTGCAGTCCACATCCAGATCACATATAATAAAATCTCCACGAAGGGAGTGTCCACAGAATAGTAAAGAGTACAGAACTGAAGGGCTTAAGCCCGGTACATCAATATCCTCACTACAGATCTCTCATGCAGAAGCAAAATAAAACATCACTAGAAGTCGGTACTCACAATCCCAGCTGGCTATGCTCCTGAGCTAGACTGTCCTGTCTCCAATTGCACTGGTCTCCTGGGCTGCTCCTCCCTGCTGGGCTCCGCGATCCCCTATTATGATGTAATTCGAAAACCGTTAGTCTATAAGACTAAGCCCTATCGTCCCCCACCACTTCCCCTATGCTCCTAGGCACCGAGTGGGGAGGAAGAAAGGGAAGGACGTGAAAGTGGAGAGTAAAACAAACAGGTGACAGGGGACCTAGCTAGCAATTTATAATCATGTGGTAATAAGTAAAGTAAGAAAAGAAATTAACCTTCACTTATGCGAGTTACATAAGCCAAGGGATCTTATACAAGGCTCCCATCGTATAAAGTGTCTCATACCACTTATACGTTGGGGTATCGGTTGTCACAGCAGTATATATATATAATGAACTAACCTTAATTTATAAACTTGCCCACACAAGCATATAGACCAAGGGGTCGTTTAGCAAGTCCTAATGTATAAGCATCCCATTAAACTTATACATTAGGTGTCATAGGTTATTATGAATGATTATGATATGCATCTATATGGTGGGTTCATGTTATATTCAAGCAGTGCAACTCACCCACCTGACTTTGTGTACACAAACCTTTAGTTCCCCCTTTCGGAGTTGTTACCTCCCAGGATACCTCCGTAGTGGCAGACGGAAGCGGTGGGTTGGGCCTCGCCCATCTCAAAACCAGTAATAGCACTACCGGTATGACCTATTGTACGCCTCAATGCTTGGTGCACTAAGCGGACTACGCGTACTATTTGCCGACAAGACCGCCAGACTTAAGTTTGGCGAAGTGTAAAACCACACTTGCCGAGTCATCGTGTTGGCGTCGGTGCAACGACCCTTCAACACCGAAGACCCACCACCTTAGGCATTTCTTATGCACATGCAACCTTGATGTATCAACCTCTGAGCAAACGCTCCCCGGACAAACCCGTCCGTAATAGCCAACAACCGAGCCAAAGCTCCCCGGACTAACCCGTCCGGCTTAAATTCAAAACCTCATCCCTTTGAACATGCGGGATGACGCCCCTTTGAACACCTCGGGACGACATAACCATTTCCCTCCAACTCGTCACGAGTGAGAACAGGTACAGTTTACCTAGCCTATTAGGCTACTCTTGCCTACCAGTTGTTACACTTAGTATTTTAGGGTTAATCTCAGTACTGCCTAATGTATGCCCAATGAAGGGGTCTCGAAGGCACTAGGAACCAAGATGGGATGACAAACCAAAAGTTCCCTTTCGCAAGGTTATTTACTTTTAGTTGATGTCTACCCAGGATTGATACCCCAAACTCTCGTATTACTTTAGAACAACCTTAAGGGCTTAAAGTGTTATTAGGAGGGCGACGGTCTTCCGCCGGCCTCCGCTCTAGTGGTTACCCAAAGACTTGCACTTTTACTCTCGTCACTAATACGACACTAATCACTAGGGTTATACTTTTAATCATGTTCCCTAGCTCAATTGTCGATCTATCCCCTGGTGGCCTTAAGGTATAACCTACCTTTACTATGCGCAGCCCATGACCTAACACCACCCCGAAATCCAACTTCTAATTCCTTGGGCCATATGTCACAAATTATTTATCCTAGGGGGGTATGGACCTATATAATGATCATAATGATTTTCATAATTTCCCAATTTAATTACACCATTAATTTAATTTCTCCAATTAATTCTCCAAGTCAATTAACACATAAAGTATATCAAATCATAATCTTACTGGTGTAAGAAATTTTCCTGACCTATAATATGGTGAAATATTACTGTCTTCCAAGATTCATAATTTTCCTTTAAGTATTTCTATTTATTCCTTGTTTAATACTATATCATCATAATTATCATTTTCCAAATGAAGTATAAGGAATTAAATTACAAAAATTCTAAGAAAATTACAGGGCACATGTATTGATAAGATAAAGCTAAATACAAAGTTTCATATCATTCTAAATTATAATTGCCTATCAATTCCATTTTTCAATTAATTTACCAAAATTCCCTTATAGGATTTTTAACACTACTGAGACATCCTAAAATATTGAAATAATTACACAAGGTTCTTTATACAGTAATACATTCCTATGAATTTTCCACAAATTTTCTACTGCATAGTTCTATCAATTTCCAATTAAGATAAATAAGGGCAAAAAGGTAATTCCAACTAATTCTTGTTACAAAACTTCATAAAACAGAAGAATAAAATTTCTAGGGTTTAGATTAGCCATTTTTATGATCATGACAAAATTTGGGATTTTAATTTCATGCTACTCCATTTTTCCAATTTATTAATCAAAATGCCTAATATTACAAAAATTCCAAATAATGGGATTTTTGCTCCCAAAAATCACATAATTAATTTGAAGGGTTAACTCTACCCTAATGATCCTCTGGAATCAATTTCAAGAATTTTGGGTGCCTCAATTAGGCTGAATACACCACAAATCAAATTTTTCTATTTGCACCCCAAGGCTAAATCTAGCCAACACATGCAAGTGGGTTAACCCAACATGTAGTGATCCATATGGGCTGAAAATTTAACCATGCCCTAATAATGTCCCCATGGACATGCCACCAAAAATTGGGGCCTATTGGGGTTGGGATGCCCAAAAATCAACTTTATTTGATTTATCAAATTATGACTAAAACTATAGGATTATTTTCACAAAAAATTCCCATTTTTGGGGAGGATCTTATTATGCCTAAATAAGCCACATGTCCAAAACTTCAGCCCATTTGGAGGTAGGGTTTGGGTAGGGCACTCATTTTAATCTCTGACCTACCCTAGGGCCAGTCCTAGGAAAATGGCTCTATAGGGCAGTATACTTAACCAAAAGTTTTGTGTAACAAATCAAATTAAAGCTAACTCAAATACCTATAACTTTTATGTTGAGCACATTTTATGAAAAGGGCTGTAAGTGCCCTAATTTTGACATGAACAAAGTCAGATTTCTAAGGCAGAAATTAGCACTGTTCATATATTTAAATAATAACAGGATATATAATATTTTGCATGGCACGGATCTTAAAGCTGATCGGACGGCCTGTGTATTTCTTCTCCAAAAGCATGCAAGAATCCAGCCCGAAATCTGGAGTTGCCACGGGGGCTTTCCCGACGGCTGCCGGCGGCGACTCCACCGGAAATCTCCTCATCCACCCTCACGGGGGTGGGGGCAACACTTTCCGGCGGATAGGGCGGCGGAAGACGACGGCTCCACCCAACCCGAAAGCTCCAGAACACCATTAATGGAGGAAAAACGAAGCTCGGGTTAGGCTCATTCAAGCACGAAACCTACCCTAAACAGTCCTAAGATCTAAAGCATGAAGAGGGGGGTGAGGGAGGACCTTCCCGGCGGCCATGCGACGTGAGGAGCGGCGGGGAGCCATTTCCGGCGGTGGTGGTGGCGTTTCCCTGGTTTCACAGCTCCCACTCTGGTTCCGGCTTCTCTCTCTCGGGAAAACAAATGAAATGGGGCTGAGAGGGGGAGAGATGAGTAGAGGATATATGGGGGGCGATGATATCAAGGGGGGTGATACAAACTAGGCAAGAGGTGGCGGTTTTGCCTTGTTATTGTCACCATACAAGCATGGTGATGGGGACGACGACCCACTTCTTGATGACGATGCAGTTGATGATGATCCACCGCCACCATCCAAGGATCTGCGACGCCGCAACAATCTTGACGGGCAACGTTACAACCTTCGCCCTCGGCACATGAAGAACTTTAATTAATTTTAGCATGTCTTATGTTATATTATTTTTGGACATTTAATCTGGCCTGCGTTTAGCCAGCCTTAGCTACATTTTTTATGTTGGTCTGCGTTTAGCCGGCCATTGTTGTTTTATTTTGTTTGGGCTGCATATAGCCTTTGGTGTGTGCTTGGCTATATATTAAGCCATGTTCTTATGTAAAAGCTGATTTTGAAAAGAAGAATATTGAAACCCTAAACTCACTTGCCTCTCTCACTCTCTCTCTCATCTAGTGGCCGCCGCCCCCCCTCTCTCCCTCTCCCTCTCTAAATTTCGGCCAAGCTTGGCCGAACCCCTCCTCCTCCTCCTTCAAACCGCCGGCCGCCTACCACTCATCCTCCCCTCTCCTATTCTCCCTCTCCACCACTAACTCTCCCTCACATCTACTCCCCCATTTTCGGCCAACACTAAGAAGGATCTCCACGGTTCAACAACGGATTGGGAAGACTCTACCGGTCGTGACGCGACGAAGGCGGACGTGTACATCTTCTTGGCTCATCTCCGATAGGCTATTGGAGGGAGCGATCATTTGTTGTGGATCCAACATCTCGGATCTACAAACTCCGAGTGGGTAACGAAACCTCCTACCAAGAGTGCTCTTTTTCTTAGATTTTCTTGTTGGTGGTTGAGTTTTGGCGTGACTTTGGAAGCATCGGAATTTTCGTGGTTATTTTCTTGCGGATTTTGCGTTATCTGGATATTTCTTTGAGAATACGAAAAGGATTGGCGATCCTTGCTTTGTTCTTGTTGGGGAAACATCCACCCTTTTCATATCGTTTTGTTTTGGTGGATCTTTCTTTGGTACAACTCCGCGCTCGTCCGGAATCAATATTATTCCTTTTAGCTTGTGGGGGTATAAGCCTATAGCCTATACTCACACTCTAACGGTTGCTACCCGTGCGCTGCGTTAAAGGAAATTAGGCATATTCGGGGCTGCGTTATTTGTGTGTTTGGGTAGAGTGGAGCGGCGTTGGTTCTTGTTCGGAAACGTGTGCGACCACCGCAATCTGGTGGCCTGCGTCAAATTTGGTATCAGAGGGAGGTTGTGTTGGTTTCCCAACCGACACCATCCTCTTGCTCTTCCGTAGTTGGTTTTTCGAGTCTCGCTAGGTTGCGCGCAGCCCGTCACAAGTCTAACTAAATCTGAAATTTTGCTGAATTTGGTCTGCCAATAGTAAAAACAGAAAAAAAAATATATTCAGAAAAATTAGAAAAAAATTCTGGGAGCTCGTCAATTTTTTTCTAAGCGTAAAAGTCAAAAAAATCATCTTTGTTTTCTCAACGGATTTGCGTCAAGAAAATCATCCTTTATAAAATTATTCTGTCCAGACCTATCCTAGTCTTCAGCTGTTCATGCGCACTAGACTTGGGACTGAATATTCCCCCTCCACTTCTCAAATGGCTAACCACCATGATGATGACCGCACACCGGCCACCATCGCGGAGCTTCGGGAAGAGTTCAACACTAGGTTCGATGCTCTGACACAATTAATACAAGGGTTGGCTGTCAACCAAGCGGTGCCCCGTAATCCTGCTGCTGGGATACCCAGACCGGGTTTTCCTCCCCAGGCCGCTCACCCACGCGATGATAGGCACCACCAATATCACGAGCAGGATGATGAACACACGCCACGAGCCCCTTATGAGTTTGATTTAGCTAGAGCCGTTAAGATTGACCCACCCTCATACGATGGCATGGGTGAACCCCAAGCATTTCTAGATTGGGTCATGGAGATCGAGTGTTACTTCGAGTGGCGTAACCTAACGGACGGCGAGAAGGTGCGGGTAGCACGAATGAAACTTATGGGACGGGCCAAAACCTTCTGGTTAAACGAAGAGAGGCGACTAGGTACCGCGAATGGTTTACCCCCAATTGGGTGGAATGCCATGAAAGCCCTTCTGACTGATCAATATGTCCCCACGTATCACCGAACTCAAATGTTCGACGAGTTAGCCACCCTTCACCAGGGGAGCAAATCGATAGCGGAGTACATGGGACTCCTTAAGGATATGATGGTACGATGCGAGGTTAGAGAAATGCCCGAAGTTACGCTTTCCCGTTTCCGTAAGGGTCTTAACCCGGACATCCAAGGCAAGCTTCTGCGTTATGGTCACACGGACCTCAACACTACCTTCAACGCTGCTCTGGATATCGAGAAACATAACGCCCACAAAACTAAGGGGCGATCCTTTCTGAAAGGAAAATCTATTCTCGGTGCCCCGCCCACGTCCTCCATGAGGGACAAGGGAAAATTCCGCTCTACTGATTCAAGCTCCATCGTTATCACCGCTCGGAATAACAAATATCCCAACGGCGAGAGAGTTCCGATAGGGAGAGTTAGTAAGACTAACGCCACTTGTTTTACGTGCGGGATACAAGGACACTACGCTAGTGAGTGCCCCTCTAAATCGAAGCCCTTAGCTCTTATGGACTCCTCCTCTGAGCCTGCTGAAATTGTCTATGAGGCCGTGGGCGAGTCTGAAGGCGAGCCTAGTGACATGGAAAATGAGTCTTACATGATGGTGATGCGTCGCATTTTAGCCACCCCGCGAGTATTGGACGACTATAACAGGACGAGCATCTTTTCTTTGAATTTTAAAAGCGGTGATAAGTGGTGTAAACTGATCATTGATAGCGGGAGTTGTATGAATGTCATTTCGGAGAATGCCGTTGCGCGAATGAAAGTAAACACGGAACCACACCCCCAACCATATAAGATCGCTTGGGTCAACAAAACCTCCATTGGGGTGTCCAAGCGATGCCTAGTTCCTCTAGTTATCAAGGGATACGTAGATAAAGTGTGGTGCGACGTGATCCCTATGGACGTTTGTCACGTATTATTGGGGCGTCCGTGGCTCTTCGATTACGATGTGACTCACTTCGGTCGTGCAAACACTTATGAGTTCAAGTTTAACGGCAAGACCGTCACCTTGGCACCCACTCCTCCTAAGGATCCCTCGATCGCCTCTTCGGACACAATTGTGCCCGCGGAGAAGAAAATGTTAACCTTAATTGGTAGGAAGGAACTCGAGCGTCACTCCTTCGTTGAGGGTGTCCTTTATGCGCTAGTTTGCCTACAAGTCAAAGGCGATGAGCCGTCGTTCGAGAGTCTACCGCCGGCATTGCGTGATCTTTTAGAAGAATATAAGGATGTGTATCCGGAAGAGTTGCCCGCAACATTACCCCCGTTGCGGGATATCCAGCATGCCATCGATCTCATTCCGGGTTCCTCCCTACCCAACCTACCACATTATCGATTGAATCCGTCCGCCCACGCGGAGCTGCAAACCCAAATTGCTGACTTGTTACAAAAGGGATTTATTCGTCATAGTAAAAGCCCTTGCGCCGTACCCGCCTTGCTAGCACCCAAGAAAGACGGGTCATGGAGAATGTGTGTGGACAGTAGAGCGATCAATAAAATCACTATAAAATACCGTTTCCCCATCCCGCGTTTGGACGATCTGTTGGACATGTTAGCCGGGGCCACGATCTTTTCGAAATTGGATCTTAGGAGTGGCTACCATCAAATACGGATTAGGGAAGGGGATGAGTGGAAGACAGCGTTTAAGTCAAAGGAAGGACTTTATGAGTGGCTAGTAATGCCGTTCGGG
Organism: Platanthera zijinensis; assembly: GCA_039513925.1. NCBI lineage: Eukaryota > Viridiplantae > Streptophyta > Magnoliopsida > Asparagales > Orchidaceae > Platanthera > Platanthera zijinensis. Next base: position 60,220,551 of record CM077097.1, on the reverse strand, counting down.
CTCTCCAATGCCCCCAGTACGTTTTCTCGGATGATGACTCACGTATTTCAACCGTATATGGGGAAGTTCATCGTTGTCTACTTTGATGATATACTCATTTTTAGCACCTCGACTTCCGATCATGAGAGGCACTTGAAGACTATTTTGGAGACGCTCCGAATGGAGGAACTGTTTGTCAATATTAAAAAGTGCACGTTCTATGTGCCATCAGTGGAGTTTCTAGGATACATTGTTAGCTCGGAGGGCATACACGTAGACCCCAAGAAGGTCCAAGCCATTGTGGATTGGCCGGAACCCACCAACATTAGGGAAGTTAGAAGTTTCCATGGTTTAGCTACCTTCTACCGCCGGTTCATACGCGATTTTAGTAGCATCATGGCTCCCATCACGGAATGCATGAAGAAGGGTGACTTTGTGTGGTCCAAATCCGCCACCAAAGCATTCCACACGATTAAGGCCCGGATGTCGGAAGCACCCCTCTTGCGATTACCGGATTTCAATAAGGTCTTTGAGTTGTCTTGTGATGCTTCGGGGATTGGCATTGGGGGCGTCTTAAGTCAAGAGGGGCACCCGGTTGGCTACTTTAGTGAGAAGCTTGCGGGACCCAAGCTCAATTACTCCAACTACGACCGGGAATTTTATGCCATTATTCGATGTCTCCAACACTGGAGGCATTACCTCCTTCCTAAGGAGTTCGTTATACTTTCCGATCACGAGGCGTTACGATTCGTCAACTCTCAAGGTAAAATCAGTCCACGCCACGCAAAGTGGGTCTCCTTCCTGCAGGAGTACTCCTTTAATATTAAACATCTGAAGGGGAACCTCAATCGGGTAGCTGATGCTCTGAGCCGCGTCTCCCTATTATTGACCACACTTGAGGTTAAGGTCGTAGGTTTCGAACGTATTAAGGACGAGTATGTTCAGTGTCCGGATTTTAAAGATATCTATTTATCCACCCAGGGCGAGTCTCCCACGACCATTTCTGCTTACTATCTCCGTGGTGGCTATTTATTTAAGCACGCTAAGCTATGCATCCCTCGTTCTTCCCTTCGCCACTTTATAGTTTGGGAATTACATAGTGGCGGCCTCGGCGGTCACTTTGGGCGTGACAAAACCATTACCTTAGTGGAGGAAAAATTTTATTGGCCCGGCCTCAAGTCAACAGTACACAAGGTGGTCGGAAGTTGTAGAGCGTGTCAATTGGGAAAAGGGAATAAGACGAATGCGGGTCTTTATACCCCCCTCCCGATCCCTTCCATTCCTTGGGAAGATATTAGCATGGACTTTGTCCTAGGCCTTCCCGTCACGTTTAGACGTCACGACTCCGTTATGGTGGTCGTTGACCGGTTCTCAAAGATGGCCTATTTCATTGCTTGTCACAAAACCGATGATGCGTCTCATGTCGCTAAACTATTTTTTAAAGAGGTCGTAGGCCATAGGGGTGTCCCGAAAACTATTGTCACTGATAGGGACGTGAAATTCACGAGTTACTTTTGGAAAACGTTATGGAAGATCATGGGCACCAAGCTCTTATTTTCCTCGGCTTACCATCCACAAACGGATGGCCAAACGGAGGTAGTTAATAGAAGTTTGGGTAGTTTACTTCGTTGTCTTGTGGGGGATCACAAGGGCACATGGGATCTCATCCTACCACATGCACAGTTGGCCTACAATAACTCCAAAAATAGGTCCACCGGACTCTCACCCAATGAAATTGTGCACGGCTACAAGGCACCCGTGCCTCTTGACTTAGTCCCGTTACCGCCAACTTATAAATCTAGTCAGTTTGCACAGGATTTCGCCTCGCATGTTCACACCCTACATAAACACATCAATCAAACGTTAGCAAAACAATATGCCTCTTATCAAGCTAACGCCAACGTACATAGGAGGGAAATCCACTTTAATATTGGCGATTTGGTTATGGTGCGTCTCTCCCCCGAACGGTTTCCGACGGGAACCATAAAGAAATTAGCACATCGGAGAGCCGGTCCTTTTCGTATTTTAAAGAAATTAGGCGAGAATGCTTATCTTTTGGAAATACCCACTGATTGGGGTATATCCCCTGTTTTCAATATTTCTGATTTAACGCCTTATATCTCACCACCACTAGAATTATCTGTCTCTCCGTTTTTGTCCACTACCAATTCTAATGGGTTTGGGGGTGAAGTTTTATCTGGATCGTTCTCTCCAGCAGCTGCCACCGGGGGTATGTCGCCTAATGAACATGCTACATCTTCTTCTTCGTTGACTAACGCTTTTTCAAGTTTCCCCAAGACTGTTTATGTGCCTGACAGGATTCTTCGGGATGAGGTGTTTCCCTCTCCGCATGGCGACTCGAGACGGTTCTTGATCCGTTGGCGTGACCACCCCGCCTCTGATGATTCTTGGCTCTCTACTTCGGAGGTGGCCACTCTGGACAAAGCTCTCCTACAGCAGTACCTGCACCCCCCCTCATCGGAGATGAGTCCTTTCGAGCGGGGGAGGGTTGATGGGGACGACGACCCACTTCTTGATGACGATGCAGTTGATGATGATCCACCGCCACCATCCAAGGATCTGCGACGCCGCAACAATCTTGACGGGCAACGTTACAACCTTCGCCCTCGGCACATGAAGAACTTTAATTAATTTTAGCATGTCTTATGTTATATTATTTTTGGACATTTAATCTGGCCTGCGTTTAGCCAGCCTTAGCTACATTTTTTATGTTGGTCTGCGTTTAGCCGGCCATTGCTGTTTTATTTTGTTTGGGCTGCATATAGCCTTTGGTGTGTGCTTGGCTATATATTAAGCCATGTTCTTATGTAAAAGCTGATTTTGAAAAGAAGAATATTGAAACCCTAAACTCACTTGCCTCTCTCACTCTCTCTCTCATCTAGTGGCCGCCGCCCCCCCTCTCTCCCTCTCCCTCTCTAAATTTCGGCCAAGCTTGGCCGAACCCCTCCTCCTCCTCCTTCAAACCGCCGGCCGCCTACCACTCATCCTCCCCTCTCCTATTCTCCCTCTCCACCACTAACTCTCCCTCACATCTACTCCCCCATTTTCGGCCAACACTAAGAAGGATCTCCACGGTTCAACAACGGATTGGGAAGACTCTACCGGTCGTGACGCGACGAAGGCGGACGTGTACATCTTCTTGGCTCATCTCCGGTAGGCTATTGGAGGGAGCGATCATTTGTTGTGGATCCAACATCTCGGATCTACAAACTCCGAGTGGGTAACGAAACCTCCTACCAAGAGTGCTCTTTTTCTTAGATTTTCTTGTTGGTGGTTGAGTTTTGGCGTGACTTTGGAAGCATCGGAATTTTCGTGGTTATTTTCTTGCGGATTTTGCGTTCTCTGGATATTTCTTTGAGAATACGAAAAGGATTGGCGATCCTTGCTTTGTTCTTGTTGGGGAAACATCCACCCTTTTCATATCATTTTGTTTTGGTGGATCTTTCTTTGGTACAACTCCGCGCTCGTCCGGAATCAATATTATTCCTTTTAGCTTGTGGGGGTATAAGCCTATAGCCTATACTCACACTCTAACGGTTGCTACCCGTGCGCTGCGTTAAAGGAAATTAGGCATATTCGGGGCTGCGTTATTTGTGTGTTTGGGTAGAGTGGAGCGGCGTTGGTTCTTGTTCGGAAACGTGTGCGACCACCGCAATCTGGTGGCCTGCGTCACATGGGTGGGCCCCACCCCATTCAACTCTTCCTAAGTGACACAAGGGGTCGGCCAGCCCATGTGTGGGCTGATGGCATAAGCCCAAGTGGGCCCAATCCACTATCATTCCTAAATATCCCCTTTCTCTCTCCTAATTATCCTTTATTTTGAATTTCTCTTTCTCTCTCTCTCCTAGTCACTAAGTGGGTTAGCCAGCCCTCTTTTCTATTGGCAGCCCCTTTAACCCATATGAACACAAAAATGGGGTTAGCACAACTAGGTTTGGGTTTGAGCTTGAGTTAGCCCATTTAGGCTAGGTTTGACCTAACCCTAGAATAGAGTTGACTTGGGTCAACTTAGCCTCTTGGGTTGACCCCAATGGGTCCTTGGTGACCCATTGACCTCACTTTAGGTTTAGGAGGGCATGGGTGGGGTTTACTTAGCTAAGGGGAAGTCAATTGACCCTATGTAGTTCAATTTGACACCCTTTAGGGTTAGGGTGGACCTAGGTCAACTTGACCACTTTGACTGCCTTCAATGGGTCCTTATGGCTCTAATGGACCCTCTAATGGGTTAGGGATGTTGTGATGGGGTTATGGAGTCAAGTTGAAGCCCTAAGGTCAAATCCCAGGTTTGGTAGTGAGGCTGTGCTATAGGCAGACCAAGGTGACTTTCACCTTCATGCCTAAGCTCACTTGGTCTTTTTGAGCTTCCTATAGTTTTGTTATGACTTAGTCATTACAAAAACCACTCTTAGGGGTCTAGTTGGAAATGAGATGTTACACCGGTTTCCAATCTGACCAACGAAATCAGATTCCCGCGTAACTTCGGTACCAGGTGTACCTGCTCAAGTCTACGCACAGCTCCACCAAGCATTCGCAAGTTCACCGCCATAATCCTTATGACCTCACATGCTGAGACGTCACCCAGAAAGACTGACACAGACATCACCTCTAGTGAACTGAATATCGCCGCATCTGAGCAAATGTGCTGCGAGGCACCAAAATCCAAAATCCAGCTATCAGAGTCACTCTAACTCTCAGTGACGCAATAAAATCCGTCATCTCCTTCCAGGTTGAGTGTCACCATGCCCGCATCTTGGACATCCTTCGAAGTTCCAGAACTTCCTGCACGCTGCGGACTATTTCTCCTAATGTGACCAACCTGTCTGCAGTTGTAACACGTCACTGCCTTCTTCGACGCCGACCGAGCTCGTGCACTGCTCGATCCTCTCTCAAAACTCTTCCCGCGTTCATGCGCTACCAAGATCTGGTCACCCCTAGGAGTGGGGTCCTTTAACATCTGACTGGATAACAACGCCGACGTGACTTCTTCCAGCCCCACCGTATCCTTCCCATACAGGAGCGTAGTCACCATGTGCTTGTATGATGCTGGGAGCGAGGTAAGAAGAAAGATGGCTTTGTCTTCTTCCTCTACCTTCGAGCCAACCACATGCAATTGGCTCAGAAGACCGTTGAACACATTGAAGTGTTCCTGCAGGTTGCCACCTTCCTGCATCTTCAGCGCATAGAGGCGCTGCTTCAGCAACAATCTTGTCGTCACGGATTTTGTCAAGTACAGTCGCTCAAGCTTTTCCCAAAGCTCGACTGCCATCTCTTCAGTCCCGATGTTGAAGAGCACCTGGTCAGCAACACACATCCTGATTATGCTCGTGGCCTTTTCGTCAAGATCCTTCCATTCCTCATCTTTCACCGTCGTGGATAATTTGTCGCGCCCCCACAAGACTCGAATCAAACCTTGTTGAACCAACATATCCTTAACTCGAATCTGCCATAGGCTAAAATTCCCACTACCATCGAACTTCTCCACTGAAAATCTATCCAAAACTGCGTTCTTCCCTGCCATGACTGTCCCCGACAAACTAGAAGACCTGATGTGTTCAAAGGTCGGATCTGAAAGAGTGGGAAGAGGACCTAGTCGTTCACCACCGCAGTCAAACCCTTCCTAGAACGTCCAATCACGGTCGTCTACCGAACGCAAACAATGGCAATTCAATGACAATTTATAATATAATTCTAGGAACGTCCAATCACGGTCATCTACCGACCATTCTATGAACGTCCAATCACGGTCGTCTACCGACCTGTGGGTTATGGGCCCACCATGCTTCCTAATGTGACCAACCTGTCTGCAGTGGTAACACGTCACTGCCTTCTTCGACGCCTACCAACTCTCCCAAAACCCCGGAGTGTTAGGAAGGGCGCTACCAATTCCTTTATATTATTTTAGCAGGACCGGTCAAACTGTTCGCATGACTCTCTCGCACTTAAATCGTGCCCGGAACTTCCCTGTACTCATGCCCGGAGCCAACCCGACTCCCTTGCATTAAACGGTACCATGGAGTTCCCCTGCACCCATGCCAGGAGCCAACCCGGGTGCGCCCTGGAGGCACCCCATCCAACACCTGGATGGCGGGCCACACCCAACAAACTCCCCCTGGAACGCCATCCAGGGGGATCGAACCCATGACCTCCCCCTCGCCTCTGATACCAGTTGTTAGGAATGGCGCCTACCAACTCTCCCAAAACCCCGGAGTGTTAGGAATGACGCTACCAATTCCTTTATATTATTTTAGCAGGACCGGTCAAACTGTTCGCATGGCTCTCTCGCACTTAAATCGTGCCCGGAACTCCCCTATACTCATGCCCGGAGCCAACCCGACTCCCTTGCATTAAACGGTACCATGGAGTTCCCCTGCACCCATGCCAGGAGCCAACCCGGGTGCGCCCGAGAGGCACCACATCCAACACCTGAATGACGGGCCACACCCAACAACTTTTATGTTAAAACAAATGATATTTATTAGTTGATCCTTAACGAATGACAATGCATTTACTACCGCCACCACAGTGCCAAAGGTAGCCTTTATGTTTGTTTCCCAACTTATTCAATGATACTTGCTACTGACAATGTGAGCGCCCAAGTTGTTTATTACTAAATTATTATTTAAATATAATAAAAAAAATTGTAGTCCAAGCACTTAAAAATTGTGCGATTACAAAAAATGAAACCCTAAAACAAAATTGAATCCGAACCAGATCAAAACTGAATTGATAAATATGAACTCCTATTTGATTCTAAAAAAAAACTATGTAATTTCCTTGATATTTTAAATAAATATATTAATTCAAAATAATCTTCCTCTATTTTACGCTACTTGTTAAAAGAAGGAGATCAGAGTAGAAAAAGAGCTGTGGGGGAACCCCGCCTTCACACCTACTATTCAACTTATTTATATTTTTAATATATAATATACGTGGCAGTGAGCCGGTGCATGCATTCGTGACAATGCTACTTCAATCGTGCGCCCAGGTAGCTAGCTGCGAGCAGGGAGTCATCGCGCCGTGGCACTATTGCGGTCGCAAGAGATTCCCCACACACAAACATCTGAGACTGATGAATTACAAAATTTAATTTCAATCAATCATAAATATTTATATTAAAATATATAATCCAAAAAAATTCATCAGTGCAAGCTATAGTAATCCATGAGCACTGCCTGATACCAAAAAAAAAAACAAGATCATAAAATATCCAAAAAAAATATACATCTAAAGTTGGATCAATATATTAATTTGAAGGCAATTCATTAATTCGCAACAACCTGGAATTTCTAATAAGAGGAAAAATATAGATCTGGCAATGATGAAATATAAACAAGAAGCCTTAAAACTATAATGCCTGAAGCAATCTTTGAGCTGTATTTGATAAAATACCGTTTCCATTTTCCAGTTACTTTTTGAAATTTAAACTCTAGACTACTTCAACAAATTCAACAAGGGTGTTGTTACATACAGTCCAATTTCGGCAAGTCAAACTAAAAAAAACAATAAGAAGCTGTGAACACGTAAAAGTTTGGCCAGCACATAACGATTATACAATTGTAAGGCCTGCACATAGCTGAAGGCGGTCTGCATATATATTCATCACCATGCAATAATTACAGAATAATATTACACACATCACTATTTGCAGGATTTAGATGTGTATTGAAAAATAATCCACCTACAAGGCTCTACATAGCCCTAATTCTTCGTGGTGAATATATCCCACCTACCGTGAATGTGGCCTTTTTGGGGGCTGACTCGGAAATTCATGTATCACGCATAATCATGTGATTATGTTTTTTTTAATTTACTCGCTTACCCCTAACACCGTCTATTTTAGGGGTTCAAATGAGCTCGAGACCTATTATATATTGACGGTCTCTTGTCCGGATCCTTTCCCCAGAGTAGAGAAGGAGAACACGCCAACCTAGATTAAACAGGTAAGCGTGGAAACGGGAGGTACGTGTGGAACTGGTATGGGTCACCTCGTATAAATCACCGGATAGTGGGATATATTACCTTGTACATATGGATGCACCCTCGTGTTGACTGTCGGTCGGGATGCATCCCTTGACTCAGCCAGGGAAGGGGGTTCACCCGCGATCACTTGCTGCACTCACCTTGCAGAGTATCTTGCCCTCGGATCGCTTTGAGAGATACAAGCCGGGCATCAAAGGGCACGAAGCGGCTGATGTTTCTTTCTCGACGTCCGTGGATTTAGCTTGTAGGTGAATGGGTTGTGCTTGTTGAAATATTGAAGTGAGAGGTGAAGAGGAGGAAGGGAGGATTTTTGATTGGGCGTTCTCCGTGCATGCTTTTCTGACCGTTTTGGTGTTCTGGGAGCAACTGCCTATAAATAGGGGAGATCTCCTTCTAGTGAATCACGAAAAAATCTGAGGGCAACTATTTCTTGCGGTCTGGTTTTTTGAGATCGTCGGCGGGAAGCTGGAGGTTTACGTCCAAGTTCTAAGTGTCTCGTGGTTTTTTTTAAGATCGTCGGTGGAAAGCTGGAAGTGTCTTGCGACCGGGTTCTAAGTGTCTCGCGGCGTGGTTCTTGAGATCGCCGGCAACCCGTGAAGGGGAGCAGTACAAGCTATGGTGCTGCAGTCTGTGAAGGGGAGCAGTGCGAGCTGTGGTGTTGCAGTTTGTGAAGGGGAGTAGTGCAAGCTGTGGTGCTGCGGTCTGTGAAGTGAAGGTGGCTTGAAGTTGCTCAGTAATCAGGTGGCAGTCTAGCCATTGGAGGTCGTCGGCAGACAGTGAGTAGAAGTCACGGTTTGCGGCTTGAAACTGCGCCAAGTCTCTGCAGTGCCTATTATGTTGTGTCGTGTGCGGCCTGACCAGTGGAGTTGGTGATTTGTAAGGTTTGACCAGTCAGGGTTGCGGTTTGGGCGATTTTGGGTTGCGACCTGCTGTTCATTTTTCCTACTGCTTTTCTGTGTAATCTTTAATTGGTCCAATGTGTCGCAAAATTGTCTTACGATTGTTGGAATCCTTGCAGTTTGTTCCGAATGTTTGTGAAATGCAAGTTTCTTGTTCTTCTCAAGTTGAATTTACTTATCTTGCAACAACCAGTTTTTTTTCTAACAGTGTTCACGGCTTCGAGATATTCACGAGCTCTGCAGCTCATATATACGCTTAAAAAAAGCTATTGAGCGGATGACCACACACATATTAGCTTGAGCTCGGCTCACAAAATAGCTGGAGCTCAATTCAACTTGCACCCATAGCCTATTCTTTGTAGAGTTGAATCATTCGTGTTTATGCTAAAATCGACTGTTGAAGGCAATTGTAAATTATAAAATCATCTTAATATGAAGAAACCATCACAATTATGGCATACCTGATTCCCCATCATCTTCAAGCCAAATCCCATTACTTTGGAGCAGTTAAATAGAAGACAGCACACTCAACTGATATCTCCTCCAATGATTTCCCTGAAATATCATTAATGTTAGTTGCTCTGCTACAATAAATAATCAGCAAATGAGGCTAAAATCTCAGATCTGACCTTGCTGAACTCAGATTGATTGTTGAATCCTGATTTATCTGTGAAAGGCTAGCCGAGAAGTGAGTGAATACCAAAGAAAAAAGATGAAGACGAAAGAAAGCACTAAAACAGTAGAAGGAATTCAAACATAACAGGAGGTCCACAAATGACTTCCCCTCAATTTGAGCTTTCTACAAGGAATTCCCTGCAATATTTATCGCATTTACATTTCGAATGAGTCTTTATCAAGAATGGAAGATGGAAACTCATCCAGAAAAATGGCATCACAAAAATTGATGCATTCCATGTAAATAGTTTCCATGGGAATAGTGCTTATAGAGATTTTCATCGGTACTCACGGCCTACATACAGTATAGAGTGATTTATAAGAGTGTGTTGGTATAATATTTGAAAAAGCATGGGCAAATACTTCTTCAATCCTAAATTCTCACCATGTATCCATCAGTACTCAATCCTTGGTAATCCACCTGAATCCGTGGATTATTAAATTTTCATATAGCGGAAAACTGGAAACCAGGCGAAAGAACACTCAACCGCCTTGAGTCAAGTAATCCAGATGCACTAAGCAGAGCAAGAATCTTGTACTATTAAAAATATTCTTTACAAAATTAGGCATACATGGCGAGACATGTTTGCCAAAGAATCTGAAGAAAGCAGGAAAATACAACTCAAAAAATATCAAGCCGCGCTGACTCAGAAAGAAGCCGTCGACTTTGCTGCTAACTACTGAATGAGCCCGCTCAGACCGCAGGTCGCCAGACCGCAATCTTGTTGGGCGGACTTCCCGTTATTCCAATGCTAAAAAGAACTGTCCGCCGAACTGCAAACCGCCTGACCGCGAGGTCGCCTAGTGATACTGTCTAGTTGTCTACCGAAATCACCTAGGGGGTGTGAAAATGTGAGTTATGCGTCTTTTTGCGGAATAAAAACTGTACAAGTGATGCGCAGAAATAAACAAGCAAACCACAGATGACACCAATGATTATAGTGGTTCCCCAATCTTTGATACCTCTACTCTCCACCTCACCGAACTACCACCAGGCTAGACTCAGCTACTTCACTATTATCTCGGATTGAAAAACAATCCTATAACTTGGAACAACATTCCTACAACTCGGAGTAAAACCACTCCTACAATAACTCGTTGAACAACTCCTACAAAATCGGAGAATAACTCCTACACGAGAATGTTGGGTATATTGGGAACAGTGTACCTGATCTGGAGAAGTCCCCTTGACAACTCAATGATATACCCAGAGGTGTATTTGATGAATGCTAAGTTTTCATGTGCAGGTTCAAAGTTGAAGAAATTATTCTAACTCAAAGTGTTGAGACAATACATTTATGTCGACACAAGGCAAATCAGTAGTCAACACGGAAATCAAGTTGTGTTGAGACCAGTCTGTTGTCACAGCATTGTGAAGATCAAGTCAGCACACTTGATAGAATAAAGAAGAAAAATATTCTAAGTGAAAGTGTCGACACAAGACAGAACAAAAGTGTCGACACAGCAGATAGTATGTGTCGAGATAATTTCTCTGTGTCGACACAAGTCGGAACAGAAGAAAGAGTGTGTCGAGACTACCTAACTATCTCGACATAAGGAAGAACTAAGATAAGTCGACACAGAAGACAGAGTGTGTCGAGACTACCTTACTGTCTCGACACAAGACAGATCTAAGATGTGTCGAACAGATCTAAGATGTGTCGACACAGATAACAGATGTGTCGACACAACTATACTAATTCAACATTATCTGTTCTAAGATGAGAAATCTTCTGAGTATGGAAGTGGTGGGTCTGACAAACATCTGTGAACATTGATTTCGAGACAAGTTGTCTACTTCAATACTGTGCTGAGTCAACATTAATCAGGTCAAAGGCTAGTTAGATCAATTTGGTCGACTCAAGAAGGCTTCACTTCTATAAAGATAGTTCAAGGAAGGATGTGCTGGCAGTTGCTGATATACCGGCCGTCTGCGATTTCTATAAATAAGTGGTGCTGCCTTCAGAAGAAAAATCGAATCTATTCCATTCTATTCATCAGTCTCTCTCTCTATTCTTAAGATCAAATCAAGAAGTAGAAAGAGAAGAAGAAGTCGATCTTCAAGAAATTCTTCAGATCCCTTTTCTTAGGTTGATCTGAGGATTATGTGATCTGATCATCATCATCTACAAACTATTCGATCCAATCTTCATCAAGAAGTTGCTGATTTAGAAGAAATTCATTTCAGCCTGATGATCCGTCAAAAAGAATTCAAACTGCAGCTGTGTGAAAAGATTTGTACACACAGATCCAATAGATAACATGTTTTCTATGTTTCTGTAATTTATTTTATCAAATTTCATTGTTAGATCTCCTAGAGATCTGAGTGGGTAGGAGATCTTCTTCTCTGAGTTCTGTAAGCCTAATCTATAGAGGCTGAGGTAGGATTCTGGGTGAATTTGAAGTAGGTGATTTGGGGTAAATCACTGAGATTGTAGGCCTAGTGGATCTGAGTGTAGGTTTATTGGAAGAGAAACTGAGCCTTGTAGGATTTGTGGATCCGAGTTGTGGAGGAGGAGCTATAACCTCATCTAGCACATTGCTAGTGAGGAAGAAGGGGGAAAGTGGATGTACCCTAGATAGGGGAACAACTATAAACTTGCTGTGTCCCTTGTGCTGTGTGCTATGTTCTTTACTATATATGATGTGATCAGTTCTTATTATTCTATTGTTTGTGTTGGGTACAACTTATATTCTGAATTGCATTAGGACACTTTGGTAAAGTTAAAAAGAACTACAAAGAATTATAATAGGTCACCTATTCACCCCCTAGGTGACTTTCTACCCATAGTCTTGACTTTCAAGTGGTATCAGAGGGAGGTTATCCAAAGATAGACCTAACAGTTTGGAAAAGATCCCAAGGATAGTTGATGGTTATCTGACCTATGGCTTTTGAATCAAACAGAGAACTCAGTTCCATAAAATTGCCCATCTGCACTAAGGACAATTTTGCTATATGGAAACAAAGAGTAAGACTGTTCATGGAAGCTTCAGACCAAAGAATCTTTATTACAATTCAAGATGGACCCTATGTGCCCATGAAATCATCTGTCCTAGATGCAAATATTCAAACTCCCAAGACATTGTCAGAAATGATAAAGGATTAGGTCATACTTGCTACTATAAACAAAAGAGCATAGAACATAATAGTGAATGCTATAGACAACTCCACATTTCAGAATCTGGTGCAATGTAATTCTTCTAAGAAAATGTGGGATACCTTGATAGTGTATATGGAAGGTACAACAGAAGTGAGAGAAGACAGAAGGTCACTTCTTAACCAGCAATATGAGGCATTTAGATAAGGAAAGACAGATTCTATTAAACAAACCTATGAAAAGTTCTTTAGTGTTGAAACTCTGTTCGGGCGGTTAGCCAAACAAGCCGCCGCGGCCTGTTTAGCCAGTTCACCGCGGCCTGACCAGCCAGTATTCTAGCGAGTAGCCGCAGCGGGTTTGTGAAGTTGTGGAGCTCGGGTCCAAGGTTTATCCTCAGCAGTCTGATGGTAACCCACGGTATGCGGTCTAGTGTCTTATCGCAGCTTTAGCGAATTGGTGAGCAGTGTTGCAGGATACTAGCTATCTGCAGGAGCGGCTTACCGACTTATTTGGCGGCCTTACTCTTATGTCCGGAGGTTGTAATATTATGGCTGGTATAGTGAGCGGTTTGGGTATGTCAAATCGCTCAGGCCACCCGACTTGTATTTAGTCCCACATCGTGGGTTGTATTCTCTCACCTCCCCCGTTTTCTATAAATAAGGGGGCATACATATGTATTACTTACTTTTTGGAGCAATAAAATTTGCGGCTATTTACCTCTTGTTCGTTTTTTCCCTCATTTTTAACTTGGTATCAGAGGGAAACCGGTCCTATTGCTCCAGAATTGTTTTGCTCCTGTAGCAGTTTGTTTCTTGAAACCGCGCGGGTTGTTCCTTTTCTTCTATCCCTCCCTTCTTTCGGCTTTCTCTAGCTTATTCCCTCCCATTTTTTCTCTCTCTTGTCGCATGGTTTTTCCCTTTCTCGTGCGGTTTAGTACTCTTTCCTCTTTGAGCGTCTTCTCTGCCCTTAGGTCGTAGTTTCTCCCTTACTTCTGGTGTGTGATCACCGAGACCGGGCGGTTTCTGCTTCTGTTCGTGCGGTTTCTTCCCTGATTGCCTGTTGCGGTTTCTACTTTATTCGCGCGGCTTGCTTTTCTTCATGGATACTCCGTCATCTTCTGCTACTTTCCCTGCTCCTTCTCTCATTCCTCTCCCTCTATCTCTTCTTCGGGTAATTTGGGTACGTTGTCAAACTTACAGGCCCGAATTTTGCTGACTGGAGTGTGTCGTTTGTCTTCCTATTACGTTCTCAATGTAAGCATTCACACTTTACTGACAAACATCCTCCTGTTGACTCTGCTGCTTATGTTGATTGGGGCGCTTCTGATTCCTTGGTTCGAACTTGGCTGGCCAATAGTTTGTCTGATGAGTGTCTTCCTATCATTCGCCATGATCATACAGTAAAAACCGCGTGGACTCATCTTCCTGCTTTATATTCTAAAGGGGCTCAGACTTTCCGTATCTACACTTTGTATGCTGATCTATTTTCTCGTCCTATTATGACACCTACTACAGCTTATCATGAGGTGCAGAGTCTTGGGGCTGAACTTCTTCAACATCGTCCCTTCTCTACTGATCTTGCTGAGCAACACAAACATTTTCAAGAGCTCCTGGTGGTTTGCTATTTACTTCATCTTCCTGAATCTTATGATCTGATTCGTCAACAGATTCTCGGCGAAGCGGACACTCCGACTCTTGATGCTCCTGCTGCTCGGATTTTTGCTGTAACTACTCTTCTTCAGCGCCCTTTACTTCCTTCTCCCTCTCCTAATCTTATTTCTCATTCAGCCCGACATGATCATTCTGGTAGTCGAGGTGGACGCACTGGTGGTCATGGTTACTCAAAACATCTCTGTTCTCATTGTGGCAAGACTGGCCACCTGATTGATCGATGTTGGGTCAAACACCCTCATATTTGTCCTGCTTTTGCTGATTCTGCTAAGAAGTCTACTGCATCTCTTGCCACTTCGGGTGCTGCTTAGTTAGCTACCACGGGTAGGTGACTTATTGACTCTGGTGCTACTACTCATATGACCGGGAATTCTCAGCTTTTCTCTTCTCTTACAACAAGTAACCACTTACCTCCTATTCTTATTGCTGATGGTTCACCATCTCCGGTTCATGGGTTTGGAACTGTGCATGTTACTTCTTCTCTTCAGCTTCGGGACACTCTCTATGTTCAGTATTTTCCTTGCAATCTTCTTTCTGTTACTGCTCTTTGTAACCAGTTTTACTGTGAAGCAATTTTTACTGCTTCAACTTGTTCCTTTCAAGTTCCTCAGTCCAAGGAGATGATAGCTACTAGGACTGAGAGTGGCGGCTTGTTTTATCTTGATACTTTTTCTTCCTCATCTTCTCTACTTCAGTGGCATCTTCGACTTGGCCATCCTGATCCTCGGATCCTCTATCAGCTTCTGCCTGATTTACCTCGGGGCGAGTCCTCTCTTCAATGTGAAGCTTGTCTGTTTGGGAAACATCATCGTTCTACTTTTCTTTCCAGCAAAGGACGTAGTTCTTCTCGACCATTTGTTATTGTACATTCTGTTATATGGGGTCCTGCACCTACTCAAACTATTGGTAGGGGTAGTTTATATTTTGTGACATTTATTGATGATTTTTCCCACTATACATGGCTATATTTGTTGCGTGAACGCTCTGAACTTTTTTCTGTTTTCATTGCTTTTTATAATGAAATTCATACTCAGTTTGCTACTTCTGTTAAAATTCTTCGGTCTGATAATGCTAAGGAGTACCTTAGTCATCAATTTACGTCCTTTTGTATTGATCATGACATTATTCATCAAACCACTTTCCCGTATACGTTGCAACAAAATGGTGTTGTTGAACGAATGAATCGTAATCTTCTTGACGTCGCTCGGAGTCTGCTTACCTAGATGCATGTTCCCAAGTCTTATTGGGGGCATGCGGTTCTTCTCTCTTGCTTTCTTATTAATCGTGTTCCCTCCTCTATTATCGGTGGGAAGACTCCCTTTTCTATTATGCACCCAGATGCGAATCCTTTTCCTTTACCTCTTCGTATCTTTGGATGCACTGCCTTTATTCCTTCTCCTTCTTCTACTCATGATAAGTTGTCCCCTCGCTCGGTTAAATGTGTCTTTCTGGGCTATTGTCCAACTCAGAAAGGATATCGCTGTTATGATCCTATTCTCCATCGTCAGTATGTTTTTGCTGATGTTACTTTCTTTGAGACTGTTCCATACTTTTCTCCTTCCTCATCTACTCTTCTTTCTTCTGATGATTCAGTTCCATCACCCATTATTTCTGCACCTTCTCCTGAGCCTACTAGTCTTTCTTATTCTTCTTGTGATTCTCCTGTTATTCCTGCTTCTGCTGATGAGCTGCTGCCCATGGTTCTGAGTGTGTCTGTCTCTCCTTTGGGAGGATCTACACAAGTAGACTTGGCTGACCTTGATCTTCCTATTGCCCTCCGAAAGGGTGTTCGCTCATGCACTCAGCATCTTCTTGCTGGTGTGGTGTCTTACACAAGCTTATCTCCTCGAGCGCAGAGTTTTGCTTTGGCCCTCTCGGCTAGTGTTCTTCCGGCTTCTTATCATGATGCTCTACTTATTCCTCATTGGAAAGCTGCTATGGATGAGGAGATGAAGACTCTGACTGAACGGGGTACTTGGTCTCTTATGCCTACTCCTCCCCGTGCTGATGTGGTAGGCTGTCGTTGGGTTTTTGTCATCAAGTATCTTCCTAATGGTACTGTTGATCGCTACAAAGCCCGTCTGGTAGCCAAAGGATTTACGCAGACTTATGGTGTGGATTTCTTTGATATGTTCTCTTCGGTTGCCCGGATTACTATGATCCGTGTTCTTTCTTTAGTGGCTGTGAACAAAGATTGAGACATATCTCAGTTAGATGTCAAGAATGCTTTTCTTTATGGAGATTTGAATGAGACGGTTTATATGGAAAAACCTCTTGGGTATGTTGCTCAGGGGGAGTCTCAAGTGTGTAAGTTGAAGAAAGCCATCTACGGTCTTAAACAGAGTCCAAGAGCCTGGTTTGAGAAGTTTAATGTGGTTATTTCTATTGTTGGATTTGTTCGGAGTGCTGCAGATCACTCGTTGTTTATTCGGAAGACCGTGTCTGGGCTGGATATTCTTGCGGTATATGTGGATGATATTCTTCTTACTGGGGATGACAGGAAAGGTATTGATATGAAAAAGAAGCATCTTCTTCAGCATTTTATTACGAAGGATATGAGATCTCCTAAGTATTTTCTGGGGATTGAGATATCTTGGAAACTTGGCTTTGTTGTTCTTTCACAAAGGAAATATGCTCTAGATCTTCTACAAGAGACAGGTCTTCTTGGAACTAAACCTGCATGGTCCCCTATGACTGTTGGAGATGACAAATGCTGAAGTGAGTCTTCTCCTCTTCTAGAAGATGTCACGAGGTACAGACGTCTTGTTGGTAAACTCATCTATCTGATAGTTACTAGACCAGATATCTGTTATGTAGTGGGAAAAGTATGTTAGTTTATGCAATCTCCTAGGGAGTGACATATGCAGTCCGCTTTGAAGATTCTTGAATACGTAAAAGGTGCACCAGGTAAAGGACTCTTGTTACTAAAAAGGGGACATTTGAAGGTAGAAGCTTATTCTGATGCGAGCTACGTAGATGATAAAGGCGATAGGAAGTCAACATCAGGTTTCTGTACTTTTATTGGAGGATATCTAGTTAGTTGGAAAAGCAAGAAGCAGACTGTGGTTGCCAGATTGAGTGCAGAGACCGAATACAGAAGCATGGCTTTGATGGCTTGTGAGCTAAAGTGGCTTCGAACTCTCTTAATAGATCTGGGAGAGTTTTATGATCATCCCCTACCGATGTTTTGTGACAATAAAACAACTATATACTTTTCGAAGAATCTGGTCTTTCATGAGAGGACGAAGCATATCGAGGTTGACTGTCATTTTATTAGAGAAGAGATTCTGAAGAATCAGATATGAACTCCTTTTGTTACTTTTGATAGAGAGCTGACAAATTACTTCACGAAAGTAGTTACTTCGTTCATAGAGGTTTGCAGCAAGCTGGGCATGGTTGATATATATGCTCCAGCTTGAGGGGGAGTCTTGAAACTCTATTCGGGCGGTTAGCCGAACAAGCCGCCGCGTCCGGTCTAGCAAGTTCGCCGCGGCCTGACCAACCAATATTCTAGCAAGTAGCCGCATCGGGCTGTTGATTCAGATTGTCAGGACACAACGGGTTTGTGAAGTCGTGGAGCTCGGGTCCAAGGTTTATCCTCAATGGTCTGATGATAACCCACAGTATGAAGTCTAGTGTCTTATCACAGCTTCAGCGAATTGGTGAGTAGCGTTGCGGGTTACTAGCTATCTGTAGGAGCGGCTTAGCGACTTATCTGGCAGCCTTACTCTTGTGTCTGGAGGTTATAATATTGTTGCTGGTATAGTGAGTGGTTTGGGTATGTCAAACCGCTCAGGCCGCCCGACTTGTATTTAGTCCCACATCGTGGGTTGTATTCTCTTACCTCCCCCATTTTCTATAAATAAGGGGGGATACCTATGTATTACTTACTTTTTTGGAGCAATAAAATTTGCAGTTATTTACCTCTTGTTCGTCTTTTTTCCTCATTTTTAACTTTTAGAATAGTCAATGACTTGAGAAACTATGGGAGAAACTTCTCAAACTATGAACTAAATGACAAGTTCCTGAGATCCCTAAATAAAGAATGGGATATCAAGATTTGTGCAGTAAGGGAAATGAGAAATCTAAGAAATTTGCTGCCCCAAGACGACTTTTTTAGGAAATTAATGTCACATGAGCTTCAACTCAATTCAAGAAAAGCTGAAGTAGAAACTACCAGACAATCATCCCAGTCTAACTCATTGTCCTTCAAAGCTGACTCTTCCAAAAAATCTAGAAGGGAAATTCCACCATCATCTAGAAGAGATATAGAGACAGATAATGCTGTTCCTTGCTCTTCTTCAGAAGAGATATCAGATGATGAACTTGCCTTATTTACAAGGCAGTTCAAGAAGATGTTGAGAAGAAGAAAACAGTGGAGCAATAGGAAACCTTCTATTTCAAGCTCACACAAAAGCAAAGACAAACACAGAGACAAATCTGTGATTTGGTATGACTCTAATCAGAATAAACAATCTATGACTGATATTATTTGTTTTTGTTGTAACAAGCCTGTGCATGTCATTGCTGATTGCCCAGTAAAGAGGATGGAGAACCAAAATTCAAAAGAAAGGAAGTTCTTCAAGGATAAGAAATCTGAAAAAGGTCTGATGGATAAGAAGACAAAGACCTTGTCTGATAGTGATTCTAATTCAACTGAATCAAAAGAAGAACAAGTGGGGATGTATTCATATGAGGAGAAGTTCATCAAAAGAGCTATCTACAAAGGAAATAACTCCATAACTTCATCATTCTATGGTTACTCTGAAGAAGTAATGGAGATCAATTTGATGGCTATAGATGATGATCAAGAAACTGGAACTCACAACTGTGAGAATTCTCAGGTAGTTTATGTTAACTCTTCCTGTACTAAGACTTCTGGATATGATACTGAAGATGAGGTAAACTCAGGTGAATTACTGGCTGATCAACATGAGATTAACTCAGGGACTAAACAACAGCAACTCATTCTTAGGTTTAGTGAACTGTTAGCTGCTTTAGTCACAAGCAAGAAGCTTGTTAAAGAACAAGCAATAAAAATTGCATCTCTAAAAAGTCTTGAGTATCATTATAAGATGGATACTCAGAAACTTGGTCTTTAGGGGTCTAAGTTAACAAAGTTAACTAAGATCATTGATGACCAAGTAAATGAAATTAAGAAAAAGGATGCAATCATTAAGGAGCTAGAAACCAAACTCCTAAATGAAAGGAAATTGGTTCAACAATTCTCAAAACCAAAGACTATTTTGCCCATTATATAAACCTTCTCAGGAAAACCTAGAGGTGGTCTGGGTTTATTAAACCCAAGATAAAGCCAAAAGTGCTAACTCCAGTCCAAAGGGGTGTCAGCACAAAGATTCTTTAGTTCCTCATAAAAGGAGATATAATAGATTTGAATGCTGGTGCTGTGGGAAGATAGGACACTTTGCCCTAGATTACTGGTTCAATCCAACAGTGCCTCATAGTATGAAGATAATTCCCTTTAAGAGATCAACTGGTGGATTTAATAGAGTCACAGCTAACAAGAACCTAGGACCCATGATTATTTGGGTTCCTAAGGAAAAGTAATTTCTTATTTTGTAGGAATGTCCAAGCTCAAGAGAAAGACCAATCTGGTACTTGGATAGTGGATGCTCCAGACATATGACGGGAATAAGAAGAAATCTTAGGGAATATATTCCTGTTGAGAATGGACCAAAAGTGATCTTTGGAGGAGCTGACAAAGGCATCACAAAAGGTTATGGTAAGATAAAAAATGGTCTAGTCACAATCACTCATGTAGCTTATGTGGAAGGGTTGCAACACACCTTTTAAGCATAAACAAACTTTGTGCTTTGGGATATGACACAGTGTTCCATAGAGATGAGTGCCTAATAAAAAGATCAAGTGACCAAGAGGTCGTCTTGACTAGCACTAGATGTGGAAATGTATACTGCTTAAATTTCCCATGTATTAAGTCTGACTCACCCCTATGTCTAGCTGCAAGTGAGAAAGCTTCACAATGTGTTATATGACACAAAAGGCTGGACCACTTGAACTATAAGGATTTAGGTAAACTCTATAGTAAAGAGCTTGTTAGAAATGGTCCTAACATCAGATGCTCTAAGGAGAGCATCTGCTCAATATGCAAAAAAGGCAAGCAGACTAAAGCTTCATTCTAGTTCTATGAATCTAAAGAATCAGTGAGGTGTTTCTACCTCCTGCATATGGACTTGTTTGTTCCTATGCTAGTTCATAGTTTAGGAAGGAGAGTCTACACATTCGTAATTGTTGATGACCATTCAATATTTACATGGGTATTCTTCTTAAAGAAAAAGTCTGAAACTCCTGATGTCTTCAAAACTTTTGTGAAACAAATTCAGAATAAATTTAATAGTACTGTGGTCAAAATAAGAAGTGACCATGGAACTGAATTCCAATCTGATTATGTCACAAAGTTTTGTGAAGAACTAGGAATTCAACAAGAATTTTCTTCACCAAAAACACCCCAGCAAAATGGAATAGCTCGGAGGAGAAACAGAACTCTCATTGAAGCTGGTAGAACCTTGCTAAGTGATTCCTCACTTCCAAAATATTTCTGGGCTGAGGCAATTAACACAGCTTGTCATGTTCTAAATAGGGCTTCAATCAACAAGAAATTAAATAAAACTGCTTATGAACTAATGAAGGATAGAAAACCAAACATAGCATATTTCAGAATCTTTGGATGTAAATGTTGTCTTAAATAATGGAAAAACCTACTTAACCAAGTTTGCTTAAAAGTCTAATGATGAGATATTTGTTGGTTATAGTAACCATAGCAAAGCCTATAGAGTCTATAACATGAAGGATCAAGTTATAGAGGAGTCAGTCCATGTTATATTTGATGAAAGTTCTATGTTCTATGATGGTAAGACAAGCACTTCAAACACAACACAAGTGGACTTGAGGCTAAAAGAACTGGCTATGGAAGATACAAAAACAGGCAAGCACAATTTACAAGAGGAAATCAACATTGTTGAAGAAGTACTGGGACAGGAAGAACCTAGAGAAACAACTCAACAACATGAACAAGATTATCTAGGAGAAGAAGTGATACTACCAGTAGCTGACAGGCACCTAAAGGATCATCCAAAATAGTTGATCATAGGTGATGCTGCTCAAGGAGTTACCACAAGAAGCAGACATCACAACACAATGATGTTTCAAGTTTTCTATCACAAACAGAACCAAAGAAGTTTGAAGAAGCAAATGTGGATCCATTTTGGATTGGTGCAATGCAAGAAGAACTGAACCAATTCAAGAGGTGCAAGGTCTGGAAGTTGGTTCCAAGACCTGATGATTACAATATCATTGGAACCAAATGAATTTACAGAAACAAACTATATGAAAATGGAGTGGTAATAAGAAATAAGGCTAGACTGGTAGCAAAGGGTTATAGACAAGAAGAGGGAATAGACTATGACCATACCTTTGTACTAGTGGCTAGGTTGGAAGCTATAAGACTCTTCCTAGCCTATATAGCTTACAGAGGTTTCAAAGTATATCAAATGGATGTTAAGTCAGCTTTCCTGAATGACAACCTCAAGGAAAGATTATATATAGAACAACCATCAGGTTTTGTTGATTCAACTAAACCTTCTCATGTCTATTTACTTTCTAGAGCTATCTATGGATTAAAACAAGCTCCAAGGGCTTGGTATGAGACTCTGTCAGAATTCCTTCTAGAGAATAAATTCTCAAGAGGGAAGATTGACAAGACACTATTCCTAAGGGAAGTCAAAGGTAGGACAATTTTAGTACAAATATATGTTGATGACATAATATTTGGTTCAACTGATGATTCTCTTTGCACTAGGTTTGTTAAGCTAATGCAAAGTAAATTTGAGATGAGTAGCATGGGTGAACTTAAGTTTTTCTTGGGTCTCCAAGTTAAACAATCCCAAGATGGACTTTTCATAAGTCAATCAAAGTTCACCATAGTGTTAATAAAAGAGTATGGCTTAGAAACTGCCACTACTATGAGAACTCCTATGGGATCAACCATGTATTTAGACAAGGATATTGCTGTAAAGCCAGTTGATATTACCTTGTGCAGAGGGATAGTTAGATCACTACTTTATCTAACTGCTAGTAGACCAGATATAATGTACGCTACCTGTATCTGTGCTAGATATCAAGCTTTCCCTAAAGAATCTCATTACATTACAATCAAAATAATTCGGAGATATCTAAAGGGCACACCAAATCTTGGCCTTTGGTATCCTAGGAGTAATGATTTTGAACTGATAGGATTTTTAGATGCAGATTATGTAGGTTGCAAAGAAGATATGAAAAGCATCTCAGGGTCATGTACATTCCTGGGTAGGAGGCTGGTCTCATGGAGTAGAAAAAAGCAGACAAGTGTGGCAATATCAATAGCTTAATCTGAGTACATCTCAGGTGGGAATTATTGTGCTCAACTTCTGTGGATTCAGCATCAGCTACAAGATTATCAGTTATAGATAAGTAAATCTATATTGTTTTGTGACTATACTAGTGCTATTTCAAATGCAAATAATCCTGTATCTGACAGTAGAACTAAGCACATTAAAATCAGATATCATTTCATTAGGGAGCATGTAGAAAACAAAGACATCAGTTTGGAATATGTTCCAACTGATAAGCAAATAGCTGGCATTTTTACAAAACCACTAGAAGAAGAAAAGTTCAATTTCTTCAAATTTGAGCTAGGCATGCTAAGTCTTGAATGAGCCTAAACTTAGACTAAGTCAACAAAAATGCAAGCCTACTATCCAGCTGTCACATCAAGATATGGACATCATCAGGATCAGGATTCAAAAATTCAGGAGTCAGAAATCTGGCTAAGTATGATTTGTGTCGAGACAAATCAAGTGTGTCGACATAAACTAGGGTTGTCAACACAATTTATGTATATGTGTCGAAACAATGTACACTGTCCGGTGTCGACTCAGGTAAGTGTGTCGACACTGCTTGACAGAGTATATGAAAGTGTGTCGACACAAGTCGACACATGTTCTATGTCGACAAGTTCCGAGTGTTGACCTAAGGGATTTTTCCAAACGTATGAATATTTCTTTAGGCGACGCGCCCTTTCACCTACTCAGTAGAATGGCCTATATAAAGGAAATAAACTATAGAAATTCTCTACCAGATCCTTATTTCTTGCTTAGTGTTGAAACCTAGATTTTCTATCGTCAAATTCTCATTCGACAATTTCAAAATCAACAACAATGGCTCCAAGGAAGGATGATAACATCAATGAGGGATACGAACTGGTGTGCCATGGATTCAAATCAGCAAACGATGAGATTAGAAATGTCATTGTCCTAATCCAAGAAGCTGGACTTGAGTATCTACTATTTGAGCCGACGATCATATGGAAAAGAGAAGTAACAGAACTTCTGATAAACGCATCAATTGATTCTCGCGCCACAAAGATCAAATCAACCGTAAATGGGAAGAAGGTAAAGATCACAGGCAAACGGCTGGCCCAGGTATTTCAATTACCTAGAGTTCAACAAGAAGATGCAGTCGACTCAGACAAGACTACTGCTGGACTTCAATGGTGTGGTTTGGATTCAGTTTCCAAAATTGGGAGTTCTCTGAATAGGAAAGGTATGAACACCCAAGGAAAATTTCTATCTTAAATTGTTGGGAAGGCTCTGCTATGCAAGACAGGTGCACATGACAGAATCTAAAGTCAGATGTTTTAGATAATGACCAGGATCATTTTTAAACTTCAAACAGACTGGAGCAGACTGTTGTTTGACTTAATTGATGAATATATACAGAAACCCAACCTGGGTAGAATACTGAGCTTGTATCTAAATAAAGTGATTCCTGTTGAACTCAATCTAAAATTGGGTTCAAAGATAAATCACATGAGACAGATAGAAATAAGGATTTTGTCTAGATGGGATAGAGTCTTGACCAAAGATACACTAGAACCACATAATACTAAGGATATCAAAAATAAGAAACCAATACAAGAAGAACGTGAATCCTCCAGTGATTTAGAAGAGCATATCAGCTTCATCTCTGATGGTGCTGAAGGAAGAATCCTAAGGAAAACTCCAAGTTTAATAACTTGAACTGGGGATCAGAAGCAGGGGGAGTTAGAATCCCCTGCAACATTCAATACAAAGAAAATCATGGATGAAACAACTGTGTTAGATAGTGAAATTATCACTTACATAGTACGGGATGTTCTCGAAGATCTGACTAAACAACAAGATGAGAATATGCCTGATATTATGGATGAAAAATCTCCTGAGAAATATCCTGATGACATAACAGCGATGGATGCTCACATCCAGGGGGAGATCACAGATCTTCCTAGGGAAAATATAGCTCCTGTAGAAGCTCAACAACCTGAACCAAGTTTAGTAGAAATACAACTTGATCAACAGGGTACATCAGTTGAGGGGGAGCAATCAACCAAGTGTCCTAAGATTGGAACTGAAGAATCAGTTGATGTAGACCCAACTATTGTAATTATCAGTTCATCTGACTCTAATAAGGAAGATGACACAAGGAAACAATAAACCAGAATATATGAAAGGAGAAAGAAGAGTCAGAGCTATAAGAAATCTTTACAGTCACTCAAGTCTACTCCATCTGCTTCAATAGATGAGAGTTCTCTAATGGTTCAGCTACAGATAATGCTAGACAAACAAAGAACTGACCTTGAAAAATATGTGGATGAGAATAGGAAGGATATGGAATTCCACCCAGCTCAAGACATAAAGTCAATCAGATTTTAAGTGAATCTGATGAAGAAAGAAATGATTGATTGTTTTCACAAAGGAGGCAATGTAGTGGTTTATCTTGCCAAGCAACAACAAGAGTCAAAGGTTGAGATAAATGATATAGTGCAAAAGCAAGGATTTATTCTGGAGAATCAGAAGAGACTGAATGAAAATTTGATGGAAATTCATAAGATCACTCTAAAGAAGTTGGATGAGTAATCCAGTTCCTTAGAAGCTAAAGTCAATACTCAACTAACTGAGTTACAGACCAAACTTACTGTGGATTCAGCTGCAATGCTGCAAGCTATAAAGGATTCATCAAAGGCTCTCACTGATCAAATGACAAAGTTCAAGAATTATTACACCAGAGGAACCATCATGTGGTGGATCAAGTGAGATTTCAAAAGGATGATCTGAGAGATCATATTGAGAGAGAAGTCATAAAGGGGGGAGAGAGTGATGGTCAAGGCTAGCTCAGAACATGCCAAATGGACTTCTAATAGCATAAGAGCCACACTAGGATACCCTCCTCTATGTGATGATGTTCAAGTTGCAGAGTCTGGTTACCAACCAGCTCTGATTGAAGGAATTGCTCAGGAGACAAACATGATTAAATACCCTCCTTCACAGTTTGAGGACATTCATAATCAAGTTCAACTTATGTATAGTCCACCTCAGTATCAACATAGAGTTAATTCTGAAGAGGTGGAAATGTCAGAAGCTGCTCTATAAAGGGAGAAAGAGGTCCAATTGTCAAAGAAAACATTTAGAGAATAGGCTGAGGAGAGGCTTGACTTTGAACAATGGAGTCCAAAATTAAGGAACATCATTCTTACTTCATAAAACTCAATCATGGCCAATAAACATGATAGGGGTAAGTGGTATTCAGAGAAGGAATGGAGAAAGCATGAAGAGCAACAAAGTGCTATCTATAAGTTCAGAAGGGAGCAGAAGGAAGGTTTAATTTCTTCTACTACTGTTGAACCATGCAAATACTTTCCTAAGACCTTTCATTACTTTGAAAAGCAAAGAATTAAGGCTGAACAACTTTCCAAAATCAAAGACAAGAAGGGCAAGCAGGCTGTTGATGAAAGTATTCCATCTGTTCAGGCCAAAGTACAGTCATAGAAAGGCATTATAATTTCAGAACCTGATCAGTCTTAGGATGTATTTACTTTGCTTAGAATTAATGTAACTCTATAGAAGCTCATTGTAATTCTAAGACTGATTACATTTTGGTATAAGAATGTTTTCTAGTAATGTTATATCTGATATAAAAGTTCATCTAGTTGAATGTTAAATCTTTTATTTTATAATCATCAATGTTATTGTGTTGGTGTGTATCATTGATTTGGGGTTATGACTTCTCTATATAGGGAGAGATTGTTGGGTACATTGGGAACAATGTACCTGATCTGCAGAAGTCCCCTTGACAACTCAATGATATACCCAAAGGTGTATTTGATGAATGCTAAGTTTTCATGTGTAGGTTCAAAGTTGAAGAAATTATTCTAAGTCAAAGTGTTGAGACAATATGTGTTGAGACAATACTTTTGTGTCGACACAAGGCAAATTAGGAGTCAACACGGAAATCAAGTTGTGTTGAGACAAGTCTGTTGTCTCAGCATTGTGAAGATCAAGTCATCACACTTAACAGAATAAAGAAGAAAAATATACTAAGTAAAAGTGTCGACACAAGACAGAACAAAAGTGTCGACACAGCAGATAGTATGTGTCGAGACAATTTCTCTGTGTTGACACAAGTCAGAATAAAAGAAATAGTGTGTCAAGACTACCTAACTGTCTCGACATAAGGTAGAACTAAGATAAGTCGACACATAAGATAGAGTGTGTTGAGGCTACCTAACTTTCTCGACACAAAGCAGATGTAAGATGTGTCAACATAGATAACAGATGTGTCGACACAGATAAAAGATGTGTCGACACAGATAACAGATGTGTCGACACAACTATACTAATTCAACATTATCTGTTCTAAGATGAGAAATCTTCTGAGTATGGAAGTCGTGGGTCTGACAAACATCTGTGAACACAGATTTTGAGACAAGTTGTCTACTTCAATACTTAATGTGCTAAGTCAACATAAATTAGGCCAAAGACTGGTCAGATCAATATGGTCGACTCAGGAAGGCTTCACTTCTATAAAGACAGTTCAAGGAAGGATGTGCTGGCAGTTGCTGATTTCATCAATACCAGCCGTCTGAGATTTCTATAAATAGGAGGTGCTTCCTTCAGAAGAAAAATCGAATCTATTCCATTCTATTCATCAGTCTCTCTCTATTCTTAAGAGCAAATCAAGAAGTAGAAAGAGAAGAAGAAGTCGATCTTCAAGAAAGTCTCCAGATTCCTTTTCTTAGGTTGATCTGAGGATTATGTGATCTGATTATCAACATCTTCAAACTATTCGATCCGATCATCATCAAGAAGTTGCTGATTCAGAAGAAGTTCATTTCAGCCTACCGAACCATCAAGAAGAATTCAAACTACAGTTGATTGAAAAGATCTATACACACAGATCCAACAGATAATAAGTTTTCTATTTTTCTATAATTTGTTTTATCAAATTTCATTGTAAGATCTCCTAGAGATCTGAGTGGGTAGGAGATCTTATTCTCTGAGTTCTGTAAGCCTAATCTATAAAGGCTGAGGTAGGATTCTGGGTGAATCTGAGGTAGGTGATTTGGGGTAAATCACTGAGATTGTAGGCCTGATATATAAAGGCTGACGTATGAGATTGAGATAACTCTGAGGTAGGACCAGTGGGTCTGAGTGTAGGTTTCTTGGAAGAGAAACTGAGCCTTGTAGGATTTGTGGATCCGAGTTGTGGAGGTGGAGCTATAACCTCATCTAGCACATTTCTAGTGAGAAAGAAGGGGGAAAGTGGATGTAACCTACATAGGGGAACCACTATAGACTTATTGTGTCCCTTTTGCTGTGTATGCTGTGATCAGTTCTTGTTGTTCTATTGTTTGTGCTGGGTACAACTTATATTCTGAATTGTATTAGGACACTTTGCTAAAGTTAAAAAGAACTACAAAGAATTATAATAGGTCACCTATTAACCCCCGCCCCCATGAGTGACTTTCTACCCATAGTCTTGACTTTCAGAGAATAACTCCAATAAGAATAAAATGGATTTATAATGAAATACACAAACTTATCTTCACAGATCTGACTTATTCTCGGTCTCTTCCTTCTTGAAAAATGGTAAAGATCTGTCAGAAAAGTCGAGTTAGAAATTTGAAAATACTTCGCTCTGTGAACGTAGATTCACCATGATCAAGGAGAAGATTTGTAGATGTCAAAAAGCTTGATTGGTTGACTCCTTGTTTGAATTTCAGAATCGAGAAGTTTGACGATGAAGAACACGTCGTGTTTGCGGCGGCGCTTCCCGATTTAGAATCTTGAAGACGATTCAGAATTCTGTAAAATACTTCTTAGGGTTTGTCGATTCTGACATGACATTTTATAGGTCTTACATAACGGTCGGATTTCATTAATTACAATCTACGTGGACCAATCAAGAGTTAATTATATTTGAAATCAAAACAGTCTGATACTTAAAGAAATTCAGTTTCAGAACTCTATTTCTCGAGAGAAATAAGATTACTCGAGTATGAATTTTGTTTCTCGAGAAAGGATATAAAATTCTCGAGAAGAAATACTTAAGGAAAATATAGAAGATGAGATCTGGTTTCTCGAGAATGGATAGACTTACTCGAGAAAAAGTTTTCTGTTACTCGAGAACAAGAAAGCATCTCAAGAAAATATTTCTGTTTCTCGAGTAAGAACATCTGGTTCTCGAGAACTACTTCTGGCCTCTCAAGAAATGTCTTGGATTTCTCGAGGAAAAGACTTAGAGAAAATATAGAGTTTGCCAGAGGTATTTAGTCAAGTGAAGCACTCAACACTAATGAATTAGAAAAATTCTGAGCTTAAATTTAAGGTTACTCGAGAAAGAGACGAGTCCTACTCGAGTACTGCATGTATTTCTTGAGAACATCTTCTGCTACTCGAATACCTGACTGAGCTAACTCGAGAAATAACTTCAACTTTACTCGAGTTCATTTTAGCCTTTCTCGAGAAAAACACTTAGAAAAATTTTGTTATTCTGAAAAATGATTTTCTTCAAAGAACTCAGCAACCAGTCTTTCTCCCATAACTTTTGTACTTGTAAATGAAGTGTGTCCCAATAGAGAGGTTACACATGAGTCAACATTATGGATCATACAATGAGGGATTACATTATATGGCCCTGTGTTTGGTGACCCATTGTAAACTGACATTGGTCTACACTTGATAATTATAACTTGCAAGCACTCAACTTAAAAAGGGCATCAAATACAAACTTAATTCATCTTAGTTCAAGGGCAACTTCATATAAATCTAGGTTATTGTGGACATAATACCCAACAATCTCCCCATATTTTTAGAAGTCAGAACCCTCAACACTATGATGAATTACATCAAGGTGATTAAATCATTAACTACCAAGCATAGTAAGAATGATTGTAATGATAATTAAGAAAAGATATATCATCAAAATTAAAATATATATATATTAATAGATTGTCCATAGAAATTTCCAAGTCCATAGGATTTATCAATACTGAAAACCATTCATCACTTGTACTGATCCCTATGTTGACGTTCTCTTTTCTCTTGTTGCCTTTGAAGATAGTTGTACGGCTTCAGATATTACTTAGGAGGCCGTTGAACATTTGGATTGAAGCAGCCATGCTGAATATCATGAAGTCTTATCTTGGTCATGGAGGTTTCATAGGCTTTTCATTTTGAGTGGACGTAGTACTCATCTTTATTTCCATTCAGTTAAGTAACAAGTCTCAAAGTATCAAGAATGAGCTTTTTGGAGGTTGGGCTCCAAACTTCAGCCAATTCGTGTTCTCTTATTTTAGCTTCTGGAATTGGAATTGATTGGCTTGAAGAGGTGCCGTAACCATACTTTCTTGTCTTGGGTATCTGTACTTCAGAGGTATTTGTTGAGGCACATCATCTTGTTCAAAATTCTAGATTTGTGAATAAGCTTCAGGAGGCGGAGCTTCATAAAATTTAGGCCTTTGAGAGAATGCAGGCCTTTGTACAGTAGGATTCTGCTGAATAGTAGGATTTAGGTGAGGAGGAGGGGAAGTATTTGGATCAACATGAAATTCAGGGAATATCTGGTTGTGCATCCAAACTGCTGTATTGAAGGTGTGAAACTTAACATTAAAGATTTGGGTCTGAACATCTTTACTGATTTCCTTCAGCTTAGCTTCCCAATCTGTCTTCTTTCTTTCATCAAAATGCTCTAGATATTCCTTGACTAATTTCTCCCCCTTTCTGACTTCTACAGTAAGGGTATCTATAACATCCTCTTTAAAAGTACCAACTTCCTCACAAGTTTTGAAGTTTAGTTCCTCTACTTTCTTTAGTAGAAGACTTTGATTATCTGCTACTATGTGAGCTTGTTCTATTTCCTTACCAACACTAGTGATAGTGTGGTCTAGAGCTTTACCTCCCAATAGTAGCAGCCTTTTGAATTCATTAGTGTTGCACTGGATTTCTGCAAATCCTCGGCTCATTTCCTTTTCTAAAGAAGAGACCTTATCTGTGACAACTTGAATGGAGGTATCAAAATATTCTCTTTGCTCAGCCAACATGGCTTCTATATTATTTAAGATATTGTCTTCTGTAGTTACTTCAATCTGAGGAGGTGGAGGAGGTGCAATTCGAGCTGTCCAGGGAACTATTTCTTCGATGAGCACAGTAGATGTGGATGTCTATGCTTTTCTAGTAGTTATTGTTTCATCTTCAGCATCTTCACCTATGATAGTGGGAATTTTGAAGTGTAGGCTTGGGAGAGGTGGTTCAGCAGCTTCAAGAGATAATTCTTTAGCATCAAAAATTGAAACTATCTCTTCATCTTGCACAACCTCAACGGGAGACCTGGGCTAAGAAGATTCTGGTTCAGAAGGATTTTCTGGTTGAGATGATTTTTCTTTAGGTAGATGGGAGGGAGGTTCTTTAGAGGTGAGTTCCTCTATCATCCTATTAACGTCAGCTTCAGTAGATATTACTTTATCATCTACCTGGGCATCAGTAAGAGGTTCTTGATCAGACAGGTCAGAATCAATAAGACCTGAGCTATCTTCTTGGACAGAAGTGTCCTTTGTAGTAGCAAATGGAGTTGTATCTTCTTTTGACTATATGTTCAGCATCTGTGGAGTCGAGACTTGGGATTGAATATCAGATAGGACTGTGGCTGGAAATAGAACTTGAGCTGACTGCATAGTCACTTGTACAGATGGAGCAGGCTCCCCGTCAATAACTATACCAGCTGTGCCAGTTATTTGATGAGAGAGGTGAGATGGGGTCCTGACTTCATCTAAAACTGCCCTTGGAGCTAGAGGGGCTTGGCCTGGCCTTTGAAGTTTGATTTGCCATCTTTGGATGGAGGTAATTGAAACCTTCTTCATGTGATCAATGGCCATGCCCTTATACAAGATAAAGATATCTGGACTCAACTAATTTAGATAGAGAGACAGAATTCTTCCATAGTTGGGACTTTTTATACTCTCTTTGGTCTTGCCCAAAATCATCATGCCCCATTGAAATTTCTTTCTACAGATTACTGCAGTCATCATGTCAAAGAAATCACTGGTGATATAACTTATTGAGCTGGTGCAGTAGAGAAGAACCTTTCCCAGAATAGTGTCAAGTAGCTCGCTCTCTGCATTCATGTGGTGTCGGCAATCTGTGAGGGTTGAGTCGTGAAGGCCTTAGAAGCTGAAAGCCCTGTCATAATCTGAGACTTCTAGGTCGTCATCCTCGTCAATCAACGACAACTGCAGAAGTTGAGAAACAGAGGTAGAAGTCATCTTAATTTTGATGTTCCGTACCTTGGTTTTCAGAGGTTTGCCATTGTGCTTGACCGTAGAATTTTGGAAAAAATCTTCTACATCAGAGATGAGAACTTTGTAAGGGTGTTGACGAACGAAAGTTAGTCTAGCGGTGTCGAGGAAGATGAGAATGTTTCTGAACTCGTCGGAAATTTCGGTGATTCTGGTTAAGATAAGTTCACTATCGATGCCTATATTTGATGTGGAAGCCTTTGAATGAAGAACTGAGAGTCTGCTAGACGGCGAGAAGAGGAACATGGTTGTTCATGGGAGGAGTGGCGGAGATGATGAAGATGAAGGGTTTTCTCGAGAAGGAGATTTTAAAATCCGGGATTTGGATTTTTCTAGACTTACTCTATTTATATATAAACCCTAAATCTTGATGATTAAGGAAAGAAATAAAAATAAAATACCTAAAGTATAGCGGTTGGAGTGCCCAGGTACTAATATAACAATTTGAACTTTGAGAAAATTCTACATCTGATTTCTCGAGAGAAAGATATTTCTCGAGAGAGAGAGAGAGAGAGAGAGAGAGAGAGAGAGAGAGAGAGAGAGAGACTTTTCTCAAGAAGAAGCTCACACGATCTCAAGTAGAGATATCATTTCTGAGAAGAAAACCCGATGTTCTCGAGAATAAACTAAGTACTCGAGTAATGAAGTTGTTCTCGAGAAGTGAAGTCCTTACTTAGAATTTTCTTGATTTTGAAGGGTAATATGATTCTTGAACTTTGTTGTGAGTCCCTTTTCTTCATCATTCCTTGTTGAGCATGCCAAGTTCTATTTTGAAGAACGAGAACTTGGCCTCGTCCAGTGGCTTCGTGAATGTGTCTGCAACTTGCCTATCTGTAGGAACATACTGAAGGTTGATGTCCCCATTCTCCATATGCTCTCAAATAAAGTGGTATCTCAATTCGATATGCTTTGTCCGGTTGTGAGAGACTGGATTATTGGCGATTGTAATTGCACTGGAGGAGTCACAGAATAGTGGAATGTCCTTGACATTCATATTATAATCCTCAAATTGATTCTTGATCTAGAGTACTTGTGCACAACAGCTGCTGCCAAAAATATATTCTGACTTGGTCGTTGATATTGCGACACAATTTTGCTTTTTGATACTCCATGAGATGAGTCTCCTTCCAAGGAATTGTCAAGTCCCGGAAGTACTCTTTCTATCATCTTTACTACCTGCAAAATATGCATCTGAAAAACAAATTAGCTCGCTATCATTAATTCTTGGGTACCATAAGCCTAGATTTGGTGTACCCTTCAGGTATCTCAAAATCCGCTTTGCAATAATGTAATGAGATATCTTAGAGTTCACCTGATATCTAGCACACATACATGTTGAAAACATGATGTCTGGCCTACTAGCAGTAACATAGAGCAAGGATCCAATTATTCTTCTGTACTTGGTTTCATCAAAAGGTTCCCCTTTCTCATCCTTGTCTAGAGACACAACTGAACCCATTGGAGTCCTCATAGAGGTTGCATTCTCCATTCCGAATTTCTTAATCAACTTTTTTGTGAACTTCGTATGATAGATGAAAATTCCATCCTCAGATTGTTTTACCTGAAGTCCTAAGAAATTCTTCAGCTCTCCTATACTGCTCATTTCCAATTTCCCTTGCATAATTTTGGAAAACTTCTTGCAAAGGTTGTCGTCAGTAGAACCAAAAATGAGGTCATCGACATAGATTTGCACTTGGAAAATCATGCCTTTTACTTCCCTAAGAAATAATGTTTTTTCTATCTTTCCCCTTGTGAACTTATTCTCAAAAGAAAATTAGACAACGTTTCATACCAAGCTCGTGGAGCTTGTTTCAAACCATATAACGCTTTAAATAATAAATAAACAAAATCAGGATGTTCAGGATCAATGAAACCTAGAGGTTGTTCCACATACATTTCTTCCTTTATGTCACCATTAAGGAAGGCTGACTTCACGTCCATTTGGTAGACAGTGAAGCTTTAGAGTGCAGCATATATGAGGAACAACCTGATTGCCTTCAGTCTTACCACTGGAGCATATGTCTGATCAAAGTCGATCCCTTCTTCTTGTATGTACCCTTTGGCGATGAGTCTGGCTTTGTTCTTAATTATGGTTCCATCTTTATCCATCTTGTTCCGATAGAACCACTTTGTTCTAATCACATTCTTTCCTTTGGGTCTGGGCACAAGCTTCCAGACTTGGCAACGTTTGAACTGATTTAGTTCTTCTTCAATTACCACTACCCAAGATGCGTCCTTATTTGCTTCCTTAAACTTCTTTTATTCAACATGCGAGAGAAAACTCATATACAAATTTTCATTAGTTCTACCTCTACGAGTTCTGACACCATCATGAGGGTCTCCTATGATTTGATAAATTGGGTGATCCTTCAAGTGTCTGAGATCTAAAGTCCTTGCATCTGTAGCTTCCTATATCAATGGAGTAACTTCACCAGCTTGAATGACATCTTCATCATGGTGATAAACCTCTCCAAATGGGGTTGGAGTGGTGATCTTGATTAACTCTTGACCTTTTCTTTAACTGGCTCATCCAAGCTTAATTCCTTTAGTTTTGAACCTGCATCTTCAACAAACACACTAGAAGAGCTGCTTTGTAGCAGACTCATCTCATCAAATACAACATTAATAGATTCTTCTACGACAAGGGTTTTCTTGTTAAAAATCCTATATGTCTTACTATGGATACTATATCCTACGAAAATAACTTCAAAACTCTTTTCACTGAATATAGTTGAGTGATACTTCCCATTATTATATACGAAGCATATACAACCAAAGATTCTAAAATATGAAATGGTTGGTTTCCTGCCCTTTAGTAGTTCATAAGGTGTTTTATCATGGTTCTTATTTATGAGTGCTCTATTTTGCACGTGACAATCAGTGTTGACAGCTTTAGCCCAGAAGTATTCTTGTTGTGAGGCATCAGTCAACATGGTTCTGCCGACCTCTATGAGTGTTCTATTCCTTCTCTCAGCGACTCCGTTCTTTTGAGGTTTATGAGGAGAGGAAAACTCATGAAAGATACCTAGGCTTTCACAGAATTCTTTCATGGCCCCAGATTAAACTCTGTTCCATTGCAACTTCTGACATTGACAACTTAATAGTTGTATTCATTTTGAATCTGCCTGACAAAATTAATGAAAATATCAAAAGTATCTGACTTGTGTTTTAGAAAGAACACCTATGCAAATCGAGAGTAGTCATACAATAACCAGTGTATAATCCTTACCTCCCAAACTTCTAATTTGCAGGGGACCGAACAAGTCCATATGAAATAGGTGTAAACACCTATTATTAGAATTTTTGCCAATAATGATTTTAAAGCTAGCCCTTGTTTGCTTGCCTTTTACGCATGCATGACAAGGTCTATCTTTAACGCACTTGATGTTGGGTGCATCACGTACTAAATTAAGAGAAAATAATTTATTAATTGTTTTGCAATTTATATGTGCTAATCTCTTGTGTCATTGGTCACCAAGAGACGCACTACCTTTTGCTAAAAAGAACACTAGTGTAGAAGAGTCTATGCAAATGAAGTTTAAGCAGAATATATTTCTACTACGAGTGCCTGATAGAATCATTTCTAAGTTATCTACAGATTTTATCAATCACTTGTCTGTATGAAATTATACTATGTATCCTTTATCACAGAGCTGGCTTATGCTTATTAGATTATGTTATAATCCTTCAACATGAGCCACATCTGAGAAGGATACACTACAATTAGTGATCATACCGTAGCCACTTGTTATTCCCCTGTCGGAGCCTCCAAAGATAACTTTTCGACCGTTCACAACTTGAGAGTACTTATAAAGAAGGCTTCTTGTACCGGTCAAGTGCCGAGAGCATCCACTGTCCAAATACCAGATATGCGATTTGTTTGCCTTTGTACATACCTGCAAAAATTGAATCAGTTTACCTTAGGAACCCAAATACATTTGGGTCCTTGGTTATTTGTCAACATGCTCCCCCTGGGAGTGTTAATATTACGAGTGGTTTGCCTCGTATGGTTAAATAGAGGAGTTTTAAAGCTTCTGAGATTAAACCAGCAATCTACAGCAAAGTGACCACCTTTGCCGCAACACCAACCGTCAAACCTGTTGTACCTTTTCCAAGTCTCCTGCTTGACCTTTTGAGCATGTGGTTTTGCAGGGGCAGCTGAACTAGAGGCAGAAGCCTCATGATGATGACACTCACAAGAATTTTTCACCTCCTTTTCCTTGGGTACAACTGGCTTGGCCTTAGGTTCCTTCTAAATATTATGGCCATGAACGTATGGACTATAATATTTCATTTGTATTTCCTCATAAGGTGCCTTGAGTACACTTTCAACAAAGTTTCGGGGATGGGTAAATCCTTGGTACCGTAACTTAGGCTCTACATAAGTAGGCCTGACAAAATGTCTGTAGGATGAATCAAAATCAAACTCATTTGTTAGGAAGATGACCTTCTTAAACGAGGTTTGATATAGAGGAGCTTTCCCCTTCTCCTTGACTAAAGCTTTCTTAGCTGCCTTATTTCTTCTTTGAGCTTTATTTCTCCTAGAAGATTTACTAGGATCAGCCTCATTGCATAAGCCAACTCCTTTAGCCTGAGCATAGAATTCAGTAATATATGGAAGGACTGTCTTGGGCTTGGAGAAACTTTCAACCAGTTTCATTTCAGTGGCAAGTTGTTCATCCAATTTCTCGATGATTTTCGCTTTCAGGTTTAGGTGCTCGAGAGCTTTATTGTATTCTTCCATCGCGGCATGGAGTTCCTTTCTGAGTGAGTCCATCCTTGCAACTTCCTCCCTCAGAGTGCTCTCCTCAGTATTAAGAGAATTGATCTCCTTGGCTTGAGTTCTCGCGACTCTTCGACAATTGTCGTAAGCCCTGATTAACTCCTTGTATTGAGTCATGAGTTCAGACTCATCATCAGAAGAGCAATCCTCATGATCATGGTCCGGAGCATCAGATTGAGAGAGAGGGGTATGAGAATTTAACTTCCCAGTGTACTGGGGTTCTTCTTCCTCGTCTGTTTATGCCATCATCCTAAAGTAGGCTTCCTCTTCCTCACTTAACTCAGATGAGTCAGTGTCACTGAGAGTCTTGGCCTTCTTGGCTACTAGGCTTCTTTAAGATTTCTTTTTTACTATAAGAAGACTTCTTTTCTTCTCTTCTTCCACCCACTTCCTTCTTGTGCGGGCAATCAACAATTACGTGCCTTAGCTTATTACAATAGTAACAAACAATGTCAGATGAAATATGTTTGTTTGGTTTGGAGTTATACCTTTCGTGGCTACTTGATCCTTTCTTATGACGATCACCATCGTGACGTGATCTTCTGGAGCAAAATTCTTTGCCTTTCCATTGATTCTTCTTACTCAGGAACTTTTTGAACTATCTAGAGATTAGGGAGAACTCTCCATATGATAGTTTTGAGCCCGAGGTGCTTGACTCCGAGTCTTCTTATCTCTTTCTTCCTGTGCAGGAGCAGGAGACACAACTTTAACCTTCCTTGAGCTGTCAGCCTTTAGAGTGATAGACTTCTCCTTCAATGAGGATTTGCTTCCATCTTCTTTAGCTTTTCTTGTATTTATTTGAAGCTCATATGACATCAGCTTCCCGAAGAGGTTTTGAGGATCAGTATCAGCTAGCTTTCAAAACTCCCTTATGACACATATTTTGTTGTACCATTCCTCTGTTAAGGATCTCAGGATCTTATCGTTTAATTATCCATTAGTGAAGACTCGACCATAGATTCTCACGCCATTGACGATCTTGAAAAGATTTCATAAGTGTCTGGTATAGAGTCTTTGGGTCCTTTCCCGAAGGCCTCTTACTTCTGGTTCAAAAGGGATTTTCTATCACCTCTTACTTCTTCGGTGCCCTCCATCAACACGATCAGTGAATGCAATATCTCTTTGGCAGATTGATAGTGAATGAGATTTTGTAGCATCGAATCATTGACTGCACTTGGGATTATATTTTTGGCCTTCTTGTCTAGAGATACAAGTGCAATCTCATCTTTATCTAGATCCATCAGCTTCTTTGGTACTTGCTTTGAAGAATCAATATTGGAGGCCGTCATAAGAATGTAGGGGCCTTCTTCCACTATCATGAAAATCCTTAGATCCACTGCTTCCATGAAGAACTTCCACCTCTCTTTCCATATGAGGAAGTTTGCCTTAGTGCATACAAGGAGCTTAGCAGAATCCTTGACTCTCTCCATGCTTGCACAATCTTAAGACAACTAGGAGCAGATCTGTTTAAGGTGTACGTTAATGTTTTGATGAACAACCTGTTTGTTCTACCATGGTGATCTGGAAGTGATCAAGCATGTAGCCTCACTGCCAATGCAGTATGAGCCTATGGGTGTTGAAGCCAAAATTGACCGAAGCCAAAATTGACTTATGTGGAGTTCAAGGTCCCAAAAGAGGGGTGACCGCACACCTACTACACTCAAATGAATAATCTAGGCTCTAGACTAGGAACGTAACGGACAGACCCAAGGTCTCAGCGTGGAGGTCCCACCGCATACCCGGAAGACTAACAAACTCTTCCCCTCCCAAGCCAAAGACTGAGCTAAGACACCTTCGGAGGGCGCTCTTGGCCGACCGGAACATCTAAGGAGGGTCTCAAGACCAACTCTCTCCTATCCAGATGTGTCTCCTTGGGTCCATACTAAATGTCCTCATCCACCCTACTAATGGCGCAACGTCGCCGAGCAATTCTACGACACGCTGCCCAACTGGGCTGCAAACAGCGCGACTCTGCTGCCCTAAAAGGCTATCAACAGGCCAACAGGGACTTCCCGGCATAAACCTCGGGGCTCCCACGGGACGAGCGGTTCACGAGCACACCACTCGCCCAAGATAAAAAGAGTAAACCATGCATACACAGATCATCACAGGTATTATGAATAATTACAGGAATATGAATTCCATACTTCGGCACGCAGGCCGGCAATATAAGCAAAAATAGGCCTTCGAGGGCCGGCACAAGCTTGGGCTTAAGCCCGCTACTCCCCACTTGGTACTGCAACACCTGTACGCCAACATCTCGACGAATGACTGCCAGCTGAACAACAGTCGGCTAACATAAGCTGGCCAAATATATTCCGTACACCCCTTTTTCGGGGCTACGGTGCGCATTCCCTGCAAATAGATAATATCAAACTTCCTCGGAGTCTTCTCCGGGAACCCCAGAACATCACCAATCCGGCTCATACGTCCGGACGGGCTTCACACAGAGCATCACCAATTCGTCTCATACGTCCGAATGGGCTTCACACAGCACATCACCAATTCGGCTCATACGTCCGAATGGACTTCACTCAGCATGCCTAAATCCGTACTCACACTTCCGGATACTAAATGAAATTAACAGCGGGGACGTACACGTCAACCCGTCGGAGAGCTCCCTTCCTCCACCCATTGGTGGAGAGGGGCTTCCATGCAAATGTAAATTGAGGGCTTCACCTGCCCGAGTAGAAACTTCGTTACCCTTGACGCGTGTTTTGACGAAGGTGCCGATGACCGATCTCCCTTTTAGGCCGAGCCTTGCTCGAGGCGGCGATGGCGGTGGCCGGCCTCCTTTCTAGGTCGAGCCTTGCTCGAGGCGGCGATGGCGGTGGCCGGCCTCCCTTCTAGGCCGAGCCTTGCTCGAGGCGGCGATGGCGGTGGCCGACCTCCTTTCTAGGCCGAGCCTTGCTCGAGGTGGCGATGGCGGTGGCCGGCCTCCTTTTTAGGCCGATCCTTACCCTAGGCGGCGTGTGAGAGGAAAACTGAGAGGGAGAGAGAAGGCTGTGCGTGCTGCTCCATGCCTACGGCGGCGACGAGGATGGAGAGCAAGTTCGGGCCCTGCTTTGCCCTAGGCGGTGGCAGGAAGAGGGGGCGAGAGAGACTCGGCCCTAGCCGGCGATGGGAGAGGAGGAGGAGCCTTGCTCTTTTTGGCCGGCGGCGGGAGAGATGGAGGGAGGAGCGGTGGGCGGCCTGCTCCAGGCCGAGAGATGGTGAGGAGGAGGAGCGGCGGGCGGCCTGCTCCAGGCCGAGAGATGGAGAGGAGGAGGAGCGGCGGGCGGCCTGCTCCAGGCTGAGAGATGGAGAGGAGGAGGAGCGGCGGGCGGCCTGCTCCAGGCCGAGAGAGGGAGAGGAGGAGGAGCGGCGGGCAGCCTGCTCCAGGCTGAGAGAGGGAGAGGAGGAGGAGCGGCGGGTTGCTCCAGGCGGCCGGCGACGGGAAGAGGGGAGCTCGGGGCATTATTTTTTCTTCCTTCTGCTGAACCATAGGTGCTTCCCCCCCAAACAAGACTTTTCCCCCCCTGCTTTTTTCTGCCCGAGCCTTCCCCTTTTTGTTTTTCCTTTTTTCTTCTTTCTTTTGTTTTTTCTCTCCCTGCTGTACCCGCCTGCATCCTCCCCTCCCTCTTTTTAATCTCCTAAATCTTATATAATATATATTATATAATATATTATATTATGTATATTATATAATATGTATATATATATATTATATATATTAGAAATACTACGCCCGTAAACACCCGCACGCCCGTACGAGCATCCGCATGTCTTCGAACGGGGCTGTACCAAATTGTCACTCAAAGCTCGCCCCAAGTCCGCCACTTGGGGAGGATCCCGCTCGGCCAGATACGGGGTTATACAATAGGGTCCCACATAAGAGCTCAGGATAAGTTGGATAGGTTTTTGTTGGCCCTGCTCATATGTTATATGAGTGTAGGACCAAGCCTATGACGATCTGTACTTGGTGGAATTTCATTCCGGGAACCGTATTGTGAATATAGGTCACCCGGGATGAAGTCAGAATATTCTAAGGGAAATTCGCCGAGTATGGGTAAGGGGTTTCGCCGAATTGTCTGAATTCAGCTAGTATCATCAAAGCCTCTAGCCGATTCGACGAGTATCGTCCTGGTTATTTGCCGATTCGGCGAGTATCGCTAAGCCGACTTCACGATTCGGCGTATATCGACTGGCCACTCGCCGATTCGTCGAGTATCATTTCGATACTCGCCGAATACTATCTTCGACCGGTTTTTTTTTCTGAGTCCTATTTCAGCCGGTTTGAGGGTATCGGTCTTCTTGGTTCTGTTCAAGGTATATATACGCTTTTATTGTTGAACCGAAGAGAAAACTGTTCAATCTAACCTAAATCTTGAGACTGACGGCGATTCCTACGCGATGGAAGTGTTCTGCTCCCGCGATTTCGCCGATCAATCACTTCCTGCTTATCGCTGGCCACTGCCTGACGCCACTAGCTGTCTGCCATGCATAGCCCCCGCCGGAAAGCATTTCATTGGTGCTATGCTAGTCGTTTCCGCCTCTCCTTAAAGGGATCTAGCAATCCGTGGAGACATTGAGGGCAAGCCTCTTTCCGACCCTGATATTGTGTGACAAGAGTCTATGGTTCTCCGTGCTCGTGTGGATACTCCTAGAGGCGTGAACACTATTCTACGTTTGAAACACTGGCCGTTGTCATTTGTTAGAATCAATCGGAGCACCTAGGTTGAGTATTGAGTCAATCCCACAAAGGTATAATTTATTTATTGCACATTACTTCTTGATTAATGATTATCGCAAGATCCACAACTCCTTTTGGGTTTTTTCATTGTTCTTTTTCCGCTGCGTGCACAAATGTTGTGCCACCACCTAAAACCCAACAGTAGTATCAAAGTGGGAGGTTATGCGATGATCATTGTATCAGAAGTTGGTAAATCCATTGCGTGTAGATCTGGAAATTTTAGAAGCGTTCTAAATGCCCAGGTTTATTCATATTTACATCAAGTGTTGATGGATTTTGCGTGGACCATCGCCAGGGGCACTGCCCCTCGGAACCCCTCCAGGAGCGCATGTGAATTCGTTGTGACAACTTTGTTACTCCTTAACAGTAACCGTTCCTCTAGTTGGTTTGCGAAACCAATTGTGTTAGATTTTGAATCTCACATAGAGAGATGAGCTTGTCTACTGTGTAAGTGAAGATGGTGTTGCTCATGTCCAGTGCATGTAAATCTGAGGATTTAGAAATGTTCTACATGTTCAGATTTAACCCAGTTAATCAAGTGTTGATGATCTTCTTGTGCACATCTGGGATGCAGTTGGATTATGTTTGCTGTTATATGTTTGTGGATGTGCACATTGGTTAAATGTAAACCATGATTAAAGAGTTAATCAAGAATTAAAAATCCCTTAAGCAATATTAGGTATTTAGATGCCTTCTAATGGATGACACTCTTCCTGCCTCGATCGAAGAAGTGTGGTCTTGCCAAAGCAAGGTGCATTAATCTATCTTGGTAAGGGTGCGAGGGAATAATTTTGATATCCCACTATCGACATCAGGTCAATCTTAACTGGGTGACCTCAAAGGTTGAGTGCCCAGAGGCATAGGGTTGGCATGCACAATATGATGGATGCAACTAAAGAGTTATTCACCAACCATACAGGAATTGCATTATGATGCAATTGGCAAGCGTTGCCTACCTAAATAACTGCGTTGTGAGAGAAAAGCCAAAGTTGACTCATACTGTTAGTGAAATATGGATCTTGTCCACTAAGAGAGTTACTCGCATAAACTTTTCGAATTGATATCGATGGTTGTCAGTTTGATAAAAATAGTGGGAGTTATTTTGATTAAAGTCCTAATTGAAAGAAAATTATAATTTTGAAATGTAGTAATGATTTGCTTTGCTGTATCCTTATAGAATATCCATGGAAAGTGGTTCACATTCCACCCTATCCCTCAGAGCGATCCTTGAGAAGGAGAAGCTGAGTGGGCAATTTTTTTGGACTGGTATAGGAACCTGAGAATTGTTCTCAGGCAAGAGCGCAAGCTCTATATTTTAGATGAGGAATCCCCTAAAGAGCTTGCCGGGAATGCGTCCCATGCTAATAAGGATGCTTATAATAACTATCTCGATGAATCCTTGGACATCGAATGTATCATGCTTGCGACCATGAACTCTGAGCTCCAGAAGCAACACGAGAGCATGGGTTGCAAGGAAATTGACGAGCATCTCAAGAAAATGTTTCAAGGGCAAGCTCGTTAAGAGAGATTCGATGTCACCAAGGCGTTGTTTCAGTGCAAAATGGGAGCTAGGGACCTTGTAGGGACTCACGTACTCAAAATGATTAGGTATATCGAGAACCTTGAAAGACTAGGGTTGCCTCTAGTCCAAGAGTTGGCCACATACCTGATCCTGCAATCGTTGCCAGACAGTTAGGAGCAGTTCGTCTTTAACTATAACATGAATGAAATAGACAAGACACTGCCCGAGCTCCTAGGAAGGTTGCGAACTGTCGAGATAAATATAAAGAAGGTCAAGCCTGCAAGCCCTATATTGATGGTGCATAAAGGCAAGGGCAAGGCCAAGGAATCCAAGAAGACAAAGATAGGACCTAAGTATGGATTGGAACCCAAGTCTTCTGTACTGAAAAAGAAAGGCTCAGGGAAAGAAGGAAAGTGCCAACACTGTGGCAAGGCTGGTCATTGGAGGAGGAATTGTCCTTCGTACATTGAGGGTATGCACAAGATGAAGGGAGGTTTGACTTCCGCTTTTAGTATCTATGTTATAGAGATAAACCTTTCTGCTCATTCATCCTGGGTATTGGATACCAGATGTGGTTATCACATTAGTATAAATGTGCAGTATTACAACATGCAGACCAGGCGGTCTGGCGATCTGACTCTGGCTTATTGGAGACCGGGCAGTCTGGCGGCTTGAGTGTTGCGGATTGGAGATCGGGTGGTCTGGCGGCTTGTCGAAGGAGACTTGGTGACCAGTGCTCTGGTGATCTCCTATGGCGGTTTGAATGTCTCGGCTTGTCCCGTGGTCTCACCAACAGGTTGCTTGTGTAGCCTGGCGGTTAGCCTAACCGCGCGGCTTATGCGGTCTGTTTGTATATAGTCCCTTATTTTTAGTCCCACATTGTTTATTTGTATTTTCTTTTCTCTCCTCCATTCTATAAAACGGAGGCTATACCTTTCTAATAGATATCTTTTTGGGATAATAAAACTTCAATTATTCCAATTCTCGGGTCTGAAAGTAAGGGTTAGATCTGATATACTCTAGAGGGGGGGGGGGGGTGAATAGAGTATGTGGGTA
This sequence comes from Platanthera zijinensis, assembly GCA_039513925.1. Classification (NCBI taxonomy): domain Eukaryota; kingdom Viridiplantae; phylum Streptophyta; class Magnoliopsida; order Asparagales; family Orchidaceae; genus Platanthera; species Platanthera zijinensis. The sequence continues at coordinate 60,176,453 of CM077097.1, read as the reverse complement.
TATTTTAAAACTTTTTCTCTGAACTATAAGGAGTACTCCTAAAAACTCAGGTACTGTATCACAGAGTAATAAATGAAAGCACAGGAAAAACTAAATAACATAACAAGACCTAAATACCCCAGCCACAATAAGAGCAAAAAGAAAAGGGAAAACCAGACGACACAAGAATTTATAGTGGTTCTTCAACCTGGGTACGTCCACTCTTCTACCACCCTGGTAGGAATCCACTCAGAGTTTTGATCAGGTGCCTGACGCCAATGAGCTTTTGATCAGGTGTTCAACAACCAAACCTCAAGTATTTTGATCAGGAGACTTGCAACCAGGAATCACTTTTGAAGGGAGATGACAACCCTTTTTACAGTGGGGTGTGAGAGAATGATTCTGTCTTCTCTTTCTCAATTTAAACAACTGAGAATACTTGTGGATTTGATGGTAGCAAAAGCTCCCCCTGAGATGTTGCTTGTTCAGGATGATGGAAGCTTTGCTTCAGGGTGATAGACCTTCAAGCTTTCAGTTTTGACAAGAAGAAATTCAGGAACTATTTTTACAGATGAAGTATTGTTGTCCTTCAGAGAGTTCCTGAGAAGAAGACACTTGATTTTGATGGTTGTTCTTCTTCTTCAAAAATTGTTCTTCTTCTTGTCTAGTCGTGGTTGATTCTTGACCGATATCGATTTTCAATCTCAAGAAGTTCTGTGTGTCTCACAAGAAGAATGTTGTCTGTATGTGATTCTCTATACAGGAAATAATAATCTCTGTTTTTATATTTCCAACGTGAATGTCCATTTGAATTTTGAAATTCCTTCTACAATTAATGCTGACGGCCTTGGAATATTTTTTGCATTGATTTGTTTCCCCAACTGTCCCTTATAAAAACGGCAGACAACAATTTTGATGAAGACCATAATTAATGCTCTTGTCTAACGATAATATTCAGAGAATATTAGAGCACTAATTACTCTGGAATTATTGCCACGTAATAAAGACAAAAGAGGGAAATTTCCAAGACTGGATTCGTCGACCTGAGTCCACAGTTTGTCGAGCTGAGAATGACTGTTCGTCGAGCTGGATCCAAGATCGTCGACCTCTGAATGTTGCTTGATAACTTTCTTCTTCTGTGCATCAAGTCCGTCGAGCTGAATCTAAGATCGTCGAGCTGAGCCCTGAGAACAGAGTTTGTCCAGTTGGGGTCCAAGATTGTCGAGCTGAATCTGCAGTCTGGACTTAGAATATTTTCTGATGTAGAGTTTTGAAATATCATTTTGGCGTTGAGTGTGATGTCCTCTGGCTTTGAGTGTTAAATCACCATTCTGGCGTTGAGTGTAATGTCATCTGGCATTGAGTGTTGAATCACCTTATCCAGAATTAGTCGACCAGAGAACAGAGTTCTTCTAGCTGATGTTCTTTAGTTCGTCGACTGAGGTTTGAATTGAGTTATTACTTTGTCCAGAAGTTCGTCAAGCTGAGAACTAAGTTCTTCGAGCTGAGCTCAGAGAATTTTCCCTGAGTTCGTCTAGCTGAGCTCGACTTTTGTCAACTAGAGATCGACGAACGAAGAACACCTTTTTTTAAGTCTTGAATTCTCTAAGTCTTGAGTCTCTGACAGTGTTGGAGGCTGGTCCTTTGTACTATTGTCTCAAAGGACTTGACCTAGACTCTAGGACACAACCATGAACCTGATCTATACATGTTGGGACATATCCTAACTTAGTGAACCTAGCCCAAATCCAACTAGGGATCCAACAATCTCCCCTATTTGGGTGAGGTCACTAATAACAGACTCAATACAAAAAAAATGTACAAAGCAAGAACACAATATATATCTGGCAGAAAATTTAACAGTAAATACAGTAGATATATTTACATAGTCAGCTTTGTAATAGGAAAACACAGTTTATCAAAAATATACCAAATAGCAGTTCAAGTTCTAGTTTTTCTGTTTCTTTTCCCTTGGCTTTTCTTCTTTGCTTTTATCCCAAGGCTGAGTGAAAATGATTTTCCTGTTGGGATTGGCTAGTTTCTTTATTTGATATGTATAGATCTGCTGCTCCAATCACAGTCTGGGTGGAAGTTCTAGGAACTACAGCCTCTGGGTGTCTAGCCAAATACTCTGCAGAATTAAATACCTTCTTGCTGACTTGAAGCCTATCAAGTTCTTTTTCTCTATATGATGATATAGTTGTATACTTTGATGGATCTTCTCCTTCTACTCTGGCCTTCTTTATCTGTGACAGACCAATCAATTCTTGAAGCCTAGCCATCCTGAAATTTGGATCAACATCCTGACTGACAGATGTTTGATCATCTTGAGAGGGTAGCAGAGATGCAGGCCTGAATTGAGTTGACTGTGCTTGAAAGTTTGTTGCCTTCTGGCTTTCATTACTCTGAGTGTATAGTGACTTTGGAGGTGCATCTTCACTATATTTTCTTTTAGGTTAATGTGATTCTGAGTGTCTTCTTTGTTCAGCTTGTTGTTAGGGAGGAGATAACTCTGGCTTCTGATGGATTACTTCCTTTATCTACTCTATATCACCAGTACTTCTTTGTTGACTGCTTCCACGTGATTGATATCTAGATGGCCTTCATTGCCTTTGATAAGTTTTTGCGAAAGATGTAGACTTGGAGGGAGCATATGAAATTTGAGGAGTTGTTCCTGAAGCACCAGCACTAGGAGGAGGAGGAGGAGGGGGGTCCTTTCTGTATCTATGAGCTGGGGAAGGAGAGTATCTTCTGCTTTTCTTTCTGGCTTTTTGTTCATTCTTTGAAAGCCACATCCAGGCTGGCATCCCTTTGTTTGGGGTTATGTTTTGTAAAATATAGTAAGGAGTGTCATTTATATTTCCAGGCTTGGTAGGAGGAGAAGGAGCCTTCTTTTTCTTAGAGATTTTCTTCTTCTTTTGATCCTTATCAGAATCATCATCATCATCATCATCAGACTTAGGATTGTCATACATAACATCAATTTGGCTTATTGTATCCTTGGAGATTTCTTTATTGACTTAAGTGGGGACAACTTCACCATGAGCTACTTCAGTTTCCATTGCAATGTTTTGAGCTATTATGTCATCCAGATTGGGGAGAGGGCTATCATCCATGATATAGGATGGCCCAGGAGGGCTAGATATCTGAGCATCAGACTCATTTTCTGGAGGAGCTATCAAACTTTTCTTTATTGTGTCTAACACCTCTGAGCTAGCAGGAGAGGTATAACACACTATTGCTTTAGATGATGGAATGGGGGGGGGAGCAGAAATAAATGTATGACCCAAATATTCTTAGTAAAGCTGCTAGATGCACTTTGGATTTAATGAAGTAAACCCTTCCTGGCAAAATCTCTGGCAGAGTGATCTCTTGAGTATCTGACATTGTAATATTTGTTCCTGCTTCTGATACTTTTGTTTTTGCTGCTGTTGCTACTGCTGCTTCTGCTGGCAGAGTGATCTCTTGAGTATTTGTCATTGTGATATCTGTTCCTGCTTCTGCTTCAACTACTGTAGTTGCTGCTGTTGCTACTGCTACTTCTTCATCATCAAGTATTTCCCCCTATCTGGTTTCAGTAGATACTGAATACAGGCCCCCAAATGAAGAGGGAGCAGTGGTGAGAGCAGAGATCTGTACAACAAGTGAGGATATGGAGGCAGCTAGAGGATAAATGGCCTCTGCTATAAGGGATTTGAGTAGGGGTGTGAGGAGAGTAATGAGTTGGGTTACAAGAGATGGATCCAGAGTTAGAGAAGTTGATGGTGGGGCAGTAGTTGGGTGAGTGGAGATTTCAGTTACTGAGGGGGTGACAGGTGGAGGTGAAATGGGAGTGTCTAGGGGGGAGTCATATTAAGGAGAGGGAGTGTGCAGTGGAGATGACAATAGGTTGAAGGAAGGGAATGAGGAGAGGTTGATGTGGGGGATATTAGCAAGGTGAGATGGAAGAGGGGATTGAGGTGGTGTTGGCATTAGTGTATCTTGTTGGGGGGAAAGTGTAGAGGAGGAAATATGTATTGGAGATTGAGGAATTGGGGATAATGAAGGTAGGGAGTAGAGACTGTAACATGAGTTGAAGCTGGGGTGTGTTGAGTTGCTGGAAGAGATGAAGGTTGGAGAGCTGGAGATTGAGGAGTGGCTGGAGTAATGTTGGATGGAATAATGTTGGATGAGATCTCTTCAGAAGGGTGGGAAGTGGCTGAAACAACCCATGTACTTTCAGAAGCTTGGGTGGCAGAGGATGAAGCATTAGAGGGCTTTGTGATTGTCCTATCCCACCTGCCAAACAAGGCACATATGAGCCTTTTGCTGGCTTTGATGAATGTGGTCTGGGAGACCAGTGATTCAGCAGCTTTTTCTGTCAAGAAGATCCTTTGGATCCTTCCAAAGTTTACTTCCTTCTTACTATTCCTTTTCTTGATGAGATCAAAGATGATATTGCCCAGTTTACCTGCCTCTTGTTTACCACTACACACATAACTAGAAATTGATGCCTGGTTATATAATCGTGTGCAGTGTGCTTGCCCAGTAAGACTTTCCCAACAATATCTGCGAGAAATTTGAACTCGGCAGATAGGGTCTTCTTTTGCAGTTTATTTGGGTTATCTGCAGAGTAACCCATCAGACTTAACATCATGCCATATTCCTCATTATCAATTTCTAATTCTTCTTCTCCATTCTCTAATCCAAAGATTTCAGTCAGTACAGAGGGAGTGAGAGAGATGACATTACTCGCTATTGATCCGGTCATTGTGTTGTCCTCGGTTGTAGATGCAGTATAGACCCATTCTCTGATTTCCGATCTGGGTAATTTGATTCTAATGGACAGCAGATTTTTCAATTGCTGGTCTTCCAGCAGTTGCAGAATGTGGATGAACACTTGATCGGAGTGCTGGAAAGAGTCGAAATCGACGTCGAATCCGGTATCAAACCTCATTCCCGCAAGAGCGCCTGCTGGAATCGCCATGAATGCACCTACAAGAGAGAAAACGAAGATCAAGTGAAAAGGGAACTGAAAGCGCGGGACAGAAGGTCGAAGAAAACCTAAATATAAGGTTTTCTGGAATATGAAATGATAGACTCCGATCCACGAGAAATAAAAATATCTTCGTTTTGAGGTCGACGAAATAATTTAGAGTTAAACAGTTCGTCGATCTCAGTCTAAAGGGTTGAAGACATTTCGTCGATCTCTGGTTGACGAAAGTTTTCTGAAGTAAGTTCGTCGATCGCAGGTCGACGAAGATCACTTACCACAAAGAGTTCGCCGATCTCAGGTCGACGAAAATCTCAAGAACCTTTCATAGTTCGCCGACCTCCGATCGATAAAATTTGAAGAGTTCTTCGAGTGCAGACAAAAACTAAACTAGGTCTTCTCCATTGATCATTCCAAGCTGATTTACAAAGAACAAGTGATTTCTTTCATCCAGGAGTTTGGTGAAAATATTAGCTCTTTGTAAATCAGTGTAGATATAGACAAGTTTGATTTTTTTTTTGTCTACACACTCTCTAATGAAATGATGCCTAATGTCTATATGCTTAGTCCTACTGTGATGGACTTGATTTTGTGTTATGGCTATAGCACTTGTGTTATCACATAATAGAGTTTAATTATTTAAGTTGAACCAATAATCTAGGAGTTGGTTCTGAATCCACAGCATCTGGGAACAATAACTGCCAGCTGCAATGTATTCTGCTTCAGCAGTTGATGTGGACACAGATGATTGTTTCTTGCAGAACTAGGACACTAACCTCATACCAAGGAACTGGCAAGTTCCTGAGGTACTTTTTCTGTCCACTCAGCATCCAAAAAAGTAAGCATCTGAGTATCCAGTTAACTCAAACTCTGACTAAGTGGGATACCAGAGACATAGACTAGGACAACCCTTTATATATCTCAAAATTTTTTTTAGAAAAACTAGATGAGATTCTTTAGGGTTCACCTGGAACCTAGCACAAAGGCATGTGACAAACATGATATCAGGTCTACTTGCTTTAAGGTATAGTAGGGACCCAACAATGCCCCTATATAGTTTCTGATCCACAGGTTTCCCTTATGCATCATAGTCTATTTCAGTATTTATAGCCATGGGTGTTTTCTTTGCTGAGGCATCAGCCATCCCAAACTTCTTGATAAGCTCTTTAGCATATTTAGTCTGGGAAATGAAGATGCCATCAGGAAGCTGCATCACTTGGAGACCGAGGAAGTAGGAGAGCTCACCCATGCTACTCATCTCAAATTTAGAATGCATTAGATCAGAGAATCTTTTGCATAATTTGGGATTAGTAGACCCAAATATTATGTCATCTACATAAATTTGTACTAACAAAATTTTATCATGATGCATTTTAGTGAATAAAGTCATATCTACTATGCCTCTTGAAAAACCATGCTCTAAGAGAAAGCTGGCTAAGGTCTCATACCAAGCTCTTGGAGCTTGTTTTAAACCATAGAGAGCTTTATGCAATTTAAATACATGAGAGGGATGAGTTGGAGAAACAAAACCTGGAGGTTGTTCAACATAAACTTCTTCTTTAAGTTCCCCATTTAAGAAAGCACTCTTCACATCCATTTGATAAACTTTGAACTTTTTGAATGCAGCATAAGCCAGAAATATCCTTATAGCTTCTAGCCTAGCAACTGGAGCAAAGGTTTGATCATAGTCAATTCCTTCCTCCTGCCTATATCCTTAAGCAACAAGCCTAGCCTTGTTCCTCACAATCACACCTTGGGCATCAAGCTTATTTCTGAATACCCATTTGGTTCCAATGACTGGGTAGTCTTTTGGTCTTTGAACCAAAACCCAAACTCTGCATCTCTCAAACTGATTGAGCTCTTCTTGCATTGCATTGATCCAGTGGGGATCTTTCTCTGCATCAGTTATGGATTGAGGCTAAATTTGAGAGAGGAAACATGTATGCATCAAGTCTTGGTTGAGTTGATGCCTTGTCTGTACACCTACTGTTATGTCTCCAATCACTTGGGATCTTGGGTGATCCCTTAGTGTGACAAGATCAGTAGGTGGAGTTGGTTCAACCATAACATTTTGAAGGAATTCCACTTGTGGAATAACCTCTGTTGTTGTAGGAAGTTCAGCTATTTCCACAGTTTCTTCATCACTTTCTTCACTGACTTATTGAGAAGGATGAGATACAACTTTGGGGGTAAAGTGTAAGCCATCCAATTCCTCACACAAGTTGTATACCTACAAGGAGTCTTTGGTAGAAATCTCTTTCTCTTTATAAAACATGTTGGCCTCATCAAATATAACATGCATAGATTCCTCTATTTTCAGTGTGGATTTATTAAATACCCTATAAGCTTTGCTGACTTGGGAATATCCTAGAAAAATTCCCACTACAACCTTTGCTTAAAACTTTCTAATGTGCTTTTTGTCATTATTATGAATATAACATACACAACAAAAAACTTTAAAATAGTTGATTATTGGTTTCTTCCCTTAGAGTAATTCATAGAAAGTCTTATGCTTTAGTTTGTGTATCAAACTTTAATTCAGGATATAGTTTGCTGTGCTCACTGCCTCTACCCAATAGGATAGGGGCATGTAAGCATCTGCAGGTAATGTGCCTGCAGATTCAATGAGTGTTCTATTTTTCCTTTCAGCTACCCCATTTTGTTGTTGAGTTCTAGGAGCTGAGAAACAGTGCCTGATACCTTCCTTCTCACAGAACTCATGCATAAGAAGAGACTCAAACTCTGTACCATGATCACTTCTGATCAATGCAACATGAGTAGAGTACTCAATCTGTATGGTCCTGAGAAAATCTGTATGAACCTTGAAGGTATCTGACTTAGATCTAAGAAAGAATACCCAAGTGAACCTGGAAAAGTCATCTATAACCACTAAGGTATAAGATTTCCCTCCTAGGCTTTGTACAGCCACAGGGCCAAAAAGGTCCATATGTAGCAAGTATAATATCCTAAGTGAATCACTCTTATTAATGGATTTGAAGCTAGATTTTGTTTTCTTGCCTAGTTGACAAGCCCTACAGAGGTCTTCCTTCTTGTAGGGTTCAGAAGGTAAACCTCTAACAAGGTTGTCCTTAGATTGACTAGCAATATTTTTAAGATTTATATGTCCTAATCTTTTTTTTCCATAAGTCATTTTGAGTACTAACTATATTGAGCAGGCATATGTCTGAAGTAACAGAATAAAAATTTACTAGGTATATGTTTCCTTGTCTACTTCTAATTAAAACAGGTTGGTTTTCTTTTGAAGTAATAATACAGGAACTAGAGTTGAATGATACCTGATAACCTTCATCACATAGTTGGCTTATATAGATGAGGTTATGCTTCAGTCCACTTACATATGCAACTCTTCTGAAAGTTATTGCTCCAATTCTGACCTTGCCATAGCCTTCTGTTTGGCCACAATTGGAGTCACCAAAGATGACCTTTGGTCCTAGCTTTGACTTGTAAACAATCAGATTGTCCTTGCTGCCTGTCATATGCTTGGAGCAACCACTATCCAGATACCAATGTTGATTGTATGCTGGACAGGTCTTCATCTACAAATAAGACAATTAGTTGTTCTTGACCCAGGTAACCTTGGGTCCTTGTTGATTTACATAACTATAACTAGAGATGTAAGAGCATTCAGGTTGATCTTTATATCCTTTAAGATGGTATCTCCTAGGTGGAATTATCCATTGATTGAAGGGGTTAAAGTTATTAGAATTTAAGTTTCTGTTATTAAGATCTGGGTTCGACGATCTCTTGTTGGATCGTCGACCTGAGCTCGACGATGTTGGATGAGATCGTCGATCTCTACTCGAAGAATGAGGGTATTAATTCTTGAAGTACCAAAGTCGTTGATCTCTGGTTGACGAACCATACTGGTATCATCGATCATAGATCGAAGAGTGATTATTACTGATGTTTGCGTTTAAAGATCGTCATTCTGAGTTCGACGATTTGTTCATATATCGTCGATCTGAGTTCGACGATAACTGCTGAACATTGTTATTTTTGTTATTCTTCTGGATATTGAGTTTATTTTTGGTTTCAATTTGTTCAAGAATCTTATTAACTTTATTTACCTGTTCAGCATTTTTCTTTCCCTTGTCAGATATAAAGTTTACTGGTCTGGAAAGATTATTTTTCTTAATCAAGGGTGGATCACTAGAGGAGGCACCTAGTCCTAGTTTTCTATTATTGGTCCTAGCATTTAGAGTACTAGTGATATCTAATAATTATAGACTTCTTCCATTCAGTGATTCTTCTAATAGTTTTGCCTTAGTTCAGTTTTCAGAAAAGATATTTGTTTATTAGCACAAATTAGTTCATTAGTTAGTTTTGCATTTTCTGCAGTGATGTTGTCTAGGGTGTTTAACTTTTCTCTGAAAAGTTTGATTTCCTTATCAGAGCTTATCAAATCTAAGCATAAATTTTTAAATTCAAACTTAAATTCATCTGACTCAAAATCATAAGAAGCTATTACCTGATCTTCAGCTGATAGAGATTCTTCATTATCTGATTCATCTGAGTCAGATCTGCTAATGCCTGCCTCAATAGCAATGAGGCATACTTCCTTTGCTTTCTGTTCTTCTTCATCCTCACTGGAGCTAGAGGATGTAGATTCTTCTTCAGTATCATTCCATGTCTTAGCAACAAAGCCCTTGTCTTTCCTCTTTTTCTTGCTTGAGGAAGGCTTGTTGTAGTGACTCTTCCTTGTGTCCTTCTCCTTTCTTCTGTCCTTCTTCTGAGCTTCTGGAAACTCAGAAATGAAGTTCCCAGGTTTCCTGCAGCCAAAACACACCACTTCTTTAGAGGGTGTTTTGTCATACCTTGGCGTATCTTCATATTTAGAAGGTTTCCTTCTGAAGTCCTTTCTAGCCATCTTGAAGAATCTCTTGGCAAAGAGACTCATCAACTCTTCATTTACTGGAATGACTTCAGAGACTTTTGTAGCTTTGAAAGATATGCTGTGCTCCTTCCTAGTTGGTGTAGGAGTCTTCACTTTAGCTACTGCTTCCCTTGCTTTGATCAGCTGCTCATAAGACTTTAGTTTTCCTAGAAGAGATTCTATGGAAATCTCTTTCATGCTTCTGGCTTCTCTGATGAGCTAGATTCTTGAGTCCCATATGATGGGAAAGCACATTAAGATCTTGTCATTAACTTCAGTTAAAGTGAATTCTTTGTCTAGAGTCCTTAGCTTACTGATGATGGAGCTAAGTCTGTTGTACATTACTTCTACTGTTTCTGCTTCATCATTCTTGAAGTTCTCATATTGAGTGATGAGATTTGACCTTCTTTCTTTCCTCTCATCTGCTGATCCAGCCACCATTTGGTTCAGAGAATCCCAAATCTCCTTGGCTGATTGACACTCAGCAACCTTCTGAAATATTTCATCAGACATAGTTTGAGCCAGTATATTCATGGCTTTGGCATCAGCTATCTTAGCCTTTTTCTGTGCATCTGTCCATCTAAGGGGTGGAACTACACTCAGGTCAGTTGATGTAGTTAAGGTTGAAGCCACTGGAGCTGGTGGTCCTGTTAAGATAGAATTAAATATATCTTCATTAATAGAGTTCATGCAAAGCCTAATTCCTGCCTTCTAGATTGTAAACTTGGACAAGTTACACACTAGAGGTCTGGTTCTTGCATATTATTTGTTCTGTGCCATGTTATATGTATAAATCTAGTAATGAAAAAAAGAAAAGGATCTAACTTAGGACCTTTGGTTCAAGGGTTAGCTTGTACAACAAAAAGAACCTCTTCTGATACCAATTGAAAGTAAGGGTTAGATCTGATATACTCTAGAGGGGGGGGGGGTGAATAGAGTATGTGGGTATATTTTAAAACTTTTTCTCTGAACTATAAGGAGTAATCCTAAACTCAGGTACTGTATCATAGAGTAATAAATGAAAGCACATGAAAAACTAAATAACACAGCAAGACCTAAATACCACAACCACAGCAAGAGCAAAAAGAAAAAGGGGCAACCAAACGACACAAGAATTTATAGTGGTTCCACAACCTGGGTACGTCCACTCTTCTACCACCCTGGTAGGAATCCACTCAAAGTTTTGATCAGGTTCCTGACACCAATGAGCTTTTGATAAGGTGCTAAACAACCAAACCTCAAGTATTTTGATTAGCAGACTTGCAACCAAAAATCACTTTTGAAGGGAGATGACAACCCTTTTTACAGTGGGGGGTGAGAGAATAATTGTGTCTTCTCTTTCTCAATTTAAACAACTGAGAAGACTTGTGGATTTGATGGTAGCAAAAGCTCCCCCTGAGATGTTACTTGTTCAGGATGATGGAAGCTTTGCTGCAGGGTGATAAGCCTTCAAGCTTTCAGTTTTGACAAGAAGAACTTTAGGAACTATTTTGACAGATGAAGTATTGTTGTCCTTCAAAGAGTTCCTGAGAAGAAGACACTTGATTTTGATGGTTGTTCTTCTTCTTCTTCAGAATTATTCTTCGTCTTGTCTAGTCGCTGTTGATTCTTGACTGATCGATTTTCAATATCAAGAAGTTCTGTGTGTCTCACAGAAGAATGTTGTCTGTATGTGATTCTCTGTACAGGAAATAATAATCTCTGTTTTTATATTTCCAACGTCAATGTCCATTTGAATTTTGAAATTCCTTCTGCAATTAATGTTGACGACCTTTGAATATTTTTGGCATTGATTTGTTTCCCCAACTGTCTCTTATAAAAACGGCAGACAACAATTTTGATGAAGACCATAATTAATGCTCTTGTCTAACGGTAATATTCAAAGAATATTAGAACAATAATTACTCATGAATTATTGCCACGTAATAAGGACAACAGAGGGAAATTGCCAAGACTAGATTCATTGATTTGAGTCCACAGTTCGTCGAGCTGAGAATGGCTGTTCATCGAGCTGAGATCCAAGATCGTCGACCTCTGAATGTTGCTTGATAACTTTCTTCTTCTGTGTATCAAGTCCGTCGAGCTGAATCTAAGGTTGTCGAGCTGAGCCCTGAGAACAGAGTTAGTCCAGTTGGGGTCCAAGATCGTCGAGCTGAACCTACAGTCTGGACTTAGAATATTTTCTGATGTAGAGTGTTGAAATATCATTTTGGCATTGAGTGTGATGTCCTCTGGCATTGAGTGTTAAATCACCATTCTGGCGTTGAGTGTAATGTCATCTGGCGTTGAGTGTTGAATCACCTTATCCATAATTAGTCGACCAGAGAACAGAGTTCTTCTAGCTGATGTTCTTAGTTCGTCGACTGAGGTTTGAATTGAGTTATTACTTTGTCCAGAGTTCGTCGAGCTGAGAACTAAGTTTGTCGAGCTGAGCTTAGAGAATTGTCCCTAAGTTCGTCTAGCTGAGCTCGACTTTCGTCGACCGGAGATCGACGAACGAAGAACTCCTTTCTTTTAAGTCTTGAATTCTATAAGTCTTGAGTCTCTGGCAGTGTTGGAGGCTGGTCCTTTGTATTGTTGACTCAAAGGACTTGACCTAGACTCTAGGGCACAACCATAACCCTGATATATACATGTTGGGTCATATCCTAACTTAGTGAACCTAGACCAAATCCAACCAGGGATACAACATGGTCTCTTAGTTCTTATTCTAACATGGTATTAGAGGACTCGATCTTTTCCACCTGCTTCGGTGCCTTCTTCTGACCATGTAGTTTGCCCGTCTTAGTGCAATCTGTTCGTGTGGCCTCTCTTATCCTCTTGGTCGCTGCCCTATGTGAGCGGCCTCTCTTTTCTCTATCCGCGACCTGTTTTTGCAATTACTCTCTTTCTTTTCTCCTCGTGATCTCCTTTGATTCGCGCAACTCGTATCTGTTCGAATGGTCTCTGCTCTGTTCGCACGACCTGCTTTCCCTTCTCGCAAACTCCTTCCAGTTCGCGCTATCCACTCTATCTCCTGTTCGCGCGGCCTTCTTTCTAGCCGTACGACTTCTTTCCCTCTGCTTTGCTCTACTTATCTAGTCACGCGGTTTGGTCATAGCTTCTCTGGCCGCTAGTGTGTTGACACCGTGACCATTGTGTTTCTCCTCCTTGATTGTCCATTGCGGCCTTCCTCGAATCCGCTGTGGTCTCCCCTGCTCTCGCGGCATCTTTCTGATTGTCCGCTTCTAGCTTGTCACCGCAACCTATTCTTGTCGCCACAATCTGTTTGTCTTGCCGTGTCCTGGTCTTCTAGCCTCTCTCTGTTCCTATCTCTCTAGCCGCTCTCTTCAATATCTCTACTTCCTCCTCCTCTTTGAAGTCGTCCGCCTTGGTGGTCACGTCTTCTGGTAGTGCCCACGTTGTTACTCAAGGAAAATGGCTGATCGAATCAGGTGCTACCAATCATATGACCGACAATCCCCAGTGTTTTTCTCTCCTAGAAACACATGATCGGTTGCACCCTATTTTTCTTGCGGACGGCTCTACATAACCGGTCAATGGGACGGGAGTGGTTCAACTCACTCCGTCTCTTCGCTTGGCGGATACCCTCTACGTGCCCAAGTTACCCTGCAATTTATTATCTGTGACCTCTCTATGTAGGCAACTACAGTGTTTCGTCTCATTCACTTCTACTTCTTGCTCTTTTCAGGATCCAGAATCCCAATGGACGATTGCTACTGGGTTGAAAAGTGGTGGCCTTTACTTCCACGACAACGTTTTTGCTCTGTCTGCCTTCTTATCCACCTCCACAGATCTTATCCAATGACATCTTCGCCTTGGTCATGCTCCTCCTTGCATTCTTTGTCAACTTTTACCCCAACTTCCTCCACAAAACACTGACCTCAACTGTGAGGCCTATCAACTTGGCAACCATCACTGCTCCTCTTTCCCACCAATGCAAGTTTGTGGATCATCCCGTCCATTTGATCTTGTCCACTCCGATGTTTTGGGTCCTGCTCCTACCCTTACCGTTGGTCGGGGTAGTTCATATTTTGTCACATTCATTGATGATTTCTCTCGCTGTATGTGGGTGTATCTGTTAAAAGATCGCTTTGAATTACTCTTGATATGGACGTCCTTCTATCTTATGATCAAAACTCAATTTAATGTTTCTATTAAAGTCTTTCGATCTGATAATGCCAAAGAATATATCAGTCATGATTTTTCTTCCTTCTGTATGCAAAATGGGATTATTCATCAAACTAGCTGTGTTTATACTTCACAGCAAAATGTTGTGGCAGAACGCAAAAACCGTCACCTCCTTGATGTTGCTCGCACTCTGATGACACAGATGGAGGTTCCTCGTGTCTATTGGGGCTACGCTGTTCTTCTCTTCTTATTCCTCATTAATCGCATTCCCTCCACGGTTCTCCACAGTCAAACCCCATTCTCCATTCTCTATCCAAGCATGGAACCCTCCCCCTTCCTCTACGTATCTTTGGTTGCACGGCCTTCGTGCATTCTCTCTCCACCACCCGCGATAAACTCTTCCCATGTGCCACCAAATGCATCTTTCAGGGTTACTCTACCACTCAGAAAGGTTATTATTGCTATGACCCCATTCTTCGCAAGCAGTTCATCTCCGTAGACGTAACCTTCTTTTAAAATGTGTCTTATTTCTCTTCGGACTCCTCTCCTCATCCTGATGACTCTAACTCTCCTATCAATCCTTCTGCCACGTCTGCTCCCATTGAGATTTCTCCACTAACGCCTCCACCGTCTCCTTCTCTCTATCAATCTCCGCCTCTGTTATCTCCGTCCTCTCCGCGGTCGCCTCTCTCAACTCCCGGGCCAGCTCTCTCCGCCACGGATGCTCCAGCTACTGAGGAACAAGCCGACCTTGATCATCCCATTGCTCTTCGCAAAGGGGTGCGGACGTGTACCCAACACTCAGTGGATGCGGTTGTTTCCTATGATCGTCTGACTTCTTCTCACAAGGAATTTACGCTGTCTATCTTTGCCACTACCACTACCTGCACCTACCAGGATGCTCTTGCTATTCCACATTGGAAGACTGCTATAGATGAGGAAATTGCTACTCTCACTGAAAGGGTTACCTGGACCCTTGTTCCTCCTCCTTTTAGCACTGATGTGGTTAGCTGCCGCTTGGTCTTTGTTGTGAAGTTCCGTCCGGATGGTAGCGTGGATCGATACAAGGCCCACCTAGTCGCCAAAGGATTCACTCAGACTTATGGCGTTGATTACTTTGACACCTTCTCTCCCGTTGCTCGTCTCAGCACCATTTTAGTTCTTCTCTCTGTGGCTATCAATAGGGATTGGCCCATTTCCCAGCTGTATGTCATGAATGCCTTTCCCTATGGTGATCTTTAGGAAGATGTTTATATGGAGCAACCTCCTGGGTATGTTACTCAGGGGGAGACACGAGTATGCCGACTGAAGAAGGCCATTTATGGCCTAAAGCAAAGCCCTCGGGCTTGGTTTGACAAGTTTAGCAGCATTGTTGCGGCCATCAGTTTTGCTAAAAGTTCTGCCGATCACTCCTTGTTCATTTGCAAAACATCCTTAGGTATGGTGGTTCTTGTTGTATATGTGGATGATATTCTTCTTACTGGCGATGACCAGGCTGGGGTTGCTTTGACAAAGAAACAGCTCCGCCAACACCTGGTCACGAAGGATATGGGCTCCCCAAAATACTTTCTGGGGATTGAAATCTCTCGGAAGCCCAACTCCTTGGTCCTCTCCCAACAAAAGTATGCTCTCGATTTAATAAAGAGGCAGAGTTGATTGGTGCAAAACCTGCCTGGTGACCCATGGCTGCTGGAGAAGACAAAACTTGGACAGATGTCTCGCCTCCTCTATCCGATAGTACGAGGTACTGACGTCTTGTTGGCAAACTCATTTATCTCACGGTGACCAGACCCGACAACTCCTATGTTTTAGGCAAGGTTAGTGAATTCATGCAAGCTCCAAGGGAGTGCCATCTACAGTCTGCCTTGATCATATTGGAATATGTTAAAGCAACGCCAGGGAAAGGACTCCTTTTTCAGAAGAAAGGTCACTTGAGGGTTGAAGCATACTCAGATTTGAACTATAATGACAATAAAGGAGATCGTAAGTCAACATCGGGTTTTTGCACGTTTGTTGGAGGAAATCTGGTGAGCTTGAAGAGCAAGAAACAGTCTATTGTCTCCAGGTCTAGTGTAGAAGTAGAATATCGGAGTATGACATCGACAACATGTGCGATAAAATGGTTACGTGCTCTTATGCTTGACTTAGGAGAGGTCTACAACTATCCTATTCCTATGTTCTGCGACAACAAGGCCGTGATATGCATCTCCAAAAATTCGGTCTTTCATGAGAGAACTAAACATATAAAAGTTGACTGTCATTTTATTCGGGAAGAGATTATGAAGAAACAGATTTGCTCTCCGTTTGTCACTTCTAACAACGAGTTGGCGGATATCTTCACTAAGCCAGTGTCTGCTTCTTTTTTCCACATTTGCAACAAGCTGGTCATGATTGATATCTATGCTCCAGCTTGAGGGGGAGTGTTACAACATGGAGACCGGGAGGTCTGGCGATCTGACTCTGACGGATTGGAGACCGGGCGGTCTAGCGGCTTGAGTGTTGCGGATTGGAGATCGGGCGGTCTGGCAGCTTGTCTAAGGCGACTTGGTGACTAGTGCTCTTGCAATCTCCTATGGTGGTTTGAATGTCTCGGCTTGTCCCGTGGTTTCACTAGCGGGTTGCTTGTGTAGCAGGGCGGTTAGCCTAACCGCGCGGCTTGTGCGGTCTGTTTGTATATAGTCGCTTGTTTTTAGTCCCACATTATTTATTTGTATTCTCTCTTCTCTCCTCCATTCTATAAAAGGGAGGCTGTACCTTTGTAATAGATATCTTTTTGGCATAATAAAACTTCAATTATTCCAATTCTCGGGTCTCTTAGTTCTTATTATAACATGCTGGAACTGGGAAGGAGAAGAATGCTGAGTAAAGGAGAGGTGGACCTCCACGTTGTTAATGGAGCAAGAGTTACTGCTGTTGCCATGGGAGTTTATCGTCTTTCTTTGCTCAATGGGCTTATTTTGGAACTTGATAATTGATATTATGTTCCTGCAATAACTAGAAACATTATTTCTATTTCATGTTTGGACATGATTGGATTTTCTTTTCATATTAAGAACAATTGTTATTCTATATTTAAGAATGATGTTTGTTATGATTTAGCTCAAATATTTAATGGTTTATATGTTTTGAACTTAGACCATCAGATCTATAATATAGAAAAAGACTAAGAATAAATGACTCGAATCCTACGTACCTTTGGTATTGTCGTTTGGGCCATATAAATGAGAAATGTATATCCAAGCTCCAAAAAGATGGACTGTTGGACTCATTTAATTATGAATCATTTGAGAGATGTGAATCTTGTTTGTTAGGCAAGATGACTAAAGTCCCTTTCACTAGCTTCAATAAGAGGGCTGATGATCTCTTGGGAGTAATACATAGTGATGTATGTGGACTCATGAGTTCTATGGCTAGAGGTAGGTTTTTCTACTTTGTTACATTTACTGATGATTTCAGTAGATACTGATATGTGTATCTTATGAAGTGCAAATCCAAAACCTTTAAAAAGTTCAAAGAGTTTAAAAACAAGGTAGAGAACCAGCTAGATAAAAAGGTTAAATCACTCCGATCTAATCGAGGTGGAAAATACCTAAGTCATGAGTCTCGTGATCATATAATAGAGTGTGGTATTGTATCACAGCTCACTCCACCTAGAACACCGCAGCATAATAGTGTGTCTGAGCGGAGGAATCATACTTTATTACATATGGTGAGATCAATGATGAGTCATGCAGATCTGTCTGTTTCCTTTTGGGGCTTTGCTCTAGAAACTGCTATTTTAACACTAAATCGTGCTCTAATGAAAGCAGTTCTAAAGACACCATATGAGATATGGACTGGGAAGCGTACCAATATGTCATTCATTAAGGTTTGGGTCTATAAGGCATACGTGAGACGTCAAATGCCTGATAAGCTGAAACCCAAATAAGATAAGTGTTATCTTGTCGGGTATCCTAAGGAATCTAAAGGGTACTTTTTCTACCTACCATCCAAGCAAAGTGTTTGTCGCAAGGACTGGTGTCTTTCTTGAGGAAGAGTTCTTAAGTAGAAAAACTGCTAAGGTAGAACTTGAAGAAGTTAATGAACCACAAAACATGAATGAACCGGAATTGGAACCTGAGTTAGGACTATAAGTTGGTGTAGCTGGATAACCTTCTCAGGAAACAAAAGTTCCACGTAGATCTGGTAGACCAAGGTTTGAGCTTGAGAGATATGTATTTCTCGAGTCTCATATAGGTAATGTGTTGCTTATGGATCATAGTGACGAGCCTGCAACCTACCAAGAGGCTATGTGTGGACCGTACTCCGAGAAGTGGCTTGAGGCCATGAAATCTGAAATTGACTCCATGTATGAAAACTAAGTATGGACTTTGGTGGAACCACCTGAAGGGTTAAGACCCATAGGGTGCAAGTAGGTCTTCAAGAAGAAGACTGTCATTGATAGGAATGTACAGACATTCAAAGGACGACTGGTGGCTAAGGATTTCAAGCAAATTCATGGTATTGACTATGAAGAGACCTTTTCCCCTGTTGCCATGGTTAAGTCCATCAGAATTCTGCTTGCTATTACTGGGTATTATGACTACGAGATCTGATAGATGGATGTCAAAACAGCTTTCCTAAATGGGAACCTCCTTGAGGAAGTGTTTATGATACAACCCGAGGGTTTTGTATCTCCAGGTGAAGCCACTAAAATATGCAAGCTGTAGAGATCCATTTATGGATTAAAATAGGGTTCTCGAAGTTGAAATCTTCGTTTTGATGAAAAGATCAAAGAGTTTGGTTTTATCAAGAACGAGGATGAACCGTGTGTTTATAAACAGATTAGTGGGAGCATAGTTGTATTCCTGATATTATATGTAGATGACATACTGCTAATAGGGAATGTCAAAACGAACCTGTAAGTTGTTAAGAACAACCTAGGGGACTACTTTTCTATGAAGGACTTAGGGTAAATGACTTATATACTTGGTATTATGATCTATAGAGATAGATCGAAGAAGTTGCTGGGTTTGACCCAAAGTACATATATTGATTATGTGTTGAAATAGTTAAACATGCTTGAGTCTAAGAAAGGATTTTTACCCATGTCTCATGGTGTGAGTCTCTCTAAGGACCAATGTCCCAAATCTTGTAAAGATAAGGACTGCATGAAGTTGATTCCATATGCCTCGGCAATCGAGTCAATTATGTATGTTTTGATATGTACTAGACCCTATGTCTCTATGCTTTAAGCATGACTAGCAGGTATCAATCCGATCCCGGTGAAGGTCACTTGATTGCCGTCAAGAATATCCTGAAGTACTTGAGAAGGACTAAGGATGAGGTATTGGTATTTGGCGGAGGGGAAGGGCTCGTTGTAAAGGGTTACACTGATGCTAACTTCCAAACTAATAGGGAAAATTTAAAGTCTCAGTCAGGGTTTGTATTTTGCCTAAATGGAGGTGCTGTTAGCTGGAAGAGTTCCAAGCAAGATACACTTGCCGATTCTACAACCGAGGCTGAGTATATCGCCGCTGCAAATGTAGTGAAGGAGGCTGTATGGATTAGGAAATTCATCGGCGTATTATATGTAGTTCCTAGCATTGTTCCTCCCGTAGATCTCTACTGTGACAACAACGGTGCACTTGCACTTGCTTCGGAATCTAGATCTTATCCGCATTCCAAGAACATACTTCGGCGGTTCCATCTAATTCTAAAGATTGTCGATCGAGGAGATGTGAGCATATGCAGAGTGCCGATTGAAGAAAACATTGCGGATCCACCGACAAAGCCTCTCGCACAGAGAAATCATGATGATCATGTTAGATCTATGGGTATACGATACCTAAATGATCAACTCTAGTTTGAGTCTTGTGGATTGTATGTTTGTTGTCTGTAATTTTTCATTTGATGAATAAAAATACTATATGTATTTCATTTTATATGTTTGGAAAGTTCTTTTATTATGTTATTATTTTATTGTGATAGAGTAGTTTAACTAAAATAAATGCCCTTAGAATGTTTGCTTCCATAGGTCAAGTAGTGACTTGATGTGAGAACCTATGATCATAGAAGCTTCATTCTTAAAGAGTCCCTAGTCGTTGTATCATCTTAGAAGCTAAAGGCGATTATGATACCTTTAAGACTAGCATGTGTGTTGACTGATGACCCATCCTCAGAGGTCATGATATTGTGATATCAAGTCATCACATGGGTACTTGCTATGAATAAGTTGTACTGGATAGTCCAACCGTGAGAATACTTTGTGGATAGTTATATAAACGTATCACAAGTATGGCTCAAGTGGCAATGGTGTTTGTGACTCTTTGACTTGAAGTCACAACTTTATCGAGTGAGGAAAAGCGTGCTTTGATGTTATCAAAAGTCCAGTCTTGAGAAAGTTGGATGATAAAGGTGGTTATTGGGTACGTTTTGAATCATTTGGGTGTTTTGCATGTGAGCAGAGATGAGATTTGTCCTCCTATATGACAGGAGTTGCATTAATGGGCCCCTTGATTGAATGGTACTGAGAAATGCATGGTCATGCTTGGTTTAGTCAATATATGATATTGGACTCACCAATTTCTGCAAGTCCATTCTAGATCAAGAAAACTAGGATTGAATAATTATGAGGATGACACGATCTATACCTCTAGTTCTATCCAGATGTAAGGGACGAAGGGACATGATAACATTGATACATTGGTCAAAATGGCTTTCGAGTTCTAATGTTTGAGGAGCAATGATGCATAGCTAGATGTCGCTCATTGTTTGTGAAGCTTTTGTTTGATACTTTCAAGATCAAGTGGGATACTGTTGGTTCAACCTTGGTGATCAGGAAGTGATCAAGAATGTAGCCTCACTGCCAACGCAGTATGAGCCTATGGGGTAGCATATAAGAGCTCTTGATAAGTTGGATAGGTTTGTGTTGGCCCTGCTCATATGTGATATAAGTGTAGGACCAAGCCTATGACGATCTGGACGTGATGGAATTTCATTCCGGGACCCATATTGTGAACATAGGTCGGTCGGGATGAAGTCAGAATATGCTAAGGGATATTCATCGAGTATGGGTAAGGGGTTTTGCCGAATTATCTTAATTCGGCGAGTATCGTCAAAGCCTCTAGCCGATTCGACGAGTATCGTCCTAGTTATTCTCCAATTCGGTGAGTATCGCTAAGCCCACTTCACGATTCGGCGTGTATCGACTGGACACTCGCCAATTCATCGAGTATAATTTCGATACTCTCCGAATCTTGTCTTCGACTGGTTTTTTTTCTCTTAGTCCTAATACGGCCGGTCTGCGGGTATCAGTCTTCTTTGTTCGGTACATGGTATATATATGCTTTTACTGTTGAATAGAAGAGACAAATATTCTGTTGGGTATATTGGAAATTGTGTACCAGATTTGGAGAAGCCTCACATAACTCAATGATATACATCAGTTTGTATTTGAGGGCATATTGAGTTTACTTGTGCAGGCTAAAGAATGCAGAAAATATTCTAAGTACAAAAGCGTCGAGACTCTTATAATGTGTCGACACCTTTGAAGGATCTGTGTCGAGACTAGAAGTAAGATTGTGTCGACACACAGGACTTGTGTCGACACACATAGTTTAAGTCGACAATAACTGTGTCGACAATCAGGACTAGTGTCGACACACTTAGACTTGTTGTGCTGATAGTTATAAAGAAGCAACTATGTCGACACCCTAGGACTTGGGTCGACATCAGTTATAAAGGAGAAGCTGTGTCGACACACAAGACTTGTGTCGACACATTCTACAAAAGTTGAGTCATGACTGAATAAAGAACTATGTCGACAGTTTCTGAAGTATGTCGACAACATCAAAGGAGTTGTGTCGACACCCTGGAAATTGTGTCGACACTTACTACATTAGTGTCGACACATACTATACTTGTGTCTCGACACTGTCAGCTTAGTTTAAATAACTCTAAGTATCATATCTTAAGACTCAATACTTGACAGTTGTCAGAACCGTCAAAGCTGTCAGATTTGTTAGAACTATCAGATGTCAGTTATCAACCAGATCAGCCGGTAATCCCTGACGGGTTCTATTTAAAGAGATGTTCTATCGGAAAATAGAAGACAAACCATTCCAAGGAGAATTCACAGAATTCATTACATTCACAGCAAGAAGATTCTGATTAACAATTAGAAGAGTGGACATGATCTCATCAGATATGTCAGAGAAAACAGATTCAATTCTGTAAGAAGGAAGAAGCTTGATTGTGATCGTCTCCAACTTCTCATTAAGGTTCAACCTAAGTTTTCTATTTCAAGAAGCTTTGAATAAGCTAAGTCAGGTTGGATCAGATCCTTTACAACAAGGATCAGAAGAAATTAGATCAATTAAGATCTGATCAAGAATCCTTCACCCCTTTCTCTCTATCTGGGTGAAGGAATTATAGAATTCTTTATAAACTTTTCTGTAGGATCTATTCATAGATTTGAGTTGTAGGAGATTTTTATCTTTGAGTTGTAAGCCTGCAATTATAATGGCTAAGGTATGGCTAAGTACCTTAGGTAGGCGATTAAGTTCTCTGAGTTGTAGGCCTAGTTATAAGGGCTGAGGTGTGGCTTGATTGCCTGAGTGGTAGGAGTGTGGACTCACTCTAAGGTAGGGTTCTTGGGAAGAACCTGAGCTGTAGGACTTGCTGAAGTCTGAGTTGTAGGAACCTTTTGGGGTTCTGAGCTGTAAGATCTGAGGATCTGAGAAAGTGGAAGGAAGTTTGGCCAAATCTAGTGTACTGCTAAATATGAGAAGGGTGGAAAGTGGATGTACCCTTCAATTGGGGAACCACTATAAATCTGTGTGTATGTTGTGTATGCTGAGATTGGATTATTGTGTGTTGTGATAGCTGTAGAATTATTAGTTGTACTGTGTTTGTTTTTAACTACCTAAGTTAATTGGAATTGAACCTATTCAAACACCCTCTCTAGGTGTTTAGTGGTTCTTGAAACTAATTCTTTCAAGTGGTATCAGAGGGAGGTTAATCATAAAAGAGACTTAACAATCTGAGTTGATCGCCAAGGCAATAATAAGATAGCCAAGATGGGTTCAGGGTAAAATCACAAAGAACTTGGATCCATGAAGCTTCCCATTTGTAGAAAGGAAACTTTTGTCATATGGAAAGAGAGGGTCTGATTATACATGGAAGCATCTGATCCTAGAATCTACCTTACAGTTCTAGAAGGTCCTTTCATCCAAATGAAGACATCTGTTCTTGATGCAAATCTAAAGACTCCAATAAGTTATTCTGAGATGACAAAAGATGAGATCATCTTAGCAACTTTGGATAAGAGGGCACAGAACATAATTGTTAGTGCCATAGATGATTCTACCTTCCAGAATTTGGTCCACTGTAAAACCTCTAAGGATATGTGGGACACACTAATTGTCTACATGGAGGGGACTGAAGAATTTAGGTAGTACAGAAAGTCCATGCTCAATCAAGAGTATGAAAGCTTCAGACAAGCCAAGACAGATAGCATAGCTGAGTGCTATGAAAAGTTCTTCAGAATTATCAATGAGCTGATGAATTATTGAAGAGTTTTCGGCACTTATGAAATGAATTACAAGTTTCTTAGATCATTAACCAAGGATTGGGATACCAAAATCTGTGCCATCAAAGAAGTGGCCAGACTTGCAGATACTCCTCCACCAACCTTATTTTGAAAATTGTTGTCTATAAAATGCAGCTAACAGCCATAAAGGAAGAGGAGAAAAGCAGCAGGTCTTAAGTCAAAGATAAATCAGTGGCCTTCAAAGCAAAAGCCATAAGGAAGTGCAGTAGAAAGACTCCTTCTCCTCCTAGGAAAGTTGCTGGAACTGAATCAGAAAGTATAGACTCCAACACATCAGACTATCACAACTCTGATGAATATTTTGCTGCCTTTTCTAGGAAATTCCAGAGGTTCTTAAAGAAAAAGAACTGGAGAAGCAGGCCATCCTCTTCTTCTTACCCCAAGGATGACTACTACAAGGGAAAGAAAAAGTCCTCTAAAGAGGAAAGGTATGATTCAAAACCTGGTAAACAAACTTCCACTAAAGTTGTTTGTTATTATTGCAGCAAGTCAGGACATATTATAGCAGACTGTCCTGTCAAAAGGAAGGAGTCCGGTGAGAAAAAAAACACCAGCAAAAAGGCAAGAAGGAGAAATCATTTATGTCCAAGAAGCAAAAAAGCTGGACTGACTCTTTTTCATCAGAGTCAGAAAAAGAAGATGAAGCTTAAGCCTACATTGGGCTGTTTTCAACTGAGGAAGATTCTGTTGAAACACAATTCTTGCAGATGCTGGATGCTATCAATGAAGCAGAAGATAGCCAATGCATATGGCTGATGGCCATAGCTGAGGATGGATATAGCCAGGAGCAGCCTGGTCCTAGTAATATACACTCTACACCTTCAGTGTCAGATTATATCACTAGCCTAGTGTCAGAAGCATCTTCATCAAGAGATGAAGATGGCTCTGAATTAGAAGGAGACATCAATCAACTGATTGATGATTATGGTGAGCTCCTGCAGACACTAGAGGAGCAGGCTCCTAGCCAAACAAAAAGCAAAGGAGATTGCCTCTCTGAAGTTGGCTGCAACAAACTTAGCAAATTGATGGATTTGAAATTAAAAGAGATTAGCAAATTGAAAAAAATAACTATTATTCAGATGGGCACAATTACATTCAAGAATGATCATATTAGGAATCTTGAAAGTAGACTCCAAAAGGAGAGGGAGCTCGTGGCAAAGTTCTCAAAGCCTAGTTACGTGTTACCTTTGATAGATTCATTCTCTTCCCAAAAGGGTAAGAAGGGATTAGGTTTCAAAAGAAGAGCAAGAGCTGCTAATTCCAGAAGAAAAGGCAAAGCTTCAGTTCAACCACTAGCCTCCAAGCCTCCAATTTAGTTTAGAAAAGTGGTTCAACCATCTAACAGGTATGACCATGAAAGCATCCATGGTCATTGTGAGCATGGCGATAAGAATGACAAGGGTGCTAGTGCCTATAGGGCAGCCCATGAGAAAAACCAAATGTCCTATAATGGACCATTTGTGTTTGGTGTACCGGCCCCAACACTCAAGGACAAGGTAGCAACTAACTCACAAATTCTGCCAGTCCATTATCAAGCTAAAGGCAAGTCTATTAGCAAAGCAGACTTAGGAATATCTAAAGCTACCAGGAGTTTGCATTCTGAAATGAAGGCAGATGCAGATAGGGTTCGAGATAACCCAAGTACATCTATAGCCAGACAAGTCCCTAAGTAAGCTGTGGCTGAAAGACTTAAGAAAAGAGATGTTGTACCTACTGGTTTAATAGCTACAAACAACAATGCTGTTAAGCCAGTTCTTAAAAGAAGGTACAATGTGCATGAGTGCTGGTGTTGTGGCAATGTGGGACACTATGCCATTGATTGCTTGCATAATGAGAGTGTCCAAAGAAGTAATGGTGGCTTACCTGTTAGAAGAGCTGCAGGTAGGCATGTTCAGTTTAAGTCTAACTTGTACCTAGGAAATAAAAGTTAGGGTCCTAAGGTTAGATAACTTATTTGATGCAGGTGAGTCCAAGTGGCCATACCCCCACATGGTACATAGACAGTGAATGTTCCAGGCACATGACTGGAACAAGGAGTATGATAAAGGAATACGCTCCTATTGAGAATGGACCCAAAGTCATCTTTGGTGGTTCAGAAAAATGGGTAACCAAAGGTTTGGGTAAAATAAGTAATGACATAGTAACTATCACCCAAGTAGCCTATGTGAAAGGTTTGAAACATAACCTTATAAGCATAAGCCAACTATGTGATCTTGGCTATGACATTTCTTTCCTCAAAGATGAGTGAAATTAGAAGGTCAAGTGACCAGGGGTTATCTTGACAAGCACTAGGAGAGGAAATGTTTATTGTCTAGATTTTGTGTGTGAGAGTAAGGACTCTCCTATATGCCAAGTTGTAGATGAGAAAGCTTCTCATTGTGTACAATGGTACAAGAGTTTAGCTCACCTGAACTACAAGACCATATGCAAACTCTTTAGTGAAGAGTTAGTAAGGAATGGTCCTAAGGTTAAGTGCATTAAGGAGGAAATCTGCTCAGCTTGCCAAAAGGGCAAGCAGACTAGGTCTTCCTTCCAAAGTCTTGATACCAAAAACTCAGTGAGGTGATTATACCTCCTACATATAGATCTATCTGGTCCTATGCCAGTTTATAGTCTAGGTAGAAAAGTCTATACCCTTGTGGTGGTTGATGATTTTTCCAGGTTTGCTTGGGTATTCTTCCTAAGGAGAAAATTTGAAACACCGGATATCTTCCAGACTTTTGTTAAGCAAATTCAAAATGAACTTAATAGTTCTGTGGGCAAGATTAGAAGTGACCATTGGACTGAGTTTCAGTCTGAATGCATGACACAGTTCTGTGAAGGGCTTGAGATTTATCAAGAATTCTCCTCACCTAGAACTCACCAGCAAAATGGAATTACTGAAAGGAAGAACAGAACTCTAATTGATGCTGGTAGGACCTTGCAAAGTGTTATATCTCTCCCAGAATATTGCTGGGCTGAGACAGTAAATACTGCTTGTCATGTTCTCAATAGAGCTTCCATCACCAAAAGCCACAAGAAGACTTCCTATGAGATTCTGAAAGGCAGAAAACCAAACATATCCTATTTTAGGATTTTTGGTAGCAAGTATTATGTACTTAATAATGGTAAGTCTCATTTGACTTAGTTTGCTGCCAAGTCCCAATAAGGGATATTTGTTGGGTACAATAATAATAGTATGGCATATAGGATATATAACCTTACTACTCAAGTTATAGAAGAATCTTTCCATGTTGTCTTTGATGAGTCTAAGTTAATTAACTATGAGCTGCCAAGCACTTCTTCTAGTCTTGCAGGTTTGAAGGATAAGATGGACATGCTGGCCATCAGGGAATATAAACCAGCAGGCCAGGATATTGAAGATAGTGGATGTTGTCCAGGGGGAGCTCAAGACTTACAAGTTGAGAATGAAGAACAACCAGCTAAAGACATTGGGGATCAACAAGCTGAAGACATGGAGGAACAACAAGCTGAAGAAAGATTGCCTCTAGCTATGAGACATTTAAGAGACCATCCAACTCACTAAATCATTGGGGATGCAAGACATAGTGTAATGACCAGAAGCAAAAGCTTGAACTCAGCACTATATTCAAACTTCCTGTCTCAAATGGAACCAAATAAGTTTGAAGAGGCCATCCAAGACTCATACTGGATTGGTGCTATGTAGGAAGAGCTGAACCAATTCAAGAGATGTAAAGTCTGGAAGCTGGTTCCCAGACCTAAGGAACATAATGTCATAGGGACTAAGTGGATCTACAAGAATAAGTTAGATGAAAATGGCATTATTATCAAGAATACGTCCAGATTTGTGGCAAAAGGCTATAGGCAAAAAGAAGGAATAAAATTTGACCAGACATATGCCCCAGTAGCAAGGCTGTAAGCAATAAGACTATTCCTTGCCTATGCAGCCTATCAAGGATTCAAGGTCTTCCAGATGGATATCAAATCAGCATTTCTGAATGGAGATATAAAAGAGGAAGTATATGTGGATCAACTATTAGGTTTTGTATATCCTCACTTTTCTAATTATTTTTATAAGCTTAAGAAAGCTCTATATTGATTAAAACAAGGCCCTAAAGCATGGTATGAGACATTGTCTACTTTCCTTATTAAGAACAAATTCTCTAGGGGGAAAATAGACAAGACCCTATTCCTAAGGGAATCAAAGGGCAAGATCGTCCTAGTCCAGATATATGTTGATGACATTATCTTTGGATCTACTAAGAATAACCTTTGCAGGAAGTTTGCTAAACTTATACAAGGGAAGTTTGAGATGAGTTGTATGGGTGAGGCGAAATTCTTCTTGGGACACCAAGTCAGACAAACTGATGATGGATTGTACATATCCTAGTCTATGTTCACCAGGGAGTTGATTAAGAAATATGGTATGGAGACTGCCTCCACCATGAGAACTCCAATGGGGTCAAGTATGCCTATAGGCAAAGATGAGGCAGGGAAACCTATTGATGAGTCTTTATATAGAGGGATAATTTGCTCCTTATAATATTTGACTGCAAGTTGGCCTGACATCATGTATGCTACATGTGTTTGTACTAGATACCAGACATGCCCTAAAGAGTCTCATTATTCTGCAACAAGGAGAATTTTAAGATATCTTCAAGGTAAACCAGATCTTGGTCTATGATACCCTAGGAATAGAGATTTACTACTAACTGGATTTTTAGATGCAGACTTTGCAGGCTGGAAGAAAAACAAGAAAAGTAGCACAGGTACATGTCAGTTCCTAGGTGGAAGATTGGTGACATGGAGCATCAATAAACAGACTAGTGTTGCTATCTCCACTACAGAGTCAGAATACAGTACAGCAGACAGTTACTGTGCTAAGTTGTTGTGGATACAACATCAGCTTGAAGACTATGACATAGAGATAAGTAGAACTCATTTATATTGTGATTCTGCAAGTGCTATCTCTATTGCTAGAAATTTGTTTCACATAGCAGAACTAAGAACATAGAAATAAGGTATCATTTTATTAGAGAACATGTTGAGAAAGAAGACATTAGTCTAGAGTTTCTCACCACTGATAAACAAGTTGCTGCCATATTTACTAAACCTCTAGATGAAAGTAAATTCAATTATTTTAAAATTGATTTAGGAATTTTGAACCTAGAATAAAATGATAGGTCAAGAAAATTCATCTCAACATTTGACTAAGTAAAATTTGAGTCGACACAAGTTATGTGTGTCGACACTATCAACTAGTTGTGTCGACAAGAAAGAAACTTTGTCGCCACAGCAATAAAATTTTTGTGTCGACAGTTAAGGCCTGTATTGACACAAAGTTGTCGATATCTTAGTAGTTTGTGTCGACACACAGAAGTTGGTGTCGACAAATAGAGTTGTCGAGTCACTAAATTCTCTTTCAAGACTTTAGTAGCCTGTGTCGACACAATCAATTATGTGTCGACATGAGACATTCTAATTTCAGCGCGCCTTTTGACCTTCCCTATTTAGTAAACTATAAATAGGAGGAAAAAATTACTTGTCGACTACGCTCTCAGAATTCTCGAGACTAAACCCTTAGTGTCGACAAGGAAATCTACAGTCATCTCTCTTAAACCTCAAACTCTTTCACCTCCAATGGTGCCCAAGATGGACGATAATGTTAACGAAGGTTATGAGCTCGCTCGACAAGCTTTTACGACGATGAAAACGAAATCAAGGAAGTGATTAACCTAATCACAGAGGCTGGTTTAGAATATCTAGTCTCTGGACCAACCATAATTTGGAAGAAAGAAGTTCTTGAATTCTACTCAAATGCTGCACTGGATTCCAAAGGAGGGAAAATAAAACCTGCAGTTCATGGATCAAAGGTGAAAGTTACTCTTAAGAGTCTGTGTAAACCCCTCCATCTTCCAAGAATCAAATAAGATGATGACATTGATTCATTAATGACTGCAGAAGCACTTATGTGGTATTGACTGCCTCTAACCACCAAGATTGGTTCATCGATGAATAGAAAGGGAATGAACTCCCAGGGAAAGTTCCTCTCAGAAGTAATAGGTAAAGTTCTTCTCTGAAGGACATGGGGACATGATAGGATTTCTGCCTACATGTTCAGCCTTATGACAAGAGTCATCGTCAAGGTGAAGACTGATTGGACAATAGTTGTGTTTGAGAAGATTAAAGAAGGAATTAAGAAGCCCAATATGGGCAGAATTATCCGTTTGATTCTGGTTTCTAGTATACCAGAAGTAATCAACCCGAATGCTGAGTCTAAGAATAACCATATGAGGAAAATGGACATAAGAATTCTGTCTAGGTGGTACAGGGTATTATCCAAGGAAGTCTCTACAACGAAGAAACAACTGAAGGATGTATAAAAAAAGAAACCTACAGCCAAGGATGTAGAATCCTCTAGTGATTTTGAAGAAAGGGTTGAGCTTAGTTCTGATGAAGATGAACTAGAGCACCCTAGGAAGTCTCCTAGCCCCACACCTAGTGTACATGTAACACCTCCCCTGTAAAGACCATATAATATGGGTCCGGCCGGGGCCCCACAAAATACGGACGCCACAGCTTTAGTATTAAAAGATGATAAGAAAACTACCCAATCTCAAAACTCCATACAAACACAGCGGAAACTGAACAAACCGACAGAGGTTATCCACTAACGATAGAGTATCAAATGGCCTTAAGGCCTTACACAATAATAGTCCAAAAAAATATAAATGTGCCAAGCACTCCTAGGCTACCTCGGCATGCAAGCCGGACAAAAACATAACAAAAGTTGCAAACACAAAAGGATAAACCAAGCACAGCAACACTTCATGAGGCTTAGGGATTTTCGCCCGGCGCGCTAGCTCCTACATGCGATCCTTGCCCTGTAAGGATTTGAAGTAACGTGGGTCAGCAAAGGCTGACCTCTACTGTGTAACAAACACATCTCCTCCCGGCCGTCCCTAACGGACCCCGGGGTACCACTCCACCTGCAAGTTAGCACTTCGTATACCAAAAGAGTATATATAATAAAGCGGTAAAACAGGCTTGGATGTCTCATACAACATACATGTTCTCTATGTTTTGTACAAAGTGAAAGGGCCTACTATGCAGCATGAATGCAGCCCGGGTTTCACCCAAGGCACCCTAGTTCGTATGCATCTAGCACAACATCAAACACTGGGTACTTCCGTTTCCCCATTAGCTTAAAGCCGCAAACACAAGGGAACCACCATGTCCCTAACGGCACACACGCCGTCACACGGAACCTTGCAAAGGCCCCACCCGCACAAGGGTCATATGCCCCGGGGCTTGCCCGCACATTCTGACTTCGCACGTCAGGGTTCCGTCTCACACCGACTGATTCTAAGAAGTCTTGCTGGACCCCACCCGCTTATGGCCACATTGCCCGGGCTTGCCCTCCGCTCGACATTCTCGTCAGTCCACACAAGGGGCTAGTCTCGCTGGTACACTTCCCCCACATGACTTGCGCGTCACGGGATAGCCAGCCGACCACGGAGACATAGCCGCGCCTTTGCACAGCACAAACAAAGGTTTCCCCCCCAATCACCATTCGCACCGTGTCTTTCCCGTGCTCCAAGGAAATCATCTACCGCACAACACGGAGCTAACCTTGTCCGGTTCCGACCACGAGTACTCACTCAAATATAAGAGGGAAAACGCATACACAACGACGTAACGCCGCAACGGATTTCTACCGAAACCTCACACCTCGCTATGCAACATCACCGGGTCGGACTAACGGTCGCGACCACGGCTTCACCCACAATGCCTAATCTGCTAACGGAGCGGATCTCTAATGCAAAGCATGTCGGGATGAACATACTCAACCCGGAGGTTCCTCTTGAACCTAAGCTACACGAATCCCTCTCATTTAAGAGTGAAAGTGAAGGGATAGATACTACTCTAGAGGGGGGGGGGGTGAATAGAGTTGTCAAATTTTGCACTAGACAAAACTTAATAGTCTACCCAACTCCCTTGGAGTGAAATGCGGAATGAAAAGATTATAGATATAAAAATAACCCTAAAGCCTAACACAGTGTTGTGCACAGACTCAAGCTAACTGTAATTACAGTTAAGGCTTGGAAAACCTAATCAGCAACTAGCTAACCTAGTTATATCTAATCACAACCACAATGCAAGTAAATTAAACAAGGCAAACCAGATGACACAAGGAATTTAAGTGGTTCCCCAAACAACTTGGGTACGTCCACTCTTCTACCAACAAGGTAGGAATCCACTACAGGTTTTTGATCAGGTGCCCTGCCACCAACAGGATCTACTTCAGGTAGATCCAGAAACCCTTTAGACTTTTGATCAGGTGTCTAAAAACCGAACATAGGTTTTTGATCAGGTGCCCTGCCACCAAGGGATACTTTTGAAGGGAGTAATAACCCTATACAGGAGGGGGAAAGAAGGTTAAGATGTCTTCTCTATTTTACAATAGATTAGAGAAGAACAGAGACTTGCACTGAGCTAGAAAGCTCTAAAGAATCAAGGCTCCACCTGGATCAAAAATGTCCAGGTGAAGTCTTGCTTCAGTGCAGAAAACTCTTCAGAAAGATCTGAAGGAAAAACTACAAGAAGATAATAAATAATAAAATTAGAAATCTTCAAGCAGCTGTCTTCTTCTTCTTCTTCTTCAAAAGAACTCTGAGTCTAAACTTCCTGGAATAGG
The DNA here is from genome assembly GCA_039513925.1 of Platanthera zijinensis. Lineage (NCBI taxonomy): Eukaryota > Viridiplantae > Streptophyta > Magnoliopsida > Asparagales > Orchidaceae > Platanthera > Platanthera zijinensis. The sequence continues at coordinate 60,144,226 of CM077097.1, read as the reverse complement.
AGAACTCAGGTTGAAGAAGAGCAGAAGAGCTTAACACTTCTCAGTTGAATGAATATTGCTGAGAGCAATGAACTTGGTCTTGGTGAAGGCTTGAATGCTTAAATGAATAACTGGTTAGCTAGCTGAAATCCTTCTCCAAAGGATTCCTTTTATAGCAGCAACAAGCAACGGCTCTTTTCATTTTGAACTGTTTGTCTTCTTCTGAAAATTGAAACCGGGGCTGCAAATAACACAAAGACAAACAAACTCTGCAGCAAAATATTCTATAAAAGGGATAAACCTTTTTCAAGGAAGCTGCAGGAAGCAATCTGATAATAAAGTACTAAATAAAGTCACATCAGAGACAAACTCTTTATAGCAGAAGAAAGACTTTTCAGTCTAACGGCTATAAAGGACTGACAACAGATAAAGTAAAATACAATGTCAGCTAATAAGACAAACAACTTTATCTGAAAAGATTTGACTCAGGCAAAAGGGATGGAGCAGATATTGCCTGGAAATATTATCACAAAACAACTGAAATAAAACATGCCAGATAATATAATAATTTGTTAAATATAATAAATAAATACAAAATAAAAAGGCAGACAGAAAACATTGAACGACCCTCGGAGATCGTCGACCGAAGAATGAAGATCGTCGAACTATCGGACAGATAGTCGAACGATCCAGATAGTCGAACTATCAAAGGAGATAGTCGAACTATCACAATAGATAGTCGAACTATCAGAAGATAGTCGAGCTATCAGATAGTCGACCTATCAACAGATAGTCGAACTATCAAAGCGAAACAGATAGTCGAACTATCAACAGATAATCGAACTATCAGATAGTTGAACTATCAAAGCAGATAGTCGAACTACCAAGCGAAAACAGATAGTCGACCTATCAACAGATAGTCGAACTATCAACGCAGAACAGATAGTCGAACTATCAACAGATAGTCGAGCTATCAGAGAACGACAGATAGTCGAACTATCAACAGATAGTCGAGCTATCAGATAGTTGAACTATCAAGGAAGATAGTCGAACTACCAAGGGAAAACAGATAGTCGACCTATCAGCAGATAGTCGAACTATCAGAAGAAAGCAGATAGTCGATCTATCAACAGGTAGTCGAGCTATCAAACAACGCAGATAGTCGACCTATCAAACAGATAGTCGAGCTATCAGATAGTTGAACTATCCAAACAGATAGTCGAACTATCAACAGATAGTCGAACTATCAGATAGTTGAACTATCAAAGCAGAACCGATAGTCGAACTATCAACAGATAGTCGAACTATCCTCGCAGACAGAACGTCGAGCAACTGATAGACGATCGTCGAACAGTTAGTCGACGATAGTCGAGCGGCGTTCGACTATAGTCGAACGAACAAACTACTTAACCAAATTCTTCATCTGGAAAAGTGAGGACTCTACAGCTAGACCACTAACCATTGACCATAGATATTTCTTGGGTCAAGGGACAAAAGGAGAAGACTAAACTCAAATCAAACTAGGGTACCAACAATCTCCCCTTATTTGAGTTAAGTCTCTCAAAAACTAAAACATAGAACTAGCTATAAAGCAATAAAATTAATACAGGAAATAGATAAACAATTAACAGTCAATCAGATAAATAACAATAGTCAAACAAAACTAAGGATCTACAGAGTCTGGCTTAGGGTCAGAAGAGCTAGGAACAAAGGAAACTTTCCGCAAAGGATCAATGGCCTCTTTCTTAGACATCTTCAAGTCTTGCACGCCAATAATCTTTAATTCTGCAGCCCTTGGAACAACTGCTTCTGGGTACTTTTGCATATACTTTGAAGGGTCAAAGACCTCAGGACTAACCTGGATTTTATCTAGTTCCTTCATTCTGAACTTTGACATTGTAGAAAATCCTGTAGAATCCTTTCCTTCAGCCTTAGCTTTCTGAATTTGAGCTGAGCCAACAGTCTCAAGAAATCTAGCCATCCTGTAATCAGGATCTAGTTCTTGGCTTTCATACACATTTTCAGAAGATGTATCAACAGGCTTAACGGCTTTAAACTTAACTGATAAATCTAATAAACTTTCAGCTGTGTCTTTTACTTCTTGAATAACCAGAGACGATGGAGGAGCAAACTCAGCAAACTTTTTGCTAGATTTTTCAGAGAATATGGTTCTTTTTCCTTTTGCAGCATCCTTAGCAACATGAACTGGAATACCAGAAGAGATCTTTTTCTTAGGAGAAGGAGGAGGTGAAAATGTTGGCTTCTGATACACAACCTCCTTTACTTGTTCTTTAACTTCAGTAACATGCCTTTGAGAACCAGAATGAGATATCCCTTGGTGGCTTTGAGAGCTTTTCCTTGAAAGGTGCTGAGAGGGAGCAGATTTTGCTGACGGAGCAGAAGGATTAGCAGAAAGGTTGCCAGAGGCTCCTGCACTGGGAGGTGGAGGAGGAGGACCTCTGGGATTCCATCTGGGGGTAGGACTATCATATCTCTTAGATCTCTTTCTCTCTTTTTGCTGGTTCTTGGAGAACCACATCCAATGATGAAACTCTTTTGACTTGGGGTCAATTCCTTTCAGAATATAATATGGAGTGTCATTATCACGATTGAGAGGAGGAGGAGCAACAGCTCTTCTTTTCTTCTGTGCAGCTTTCTTTTTCTTTGAATTCTCAGATAAATCTGAATCCTCTTCATCTTCAGAGTGAGATGATGGAGGATTGTCATATGGGTCATAGGCTTCAGAAACAGCCTTTTCCTTTAAAGCAGCTTTCTCCTTTTCTTCTTCTATGGCATCCTGAGCCAGAAGGGAATCCAGGTCAAGTCCTGGGGAATCATCCCAAACAGTTGATTTTTCAACTTGTAAATCCTTTTCTTTTTCTTCCAACATAGATTGTACTCTTAATTGCCAATCAGCTCTAGCTTTTTCTTCTTCTAAAGTCTTTTCATCTTGACTTTTAGATCCAACATCTTCTATATCTTTTTGAACAACTAAAACATCTGCAACAAATTCTCGAATAACTACTTCTACTTGAGCAGCTATATCTTCTTTAATATAATCTGTAGATTCATGAACACAAATCTGCTAAATAAGTTAAAAGCATTCCTTCTAGGTATTCACAAACTAGCAAATCAATTGACTCGTCAATAAAATGGATGAGTGAATTACTTTCATACTTTACCAACTCCCAGGATTCATCTAGATAGGATGTAATAATGCCTTCTAGGAAACGGGCAACCAAAGGAGTGGTGAGATCTTCTAAACAAACTTTTACAGCAAATTCAGATAACATAACTACATCAGATATTTCTTTGTTAGATAACACTGAAACTGATTCATCTTGAGCTGGAGCAGTCTCTTCTTGAACTGTCATTACTACATCTGTCACCGCTGGAAGATCTGCTGGAAGGGAGGAGGCTGGAAGCTCTGAGGATGGAAGCTCTGAGACATCTTCATAGAACATCTCCCCCTGCCTGATTTCAGTGGAAACTGAAACCAGGCCCCTGGAAGAAGAGGGCTCAGCAGATTTAGAGAGGGATTGGATGGTAGCAGTCAAAGTAGCAATAGAGGAGGCAAGTGGAGCAATTGCCTCTTCAATCATGATTTTGATTGAAGGGGTAATCAACTCCAAAATGCTGGATATGAATGCGGGGGTGACTTCAAAAGAATGTGGAGCTGCAGATGATGGAAGATCAGCAGGAGGAATGTATTCCTGTTGAACTGGAAAATGAACAGGAGATGGAGAATGATGTGGAGATGGAGAATGAACTGGAGAACGAATAGGGGACTGAAGAGGTGTTGGAGTCCTCTCAGATCCTATCAAATCAAAACTAGGAGCAGATATCCTAGCCAGATGAGAAGGAATAGGAGATGCAGGAGGAGAATGGATGACAACCGTGGTTGTATCTTGAACAGGAGAAGCAGGAAGTCGTACTTCAGCTGAAGTTGATGGAACTTCAACTGAGGTAGACGGAACTGAAGAGGATGGAACTACTTCAGTAGAAGTTGATGGTAATGCAGAAGAAGATGATGGAAGAGAAGGATGAGCTGAGCCAGCTACTTGAGGGTGAGGAGTGACTGAATCAGTCCTTGTGTTCTCGGATGTCGCTGGAGCAACCCCTGTGAGAGCGGGCTTCACAAACGTCCTCTTCCACTTGGAGAACAAATTTGGGTCCATCTTCTTGCTGGCATTAATTGTTGTAGCAGTTGAAATCAGCAGCTGGGGATACTTCTCTTTCAGAAAAATTCCAATAACCCTGCCTAGGGTAACCTCTTTCTTACTGTTCTTCTTTCTTATTAAATCGAACAAAACTCCTGCTCAATCAATCCTTTTCTGATTAACAATTGCACACATCATTGCAAATTGTTGCCTTGTAATGTTGTCATGAGCAGAGTGCTTCCCAAGGAGCACTTTTCCAACTATCTCAGCAAGAAATTTAATCTTAAAAGGGAAATTTACCTTGAGCAGCTTGGAGGGAATGCCTTAGGCATGTCCCAGCTCAGTAAGCATCCTTCCGAACTCTGGAGCATCTTGCTCAAAATCTTCTTCACCATTTATCAATCCGAATACATCAGTCAGAATGGCGGGAGTTAAAATAACCTCTTCTCCGCCAATAGAGCCGGTCATCGATTCGTCGGTGGAGGACGAAGTAAATGCCCATTCCTTAATCTCGAGAATATTTAACTTAATCCTTGATGACATTAATCTTACTAAACCTTGATCTCGGCATAACTGAAGAATTTCCACAATCCCTGCTTCACAGCAACTGAATGCGTCAAAATCGACGCTGAAACCTGCATCGAACTTTACAACAGCTAGCACTGCTGGAGAAATCGCCATTGAAGGAGCTGGAGAAGACGGAAGACGACGAGGGAGACGAAGCGGCAGAAAATCGCAAGCGGGAAGACAGAATGCGAAAAGTCACGCTCCGTCGATGATAAAACAAAAGATCTTTTAACCTAGGTCGACTATCGGCTTTATATTAGACTGGAGATAGTCGATCTATTAAAAAGATACTAGACCCGATAGTCGAACGGCCGTTCGACGATCGGCCCAGAAGCAGAGTAGTCGAGCAATCATTCGACTATTTCTGGCTTCTCAAACAACAAGCTGTCGTCATCCAGAGATCGACGATAAGCTCGACCTGTTCGACGATCTTCGAACGCCGGTCGACAATCTTCAAACAGATAAGCTATCATTAACCAGAGGTCGACGATAGGCTTGATCCGTTCGACGATCTTCGATCATTGTTCGACGATCTTCAAGCAGGTTTCAACATTGGCAGATATAGTCACACTTAGTCTCGTCCATTGATCATGCCTAGTTGAACTAAAAAGACCAGATGCTTCTGTTCATCTAAGGGCTTGGTGAATATATCACCTCTCTGAAACTCAGTGGATATGAACTCAAGACAAATCTTGTTCTTTTCCACACAATCTCTCAGGAAATAGTGCCGAATCTCAATGTGCTTCGTTCTAGAGTGGTGCACTGGATTTTGTGCAATGGAGATAGTACTGGTACTGTCACACATGATTTTGGTGTTCTTGTGTGAGTAACCATAATCCACAAGCTGGTTTTGAATCCACAGGATCTGTGAACAACAACTAGCAGCTGCTATATATTCAGCCTCTGCAGTTGAAGTTGAGACAGAAGCCTGCTTCTTATAGAACCAAGAGACCAATCTCTCTCCCAGGAACTGATAAGTTCCTGAGGTGCTCTTCCTGTCAACTCTGCAACCAGCATAATCCGAATCAGAATATCCAATTAATTCAAATTCTGACTCAGCTGGGTATCAAAGTCCTAGATTTGGACATCCCTTCAGGTATCTCAGGATTCTCTTGAGAAGAATCAGATGAGATTCCTTGGGGTTGACCTGGAATCTAGCACAAAGGCATGTAGCAAACATTATATCAGGCCTACTTGCAGTTAAATATAATAGGGAACCAACAATGGCCCTATAATTCTTTTGATCAACTGGCTTGCCGTGATCATCAGAATAAATAACTACATTAGTAGCCATAGGTGTGGGCATTGCTGAAGCATCAGCCATCCCAAAATTCTTTACCAATTCCTTGCATATTTGGATTGGGAGATGAAGATACCATCAGCATCTTGCTTAACTTGGAGACCAAGAAAGTAAGACAGCACACCCATACTACTCATCTCAAACTTAGAGTGCATCAGGTCAGAGAACTTTTTGCAAAGTTTGGGATCAGTGGAGCCAAATATAATATCATCCACATACACTTGAACTAACAGGATTGTGTCCTTGTGATGCTTGACGAAAAGGGTTCTATCAACTACTCCCCTAGTAAAGTTGTGCTCTAAAAGGAAACTAGCTAGAGTCTCATACCAGGCTCTGGGTGCTTGTTTTAGTCCATAAAGAGCTTTCTGCAACTTAAACACATGTGAGGGCTGAGTTGAAGAAACAAACCCTGGTGGTTGTTCAACAAACACCTCTTCCTTAAGCTCACCATTTAGGAATGCACTTTTGACATCCATCTAGAACACCTTAAACTTCATATAGGCTGCATTGGCCAAGAAGATCCTTATAGCTTCTAGCCTTCAACAGGAGCAAAGGTTTGGTCATAATCTATACCTTCCTCCTGTCTGTAGCCCTGAGCTACAAGCCTTGCTTTATTCCTTACAATAATTCCATTTGCATCCAACTTGTTTCTATACACCCACTTGGTGCCTATGATCAGTTGGCCTTTAGGTCTTGGAACCAAAGTCCAAACTTTACATCTCTCAAACTGATTGAGTTCCTCTTGTATAGCAATGATCCAGTTGGGATCTAGCTCAGCATCTTTAAAGGTGAGGGGCTCAACCTGTGAGAGGAAACAAGCGTGCATCACATCCTGTCTTAACTGGTGTCTTGTTTGCACACCAGCTGATATGTCTCCAATCACTTGAGATGTGGGGTGATCTCTAAGTGTGACAATATCAGCAGGTGGGATGTGATCTTCAGCAACAGTTGGGATTAATTCCTCAGGAGGAATTTGATCTACAGTTGGTGGTACAACAATAGCTTCTGCAATGTCTTCATCACTGTCTGATTCAGTGATCTGAAGAGTTGATAGTTGAAGAATTTCTTGAGTGGCATCAGGTACCTGCAATGAACTAGAGGAAGGAGAATTTTCCTTCTCCTTGTAAAACATCTGAGACTCATCAAAAGATACATGCACAGATTCTTCAATTTTACAGGTTGATTTGTTATAAACCCTATAAGCTTTGCTTACTTGGGAATATCCAAGCATGATTCCCATTGAAGCTTTTGCTTCAAACTTTCTAAGGTATTCTTTATTGTTATTATGAATATACACTACACAACCAAATACTCTAAAATAATTAATTTTAGGTTTCTTTCCTTTAAGCAACTCATAAGGAGTTTTACACTTAAGCTTGTGTATCAAACTTCTATTTAAGACATAATTGGCTGTACTAACGGCCTCTGCCCAATAGGAGAGAGGCATATTAGCATCTGCCAACAATGTGCTAGCAGCTTCAATGAGTGTTCTGTTCTTCCTTTCAACTACCCCATTTTGTTGGGGAGTTCTAGGAGCTGAGAAGCTATGTTTGATACCTTCTCTCTCACAGAATTCTTGCATGAGAAGAGAGTCAAACTCAGTACCATGATCACTTCTGATCAAGGTCACATGAATAGAGTACTCAGTCTGCACACATAGTAGAAAGTCTGTAAGGGCTTTGAAGTTATCAGCCTTAGTTCTCAAAAAAAAACCCAACTGAACCTAGAGAAGTCATCTACAATTACTAAGGTGTAATACTTCCCTCCTAAACTCTGTACATTTATTGGGCCAAATAGGTCCATATGTAATAGATACAGGATTCTAGGAGAATCACTTTTATTTACAGATTTAAAAGAATTCTTGGTTTGCTTGCCTAGCTGACAAGCCTTGCATAGGCTCTCCTTCTTGTAGGGGCAAGAAGGTAAACCTCTAACAAGGTTGTGTTTAGATAACCTAGATATATTTTTAAGGTTAACATGACTAAGCCTCTTATGCCACAAAGAATTATTATTAATTGTTACTTCATTAAATAGACAGATTTCAGAATGAGTTGAATTGAAATCTACTAAATAAATATTACCTATTCTAATGCCTACTAAAACAACATTATTATTTAAAGTAATATTACAAGAAGAGTTAGAAAATGAAACCTGGTAGCCAGCATCACATAGCTGGCTGACTGAAATCAAATTGTGCTTCAGTCCTGTCACATATGCAACTCTCTTGAAAGTAACTGCTCCAATTGTGATCTTGCCATAGCCTTCTGTCTGACCACAGCTGGAATCTCCAAAGATCACCTTTGGGCCGAGCTTAGCTTTGAACTTTGATAGAAGATCTTTATTTCCTGTCATATGCTTGGAGCATCCACTATCCAAATACCACTTATTTTGAGTGATTGGATAGGCCTTCACCTGCAAGACATTTATTTAGACAGTGTGGACCCAGGTAACCTTGGGTCCCTTGTTTTTCACATAAGAAAAGCTAGAAATAAATGAAAATGCAGGCTGAGGGTGATAACCTAATGGGTGAGATCTCCTAGGTGGGATTCTCCATGCAGATGATGGGTCAACAAACCTAGGGTTTCTATTTTCATTTAGGTTTCTACGGGTTTGATTATGATTTTGAAAATCATATTGAAAATGTCGATCGACGTTCGACGATGGACGCTCAGATCGTCGAGCTTCGTTCGACCATTGAGCTTCCGATTGTCGAGCAGCGTTCGACGCTCTTTGCATTTCTTTAAAAAATTTCTTTCTCTTTTCTCTCTTAGCTTTATTTAAAGTTTTATTAACTAGGTTTACTTGCTTAGTGTTCTTCATTCCACTAGCTGAAACGAAGTTCACTGGAGTTGAAAGATTATTTTTAAGAATAACTGGGGGTTCATTGGGAGAAGCTCCTAAGCCTAGTTTGTTATTGCCAGACCTAGTGTTAGTCATGCTGGTAATTTCTAATAACTTAAGGCTTCTACCATTAAGAGATTCCTCTAACCTTTTAGACTTAGCTAACTCTATTTTAAGCAATTTAATTTCTTCACTACAAGTAATGAGATCTTCCTTTAACTTAATATTTTCTGTAGCAATTAATTCTGAGTCAGCTAACTTATTTCTAAGTTCTTTAACCTCTTTTTCTGAACTAATTAAGTCTAAGCATAATGATTTAAAATCTAATTTAAATTCTTTAGAAGTGAAGTCATAAGAAGATAGTACCTCATCTTCTGTTGGCATTTCTTCTTCTGAATCTGAACTCTCTACAGCTGAGTGATTGCTGCAGGCATCTATTGCCATGAGGCAAACTTCTTTTGCCTTCTTCTCTTCCTCATCCTCACTAGAGCATGAGGAGGAGGATTCTTCATCAGAATCACTCCAGGTTTCAGCAATGAAACCTCTCTCCTTTTTCTTGTTCTTGTAGGAGGATGGCTTGGAGTGCTTCCTGTGCTGTTCCTTTTCTTTCCTCTTATCTTTGTTCTTCTCCTCTGGACACTCTGGTAATATGTGTCCAGGCTTCCTGCAACCACAACAGATAATTTCTTTAGCAGGTGAACGGTCATACCTTGGTTTGTCTTCATAGCGTGAAGACTTCTTTCTAAAATCCTTTCTCCCCATCTTGAGAAACCTCTTGGCAAATAATGCCATTAGCTCCTCATTGGATTGGCTGCCTTCAGAAGCATCAGCAGCCTTAAGAGCTAGAGATTGCTCTTTTCTTGTTGGAGTAGGGGTCTTTTCTTCAGCTTCTGCTTCCCTTGTCTTCAGCACTTGCTCAAAAGACTTGAGCTTGCCGAGAAGGGCTTCAGTTGAAATCTCATTTGTACTTCTGGCTTCCTTGATGGGCCAGATCCTTAGATCCCATGTGCTAGGGAAGCACATAAGAATCTTATCATTGGCCTCTGTCAATGATATGTCCTTGTCAAGGGTCCTCAGCTCATTGATGATTGAGCTGAGCCTGGTGTACATGGCTTCAACTGATTCAGCATCAGTTTTCTTGAAGTTCTCATATTGTGAGATAAGGTTGGACCTTCTGTCCTTCCTTTCATCAGCTGAACCAGCTACAATCTGGTTCAGTGTATCCCACATAGCTTTTGCTGAAGAGCAGTCAGCTACCTCCTAGAATACCTCATCAGATATTGTCTGAGCCAGAATGTTCATCGCCTTGGCATCTGTTATCTTTGCCTTCTTGTACTCATCGTTGTAATCTGGAGGAGGCACTGCACTCATATCAGATGATGAGGCAGTAGCAGCAGCAGGTGCTTTTGGGGGTCCTGACAAAATAGAAGCAAAGATGCTTTCATCAATAGAATTCATATATAATTTTATCCTTGCCTTCCAGATGCCAAACTTAGCTAAGTTGCATGCTGGAGGTCTGGTGCTAGAATAATCCTTGGACTGGGCCATGATAGTGAATATCTATAAGCTTTGGTATCTATCAGGATCTTGTGACTAAGGTGTTAGCCTATTCAGTCAGACAACCTCCCTCTGATACCAATTGAAAGTGAAGGGATAGATACTACTCTAGAGAGGGGGTGAATAGAGTTGTCAAATTTTGCACTAGACAAAACTTAATAGTCTACCCAACTCCCTTGGAGTGAAATGCGGAATGAAAAGATTATAGATATAGAAATAACCCTAAAGCCTAACACAGTGTTGTGCACAGACTCAAGCTAACTGTAATTACATTTAAGGCTTGGAAAACCTAATCAGCAACTAGCAAACCTAGTTATATCTAATCACAGCCACAATGCAAGTAAATTAAACAAGGCAAACCAGACGACACAAGGAATTTAAGTGGTTCCCCAAACAACTTGGGTACGTCCACTCTTCTACCAACAAGGTAGGAATCCACTACAGGTTTTTGATCAGGTGCCCTGCCACCAACAGGATCTGCTTCAGGTAGATCCAGAAGCCCTTTAAACTTTTGATCAGGTGTCTAAAAACCGAACACAGGTTTTTGATCAGGTGCCCTGCCACCAAGGGATACTTTTGAAGGGAGTAATAACCCTATACAGGAGGGGGAAAGAAGGTTAAGATGTCTTCTCTATTTTACAATAGATTAGAGAAGCACAAAGACTTGCACTGAGCTAGAAAGCTCTAAAGAATCAAGGCTCCCCCTGGCTCAAAAATGTCCAGGTGAAGTCTTGCTTCAGTGCAGAAAACTCTTTAGAAAGATCTGAAGGAAAAACTACAAGAAGATAATAAATAATAAAATTAGAAATCTTCAAGCAGCTGTCTTCTTCTTCTTCTTCTTCAAAAGAACTCTGAGTCTAAACTTCCTGGAATAGGAGAACTCAGGTTGAAGAAGAGCAGAAGAGCTTAACACTTCTCAGTTGAATGAATATTGCTGAGAGCAATGAACTGGGTCTTGGTGAAGGCTTGAATGCTTAAATGAATAACTGGTTAGCTAGCTGAAATCCTTCTCCAAAGGATTCCTTTTATAGTAGCAACAAGCAACGACTCTTTTCATTTTGAACTGTTTGTCTTCTTCTGAAACTTGAAACCGGGGCTGCAAATAACACAAAGACAAACAAACTCTGCAGCAAAATATTCTGTAAAAGGGATAAACCTTTTTCAAGGAAGCTGCAGGAAGCAATCTGATAATAAAGTACTAAATAAAGTCACATCAGAGACAAACTCTTTATAGCAGAAGAAAGACTTTTCAGTCTAACAGCTATAAAGGACTGACAGCAGATAAAGTAAAATACAATGTCAGCTAATAAGACAAACAACTTTATCTGAAAAGATTTGACTCAGGCAAAAGGGATGGAGCAGATATTGCCTGGAAATATTATCACAAAACAACTGAAATAAAACATGCCAGATAATATATTAATTTGTTAAATATAATAAATAAATACAAAATAAAAAGGCAGACAGAAAACGTCGAACGACCCTCGGAGATCGTTGACCGAAGAACGAAGATCGTCGAACTATTGGACAGATAGTCGAACGATCCAGATAGTCGAACTTTCAAAGGAGATAGTCGAACTATCGCAACAGATAGTCGAACTATCAGAAGATAGTCGAGCTATCAGATAGTCGACCTATCAACAGATAGTCGAACTATCAAAGCGAAACAGATAGTCGAACTATCAACAGATAATCGAACTATCAGATAGTTGAACTATCAAAGCAGATAGTCGAACTACCAAGCGAAAACAGATAGTCGACATATCAACAGATAGTCGAACTATCAACGCAGAACAGATAGTCGAACTATCAATAGATAGTCGAGCTATCAGAGAACGACAGATAGTCGAACTATCAACAGATAGTCGAGCTATCAGATAGTTGAACTATTAAGGAAGATAGTCGAACTACCAAGGGAAAACAGATAGTCGACCTATCAGCAGATAGTCGAACTATCAGAAGAAAGCAGATTGTCGATCTATCAACAGATAGTCGAGCTATCAAACAACGCAGATAGTCGACCTATCAAACAGATAGTCGAGCTATCAGATAGTTGAACTATCCAAACAGATAGTCGAACTATCAACAAATAGTCGAACTATCAGATAGTTGAACTATCAAAGCAGAACCGATAGTCGAACTATCAACAGATAGTCAAACTATCCTCGCAGACAGAACGTCGAGCAACTGATAGACGATCGTCGAACAGTTAGTTGACGATAGTCGAGCGGCGTTCGACTATTATCGAACGAACAAACTACTTAACTAAATTCTTCATCTGGAAAAGCGAGGACTCTACAGCTAGACCACTAACCATTGACCATAGATATTTCTTGGGTCAAGGGACAAAAGGAGAAGACTAAACTCAAATCAAACTAGGGTACCAACAGAGAGATTCGGTGCTCAAAATACGAAAGGAAGGGGATGCTATTCATGCATCCTAAATCCTAAAAACCGAGAGGAGAAGTATCGTTACCTTTCGTCCCCTCTTCCTAGCCATGGAGAAGATTTGCTCGGTCGAACACCACCGCAACGCTCCCACCTTCGCGGATCTGAACTCCGCTCGCGAAACAGACCTCCGAAGCTTCGCCGGCGGGCGGAACATGGCCTCCTTGCTCTCCCTTCTCTCTAGAACTTAGAGAGATAAAAGAAAGTGGGGAATGAGGGTTTGGAACCCTATTCCCGGCCTTAAACCGCCCAGGGAGGCCCCCCCACCGTTGGATCTTCCAAGGAAAAGAACGAACGGCCACGATCGGAACCCAAATTAGAAAATCTTGGCCGAACACGGGTTGCAACACGGCCGTGTTAGCCATTCGGTCTCGACCGATTCGAAAACCAGCACACGGCCTTTGACACGACCTTTGACACGGCTTCCGACACGGCCATGTCGCCGTTGACACGCCCGTGTCGCCGTTGACACGCCCGTGTCGTGGCCCGTGTCACTCCCCCCTACCGACCAACATTCCCAGCCAGAGAAGGACACGGCCCAAGACACGGCCAAAGACACGGCCCTCGACACGCCCGTGTCAGCCCCGACACTACCGTGTCGTGACCCGTGTCATGCCTAGCAGAATAAATTCTGCGAACAACCCGAGAAAGACACGGCCAGGGACACGCCCGTGTCCAAGGCCGTGTGCCTTCTCGCCGATCGTCGACCAACACGGCTCGGCGACCCAGGCTCAACACGGCTCGACGACCCAGACGCAACACGGCTTGTGATACGGCCGTGTCACAGGCCGTGTGCCTACCCCCAAAACCCAAACTTGGCCAAAACGACGCCGTCGATCCCTCTTCCAAGCTTTGGGGTGTTACAGTACAACCCCGTGTTCGGCGAATAATCCCAACGGTTGAAGATCCATCAAATGGGAGGAAAACCCGCATTCATACTAAAGGATGGGCGAGCGAACCCGGCCCGCACCCTCCTAGTGTGAACCTGAATCGCACCCGTCTAGGGTGAGCCCGACTCGCACTCTCCTAGGGTGAGTCCGGCTCGCACCCGCCTAGGGTGAACCCGGATCACACCCACCTAGGGTGAACCCGGCTCACACCCGCCTAGGGTGAGCCCAGCTCGCACCCTCCTAGGGTGAGCCTGTCTCGCACCCACCTAGGGTGAGCCCGGCTCGCACCCGCCAAGGGTGAGCCAGACTCGCACCCGCCTAGGGTGAGCCCATCTCCCACCCGCCTAGGGTGAACCCAGCTCGTATCCATCTAGGGCAATCCCTGATTCACCCTCAAAGAGGCCCCTTTGGCCGACCTCTCAGCCATTCGCACTCGGCTCCCTTGCCGAGCAGGGCCATCAGCAGCCCGCTCGCCCAACATTCTAAAATTTGTTTTTACCATGTTTCCCCCATTGGTCTGCCCTTAGCCTCTCAAAACAGCGGAGTCGCGCTGTTGGAAGACCATCCAGGGCTCCACATAGCTGTTCAAAATAACGGGATTTGGCTATTTGCAGACCATTTTTAGAAAACTATAAATAAGACCCAAGGGGTACCTCAGAAAGGCATGCTTACTTGTGCCCGGTCTCCTAGCTCTTTCTGAGGTACCTTAGCTTCAGCACTGGGCTAAGGAGGGGAAGCGCTCTAAGATCTTCTGGGTGTGTGGTGGGACCTCCATGCTAGAGCCTTAGGTCTGTTCTTTGTCCTAAGCTTTTGGCTGTTTAAGCTCACAGGAGAGAAGTAGGTGCGCGATCACCCCTTCCCCAAGGGTGAACTCCTCGAGACCGATTTTTCGGTTTCAACATTTTGGTGCGGTGAGCGTGGAGCGTGATCAACACAGAAAATCCTCTATAAGATTCGATGGCTTGAGACGAAGGACGAGGTTCAGGCGAAGGCAACTTGCCGCCCCCTCCCCCTCCCACTCTTGCGGGAATGTTCGAAGATTTCAGGCGAGAAGTGCTCGGGCTCATCAGATTCGCACTCGATACGTTTGCTGAGGGTTTAACATCGACTAATCCGATAGTCATCGATCCCACCCTAGGCGGCGATGCCCCTGGCAGGCGAGCCGGTAAGGAGGTTGCCAAGGAAGGAAGGGAGCGGGATATCCCCGGGCGCGTGCTCTTCCCCAGCTCGGCAGGAGAGAGCTGACTCGGCGAGATGGGGGGGGGGCGGGGGGTGGGGGGGGGGGGCGAGATGCTCCTACTCTCCCAACTGAGGGGGGGAGTCCCTTCAGTGAATTTTTTTTCATCCGCCCCAGTTCCGGAGGGGTTCCGAGAGAAAGAGATGTCCTATTATACTGGGAAGGGTGATCCGGTTCAGCATGTCCAGTGGTTCGAGGACGTGGTCTCAATCCGGCAGATGTAGGATGGGTTCAAATGCATGCTCTTTTCCATTACCCTCAAGGAGAAGGCGATAGACTGGTTCCACCAACTCCCGACTGCCTCTATCTACGGTTTCGAGGACCTGCGCCGAGGGTTCATGCTAAGGTTCACCACCTCCAAGAAAAGGAAGAAGGAGTCTGAGTCCATGTTTCACATCAAACAAAGGGTGAACGAGACCCTTGGTAGCTACTTGGATAGATTTACGGAGGAGGTACTCCAGGTGTAGGAGATGCCAGGGCACAACATGATGGTGGCCTTCACCCTCGGGCTTCAGCTAGGGTTCTTTGGGATGGAGCTGAAGAGAGCACCTGCAGTGTCTTATGAGGAACTGATGGAAAGGGCATCATGGGAGGCCGACTTGGAGGCAGCAAATCTGGAATTTGCCCGGAAGTTGGCCAAATGGGACACGGAGGAGGAGAGGCCAAGAGGCAGCCGAGTCCAGGAGGAGAGGAGAGTTGAACCCCGACAGAGGGAACAACAACAGCAATATCCCAGGTAGGGTCCCTAGGAGCTAAATCATCAGCTAGGTTGGAGGCCGGAGTGTCAAGACCAGGGGGCGCGAAGAGGCTTCCATGATAGGGATAACTGTCAGGGGGGTCAGGGCCGATTTCACCCTCCAGGTGGGAGGCAAGGTCAAAGGCCTCCTCTCCCTGATCAAGATAAGGCAAGGGTAGAGCTCTCCTACTGCGAGTTCCACCACGAGGAAGGGCATGCAACTGTCACGTGCCCGGAGTTCCTCGAAATGAGGGGAAATAGGGAGCAACTACAACAATAGGACCACCGAGAAGTGCGGATCGAGGAGGTCCTGCCAAGGGCATAGGAGGACAAGTGTGAAGTCCGGGCCGATGTCGAGACCCAAGGAGGGATCAGAGTGATCCATGGGGAGGGGGGGGGGGGGTTGAGGCTTCCTGTCACAACCCGCATTTTTCTCCAAATTTTAGGATTATAAGAGTATGAGAAAAACACGCATCATGATGCCACGTCGAGAAGGGTATAACTGCTAACGCTCAGGCAAAACCATCTACTTTACTTTATGAAAAAAATTCATGAGTTTAATGATTAGAAAATCTGTTATATTTTTAGAGGCTGTATCCCTCGGCTCGGTGGATCACCTAGTCCAAAGTTTAAAAACTATACTTATACGCAGCGGAAAATACTTTATTCAGGTTTGACATCCTAAAGGAGTGCATAAGTGCCCTAAGAGGACATCTTATGCTATGCAAGACTCTACATTTAATTTATATTATATATAAGAAAATGATCTTTTTACGTTGTTTGGAAAATAGTGATTGAGTTTTATAAAACATGCTGATCATGTGCTATGCTTATAATAGTAATTTTAGTTTTTAAAAGTAACTAACAACCTAGCATAAATCATCCCCGGAGCAAGAAGACTATCTCCAGAAAATGGTAGCTGCAGAATGGTAACATATCTAGTACAAAGGTAAAAACTACAAGTGGGCGCCAACAACCTGACACGAACCCACTGGCAAATATGTATGTCTGTAAGAAAAACTACCTCACTAACAAAGCAACAAGATCTCTAAAGTCCAAGAGACCAACAACAACACCACAACAACTTAGCCAAAAAACTGGCTACTGTCCAGAACCTGAGGCATTCAAAAGAAGAAAGAATACCTCAGCAAGCAAAACAAGGAAAACTGCACGAAAGTGTCAATCAGATGATAAATGAAAGAGGAAAAAACAAAGCAGTAAAAGTCACAACTGCCCAAGGCAAGACAAAAAGAAATGCACTAGGTACGAGGAAACAGCATCAACCCTGCCCAGAAACTACTTCCTGCAGATTCTACTAAGCTGCCAAGAGCCCAAAATGCTGCAATCTACCAAGGAAAAAATGTATAAAACCCTAAGCTGTGGGAGATGGTAGTAGCAAAAAAAACAACGTGGATCTGGGTTGGAGGCAAACTCAGTCCCCAACCACCATTTCCAATCCAACAAAGCTCAAGGGTCTACATGTGATAGCACTAGGGATCTTCCACCCCCTTGCCCAGCCCATACTTGGAGCAAGATAGAAGAACAGGGTGGCCACAGCTAAATTACATAACACCACCCCCATTAAGAGCTTCAAACCACCACTACTAACCACGACCCACGATTCGGCCTTTAGGAAAGAAAAACATAGCCGACAAGGAACCTAAAAGAAAATCAAGGAATTCACTCGGAAGTGAAAATCTCGGTAGGGGAAAAAGTGTTGAAATGTCTCAACACGACTTGGCATTGAGTGGGACCCACTCACTCAACGCCTAACCAGACCTTGGGGTTGAGTGAGATAGCCTCACTCAGCGCCAGAACAACCATGGCGTTGAGTAAGGTTTACTCACTCAACGCCCACCACAAGAACAACTCTGGCGTTGAGTGAGCTAGCCTCACTCAATGCCAAAACAGGCATGGCGTTGAGTGGGGTTTACTCACTCAACGCCTCCCGCAAGAATACTCTAGCGTTGAGTGAGCTAACCTCACTCAACGCCAAAACAGTTATGGCGTTGAGTGAGGTACACTCACTCAATGCCCTGACACTTAACCACAAATAGAGAAAGTGGCGTTGAGTGAACTGGCCTCACTCAACGCCAAAATAGCAATGGCGTTGAGTGAAGCTCACTCACTCAACGCCCTGACACTTATCCGCAAAAGAAGACTGCGGCGTTGAGTGAGTCCACCTCACTCAACGCCAAAACAACAATGGCATTGAGTGAGGTTCACTCACTCAACGCCCTTGCACTCAGCCACAAACAAGGCAATCTGCGGCGTTGAGTGAGCTGACCTCACTCAACGCCAAAACAGCAATGGCGTTGAGTGAGGTTGTCTCACTCAACGCCAGAAGTCCTGGCCGTAAGGAAGGGCTGTGGCATTGAGTGAATCTACCTCACTCAACGCCAAAGCAGAAATGGCGTGTAGTGAGGTTCACTCACTCAACGCCACAGGACTTGGCCGCAAACTTGCCTATGGAGTTGAGTGAGGTCACCTCACTCAACGCCAAGACCAAAATGGCGTTGAGTGAGGTCGACTCACTTAACGCCAAAGTACTTAGCCTCGGAAAAGGACGCGGCGTTGAGTGAGCACACCTCACTCAACGACAAAGTACTTGGCCGCACAGAAAGCTACGGCGTTGAGTGAGGTCACCTCACTCAACGCCAAAACCGAAATGGCATTGAGTGAGGTCGACTCACTCAACGCCAAAGTACTTAGCCTCAGAAAAGGCTGTGGTATTAAGTGAGCACACCTCACTCAACGCCAAAGTACTAAGCTTATCAGAAAACCGCGGCGTTGAGTGAGTTCACCTCACTCAATGCCAAAATGACAATGGTGTTGAGTGAGGTCGACTCACTCAACGCCAAAGTACTTAGCCGCTAGCAGGGGCTCCGGCATTGAGTGAGTCCACCTCACTCAACGCCCTAGTACTTAGCCAAAAACTCAAACCGACTACAGCTGTGGCGTTGAGTGTGTGAACCACACTCAATGCCAAACCCGCAATGGCTTTGAGTGTGTGCACCACACTCAACGCCGGCAAACCAGAGAGCCCAGATTTGGCTCTTGCCAAGACACACAGCAGGTACCCCCCTCCCTCACTCTCTCTCTCACGGCTTCACCCGCAAGGCACATACCAGACTATAATCTGGGGTCTAAATGGAGGAAATTGCGCCGGCGGGTTAAGCACCAACAGCACAAAGAGAGGGGCTCATAAGGAGAAACTAAAGCCCTAATTTCAGCAAGGTAAAAGAACAAGCTTGGCTTCTAACCTAGGGCTAACATGGAATTTCAAATTACCAAGAGAAACAAAATGGCAAGGGCAAGAATACCACTTGCCTCGATTTTTCGGCAAAGCTCGGTCGGCTTTCTCTCCTCTTCACATGGCACTAGCAGCAGCAACACCTAAAAGCAAAATCCCGCACTTTAATGGCGGAATCCGCAAGAACTGAAAAATCCAAGTCTCCTAAAACTCTACGAAAATCAAATCTCTTACCATAGAAATTTAGATCTGAGCGAGAGCAAGCCAAAGCCGCTTTTGGAATCGAATTCTGTCCACAAACACTCCCAAATTCGACGTCCAAAGGCTAGGGCAGTCCGCCAGGTTTTTCTCCGGTGCTTTTCCGCGAACTGGAGCAGACGGTTTCGGTCTTGGGAAGAACGAGGAGAGTGGGCCCGCCAACTTCTAATCAAAGCTTTTTAAATAAGCCTTAACACGCCAGTTCGGCCTAACCGTCTCCCAAGCCACCGGTTCACTTAAATTAAGAGGGTTTCTAATTAGATTTTACTAATGGCACACCCAAAACGACGCGAAAACCGAACTACCTCGGAATTCGACGAAATTCTGACCGTAGCTAAATACCCATGCTATGAACACAACGGCGAAGTCGAAATTAACTTTCGACGAACAGAACTCGAGTTATACCCACCTAAAGCAAAAACACAAGCATCCCCCAAGAGGCCACACCGGGTTACCCAAACGACTCGGCTTGCTAGGGAGATCTTGCCCAAGGGCTACAAAATAGGCCACTCAGTTCTAAGGAGTTAAACCACACTCCACAAATGGCACAAGCCACAAAAACGTGTCACCGTAACGCCAAATGAGAATAAAATAATCGCAGAAAAAAATCAGGGGCGTTACAGTCACTCCCCCTAAAAGAAAGTTTCGTCCCGAAACTTTACGCACAACACTTCTACTATAGAAGGAAAAGTAACAAATAGGAGTTACAAGAAGGGAAACATACCGATCAAATCAGGGAAACAGGTGAGGGTAAGCCTTCCTCATGGCCGACTCTAGCTCCCAAGTCGCGCTCTCCAAATCCTGATTCTTCCATAGAACTTTCACCATCGGAATGGACTTCTTTCGCAGCACCCGTTCCTGAGTATCAAAAATACAGACCGGCACTTCAACAAAAGAGAGATTGGGCTCCAACTGGGGCACAACGTCCAAGACTTGCCCACTGCTGCTCACACACTTCCGCAATTGGCTTGCATGGAAAACATTAGGAACACCTGGGAAGTTTGCTGGCAAATCTAACCTGTAAGCTGACACGCCAATCCGCTCCATAATCTTAAACGGGCCCACATACCTCGGGTCCAATTTTCGATTCTTACCAAACCTCTTTACACCCACCATCGGGGAAACCTTAAGAAACACCAGGTCCCCTACAGAAAACTCCAAGGCAGACCTACGCCGATTGGCGTTCTTCTCGTATCTCTCCTGCGCCATACGAAGCTTTTCTCGAATAAGCTTCACTGCGACTTCCATCTCCTCAAGTGCATCCGGACCCAACAAGGGTCTATCACCCGCCTTAGCCCAAAACAGGGGAGTTATGCAGCGCCTCCCATACAAGGCTTCAAACGGAGCCATTTGCAAACTTTCTTGATAACTGTTGTTGTATGCAAATTCCATAAGTCACAACAGCTCATCCCATGCTCCACCGTGGTATAAAATGTAGCATCGGATCATATCCTCAACTATCTGGTTCACCCGCTCTGTCTGCCCATTGGTCTATGGGTGGTAAGCAGTAGAATACCTCAGATCCGTACCCAAACCTTCCTGCAGACTCTGACAAAAACGAGAAGTAAACCGGGAGTCTCGATCAGAAATGATGCTAACATGCACACCGTACAGTCTGATGACTTCATTCAAGTACAACTCCACTATCTTCTTCATCGGGTAATCAATCTTATACGGCACGAAGTGAGCACATTTCGTCAGTCTATCCACTATGACCCAATCAGAATCAAATGCCCTCGGGGATTTCGGTAAGCCCGTGATGAAGTCCATAGAAATACTTTCCCACTTCCATGTCGGGATCTCAAACGAAGTCAACTTGCCACCAGGCCTTCCATGATCGGCCTTTACACTCTTGCAAGTGTGGCATTCAGCAACGAATCAGGCTATATCACTTTTCATGCCATACCACCAGGCAATTTGCTTCAAATCACGATACATCTTTGTAGATCCTGGATGGTAGGCAACACTAGATCCATGAGCCTCTCTGCAAATCATACCCCTGATGTCTCCTACAGCGGGGATGCAAAATCTTCCGCGGTACTTCAAAGTACCAGCATCATCAATAGAAAAAACTGGCAACTCCCCCTTCTCGATCCTGGTGAATAAGTGCGGAAGATTCGGATCGTCCTTCTGGTGCAATTTGGTCAAAGAAATCCAAGACGGCTTCGCCACTGCCAAACTACTCTACAAGCCACAACATCCCACTGATATATCCATAAGGAGGAACTCCTCCACTAAACGATCGGTGGAGAGATTAAAGATCTTTCCCGTCTTCCGGCTTAGGGCGTCGACCACCACATTGGCCTTTCCTAGATGATACTGGATCTCTACATCATAATCGACCACATACTCTAGCCACCGCCGCTGGCGCAGATTCAACTCCTTCTGCGTGAACACGTACTTCAGGCTCTTATGATCAGTGAAGATCTTGCACTGAGCCCCATAAAGTAGATGACTCCACAGCTTCAATGCATAAATCACCGCTACAAACTCAAGGTCATGTGTAGGATAATTCTTCTCATGAGTCTTCAATTTCCTTGACCCATAGGAAATCACTTTTCCAACCTGCATTAACACGCAACCCAGTCCAACATGCGAAGCATCCACGTATACATCATAATCCACACCGTCAGAAGGTAAGGTCAGAACGAGAGCAGTGCACAATCTATTCTTTAGCTCCAGGAAGGCTTCTTCGCACTTCTCGCTCCAAACAAAGGCCGCGTTCTTCTAAGTCAACTTGGTCAAAGGTGCAGCTAGGGAAGAGAAACCCTCCACAAACCTCCTGTAGTAGCCGACCAACCCTAGGAAGCTCCTGATCTCCTTGGGCGTGCTCGGCCTACTCCAATCCATCACTGCAGCAATCTTTTCTAGGTCGACCGAGATCCCATCCTTGTTCACCACGTGGCCTAGAAATGAGACCTGAGGCAACCAAAATTCGCATTTGCTCAGCTTGGCGAATAACTTGTGATTCCTCAACTCCATTAGAACCAAGAGCAGATACTGCTCATGCTCCTCAGCGCTGCGAGAATAAACCTACACGTCATCGATGAAGACAACAGCAAACTTGTCTAGGAATTCCTTGAACACCTGGTTCATCATATCCATGAAAGATGATGGTGCGTTAGTCAAACCAAACGACATCACCAAGAACTCAAAGTGTCCATGCCTCGATCTAAATGCAGTCCGTGGAATATCTGCCTCACGGATCCTGAGCTGATGATAGCTAGAACAAAGATCGATCTTGGAGAACACCGTGCTACTGCGCAACTGGTCAAATAAGTCATCGATCCTCGGCAGAGGGTACCTATTCTTAATAGTTACTTTGTTCAACTCCCTGTAGTCGATGCAAAGCCGCATCAACCCATCTTTCTTCTTCACAAACAGCACAGGAGCACCCCAAGGTGACGAACTCTGCCTGATAAATTCTTTTTCCAACAGCTCATCCAACTGGACTCGCAACTCCTCTAACTCACGAGGGGCCATCCGGTACGGCGCCTTAGCAATAGGACGCGTACCCGGTTCCAAATTAATCACAAACTAAACATCCCGCTCGGGAGGAAGACTAGGAAGATCATCAGGAAAAACATCGGCAAAATCACGAACAACTGGAATCTCCTCCAAGCGCGGTACACTAACAGCGGTCCCAACCACCGAGACCAAACAAGCAAAACAATCCGAAAGAAACAGCTTCTGAGCACATACCGCAGAGATGACAGGAGAATCCTGGCACAGATCAGCATACACGCTTCCGGGCTGACCATCGTCCTTGATGAAGTCCAAGCGCTTCCCTTTGCACTGAATAACCGCATCATACCTAGACATCCATTCCATGCCCAGAATAACATCGAAGTCCTCCAGATCAATCATCTTAAGGTCTGCCTTCGCAAGAAAGTCTCCCAACAAAATAGGGCAATCTAGCATGCCCAAATCTGATAACACAGATTCACCAGAGGGGAACTTGACACGGAAGGTATCCCGAACTCGATCTAGAGTCAACCGATGTCGCTCCACAAAGGCTCTAGCCACGAACGAGTGGGTAGCGCCAGAGTCAAACAGAACACGCGCCCAACGGTTCTTCACCTTTAATTTCCCTATAGGAGAATATAAATAAGGAACTACCACAACAATGCGGCAATCATTCTAGTTAAACAAAAGCAAAACCTTCAGGCTGAAAAATCAACTAACCTGAGATGACCTGAGTCGAAGCTTGAACCTCCTCGGAAGAGATCACGTTCAGCTTTCCCTTTCCATTGTCCACCCGCTGAGGTAGAGGTAGTGCCTGAAGAGGAACTGCATGAAGAGCACGCTGGACCTAAGGACACCTAGTCTTGATGTGACCCTTCTGCCCACACTGATATCATACTTTATCCTTGGACCAGCACTGGGCAGCATCATGCCCGGGTCGCTTGCAAACAGAACTGGAGACATCCCTCCTAGGAGCACCCTGAACCGCATGAACCTGCTCCTTCTTCTGAGCTACTGTCTTCTTGAAACATCTCTCAACAGGGTGGCCTGACCGGCCACAGAAGCTACACACCACCCTGCTCTTCTTTCCCGAAGCAGCACCGGGTACCTGGGGTTTCTTCTCCTCCACAGACTTCCTCTTGTCCTTCCTCAATTGCTGGCCTCTGCTCTTTGCGGTCTAAATAGCCTCCACTTTCAGAGCAGCTTCCACTACTCTTGCATAAGTCTCTGACCCATAAGCACTGGTCAACTACTGCACCTCGCTCCTCAAGCTACCGAGAAATCGCTTGACTCGATCAGCCTCAACAGTCACCAATCCAGGAGCAAACCGGCTCAACTTGCTGAATTCTATCTCATACTCACCAACCGTGAGTTGCCTTTGCTTCAGGTGGAGGAAGTCGTTCATAAGGCGGTCACGCTGGACCGAGGGTAAGAACTTCCTCAACAACATCTCCTTGAATACTTCCCAAGAGCATCCAGCTACAAAGCTCTCCTTTTCTCTCAGCCACCAACTCTTAGCCAAACCCATAAGCTGATAGGCGGCTATCATCACCCTCTAGTCATCTGCAATACCAGAGTACGAGAATATCTCCTCCATGGAGATCAGCCAATCGTCTATGACTATGAAATCTGCCTTCCTATCATAAGTGGGAGGGCTCAGCCTCTAAAACTGCGAGATGAAGGCCATCTCTGCTGGCACCACCACTGGAGGTCTTAGGGGTGCATGAGGAGGAGGAACAGCTATCCCCCCTGCAGGGCCTTGCACACCCTGAGTCTGACCTGCCACAACCGCTACCAGGGACTGAATCTGGGCCTGCATCTCCACCATCTGCTTGCTCAAGGCATCACTACTCTGCCGCAGGCTCTCGATCACCGCGTCATTTTGTGCTCAAGATGACTCACCCTCAGATAGGGGAGTCGATCTAGTCGCAAGATGTCTCGCCATCCTAAAAATCATAACAACACTAGTCAGATCCTAGTACAACGGCTAGAACCAACTACAAGTACAGACAATACATATATAGATATGAACTTAAAGCTGCTAAACTTACTCTGGGAGTTTATTTTTTTACAATAATTGATGTTATGCTCTAACCTAGGATGGTTAACCACCACCATACTAACTCTTCTGCCTAGATCGGGAATGCATGACTTTATATTACTTTTGACTTGAAAGCTTATGTGTGTACATATGTCATCCTGCCAGTCTTTAGCTTGGCACGTTGTGCTTATGCAATGTTATGCTATGCATGTTTGTGCCATGCATCCTAAAAAGACCCTAATGCATGTTATGAGCGGCGTACACATGAAAATGTTATGCATCCCATACTAGATAACATTCTCATGCAACGAAAAAGAAAACGAGCTATTCGCAGCCATGTGGTGAGGTTATGCATCCCATACTACATAACCCTCACATGTTGCCCCTATGGTGGATCCATATACAATAACATATTATGCATCCCATACTACATAATATGCCCCGTATACGTAATATTATGCTATGAGTGTAGTGTTCGTGCTTTTGCCAAGACGTGATGATGACATATCGGTGTGTGAATGACATGATGCCGAACTACTAATGCAATCAAAGGAAGGTTGCCCGACTAACTTGTCAAGCAAACTCCCTCTGATACCAACTATCACAAACCGCATTTTTCTCCAAATTTAAGGATTATCAGAGTATGAGAAAAACACGCGTCATGATGCCACGTCGAGCAGGGGATAACTGCTGACGCTCAGGCAAAACCATCTACTTTACTTTATGAAAAAAATTCATGAGTTTAATGATTAGAAAATCAGTTATATTTTTAGAGGTCGTATCCCTCGGCTCGGTGGATCACCTAGTCCACAATTTAAAAACTATACTTATACGCTGCGGAAAATACTTTATTCAGGTTTGATATCCTAAAGGAGTGCATAAGTGCTCCAAGAGGACATCTTATGCTATGCAAGACTCTACATTTAATTTATATTATATATAAGAAACGATCTTTTTACGTTGTTTGGAAAATAGTGATTGAGTTTTATAAAACATGCTGATCATTTGCTATACTTATAATAGTAATTTTAGTTTTTAAAAGTAACTACCAACCTAGCATAAATCGTCCCTAGAGCAAGAAGACTATCTCCAGAAAATGGTAGCAGCAGAAAGGTAACATATCTAGTACAAAGGTAAAAACTACCAGTGGGCGCCAACAACCTGACACGAACCCACTGGCAAATATGTATGTCTGTAAGAAAGTGCAGAAAAACTACCTCACTAACAAAGCAAAAGGATCTCTAAAGTCTAAGAGACCACCAACAACACCACAACAACTTAGCCACCAAACTGGCTACTGTCCAGAACCTGAGGCATTCAAAAGAAGAAAGAATACCTCAGCAAGCAAAACAAGGAAAACTGCACGAAAGTGCCAATCAGATGATAAATGAAAGAGGAAAAAACAAAGCAGTAAAAGTCACAACTGCCCAAGGCAAGACAAAAAGAAATGCACTAGGTGCGAGGAAACAACATCAACCCTTCCTAGAAACTACTTCCTGTAGAGTCTACTAAGATGCCAAGAGCCCAAGCTGCTGCAATCTACCAAGGAAGAAACGTCTAACACCCTAAGCTGTGGGAGATGGTAGTAGCAAAACAAACAACGTGGATCTGGGTTTGAGGCAAACTCAGTCCCCCAACCACCATTTCCAAACCAACAAACCTCAAGAGTCTACATGTGATAGCACTAGGGATCTTCCACCCCCTTGCCCAGCCCGTACCTAGAGCAAGATAGAAGAACAGGGTGGCTATGACTAAATTACATAACACCACCCCCATTAAGTGCTTCAAACCACCACTACTAACCACGACCCATGATTCAGCCTTTAGGAAAGAAAAACATAGCCGACAAGGAACCTCAAAGAAAATCAAGGAATTCACTCAGGAGTAAAAATCTCGGTAGGGGAAAAAGTGTTGAAATGACTCAACACGGCATGGCGTTTAGTGGGACCCGCTCACTCAATGCCTAACCAGACCTTGACGTTGAGTGAGATAGCCTCACTCAGCGCCAGAACAACCATGGCGTTGAGTGAGGTTTACTCACTCAACGCCACCCGCAAGAACAACTCTGGCGTTGAGTGAGCTAGCCTCACTCAATGCCAAAACAGGCATGGCGTTGAGTGAGGTTCACTCACTCAACGCCTCCCGCAAGAATACTCTTGCGTTGAGTGAGCTAACCTCACTCAACGCCAAAACAGTTATGGCGTTGAGTGAGGTACACTCACTCAATGCCCTGGCACTTAACCGCAAACAGAGAAAGTGGCGTTGAGTGAGCTGGCCTCACTCAACGCCAAAACAACAATGGCATTGAGTGAAGCTCACTCACTCAATGCCCTGACACTTAGCCGTAAAATAAGACTGCGGCATTGAGTGAGTACACCTCACTCAACTTCAAAACAGCAATGACGTTGAGTGAGGTTCACTCACTCAACGCCCTGGCACTCAACCATAAACAAGGCAATCTGCGGCGTTGAGTGAGCTGACCTCACTCAAAGCCAAAACAACAATGGCGTTGAGTGAGGTTGTCTCACTCAACGCCAGAAGTCCTGGCCGCAAGGCAGGGCTGTGGCGTTGAGTTAATCTACTTCACTCAACGCCAAAGCAGAAATGGCGTTGAGTGAGGTTCACTCACTCAATGCCATAGGACTTGGCCGCAAACTTGCCTACGGCGTTGAGTGAGGTCACCTCACTCAACGCGAAAACCGAAATGGTGTTGAGTGAGGTCGACTCACTCAACACCAAAGTACTTAGCCTCGGAAAAGGCCGCGGCGTTGAGTGAGCACACCTCACTCAACGCCAAAGTACTTGGCCGCAACGAAAGCTACGATGTTGAGTGAGGTCACCTCACTGAACGCCAAAACCGAAATGGCATTGAGTGAGGTCGACTCACTCAACGCCAAAGTACTTAGCCTCAGAAAAGGCTGTGGCGTTGAGTGAGCACACCTCACTCAACGCCAAATTACTAAGCTTCTCAGAAAACCGCGGCGTTGAGTGAGTTCACCTCACTCAATGCCAAAACGGCAATGGCGTTCAGTGAGGTCGACTCACTCAATGCCAAAGTACTTAGCCGCTAGCAGAGGCT
The DNA here is from genome assembly GCA_039513925.1 of Platanthera zijinensis. Taxonomy (NCBI): domain Eukaryota; kingdom Viridiplantae; phylum Streptophyta; class Magnoliopsida; order Asparagales; family Orchidaceae; genus Platanthera; species Platanthera zijinensis. The sequence continues at coordinate 60,116,415 of CM077097.1, read as the reverse complement.
GCGATGTTGAGTGAGTCCACCTCACTCAACGCCCTAGTACTTAGCCAAAAACTCAAACCGACAACAGCTGTGGAGTTGAGTGTGTGCACCACACTCAATGCCAAACCCGCAATGGCTTTGAGTGTGTGCACCACACTCAACGCTGGCAAACCAGAGAGCCAAGATTTTGACAAGATACACAGCAGGTACCCCCTCCCTCTCTCTCTCTCTCACGGCTTCACCTGCAAGGCATTAACAAGACTAAAATCTGGGGTCTAAATGGCGGAAACCGTGCCAGCGGGTTAAGCACCAACATCACAAAGAGAGGGGCTCATAAGGAGAAACTAAAGCCCTAATTTCAGCAAGGTAAAAGAACAAGCTTGGCTTCTAACCTAGGGCTAACCGGGAATTTCAAATTACCAAGAGAAACAAAATAGCAAGGGAAAGAATACCACTTTCCTCGATTTTTCGGCGAAGCTCGGTCGGCTTTCCCTCCTCTTCACACAGCACTAGCAGCAGCAACACCTAAAAGCAAAATCCCACACTTTAATGGCGGAATCCGCAAGAACCAAAAAATCCAAGTCTCCTAAAACTCCATGAAAATCAAATCTCTTACCGTATAAATGTAGATCTGAGCGAGAGCAAGCCAAAACCGCTTTCGGAATCGAATTCCGTCCACAAACACTCCCAAATTCGGTGTCCAAAGGCTAGGGCAGTACGCCAATTTTTCTCCGCTGCTTTTCCGCGAACTGGAGCAGGCGGTTTCAGTCTTGGGAAGAAGGAGGAGAGAGGGCCTGCCAACTTCTAATCAAAGCTTTTTAAATAAGCCTTAACACGCAAGTTCGGCCTAACCGTCTCCCAAGCCACCAGTTCACTTAAATTAAGAGGGTTTCTAATTAGATTTTACTAAGTGTAAACCCAAAACGATGCGAAAACCTAACAACCTCGGAATTCGACGAAATTCGCACCGTAGCTAAATACCCATGCTACGAACACAACGACGAAGTTGAAATTAACTTTCGACGAACAGAACTCGAGTTATACCCACCTAAAGCCAAAACACAAGCATCCCCCAAGAGGCCACACCGGGTCACCCAAACGACTCGGCTTGCTAGGGAGATCTTGCTAAAGGGCTACAAAATAGGTCACTCAGTTCTAAGGAGTTAAAACACACTCCACAAATGGCACAAGCCACGAAAACGCATCACCGTAACGCCAAACGAGAATAAAATAATCGCAGAAAAAAATCAGGGGCGTTACACTTCCCGTAAGGCGAGCCTCCACACCATGTACCGCCGGAGCATTGGCACCACATCCCAAACCCCGCCCCAGGATAAGAAGATTACCTTCATAAGACAGGATATGCCAGATCATGAGGATCCATTTTGCGATGCGCTGGTCATCCAGACAGCCATCGAGAACTTCACCGTATCCCGGATCCTCATTAATAACAGGAGCTCGGTCAATGCCATCTTCAAGAAGGCGTTCAACGCGATGAAGGTGGAGTCCAAGAGGGTGCGAGCCTCGGATGAGCCACTGTTCGGCTTCTATGGGGAAAGAAAAGAATTGCAAGGAGGAGTAGGACTCCTTGTCACCTTGGGGGGGGGGGGGCAGTCCCGTACTTGCCGGTTCATCATCGTGGACGCCCCCAATATCTACAATGCCATCTTCGGGCAGCCCCTCATCAGCGCCTTACACAACATCCCCTCACTTAAATTTCAATGCTGAGGGAGTTCAGGTCTGGGTTCTGGGTGACCCCAATGCGTCAAGGGAGTGCTACGTCACCACGGTTAACTCCATCTCTTGGAAAGAAGAGGTCGAGGAGATGGAAAGGAGGATGGAGGATCTGTCCATGCCCGAGATTGGGGAATAAGAGGAGGAGATGGAAGTGGAGGAGGAAGCCCGCACCCAAGCAGTGGTGGCAGAGGTCGCTTTGGAAGAACCGACCGAGGCAATGGCTGTGGAAGAGGTGGAGATCCTTATCCTGAGAGATGGGGATGTTGAAGAGTGGGGGGAGCAGTATAGGCTGGAGGTTACAGAAGAGGTGTTGAAGATTGAGATTCTCACCCAGGGAGGTAGGGTGGAGATGGTCCGCGTCAGCGGGGGGCTAACCCCAGAGGATCAAAGGAGGATGCTGGAGTGCATCCAGAAGAATGTGGACATCTTCGCATGGAGCGCGGCTAAAATGCCAGGGATCGATGTGAACGTCGCTTCCAATCGCCTCAACCTGAATCCGAAGGCCCGCCCCATACAGTAGAAGAAGAGATCCATGACGGACAAGCTTGCCGAGCCCATCAGGGAGGAGGTGGCCAAGCTCCTCAAGGCCGGCTTTGTATCCAAAATCAAAAACACCGGTTCGGTCTCCAATGTTGTAATGGTTAAAAAAGGAGTCGGCCGGTGGAGAATGTGTGTTGATTTTTCTCTTCTTAATAAATCATGTCCCAAGGATTGTTACCCCTTGCCTAAAATCGACGCGCCGGTAGACTCAGCCGTAGGTTTTCCTCTAATGAGTTTTCTAGATGCATTTTTAGGTTACCACCAGATCATGATGCACCCCCAGACATAAAAAATGTCTCCTTCATCACTGGGGATGGGTGCTACTGTTACAAAATGATGCCCTTCGGGCTAAAGAATGCGGGGGCAACCTACTATAGGATGATGGACAGGATCTTCCAAGAGCAGAAGGGGAGGAAATTGGAGGTCTATGTGGATGATCTCATGATCAAAAGTTGGGAGGTGGATACTCAACTCCGAGACCTGGAGGAAACCTTCGGCACCCTGAAGAAGTACAAAATGAGATTGAATACTTTGAAGTGCGTCTTCGGGGCTAGCAGGGGGAAGTTCTTGGGCCATCTCCTCACTCCCGTAGGGGTAGAGCCTAATCCCGATAAAGTCAAGGTGATCATAGAGTTGGGTTCGCCCCGAAATGCTAAGGAAGTTCAGCGGCTGACAGGCAAGTTGGCAGGACTCAGTAGATGTTGGTACCCTAGTTTGATTTGAGTTTAGCCTTCTCCTTTTGTCCCTTGACCCAAGAAATATCTATGGTCAAAGGTTAGTGGTCTAGCTGTAGAGTCCTCGCTTTTCCAGATGAAGAATTTGGTTAAGTAGTTTGTTCGTTCGACTATCGTCGAACGCCGCTCGACTATCGTCGACTAACTGTTCGACGATCGTCTATCAGTTGTTCGACTTTCAGTCTGCGAGGATAGTTCGACTATCGGTTGATAGTTCGACTATCTGTGTGCTTTGATAGTTCGACTATCTGCTTGGATAGGTCGACTATCTGATAGTTCGACTATCTGTTGATAGGTCGACTATCTGTTTGTTTCTGATAGTTCGACTATCTGTTGATAGTTCGACTATCTGTTTTGTCTTGATAGTTCGACTATCTGTTGATAGGTCGACTATCTGATAGCTCGACTATCTTCTGATAGTTCGACTATCTGCTGTGATAGTTCGACTATCTCCTGTGATAGTTCGACTATCTGGATCGTTCGACTATCTGTCCGATAGTTCGACGATCTCCGTGCGTCGGTCGACGATCTTCGAGGGTCGTTCGACGCTTTCTGTCTGCCTTTATATTTTGTATTTATTTATTATATTTAATTAATTAATACATTATCTGGCATATCATTTTAGTTGTTTTATGATAATATTTCCAGGCAATATTTGCTCCATCCCTTATGCCTGAGTAAAATCTTTTCAGATAATGTTGTTTGTCTTATTAGCTGACTTTGTATTTTACTTTATCTGTTGTCAGTCCTTTATAGCCGTTAGACTGAAAAGTCTTTCTTCTGCTATAAAGAGTTTGTTTCTGATGTGACTTTATTTAGTACTTTATTATCAGATTGCTTCCTGCAGCTTCATAGAAAAAGGTTTATACCTTTTATAGAATGTTTCTGCTGCAGAGATTGTTTTGTCTTCTTGATATTTATAGCCCAGGTCTCAAGTTTCAGAAGAAGACAAGTAATTCAAATTGAAGAGAGCCGTTGCTTGTTGCTGTTATAAAAAGGACCCTTTGAAGAAGGATTAAAGCTAGCTAACTAGTTACCCAGTTCACTTAAGCATTCAAGCCTTCATCAAGAACAAAGTTCTTCTGCTCTCAGCAATTTCCATCCAACTGAGAAGTGTTAAGCTCTTCTACTCTTCTTCAACCTGAGTTCTCCTACTTCCAGGAAGATTCAAACTCAGAGTTCTTTTGAAGAAGAAGAAGAAGAAGACAGCTGCTTGAAGATCTCTAATTTTATTTATTATCTTCTTGTAGTTTTTCCTTCAGATCTTTCTGAAGAGTTTTCTGTACTGAAGCAAGACTTCACCTGGACATCTTTGAGCCAGGGGGAGCCTTGATTCTTTAGAGCTTTCTAGCTCAGTGCAAGTTTTTGTGCTTCTCTAATCTATTGTAAAATAGAGAAGACATCTTAACCTTCTTTTCCCCTCCTGTACAGGGTTATTACTCCCTTCAAAAGTATCCCTTGGTGGCAGGGCACCTGATCAAAAACCTGTGCTTGGTTTTTTAGACACCTGATCAAAAGTCTAAAGGGTTTCTGGATCTACCTGAAGCAGATCCTGTTGGTGGCAGGGCACCTGATCAAAAACCTGAGTGGATTCCTACCTTGTTGGTAGAAGAGTGGACGTACCCAAGTTGTTTGGGGAACCACTATAAATTCCTTATGTCGTCTGGATTGCCTTGTTTAATTCCTGCATTTTGGCTGTGAATAGATATAACTAGGTTGCTAGTTGCTGTTTAGGATTTCCAAGCCTTAACTGTAATTACAGTTAGCTTGAGTTTGTGCACATCACTTGTGTTAGGCTATAGGGTTAATTATATATCTATAATCTTTTAATTCCGCAATTCACTCCAAGGGAGTTGGGTAGACCATTAAGTTTTGTCTAGTGCAAAATTTGATAACTCTATTCACCCCCCTCTGGAGTAGTATCTATCCCTTCACTTTCAATTGGTATCAGAGGGAGGTTGTCTGACTGAATAGGCTAACACCTAAGTCACAAGATCCTGATAGATACCAAAGCTTATAGATATTCACTATCATGGCCCAGTCCAAGGATTATTCTAGCACCAGACCTCCAGCATGCAACTTAGCTAAGTTTGGCATCTGGAAGGCAAGGATAAAATTATATATGAATTCTATTGATGAAAGCATCTTTGCTTCTATTTTGTCAGGTCCCCCAAGAGCACCTGCTGCTGCTACTGCCTCATCATCATCTGATATGAGTGCAGTGCCTCCTCCAGATTACAACGATGAGTACAAGAAGGCAAAGATAGCAGATGCCAAGGCAATGAATATACTGGCTCAGACAATGTCTGATGAGGTATTCCAGAAGGTAGCTGACTGCTCTTCAGCAAAAGCTATGTGGGATACACTGAACCAGATTGTAGCTGGTTCAGCTGATGAAAGGAAGGACAGAAGGTCCAACCTTATCTCACAATATGAGAACTTCAAGAAAACTGATGCTGAATCAGTTGAAGCCATGTACACCAGGCTCAGCTCAATCATCAATGAGCTGAGGACCCTTGACAAGGACATATCGTTGACAGATGTCAATGATAAGATTCTTATGTGCTTCCCTAGCACATGGGATCTAAGGATCTGGCCCATCAAGGAAGCCAGAAGTACAAATGAGATCTCCACTGAAGCCCTTCTCGGCAAGCTCAAGTCTTTTGAGCAAGTGCTGAAGACAAGGGAAGCAGAAGCAGAAGCAAAGACCCCTACTCCAATAAGAAAAGAGCAATCTCTAGCTCTTAAGGCTGCTGATGCTTCTGAAGGCAGCCAATCAAATGTGGAGCTAATGGCATTATTTGCCAAGAGGTTTCTCAAGATGGGGAGAAAGGAATTCAGAAAGAAGTCTTCACGCTATGAAGACAAACCAAGGTATGATCGTTCACCTGCTAAAGAAATTATATGTTATGGTTGCAGGAAGCCTGGACACATCTTACCAGAGTGTCCAGAGGAGAAGAACAAAGACAAGAGGAAAGAAAAGGAACAACACAGGAAGCACTCCAAGCCATCCTCCTACAAGAACAAGAAAAAGGAGAGAGGTTTCATTGCTGAAACCTGGAGTGATTCTGATGAAGAATCCTCCTCCTCAAGCTCCAGTGAGGATGAGGAAGAGAAGAAGGCAAAGGAGGTTTGCCTCATGGCAATAGATGCCTGCAGCAATCATTCAGCTGCAGAGAGTTCAGATTCAGATGAAGAGATGCTAACAGAAGATGAGGTACTATCCTCTTATGACTTCACTTCTGAAGAATTTAAATTAGATTTTAAATCTTTATGCTTAGATTTGATTAGCTCAGAAAAGGAGATAAAAGAACTTAGAAATAAGTTAGCTGACTCAAAATTAATTGCTACAGAAAATATTAGGTTAAAGGAAGATCTCACTACTTGTAGTGAAGAAATTAAATTTCATAAAATGGAGTTAGCTAAGTCTAAGAGGTTAGAAGAATCACTTAATGGTAGAAGCCTTAAGTTGTTAGAAATTACCAGCATGACTAACACTAGGTCAGGTAATGACAAACTAGGCTTAGGAGCTTCTCCAAGTGAACCCCCAGCTCTTCTTAAAAATAATCTTTCAACTCCAGTGAACTTCATTTCAGCTAGTGGAATGAAGAACACTGAGCAAGTAAACCTAGTTAACAAAACTTTAAATAAGGCTAAGAGAGAGAAAAGAAAGAAATTTTTTAAAGAAATGCAAAGAGCGTCGAACGCCGCTCGACGATCGGAAGCTCAATGGTCGAACGAAGCTCGACGATCTGAGCGCCCATCGTCGAACGTCGATCGACGTTTTCAATATGATTTTCAAAATCATCATCAGTACCATAGAAACCTAAATGAAAATAGAAACCCTCGGTTTGTTGACCCATCATCTGCATGGAGAATCCCACCTAGGAGATCTCACCCTTTAGGTTATCACCCTCAGCCTGCATTTTCATTTATTTCTAGCTTTTCTTATGTGAAAAACAAGGGACCCAAGGTTACCTGGGTCCACTCTGTCTAAATAAATGTCTTGCAGGTGAAGGCCTATCCAATCACTCAAAATAAGTGGTATTTGGATAGTGGATGTTCCAAGCATATGACAGGAAATAAAGATCATCTGTCAAAATTCAAAGCTAAGCTCGGCCCAAAGGTTATCTTTGGAGATTCCAGCTGTGGTCAGACAGAAGGCTATGGCAGGATTACAATTGGAGATGTTACCTTCAAGAGAGTTGCATATGTGACTGGACTGAAGCACAATTTGATTTCAGTCAGCCAGCTATGTGATGCTGGCTACCAGGTTTCATTTTCTAACTCCTCTTGCAATATTACGTTAAATAATAATGTTGTTTTAGTAGGCATTAGAATAGGTAATATTTATTTAGTAGATTTCAATTCATCTCACTCTGAAATCTGTCTATTTAATGAAGTAACAATTAATAATAATTCTTTGTGGCATAAGAGGCTTAGTCATGTTAACCTTAAAAATATATCTAGGTTATCTAAACACAACCTTGTTAGAGGTTTACCTTCTTGCCCCTACAAGAAGGAGAGCCTATGCAAGGCTTGTCAGCTAGGCAAGCAAACCAAAAACTCTTTTAAATCAGTAAATAAGAGTGATTCTCCTAGAATCCTGTATCTATTACATTTGGACCTATTTGGCTCAATAAATGTACAGAGTTTAGGAGGGAAGTATTACACCTTAGTAATTGTAGATGACTTCTCTAGGTTCAGTTGGGTTTTCTTTTTGAGAACTAAGGCTGATAACTTCAAAGCCCTTACAGACTTTCTACTATGTGTGCAGACTGAGTACTCTACTCATGTGGCCTTGATCAGAAGTGATCATGGTACTGAGTTTGACTCTCTTCTCATGCAAGAATTCTGTGAGAGAGAAGGTATCAAACATAGTTTCTCAGCTCCTAGAACTCCCCAACAAAATGGGGTAGTTGAAAGGAAGAACAGAACACTCATTGAAGCTGCTAGTACATTGTTGGCAGATGCTAACATGCCTCTGTCCTATTGGGCAGAAGCTGTTAGCACAGCCAATTATGTCTTGAATAGAAGTTTGATACACAAGCTTAAGTGTAAAACTCCTTATGAGTTGCTTAAAGGAAAGAAACCTAAAATTAATTATTTTAGAGTATTTGGTTGTATTGTTTATATTCATAATAACAATAAAGAATATCTTAGAAAATTTGAAGCAAAAGCTTCAATGGGAATCATGCTTGGATATTCCCAAGTAAGCAAAGCTTATAGGGTTTATAACAAATCATCCTGTAAAATTGAAGAATCTGTGCATATATCTTTTGATGAGTCTCAGATGTTTTACAAGGAGAAGGAAAATTCTCCTTCCTCTAGTTCATTGCAGGTACCTGATGCCCCTCAAGAAATTCTTCAACTATCAACTCTTCAGATCACTGAATCAGACAGTGATGAAGACATTGCAGAAGCTGTTGTTGTACCACCAACAGTAGATCAAATTCCTCCTGAGGAATTAATCCCAACTGTTGCTGAAGATCACATCCCACCTGCTGATATTGTCACACTTAGAGATCACCCTACATCTCAAGTGATTGGAGACATATCAGCTGGTGTGCAAACAAGACACCAATTAAGACAGGATGTGATGCATGCTTGTTTCCTCTCACAGGTTGAGCCCCTCACCTTTAAAGATGTAGAGCTAGATCCCCACTGGATCATTGCTATGCAAGAGGAACTCAATCAGTTTGAGAGATGTAAAGTTTGGACTTTGGTTCCTAGACCTAAAGGCCAACTGATCATAGGCACCAAGTGGATGTACAGAAACAAGTTGGATGCAAATGGAATTATTGTAAGGAATAAAGCAAGGCTTGTAGCTCAGGGCTACAGACAGGAGGAAGGTATAGATTATGACCAAACCTTTGCTCCTGTTGCAAGGCTAGAAGCTATAAGGATCTTCTTGGCCTATGCAGCCTACATAAAGTTTAAGGTGTTCCAGATGGATGTCAAAAGTGCATTCCTGAATGGTGAGCTTAAGGAAGAGGTGTTTGTTGAACAACCACCAGGGTTTGTTTCTTCAACTCAGCCCTCACATGTGTTTAAGTTGCAGAAAGCTCTTTATGGACTAAAGCAAGCTCCCAGAGCCTGGTATGAGACTCTAGCTAGTTTCCTTTTAGAGCACAACTTTACTAGGGGAGTAGTTGATAGAACCCTCTTCGTCAAGCATCACAAGGACACAATCCTGTTAGTTCAGGTGTATGTAGATGATATTATTTTTGGCTCCACTGATCCCAAACTTTGCAAAAGGTTCTCTGACCTGATGCACTCTAAGTTTGAGATGAGTAGTATGGGTGTGCTGTCTTACTTTCTTGGTCTCCAAGTTAAGCAAGATGCTGATGGTATCTTCATCTCCCAATCCAAATATGCCAAGGAATTGGTAAAGAAATTTGGGATGGCTGATGCTTCAGCAATGCCTACACCTATGGCTACTAATGTTGTTATTGATTCTAATGATCACGGCAAGCCAGTTGATCAAAAGAATTATAGGGCCATTGTTGGTTCCCTATTATATCTAACTGTAAGTAGGCCTGATATAATGTTTGCTACATGCCTTTGTGCTAGATTCCAGGTCAACCCCAAGGAATCTCATCTGATTCTTCTAAAGAGAATCCTGAGATACCTGAAGGGATGTCCAAATCTAGGACTTTAGTACCCAGCTGAGTCAGAATTTGAATTAATTGGATATTCTGATTCTGACTATGCTGGTTGCAGAGTTGACAGGAAGAGCACCTCAGGAACTTGTCAGTTCCTGGGAGAAAGATTGGTCTCTTGGTTCTGTAAGAAGCAGGCATCTGTCTCAACTTCAACTGCAGAGGCTGAATATATAGCAGCTGCTAGTTGTTGTTCACAGATCCTGTGGATTCAAAACCAGCTTGTGGATTATGGTTACTCGCACAAGAATACCAAAATCATGTGTGACAGTACCAGTGCTATCTCAATTGCACAAAATCCAGTGCACCACTCTAGAACGAAGCACATTGAGATTCAGCACCATTTCCTGAGAGATTGTGTGGAAAAGAACAAGATTTGTCTTGAGTTCATATCCACTGAGTTTTAGAGAGGTGATATATTCACCAAGCCCTTAGATGAACAGAAGCATCTGTTCTTTTTAGTTCAACTAGGCATGATTAATGGACGAGACTAAGTGTGACTATATCTGCCTATGTTGAAACCTGCTTGAAGATCGTCGAACGATGATCGAAGATCGTCGAACGGATTAAGCCTATCGTCGACCTCTGGTTAATGATAGCTTATCTGTTTGAAGATCGTCGACCGGCGTTCGAAGATCGTCGAACTGGTCGAGCTTATAGTCGATCTCTGGATGATGACAGCTTGTTGTTTGAGAAGCCAGAAATAGTCGAACGATTGATCGACTACTCTGCTTCTGGGCCGATCGTCGAACGGCCGTTCGACTATCGAGTCTAGTATCTTTTAGATAGATCGACTATCTCTGGTCTAATATAAAGCCGAAAGTCGACCTAGGTTAAAAGATCTTGTGTTTTATCGTCGACGGAGCGTGACTTTTCGCATTCTGTCTTCCCGCTTGCGATTTTCTGCCGCTTCGTCTCCTTCGTCTTCGCTGTCCTTCTCGCGCTTTCTCCAGCAATTCTATGGCTATTTCTCCCGCAGTGTTAGCCGTTGTAAAGTTCGATGCAGGCTTCAGCGTCGATTTTGACGCGTTCAGTTGCTGTGAAGCAGGAATTGTAGAAGTTCTTCAGTTGTGCCGGGATCAAGGTCTAGAAAGATTAATGTCGACAATAATAAAGTTAAATATTCTCGAGATCAAGGAATGGGCTTTCACTTCATCATCCTCTGACGATTCGATGACTGGCATCATCGGCGGAGAAGAGGTAATTTTAACTCCGGCCGTTCTAACTGATGTTTTTGGTTTGATAAATGGTGAAGATGATTATGAGCAAGATGCTCAAGAGTTTGGAAAGATGCTGACTGAGCTGGGACATGCGGAGGGCATTCCCACCAAGCTGCTCAAGGTCAATTTTCCCTTTAAGATTAAATTTCTCGCTAAGTTAGTTGGAAAAGTGCTCCTTGGAAAGCACTCTGCTCATGACAATATAACAAGGCAACAATTTGCACTGATGTGTGCAATTGTTAATCAGAAAAAGATTGATTGGGCAGGAGTAATGTTTGATCTGATAAGGAAAAAGAATAGTAAGAAAGAGGTCACCCTAGGAAGGGTTATTGGAATTTTCCTGAAGGAAAAGTATCCTCAGCTGCTGGTCTCTGTTGCAACAACCATAAATGCAAGCAAGAAGATGGACCCAAATTTGTTCTCTAAGTGGAAGAGGACTTTTGTGAAACCCGCTCTCACAGGGGTTGCTCCAGCGACATTAGAGAGCACCAGGACTGATTCGGTCGCTCCTCACCTGGTAGAAGCTGGCTCAGCTCTTTCCCTTCCCTCATCTTCTTCTGCTATGCAGTCTGCTTCAGTTGAAGTTCCATCAACTTCAGCTGAAGTACGACTTTCCCCTTCTCCTGTTCGAGAAATAACCATGGTTGTTCTTCCTTCCCCTCCAGCATCTCCTCTTCCTTCTCATCAGGCTAGGATATCTGCTCCTAGTTTTGATCTGTTAGGATCTGAGAGGATTCCAACACCTCCTCAGTCTCCTATTCAGTCCCCTGTTCATTCTCCACATCTTTCTCCATCTCCAATTCGATCTCCAGTCCACACCACTTCTCATCCTAACACTACAACCATCTCTGCTGCATCTCCATCCACTGCAATTCCATCATCTTTTGAGATCACCCCAGCTTTCATTTCTAGCATTTTGGAGTTGATTACCCCTTCAATCAAAATTATGATTGAAGAGGCAATTGCTCCACTTGCCTCCTCCATTGCCACCTTGACTGCTTCCATTCAATCTCTGTCTAAATCTGCTGAGCCCTCTTCTTCAAGGGGCCTGGTTTCAGTTTCCACTGAAATCAGGCAGGGGGAGATGTTCTGTGAAGATGCCTCAGAGCCTCCAGCCTCCCTTCCAGCAGTTCTTCTAGCAGTTCAAGAAGAGACTGATGCAGTTCAAGTTCAAGATGAATCAGTTTCAGTGCTATCTGACAAAGAAATATCTGATGCTATTATGTTATCTGAATTTGCTGTGAAAGTTTGCTTAAAAGATCTCACCACTCCCGTGGTTGCCCATTTTCTAGAAGGGATTATTACATCCTACCTAGATGAGTCTTGGGAGTTGGTAAAATATGAAGGTAATTCACTCATCCGCTTTATTGACGAGTCAATTAATTTGCTAGCTTGTGAATACCTAGAAGGAATGATTTTAGCTTATTTAGCAGATTTGTGTTCATAAATCTACAGATTATATTAAAGAAGATATAGCTGCTCAAGTTATAGAAATTGTTTCTGAAGCTTCTCCAAATGTTCCTGATGTTCAAATAGATCCAAAATTGGATTCTTTTTTAGATGATTTAGAAGATGTATCTGAAAATCAAGAAGAGAAAGCAAGAGTTGCTTGGAATCAAAGAGTTCAATCTTTGTTAGAGGAAAAAGAAAAAGATTTGCAAGTTGAAAAGTCAACTGTTTGGGATGATTCACCAGGGTTGAATTTGGATTTCCTTCTAGCTCAAGATGCCATTGAAGAGGAAAAAGAGAAAGCTGCTTTAAAGGAAAAGGCTGTTTCTGAAGCCTATGATCCTTATGACAATCCTCCTTCATCTCACTCTGAAGATGAAGAGGATTCTGAGTTATCTGAAAATTCAAAGAAAAAGAAAGCTGCTCAGAAGAAAAGAAAAGCAATTGCTCCTCCTCCTCCCAACCGTGATAATGATACTCCATACTATATTCTGAAAGGAATTGAACCCAAATCCAAAGAGTTTCAACATTGGATGTGGTTCTCTAAGAACCAGCAGAAAGAGAGAAAGAAAGCTAAGAAATATGATAGTCCTACCCCTAGATGGACATCCAGAGGTCCTCCTCCTCCACCTCCTGGTGCAGGAGCCTCTGGGAATTTATCTGCCAATCCGTCTGCTCCGTCAGGAAAATCTGCTCCTTCCCAGTCTTCTTCAAGAAAAAGCTCTCAAGGTTTTCATGGAAAATCATATTCTGGCCATCAAAGATCTGATACAGTAAGAGAACAAGTGAAGGAGGTTGTGTTTCAAAGACCAACTTTTTCCCCTCCTCCTTCTCCAAAGAAAAGGATTTCATCTCCTATGCCAGTGCATTCTGAAAAAGATGTTTCAAAAGGTAAGTAGTTTATTTTGTTTAAAAATTCTAGCAAGAACTTTGCTAAGTCTGCTCCCCTGTCTTATCTAGTTAATCAAGATAAAGAACCAGATGACACTTCTTCTGAAACTGTGTATGAAAGTCCTGAGCTTGATCCTAACTTTAGGATGGCTCGTTTTCACGAATTGGTTGGAGCAGCTCAAATCAGGAAAGCAAAAGCTGAAGGAAAAGATACTACTGGTTTAACCACCATGTCTACATTCAGAAAGAAGGAGTTCGAAAAGTTCCAGGTTAATCCTGAGGTCTTTGACCCTTCAAAATATATGGAAAAGCACCCGGAAGCCGTTGTTCCAAGGGCTGCAGAATTAAAAATCATTGGCGCGCAAGACTTGAAGATGTCTAAGAAAGAGGCAATCGATCCTTTACGGAAAGTTTCCTTTGTTCCTAGCTCGTCTAATCCTAAGCCAGATTCTGTAGATCCTTAGTTTTGTTTGACTACTGTTATATATATTTGATTGTTAGTTATCTGTTTTATATCTGCTGTTAAATGTTTATATATTTCTTGTATTAATTATATTGCTCTTTAGCTAGCTCTATGTTTTAGTTTTTTGAGAGACTTAACTCAAATAGGGGGAGATTGTTGGTACCCTAGTTTGATTTGAGTTTAGCCTTCTCCTTTTGTCCCTTGACCCAAGAAATATCTATGGTCAAAGGTTAGTGGTCTAGTTGTAGAGTCCTCGCTTTTCCAGATGAAGAATTTGGTTATGTAGTTAGTTCGTTCGACTATCGTCGAACGCCGCTCGACTATCGTCGACTAACTGTTCGACGATCGTCTATCAGTTGTTCGACTTTCAGTCTGCGAGGATAGTTCGACTATCGGTTGATAGTTCGACTATCTGTGTGCTTTGATAGTTCGACTATCTGCTTGGATAGGTCGACTATCTGATAGTTCGACTATCTGTTGATAGGTCGACTATCTGTTTGTTTCTGATAGTTCGACTATCTGTTGATAGTTCGACTATCTGTTTTGTCTTGATAGTTCGACTATCTGTTGATAGGCCGACAATCTGATAGCTCGACTATCTTCTGATAGTTCGACTATCTGCTGCGATAGTTCGACTATCTCCTGTGATAGTTCGACTATCTGGATCGTTCGACTATCTGTCCGATAGTTCGACGATCTCCGTGCGTCGGTCGACGATCTTCGAGGGTCGTTCGACGCTTTCTGTCTGTCTTTATATTTTGTATTTATTTATTATATTTAATTAATTAATACATTATCTGGCATATCATTTTAGTTGTTTTATGATAATATTTCCAGGCAATATTTGCTCTATCCCTTATGCCTGAGTAAAATCTTTTCAGATAATGTTGTTTGTCTTATTAGCTGACTTTGTATTTTACTTTATCTACTGTCAGTCCTTTATAGCCGTTAGACTGAAAAGTCTTTCTTCTGCTATAAAGAGTTTGTTTCTGATGTGACTTTATTTAGTACTTAATTATCAGATTGCTTCCTACAGCTTCATAGAAAAAGGTTTATACCTTTTATAGAATGTTTCTGCTGCAGAGATTGTTTTGTCTTCTTGATATTTATAGCCCAGGTCTCAAGTTTCAGAAGAAGACAAGTAATTCAAATTGAAGAGAGTCGTTGCTTGTTGCTGTTATAAAAAGGACCCTTTGAAGAAGGATTAAAGCTAGCTAACTAGTTACCCAGTTCACTTAAGCATTCAAGCCTTCATCAAGAACAAAGTTCTTCTGCTCTCAGCAATTTTCATCCAACTGAGAAGTGTTAAGATCTTCTACTCTTCTTCAACCTGAGTTCTCCTGCTTCCAGGAAGATTCAAACTCAGAGTTCTTTTGAAGAAGAAGAAGAAGAAGACAGCTGCTTGAAGATCTCTAATTTTATTTATTATCTTCTTGTAGTTTTTCCTTCAGATCTTTCTGAAGAGTTTTCTGCACTGAAGCAAGACTTCACCTGGACATCTTTGAGCCAGGGGGAGCCTTGATTCTTTAGAGCTTTCTAGCTCAGTGCAAGTTTTTGTGCTTCTCTAATCTATTGTAAAATAGAGAAGACATCTTAACCTTCTTCCCCCCTCCTGTACAGGGTTATTACTCCCTTCAAAAGTATCCCTTAGTGGCAGGGCACCTGATCAAAAACCTGTGCTTGGTTTTTTATACACCTGATCAAAAGTCTAAAGTGTTTCTGGATCTACCTGAAGCAGATCCTGCTAGTGGCAGGGCACCTGATCAAAAACCTGAGTGGATTCCTACCTTGTTGGTAGAAGAGTGGACGTACCCAAGTTGTTTGGGGAACCACAATAAATTCCTTGTGTCGTCTGGATTGCCTTATTTAATTCCTGCATTGTGGCTGTGAATAGATATAACTAGGTTGCTAGTTGCTGTTTAGGATTTCCAAGCCTTAACTGTAATTACAGTTAGCTTGAGTTTGTGCACATCACTTGTGTTAGGCTATAGGGTTAATTATATATCTATAATCTTTTAATTCCGCAATTCACTCCAAGGGAGTTAGGTAGACCATTAAGTTTTGTCTAGTGCAAAATTTGATAACTCTATTCACCCCCCTCTAGAGTAGTATCTATCCCTTCACTTTCAATAGATTCCTCTCCCGGGGCGGGGAGAAGTTCTCTCCCTTCTTCAAGGCGTTAAGGGGGAACCAGAAGTTCGAGTGGACCAAGGAGTGTGAGGAGGCATTCCAAGCATTGAAGAGGTAGCTGATTCAAGCTCTGCTCCTCCAAGGGCCGAAGGCGGGGGAGGACCTGTCCCTGTACCTTGGGGTAGGAGTTGAGGCCTTGAGTTCCGTCCTGGACCGAGAAGAATGGAAGAGGAAATTACCAATCTATTATGTAAGTCGGGTCCTAAGGAAGGCAGAGCTTCGATATCCCATCCCAGAGAAGCTGGCCATCACTCTGGTGATCTCAGCTCGGAGGCTCCGCCCATACTTCCAAGCGCACTCCATTTGGGTAGTGACGGACCATCCCCTCCGCAACATCCTTGGGGGGGGGGGTGGAGCACTCAGGAAGATTGGTAAAATGGTCCGTAGAGTTGAGCTAGTTCGATGTATCCTTTGTCACAACCTCTCAATCAAGGCCCAATAATGACCGACTTTCTAGCTGACTATGTGATCGAGGTGGCGGAGGCAGAACTCAGTCGTCCAGTCTCTTGGAAGATTAGGGTGGACGGTGCATCGGGCCGACATTCTTTGGGAGTCGAGGTGATCTTGGAGAGCCCCTAGGTAACGAGGATTTAGCAAACAATGGTGGTGCATTTTCCCCTCACCAACAACCAGGCAGAGTATGAAGCGGTGATTGCAGGGTTGCGCTTGGCCTGGGAACTAGGGGTGCATGATGTGGAGGTCCTCACTGACTCCATGGTGGTGGCTTCCAAGATCAACGGGGAGTTTGAAGTAAGAGAGCCTACCATCCACCTGTACCTAATGAAAGTGAAGGTAATCATCGACATGTTTAAAAAGTTCTCCATCTGATATGTGCCCAGGGATAAAAATGAGCAAGCGAACTAGTTAGCCAAGTATGGTCCTCGAGTCGGAGGTACCATCGCAAACCTGTTCCGGCCTTCATTCGAAGAGGGAGAACTGATGGAGGTGGATCAACACCCTTCGTGGATGGACCCTTTTGCAACTTTTTTAGCCACAGGAGAATACCCGGAGGGGATGGATAGGAAAAAATTCAAGCACAAGTCGACGTACTACCTCATACGCGATGGGAGGTTGTACAGAAAGACTCTCTTAGGGTTACTAGCTCGTTGTCTGGCTGAAGGGGAGGTCAAGAAAATTTTAGAAGATATCCATTCCGGGGAGTGCGTGAGTCACTCCGGGAGTCGAACCCCTGAAGGGAGGATTATCAGGCAGGGGTACTTTTGGCCTACTCTAGGCCATGATGCGGCGAAATTCGCAGAGAAGTTTCGTAAGTGCCAATTGTTCGCCCCCTCTAACTGTAACCGGCTTAGCGGCTCAGGAGTATTACAACACCCCGGCCCTTTGCAATCTGGGGAATGGATCTGGTGGGACCTTTCCCTCAGGCCAGCGGACAGAGGAGATTCTTGTTGGTAATGATCGACTATTACTCCAAGTGGTTAGAAGTGAAGGCGCTGGCCAAGGTGACCTCCCAAGTAATCAGGAGCTTGGTGTGGGGGAGATCATCTGCTGGCACAGGCTACCCCAAGCCATTTTCACGGACAATGGGCATCAGTTTGCTAGCATCGAGTTCATCAGCATCTGCGGGCAACTAGGATTGATCTCAGGTTTGCTTCCGTCCACCACCCCGGGAGCAACGAGCAGGTGGAGGCAGCAAATAAGATAATAGTAAAACTCTTGAAAAAGAAAGTGGAAAATTTTAAGGGGATCTGGGTGGAGAAGCTTCCCTCGGTCCTCTAGGCTCTGAGAACCACCCACAATACTGCCATAGGATAGACCCCGTCAAGCTCTCCCACAGCTGCGAAGAAGTACGTCCCATCGAGTTCGAAGTTCAGACACCTCGGGTAGCAGACGCCCAGGAAGGCAAGGAAGAGTGGAGAGCTGAGAACGAGGAAGAGCTGCAACTCTACTTGGACATGGTGGAAGAACTGCGCGATCTATCCACCATCTGACAGGAAGAGGTGAAGTGAAGAATGGCTAAGTATTTTGACAAGCATGTTAGGGTCAAACAGTTTGTGGAACGAGATTTTGTCTTGAAGAAGGTGGACGCCGCGGGAAGGTCAGCCACCGTTGGGAAGCTTAACTCCAACTGGGAAGGTCAATATATCGTACAAGAGGCACTAAGGTCAGGGGGATACCGCCTCCAAAATATGGAGGGTGAATCCTTGAGCCACACCTGGAGTGGCGACGATCTGAGACATTTTTATCCTTTAAAATATGTACACAATCCTCTCTTTTTCATGAATGAAGTTCCATTATTTCTCAAATCTTACAGATTATACTTATGATAGGTTGTCTTCGTCAAAGGGAGCCCAGTTGATGCTTAACACCCGCCGTCAGGCTCTCACCTAGCTGATTGGACTGGTGGTAGCACGCAGAGGTTGGCTTTGGAAACTGAATTCTCCCTCTGGGGTTAGGTCTCGGGATGCTCCCGCTGTCAGGCTTCCTCCAAGCTGGTAGGGTCGGGGTCCCTGATGGATGTCGTTATGAACCTGGAGGTGGAGCCCAGTTGATGCTCAACACCAGCCATCAGGCTCTCACCTAGCTCATTGGACCGGTGGTAGCGCCCGGAGGTTGGCCTTGGAAAGTGAATTCTCCCTCTAGGGTTAGGTCTCGGGATGCTCCCACTGTCAGGCTTCCTCATAGCTGGCAGAGCCAGGCTCCCCGATGGACATCGTTATGACCCTAGAGGTGGAGCCCGGTTGATGCTCAACACTCGCCGTCAGGCTCTCACCTAGCTGGCTGGATCAGTGGTAGCGCCCGGAGGTTGGCTTAGGAAAGTGAATTCTCCCTCTGGGGTTAGGTCTCGGGATGCTCCCGCTGTCAGGATTCCTCCTAGCCGGCAGGGCTGGGGTCCCCGATGGACGTCATTATGACCCTAGAGGTGGAGCTCGGTTGATGTTCAACACCCATCATCAGGCTATCACCTAGCTGACTTGACCTGTGGTAGCGCCCGGAGGTTGGCCTTGGAAAGTGAATTCTCCTTCTAGGGTTAGGTATCGGGATGCTCCCTCTATCAAGCTTCCTCCTAGATGGCAAGGCCGGGGTCCCCGATGGACGTCATTATGACCCTGGAGGTTGATCCCGACTGATGCTCAACACACGCCGGTAGGCTCTCACCTAGCTGACTGGATCGGCGGTAGCACCCGGAGATTGTCTTGAGAAAGAGGTCTCCCTCTGGGTACTAACTTCCTGCCTATTCCAAACGTTGTTTCGGAAACTCAATCATCTATCCCTGACTGGGGCAAGAGGACCACCCAAAGACAAGTTGGGTAAATCCTAGACCAAACTCGGCAAGGAGGACCGAACCTATTTTTGAAGAAGGAAGTCCGGGTTTGGCAGGGCGGACCGGGACAACCTCAGAGTCAGGAAGATGAGGCGAGTAGGATCTCGGCAAGGCGCTCAGAACTCGCCCACCAGAGAACTGAGCCCGACCTAGTAATCAGCGAGGGAGGGAGAAGTCAGCGGGCGAGCGAGGTGGTCACGAGTTCGGCACAATGACTATAAGGCCCTCATAGCTAGAGGTAGCGATCCCTCAGGGTCTTCGCGGCGATTATCCTAGCTCAAGCGCGTTCTAAGAAGCGAGTATCCTAGCTCAAATACATCCTAAGCAGCGAGTGCAGATCAAGGGAGGTCGCACAGGAAATCGGAAGACTAAAAAATCAATTCAAAAATCATAACAGATTCAAGTCCCATAAAATTCTTACATATTTTCGATTACAAAAAGAAAAAACTACTAAAAAAGGTCGCATAGGCGTGTTTATATTATAAGTGAAGAAAAATGCACGGCTAAAGAGAAGTCGCCTCATATTCGATAATATCCTTCAGCGTTAGGATGCGGGGTGGGGGGGGGGAAGAGCTCCGGGACCACATCCTTGGCCTCCAGTCCCTTCGCCTCGCCTGAGAGTAGCCCCTCCTGTTGAAAAGTTCGGACGGTATAATTCGCGGCCCCGACAGAGGTCTTATGGAACAACAACTCCAATTCATAGTCAGTATACTTGGGGTGCGGGAAGCCGCCCGGGGCTGGCAAAGCAGCTGCGACTTCCAGATCCTGCACCCGCACTTGTGACACATCTAGCTCCTTCTCAAGGGTGACGATGTTGGAGCCAAGTCGCGCGCCCGAGGTAGCATCCTGCGGACAAAAAGGCAATAGAGGTAAGAAAGTTGATAAAAAGTTGGTACAAAACATCGATAAGACTCACCAATCCCCAAAGATATCCAGCAAGCTGCGTGTCAGACTCGTCATCTTGTTTTTTATGCTGCTACACCTCGGCGAGAGAGAGAAAAAGCGACATATCCTTCTCGTCAATCAGCCTCTGCAACAAGGCCATATTCCGATCAACCTACGAGCTCCGGCGCCCCACCATGTGAGCCAGCTCCACGCCACGGAGCAGGGTTTGCATGCTTAAGTTCACGAGCACCCGTGTAGCCTCTTCGGCGTAGAATGCGGTGTCGTCTCGCCCGTAGAGGCCATAGGTAAAGGTATTGGCCTCCCTGCCAATCTCGTCCTGCTCAATCTAGCTCGGCAGAAAGTTAGAAATGGAGGCCCAGCTCCTCTCAGTGTCCCATTACAGAAGGGGGGTGCCGAGCTCGTCATTGAAATGTTCACCGTGGCCGAAGTTGTGATGTTCCCCCGACATGGGCTTCATGGCGGCTTCCAGTTCGCCTGCCCGGGACTCATCGACCGCCTCGCCAGACGGTCCGTCCCCAAGAGGGATCGGGTCAGCGACCTTCTCCGGTTGACCTATGGGGGTCTTGCCTTTTGTCGCGAAGGCGGAGGATTTTCGCCGGTGGTCTTGGGGTTCTTGACCAATTTTTGAGTAGGTGGGTCTCAAGAGGGCCGCTTCTGAAGAGAGGAAGGGCCCGAGGCCCCGCCGGTGGCGACCCGAGTGCTTTCGTAAGGAGGGCGAGTGGTTATGTCATGCTCACCTATAAGGAAAGCCGAGTCAGTTATACAGAAGGTTCTGAGGGAGTCAAGAATGGGCCGCCTTACCTTCCCCAGGCAGGACATGGAGAAGTGATTCAACGTTGCGGCGGAGGTAAGCAACCTCCATATTCTTCCCTGCGAAATAGCCAAAGAGCTCGACTTCATGGCCACCCAAGTCGGGCAGACGATAGCTCTACTCGCTCAGCTGAACGGGTGTGAAGGGAACAGTTCCTAAGTCCCCCTTAATGAATATGAATTTATTGAGCTAGTTGTGGATCCTATTGACCATCTCCCGCACCTTCAAGTGGTTGCTAGCGAAATAGGCCGTGCCATCCTTGTTCGCCCTGAAGGAGAAAAACTTGCGGAAGACCGTGAGGCTGAATTCGATTCTCTCCTCCCGAAAGAAGCAGGCGAAGGTGACCACCATGGCCACAGAGTTCGGGGTGAGCTGCCCCAGGACAACCCCATAGTACTTCAAAACAAAGGGGACCTCGGGCCACAAAGGAAGCCGCAGGCCCATGTCAAAGTGGGCGATAGGGATGGCGATTACGAATAAATTAAACGAGGAAAATATTTCCAGGCGATTACGAGACAAATTACGAAAGCGAGAGAGCTCGGCCCGCTCCTACCAAAAGCGAGACAGCTCGACTCGCTTCCGCCAAGAGCGGGACAAACCCTTCCCCGCTATAAAGGAGCGCGAGAACGGAAATAACTCGCACCCGCCATAAAGGCGCTCGAGCTCGGGAATAACTCGCAACCGCCATAAAGGCGCGCGAGCTCAGAAATGATTCGCACCCGCACAAGAAGATGGGACAACATAAAAAGAAACACACAGCGATAGCCCGAGGACGGGCAAGCAATTATTAAGACATTGTCCATTGTTACTATGTGAAAATAAAAAGCAAAACGCAGATAGCGAGGGAGAACCTGACCCACGGTCCATCAATGCGAAAGGGGATATGCGGATCAGTACTAGATCAATTTCCATCTTCCCCTATCGCGGACCCCAGAGCGAGGCGACACGCGAGGATAGTGATACTCGCGAAGCACCTGTAGTTCCAGTTTGGCCCGCGCGACGTGCCCCTCCAGAGAAGTCGTCCCATCTCCGTCCTCTCAACGTCTGCCCTCCATAATTTCGAGACGCGCCTCCAGTTCCTCCTTGTACTCAGCCATCCTATCAAAGGCGTCCTGCAACATCATAGAGTGCTTTTGAAACAGCTCCACTGTCCCCTTCTTCACCTTATCGACATCATGCGGGTCGCCCAGGTATTCATAAAGTTTCTCCAGGGGAGGGAATGGGGAATATCCCTCGCTCATCTCGGTTCCGGATGAAGAGGCCGCCTGGAAACCTGAAGAGGGAGAAGGGTCAGAGGAATTGGCGAGTGAGGAGTGAAATGTGCCGAAAGCATAGACTTACTAGAGACCGACACCCATTTGCTAGGGGGTAGGTGTGAGGTACTGGGCTGGTCCCGAAAGAGTTCTCCTCCAGAGATTTGGAGGGGTGCCCCCAACCTGCGCCCAACGAAAGATGGTGGAATTGGCGATGGATCAGAAACCGCGATGACGGGAGCTGCGAACAAAGGTTTCTCGATTAAGATAATAATCAATGAGGGGACAGTATGACAGGTAACACAAGGGCTAACGATTAGGGGCCGGGGGAAGAGCGGACCCCGTATCCGGAGGGGTGGAGACCCGATCGGAGTCTCACGGGGTGGAGCGCTCTGGTTCCATTCCCTCCTCCCGCACTTCCTGCAGAAAGCTGCAGCTCAGTTGGTGATTACCCTATTTGTAGGAGTGTGTTATCTAGGTCCGGGATCGAAACCCCGCGGCAATAACCTATTGTTGTTGAGAAACAAGCACAGTTATTTGTGTTGGGGTGTACGACCTGCAGGCCTTGACTAACAATGCCGTGAGGTGGGTGCCCGGTGCAACCTTTAGTGGGTGAGGCCAGTGTAACACCCCTGATTTTTTTTTCTCGATGATTTTATTCGATTTGGTATTGTCATATTTATGACATCGAGGTGTTACCCCCGCTTTATTTTAACGACTTTGCACCGTTAGGGCATTTCCACGTCCCTTGGGTCGGTTTAACAAGATTCATTTAGGATTTTAACTTGGGTTTCTTATTCTTCCCTGGTTGAAGGGGGGTGAAGTTTTGAGTTCTTTGGGCTTGTCTAGTCTTATTTGCGATCCGAGCATTTTTGAGTACCGGTGCGTGATTGGATCCTTGTGATGATTTTTGCTCGATTGAGCTTCTGATGTTTTTGTCTCAAGATTTGGTGTGTCGTATTCTAGGGTCATCCTCGCTACCAATTCGTAGCGTCGACATTTTTATTCTGGAATTTTGGACAAAAAAATTGTTATTTTTATTTTTATTTTTACTTTTATTTTTATTTCTGCCTTAGCTCTTCAGTTCTCGTGATGCCCTAGTATCTTAGAAGTTTTCTCCAGTTCTAAAGAACCGGTCCTGTTCTCGAGAAGACTTGGTGAGTTCTCGAGAACCAGCTTGTTCTAGAGAAGTCCTTGTGCGCTTCCTATAGCTAGCGTTGAGTGGCACTCGACGCCGTCTCGAGAGAGTTGAGTGGAACTCGACACCGCGTCAAGAGCGTTGAGTGGCACTCAACGCCGTCGACTACTGTTGTTAGTGTCAAGTTTTCCTCTTATACTCGAGTTGCTGCTCTTGGTTCTCGAGTAGTCCCATGCTATTCTCGAGAAATCCGTCTTGTTCTCAAGAAATGTCTTAGTTCTCGAGAAGTCCCCGTAGTTCTCGAGAAATTCTCTCTCTTGTTCTCGAGAGGTGCCTTAGTTCTCGAGAAGTTCCAGTAGTTCTCGAAAAATCCACTCTCCTGTTCTCGAGAAATGCCATTTTTCTCGAGAAATATCTTAGTTCTCGAGAAGTCCCCGTAGTTCTCGAGAAATTCTCTCTCTTGTTCTCGAGAAGTGCCTTAGTTCTTGAGAAGTTCTAGTAGTTCTCGAGAAATCCTCTCTCCTATTCTCGAGAAATGCCCTTGTTCTCGAGAAATGCCTTTGTTCTCGAGAAGTAGTACTCAAAAATTTGCCTTCCACTCGAGTAATCTGGTCTTCACTTCGAGTGTTCCGGTTCAGTAAACCCTGGTTCGTTTCCTTAAGTAGGGTTACCCTAATATTACATCTAGTATAAATACCTTCTTCTTCCTCCTCATTAAGTCGACAAAGGCGATCTCCTGAACCAGAGTGGCGTGAGCAAGAAAAGTGTCCATTCGTGACTCTCCGATTGCCGCCGACGGTTCTCCCGTGCTAAAAATCTTCAACCGAGTATAGATCTGGAAAGCTCTCGGCGTGAGCTTGGCTATCGTGGTAAATTTTTCCCCATTCTTTGAGTTTTCTCGTTAGGGTTTTTCCGCCCTAACCCACCTTTCGACCATTTTTGTTTAGATTTCAACTCCTCCCGTGTTCTTTTGCCTCGATCTATGACGTGGAGTGAATCGGGGGACTTTTCCGGTAAAACCAACGCAAGTGGTGGTTTACCCTCTTTCCTCCTTGTCCGATTTAGATGGTAACGGTTAAGTTTTGTTTCTTTAATTTCTGTGCACTTTGTTATGCTAATTAGTAGACATGTTCAATCTTCCTAGAAGTCCATTTAATTTTGCAAGTTCTTGTCATGATAACTACCCCTTATAGCGTGTAGCGATTTAGCGAAAGGTTATGTTGCTAGCTTTTACCGGTCCTAGTTATTGTTGTAGAGCGTGTTAGGAAATATTTGGGACTGTAAATCGTTCCTAGAGGTTGATCAACCGTGTCTTTAATCTAGGAAATGTCGAGTAGAATCCGATGTGCTAAGTCTTGAGATTTATTTCATGGTGTTTCTTTGTTGCGGGTGTTAGTGGGAAAATCCACTAACCGCAAGGTTTGTTTCCTTTATTAGTACCTCGTGTAACTCTACTGGGTTTTGGGAATCTGCGGTGATTGGTGGAGTGTGTAAGTCTCCCCCGCAGTTAGACTGATTTTAACATCTGTGAGGGGTGTATCTAGAGAAGTGACCACCCTGCCTATGTTTATGGGTAGAGTTGACCACAGGTGGCTAATAAAGTTTTGGAGTATTCTTTCTTATGATTTAATCATGCTCTCCCCTTGCTTTGGGTATCTGACATGATTTGTTGCACGTGACGATTCACGTAAGTTCTTTTCTTCTGATTTAATTATTGAGTTTTGTTTATGTACCTTACTTCAATGCATTTGGTCTTGGGTTGGTACCCCTTTTGACCCTTATTTATTTGGCTTATTTTTCTGCCACCATTTGTAACTTCTTATTGAGGTGTTCTGTTTTTGGAATGCCTCAGGTTCGGAGCAGTAGCAGGTAGTAGAGCTGGTTTTTGGACTCTTTGAGCTGTAGTTTTGGCTGTGGCTTTTCCACCTCGCCGTAGCGAGGTAGTTTGTTGTTTCAATTTTCTTTCCTAGTTCAAACATACTTTGTACTGTGGGTCGTGTCAGGTTGTTGACGCCCATAGGATTTTTAATTTTTGACACTTGCTAGCTGTTGTTGTCTACTTTATGCTTGATTCAGATTACTTGCTCTCTGGGATGATTTATTGCTAGGATTGCATGTTAGATATTTTTAACCTATAAAACCCTACTATTAGTAAAGCATACATACAATCTCTTTCAAAACTAAGTCACTACTTTCTGGTTAGCATAAAGAATTTTTTCAATACTTATTATAAATCTAGAGTTGCATAGCATAAGTAGTTCCTCTGGGACATTTAACTCATGTAGGGTGTAAGAGTCAATTTAAAAAAGTATCTTCCGCAAGCATAAAATTATATTTTGAATCGTGGACTAGTTGATCAAATAAGCCGAGGGATACGACTATCTTCTTAACTTAAACTGAATTTCAATCATAACAACATATGTTCTCCTTTTAAACTATCGAGTTTGGAGTCTTGGCTGAGCGTCTGCAATTATCCCCTGCACGGCGTGGCTTCACGATGCGTATTTTCCCTTGCTCTGATATAATTTAATTATTGGGAAAATGCGGGTTGTGAAAGTTAGCATCAGAGGGAGGTTGCTTGACAATTGGTCGAGCAACCTTCCCTTGTTAGTGTTAGTTGTTTAGTGTCATATCATACACACACCGATGTGTCATCAGTACGTCTTGGCTGAAGCATGAACTCTACACTCATAAGCATGATTAGAAGTATACGAGGCACATTATGTAGTATGGGATGCATAATATGTGTTTGTATATGGATCCACCATAGGTGGCAACATGTGAGGGTTATGTAGTATGGGATGCATGACCTCACCACATTAATGCCTATTAATACGTTTTTTCTTTTCGTTGCATGCAATGTTATGTAGTATGGGATGCATAACATTTCATGTGTACGCCGCTCATAACATGCATTAAGGCATTTTTTAGGATGCATAGCACTGCATACATATCAAAAAATAACATAAGCACAACATGCCAAGCTAAAGATTTACATGATGACATATGTACATACATGATTTTAAATAAGAATAAAGAATCCATGCATTCATATCATAGGCACATGAGTCAATAGGATGATTGGATATCATCCTGAGTAGGATATATCATCATTATAAAATCCCAGAGCAAGTTGCAACATAAGCAAGTGTCTTTTAAGTATGGTCTAAACTAGTTTTGTTTGCCCTAGTCGTAATTTAAGATTTTGATGGGTTGTTCATTTTCCTTTTTAGAAATTCCGCCAAAGCATATTGTGACGAGGTCGACTCCCCAGTTGGAGGGTGAGTCGTCAGGTGCGTAGAGTGATGTGTTGATCGAGAGTTTGCGCTAGAGCAACGTGGCTCTATCAAGGAAAGTAGTTGTGATGCAATCGCAAATTCAGACCATGTTGTCTACCGCTCCCACGCAACAACCCTTAGTGTAAGATCCTGTCGTGGATCAATTCATACCTGACGCCCCTGCTACTTTTGTTCCCCCGGTGATGCTACCACCAGAGATGAATTTCATCTCGCATTTCCAGCGATTGAGACCTTCTACTTATGACGGGAGTGCGTACTTTATGATTTTAGATGATTTGATCATCTCCATCGAAGAGATGTTTTCGTATTCCGGGATTCTAGAAGCCCAGAAGGTAATGATTGCACCCTATCATTTAAAAGGCTTGTCAAAGAGTTGGTGGATTCGGGATAAGGAAAGTCTGAAGGAAGGCTATTCTTGGGAATCTTTTAAGAAGATGTTGCTGAAGAAGTTTCTACCCTCGGTTGAGCAGGACCGCCTGATGAATAACTTCTTGCATTTGAAGCAGAGACATCTCACAGTGAGTGAGTACGAGATTGAGTTTAGTAAACTGAGTAGGTTTGCTCCTGATTTGGTAGCTTCGGAGGAGGGTAGAGTGAAACGTTTCCTGGGAGGACTAAGAAGCGATGTATATCAGTGGGCATGCGCTTATGGAGCCGATTGTTATGCCTTGGCAGTGGAAGCCGCACTGAAAGTGGAGGCGATTGAAAACGCTAAGAATCGAGGAGCTGCGGCAAGGAAAGAGAAGAGGAAGGGTGTTGAGGATGGAAGCACTAGGGCATCCAGCCCTTCTTCGAAGAATAAAAGTGGAGAAATTTGTAGCTTCTACGGTCGACCTGGCCACCCTTATGAAAGGTGTTTTAAGAGGACTGCCACCCTGAAGCAACAGCAGGTGCACGCCATCTAGGGTGCACCCTAGAGAGATTTTGCGTGATCATTCTGTTCTAGGAAGGGGCATGACGTGAGTCGTTGCTGGACGAAGGATAAGGCTTGCTTCTAGTGTGGGCAGAAGGGGCATCTGAAGTCTTCGTGCCCCCAGGATCAGTCCCCACAGAAGCTTGCCCCGCTTCGAGCTCTGCCTCCACCACCAAACCAAGACAGAGGCAAATGAAAGCTGAACGTAGTGACCAGCGAAGAAGCTCAAACCTCTACGCAAGTTATTTCAGGTTAGCCCCAGTTTATTTCATCCTTTTTACTTATCGTTGTCTCCATAGTTATCATTCGTTTAGTTATGTATGCTACGATTTTAGAGGAGTTTAAGTTGCAGAATAGGTGGGCGCACGTTCTTTTAGATTCGGGTGCCACCCATTCCTTTGTGGTCCGGAGGTTTATAGATAAACATCATCTGGATGTGGATCCATTAGGAGACTCTTTCAACATCAAGCTTCCCTCTGGTGATTTGGTGGTATCTAATCAAGGAGTTCTGAGATGCCCTATATACCTGGGAGATTTACTAGCCTTTGTAGATCTGATGGTGTTGGATCTGGTGGAATTTGACGTGATTTTGGGCTTGGACTGGCTGTCTAACTATGATGCGGTCATCCAATACAAGGCAAAGAGACTAGACATAAGGATGGACAATGGCCAACCTATGAGCGTCTATGGATTTCAGGATAGGGTTTCCCCTATTATTTCTGCGGTACATGCTTGTCGTGCTATAGAGTCTGGTTGCGAGGCATTTTTGGTTTCTATTTCTGCTTTGGAAACTGATTTTGTTACACCACGTCTTGAGGATATCTCGGTGGTACGAGAGTTACCAGATATTTTTCCTGACTGTCTTCCAGGACTTCCTCCGGTGAGGGAGATAGAGTTTGTGATAGACCTCAAGCCAGGTACTCGTCCTATTGCCAAAGCACCGTACCGTATGGCTCCGCGTGAGTTGGATGAGTTGCGCACTCAGCTCGATGAGTTCTTGAGGTGTGGTTTTATTAGACCAAGTTCTTCTCCATGGGGTGCTCCTATTTTGTTCGTCTAGAAGAAAATTTGATCGATGAGGCTTTGCATCGATTACAAAGAATTTACTAAAGTGACCATTAAGAATAGATATCCCCTGCTAAGGATTGATGATCTGTTCGATCAGCTGCATGGTAGCTCAGTATTTTCCTAGATCGATCTTCGCTCAGGCTACCACCAGTTGAGAATTCGTGAGTCAGATGTCCCTCAGACCGCTTTCCGTTCGCGACATAGGCATTATGAGTTTTTGGTGATTTCTTTCGGTCTGACCAATGCACCCTCTGCTTTCATGGACTTGATGAATAGGGTGTTTAAGGACTTCTTGGACCGATTTGTTATTGTGTTCATAGATGATGTCTTGGTGTATTCCCGCAATGTTGAGGAGTATACTCAGCATTTGCGTTTGGTTTTGTCGACCCTGAGGGAGCATTGGTTATATGCGAAGTTGAGTAAATGTGAGTTCTGGCTACCCCAGGTGTCCTTTCTGGGTCATGTTGTGAGCAAGGACAACATTTTTGTAGACCCGACAAAAGTTTCTGCTGTGATGGAATGTGATAGACCTTCTACACCTAAGGAGATTAGGAGCTTTTTAGTCCTGGCTGGCTATTATAGAAGATTCGTGGAAGGGTTTTAGGTGTTGTCTGCTCCTTTAACTAAAATTACCCAGAAGAATACAACATTCATTTGGAGTGATAAGTGTGAAGAAGACTTCCAAGAGTTGAAGAAGAGATTATGTACTGCTCAAATTTTAACCTTACCTATTGAAGGAGTTGAGTATGCTGTGTATGTTGATGCATCACACATCGGACTTGGTTGTGTTTTAATGAAAGATGGTAAGGTGATCGCGTATGGATCGAAGCTACTAAAGATACACGAGAGAAACTATCCTACGCACGATTTGGAGTTTGCTGCTGTAATTTATGCGCTGAAGCTTTGGTGACACTTATTGTATGGCACGCTGTGCAAGATCTATACAGACCATAAGAGTTTGAAGTATGTCTTCACTCAGAAGGAACTAAACCTACGCCAATGTCAGTGGTTAGAATATGTGGCTGATTATGAAGTGTAAATTCTTTATCATCCAGGAAAGGCTAATTTAGTAGCTGATGCTTTGAGTAGAAAGACCGCCAAAATTTTTTATCTGTCGGTACACTCCTTGGTAGAAGAATTCTTGTTGATGGATATTGAGGTTGGGAGTAGTACTGTGCCTGCTAGTCTAGAAGCAGAAGAACCCTCTTGGATTTCCCTTACTCGAGCACATCAGAAGGATGATCCTGATTTGTTGCATCACCAGAATAGAACAGTTAAGGGAGAGCTACCAGATTTCTCCTCTGATGAGTTGGATACCTTGAAGTATCAGGGTAGATTTTGCATTCCTGCCTTTGGCGACATTCGGGCTAAAATCTGTGCTGAAGCTCATGGTTCAAGTGTATCCTACCACCCTGGTTCTACTAAGATGTATAAAGATCTAAAACAAATTTTTTGGTAGTCAGGGATAAGGAGTGATATCGCGAAGTTTGTATCGGAATGTTATACGTGTCAGCGTGTTAAGGCTGATCATAGAAGGCCTGGTGGTAAATTGACACCAAGTTGGAAATGGGAGAGTATTTCAATGGATTTCATCACTAGTTTACCAAAATCTCCCCATAGGACCTTTTCATATTCTTGAACGCATCGGAGTATCAGCTTATAGGCTGGAGTTTCCTACTACCTTCCCTGGTGTCCATGGTGTGTTTCATGTAAGCCAGTTGCGGAAGTGTATTCGAAACTATTGTAAAGTCCTAGACTTAGTGACCCAGATTCAATCAAACCTTACGTATGTGGAAGAACCTATTCGTATTCTGGAATCTCAAGAGTGTGTGTTGTGGAGGAAGACCATTCCCATGGTCAAGATTATTTGGAGGAATTAAGACGTCTAGAGTGCAACGTGAGAATTGGAATCAGCGACGAGAGAATCTCATTCGCACCTCTTCTCTTAGTTTGGGTATGTCTCTGCGTGTTTGGTCACATTTTATTTTTCTCGTTCTGACTTGGGTTTCGGAGTTGAGATAAGTTTCGGGACGAAACTTCTTTTTAGGGGAAGTGACTGTAACGCCCCTGATTTTTTTTCTCAATGATTTTATTTGATTTTGTATTGTCGTATTTATGATGTCGAGGCATTACCCCCACTTTCCTTTAATGGATTTGCACCATTAGGGAATTTCCACGTACCTTGGGTCAGTTTGACCAGATTCTTTTAGGATTTCAATTTGGGTTTCTTATTCTTCCCAGGTTGAAGGGGGTGAAGTTTTGAGTTCTTTGGGCTTGTCTAGTCTTATTTGCGATCCGAGCATTTTGGAGTCTCGGTGCGTGTTTGTATCCTTGTGATTATTTGTGCTCGATGAGCTTGTGATGTTTTTGTCTCAATATTTGGTGTGTCAGATTCTAGGGTCGTCCTCGCTACCAATTCGTAGGGTCGACATTTTTATTCCGGAATTTTAGACAAAAAATTGTTATTTTTATTTTTACTTTTATTTTTATTTTTGCCTTAGCTCTTCAGTTCTCATGATGCCCTAGTATCTGAGAAGTTTTCTCCAGTTCTCGAGAACCGGTCCTTTTCTCGAGAAGACTTGGTAAGTTCTCGAGAACCAGCTTGTTCTCGAGAAGTCCTTCTGCGCTGCCTATAACTAGCGTTGAGTGGCACTCGACACCGTCTCGAGAGCATTGAGTGGCACTCGATGCCGCATCGAGAGCATTGAGTGGCACTCAACACCGTCGACTGTTGTTGTTAGTATCAAGTTTTCCTCTTGTACTCGAGTTACTGCTCATGGTTCTTGAGTAGTCTCCTGCTATTCTCGAGAAATCCGTCTTGTTCTCGAGAAATGTCTTAGTTCTCGAGAAGTCCCCATAGTTCTCGAGAAATTCTCTCTCTTGTTCTCGAGAAGTGCCTTAGTTATCAAGAAGTTCCAGTAGTTCTCGAGAAATCCTCTCTCCTGTTCTCGAGAAATGCCCTTGTTCTCGAGAAATGTCTTAGTTCTCGAGAAGTCCCCGTAGTTCTCGAGAAATTCTCTCTCTTGTTCTCGAGAAGAGCCTTAGTTCTCGAGAAGTTCCAGTAGTTCTCTAGAAATCCTATCTCCTGTTCTCGAGAAATGCCCTTGTTCTCAAGAAATACCTTTGTTCTCGATGAGTAGTACTCGAAAATCTGCCTTCCACTCGAGTAATCTGGTCTTCACTTCGAGTTTTCCAGTTCAGTAAACCCCGGTTAATTTCCTTAAGTAGGGTTACACTAATATTACATCTAGTATAAATACCTTCTTCTTCTTCCTCCTTAAGTCGACCAAGTCGATCTCCTGAACCAGAGTGGCGTGAGCGAGAAAAATGTCCGTTCGTGACTCTCCGGTTGTCATCGACGGTGCTCCCATGCTCAAAATCTTCAAGCGAGTATAGATCTGGAAAGCTCTCGGCGAGAGCTTCGCTATCGTGGTAAATTTTTCCCCATTCCTTGAGTTTTCTCGTTAGGGTTTTTCGGCCCTAGCCCCTCTTTCAGCCATTTTTGTTTAGATTTCAACTCCTTTCATATTATTTTGCCCCGATCTGCGACGTGGAGTGAAACAGAGGACTTTTCCGATAAAACAAGGCAAGTGGTGGTTTACCCTCTTTAATCCTTGTCCGATTTAGATGGTAACAGTTAAGTTTTGTTTCTTTAATTTCTGTGCACTTTGTTATGCTAATTAGTAGACATATTCAATCTTCCTAGAAGTCCATTTAATTTTGCAAGTTCTTGTCATGATAACTCAACCTTGTAGCGTGTAGCGATTTAGCGAAAGGTTATGTTGTTGGCTTTTACCGCTCCTAGTTATTATTATAGAGCATGTTAGGGATTATTTGGGACTGTAAATCGTTCCTAGAGGTTGATCAACCGTGTCTTTTATCTTGGAAATGTCGAGTAGAATCCGATATGCCAAGTCTTGAGATTTATTTCATGGTGTTTCTTTGTTGCGGGTGTTAGTGGGCAAATCCACCGACCGCAAGGTTTGTTTCCTTTATTAGTACCTCGTGGAACTCTACTGGGTTTTGGGCATCTGCGGTGATTTGTGGAGTGTGTAAGTCTCCCCCACAGTTAGATGGACTTTAACATCTGTGAGGGGTGTATCTAGTGAAGTGACCACCCTGCCTGTGTTTATGGGTAGAGTTGACCACAGGTGGCTAATAAAGTTTTGGAGTATTATTTCTTATGATTTAATCATGCTCTCCCCTTTATTTGGGTATCCGACATAATTTGTTGCATGTTACGATTCACGTAAGTTCTTTTCTTCTGATTTATTTCTTAAGTTTTGTTTATGTACCTTACTTCAGCGCATTTGGTCTTGGGTTGGTACCCCTTTTGACCCTTATTTATTTGGCTTATTTTTCTGCCACCATTTGTATCTTCTTGCTGAAGTGTTCTGTTTTTGGAATGCCTCAGGTTCAGAGCAGTAGTAGGCAATGGAGCTAGTTTTTGGACTCTTTGAGCGGTAGTTTTGGATGTGGCTTTTCCACCTCGCCGTAGCGAGATAGTTTGTTGTTTTAATTTTCTTTTCTAGTTCAGACATACTTTGTACTGTGGGTTCGTGTCAGGTTGTTGACACCCACAGGATTGTTGATTTTTGACACTTGCTAGCTGTTGTTGTCTGCTTTATGCTTGATTCAGATTACTTGCTCTCTGGGATGATTTATTGCTAGGATTGCATGTAAGATATTTTTAACCTATAAAACCCTACTATTAGTAAAACATACAAGCAATCTCTTTCAAAACTAAGTCACTACTTTCTGGTTAGCGTAAATATTTTTTCCTATACTTATTATAAATCTAGAGTTGCATAGCATGAGTTGTTCCTCCAGGAAATTTATACTCATGTAGGTTGTTAGATTCAATTTAAACAAGTATCTTCCGCAAGCATATAATTATATTTTGAATCGTAAACTATTTGATCAAATAAGCCAAGGGATATAGCTATCTTCTTAACTTACAATGAATTTCAATCATAACAACATATGTTTTCCTTTTAAACTATCGAGTTTGGAGTCTTTCTTGAGCGTCTACAATTATCCCCTGCACGGTGTGGCATCACGACGCATATTTTCCCTTGCTCTTATAAAATTTAATTGTTAGGAAAATTCGGGTTGTGACAGCCAGCCCCTATATCTGGGTTGTTACATCCTCCCTCTGATACCACTTGATAGTGTCGAGTTGTCTACCTAAATAACCTAGAGGGGGTGAATAGGTCGGCTCTGCGTCTTTTTGCGGAATAAAAATTATACAAGAGATGCGCAGAAAATATCAAGCAACCCACAGATGACACCAAGGATTATAATGGTTCCCCAATCTTAGGTACGTCCACTCTTCACCTCACCAATCTAGCACCACGCTAGACTCGGCTACTTCACTATTATCTCAGATTGGAAAACAATCCTACAACTCGGAACAACGTTCCTACAACTCGGAGTAAAACACCTCCTACAACAACTCGGAGAACAACTCATATAAACTCGGATAATAACTCCTACAATCATGGAGAATAACTCCTACAAGAATAAAATGGATTTATAATGAAATACACAAACTTGTCTTCATAGATTTGACTGATTCTCGACCTCTTCCTTCTTGAAAAATTGTAAAGCTCTGTCAGAAAAGTCGAGGAAGAAATCAGAGAATACTTCGATCTAAGAATGTAGAATCACTACAATCAAGGAGAAGATTTGCAGATGTCGAAAAGCTTGATCGGTTGACTCCTTCTAGTATGAATTTCAGAATCAAGAAGTTTGACGATGAAGAACACGTAGTGTAGGAGGAGGCGCTTCCCAATTTAGAATCTTGAAGGCGATTCAGAATTATGTAAAATACTTCTTTGGGTTTGTCGATTGTGACATGACCTTTTATAAGTATTACATAATGGTAGGATTTTATTAATTACAATTCACGTGGACCAATCAAGATTTCATTATATTTGAAATCAAAACCATCTGATACTTAACAAAATTCAGATTCAGAACTCCGTTTCTCGAGAGAAATAAGATTACTCGAGTGCGAATTTTGTTTCTCGAGAAAGGATATATAATTCTCGAGAAGAAATACTTAAGGAAAATATAGAAGATGAGATCTGGTTTCTCGAGAATGGATAGACATACTCGAGAAAAAGTTTTTTGTTACTCGAGAACAAGAAAGCATCTCGAGAAAAGATTTTTGTTTCTCGAGTAAGAACATCTGGTTCTCGAGAACTACTTATGGCCTTCTCGAGAAATGTCTTGGCTTTTTTGAGAAAAAGACTTAGAGAAAATTTTGAGTTTACGAGAGGCATTGAGTCAAGTGAAGCACTCAACGCTAATGACTTAGAAAAATTCTGAGCTTAAATTTAAGGTTACTCTAGAAAGAGACGAGTCCTACTCGAGTACTGCATGGCTTTCTCAAGAACATCTTCTGCTATTCGAATACCTGAATGGGCTAACTCGAGAAATAACTTCAACTTTACTCGAGTACGTTTTAGCCTTTCTCGAGAAAAACACTTAGAAAAATGTTGTAATTCTGAAAAATGATTTTCTTCGAAGAACTCAACAACCAGTCTTTCTCCCATAACTTTTGTACTTGTAAATGAAGTATGTTCCAATAAAAAGGTTACACATGAGTCAACACTATGGATCACACAATGAGGGATTACATTGTATATTCTTGTGTTTGGTGACCCATTGTAAACTGACATTGGTCTACACTTAACAATTATAACCTGCAAGCACTCAACTTGAAAAGGGCATCAAATAAAAACCTAATTAATCTTAGTTCAAGGGTGACTTCATACAAATCTAGGTTATTGTGGATACAATACCCAACACCTAGTCGCCAGAAGTAGCAGACTGCTGCCACCAACTGAAATAGGCCACCCAGAGGTGGACACCTTATTGAATAGAAGATCTAGTTGCAGAAGAGAAACCTCCTGATCACAAGACACCTGCTGTAACCGCCTATTTTAGATGTAGAGTTCACAACAATATTAGAACAAAATTTCTTGCTCTTCAGTGCTTTCTGCACAATCTACAAAGCAAAACCCGGTTAAACTCTTCAAACCGCGTGGATAGCAAAATCCAGTCCGCATCAACTAATTGCGAGTAGGATTACTGTTCATTCAGTTGTTATTGATATGACGGGGGGTCCTATTTTTAGGCATGGAGAGGAGTGTGGTCACCTCCCCACCAATAGGAACACGACCCAAGCTCGCGGTGAGCACGGAGTGTATCCGTACAAACCTACGGATACAAACAGTAGTTCACCGCGACAATCTGAAATCCAGTCCGTCAAACACGAAGTTGGTTGGATAGACAACTCTATCTGCTTGATCGCGAAGGACAAGGCTGAACTTGATTTCCAACAACAACACTGCGGAGACCACCCAGTCTGCACACCTTGCGAACAAATCCCAGACCGCCCAACCCGTGGACTCTGCTCCATTCCACACACCAAGCCCACAACGAGCACAAACCAGTCCACCTAGAGCGCCATCTCCAAAACCAGTTCACCAAACCACGAACACTGCGGTTACCACCTAACCACACAATCAGAGATCAAGTTCATAGGCCGACTGATCTCCCAAACTCCAAAAGCAGTCTGCATCAAGCGGACTCTGCGAACTCAGAATGAGTCCGCCCCTCCCGTGGATATACCACCTAACCACACAGTTACTCCAGGGAACTAGTCAACTGCAGAACTAGCAGGTTTCTAACACTAGGCCGTAACATCAAAATGCCCAGACCGCGTAGTCTGCATGATCAACCCCCACTTTCACATCAAAAATTTGAACACACTCCCTTGAAGTGAGAAGTGGTGACCAAACCCAGCAGTCCTCATAACCGAGTAAATGGCCCCTTCAGTACCAGCTTCGTGAAGATGTCTGTGATGTTGTCCTCACTCCGCACATGCTCAACCATAAGAGACCCCTCCAACAACTTCTCTCGAATGAAGTGGTGCTCGATCTCTATGTGTTTGGTCCCCGCATGACAAACTGGATTATTAATTAGTTTCAAGGCACTTTCATTGTCACCGCGAAGCAGAGTTTGACCTGACACTTCTTAATGGACGTCCTCTACTAGCCTCCTAAGCCAGATGGCTTCCGGAGCTGCCAAAGCCGAAGGCTTGTACTCTGCTTCCATAGTAGAGACGGATATCGAGTCTTACTTTTTGCTACACCAAGAGATACTGGCTGATCCACACGTAAAGATATAACCGGATGTTGACTTTCGGTCATCTCAATCTCCCCCATAATCAGCATCTGAGTATCCTTGAAGAATATAACTCATGTCTCTCCCATAAAGGAGACCCATATCTAAGTGAACTTCACATACTAACGAATGTTCCTCGTCGCCATCAGATGAGGCTTCCTGGGTTCCGCCATATACCGACTTACACGACCAACTGCATAAGCAATGTCTTGCCTTGTAATCGTCAAGTAAAGAGGGCTCCCAACCAGTGCTCGAAACACAAGAGGATCAGGAAGAATCCTACGCTCATCTCGCCGAAGCTTAATGCCTGAGTCAAAACGAATAGAGCAACTCTTTCCCTCTCGCATGCCGGATCGCTGAAAAATTCACTCTGTATAAACCTTTTGTAAATGAGTATGCCACTCTCTTTCCTCTCCACCTTGAGTCTAAGGAAGTGGTGGAACTCACCCAAGTCCTTCATATCAAATCTTATAGCTAGATCTGCCATGAGCCTAGCTATCTCCTCCTTGGAGTTACTTGTGATGATCATATTAACCACATACAACATCACAAAGACCATAAGCTCCCCCTTCTTGATTAATAGGCTCGAATCTGAGTTAAAAACAAGATAACCACATAACTGGAGGTATTCTGCGATCTTCCCATACCAAGCTCGAGGATCCTGCTTGAAACCATAAAGGACCTTTCGGAGCTTGCAGACATAGTCCAGATATTCTTTAGATATGTATCCAAGTGAATGATCCATAAGATGTCTTTGTCAATTTCCCCATAAAGAAAGGCAATCTTTATGTCTAGCTACCACATCTTTCAACTTTGGCAATCTGCCAAGGCTATCACCACCCGAACTGAAGTCATCTTAACAACAGGGCTAAACGTCTCTTCATAGTATTCCCCGTACTATTAAGAGAATCCTCGAGCAACAAGGCAAGCTTTGTACCTCTCGATGCTCCCATCCGCCTTCTTCTTCGTCTTATAAACTCACTTGCAAGTCACAGGAGTAACACCATCAACCATGGGTACAAGGTCCCATGGATCATTCTTCTTGAGGGAAGCCATCTCCTCATCCATGGCATCATCCCACTCCTTGAATCCAGTAACATCATTAAATCTTAAAGGCTCTCGCTCATCTAGAGGGCCTGCGAAGAAACATGAGACAAAGCTCACGTTGTTTCCTTTGTTATACCGAGCTAGTAGATTGATGGTCCTCTTCAATCTCCGAAGAGTCTGACCCTGGCTCACCACCTCTGCTGCTTCTTTAGAATCAGCTCCATTCCAGGGCAAACTTGGAGCATCGCTCCACCTACTTCCTGAACTAGAAGCCTCTGCCCTAGAGTATGAATCACCTGGATATTCTGGTGACACAGGCAGCTCCACTTGAAGATCTTCAACAGCCTCCTTTTTCCCTTCGTCCGACCTGATCTATGATAGCTCCGCAAAAGAGCTACCTCCATATGACGTGAGCTCGTCGAAGACAACATTTCTGGAGACGACAGACTTCCTCGTCACTAGATCCATACACCTCCATACCTTTTTCCACTCATCATAGACCACGAAGACAAGATTCCTTGCCTTCACATCAAGCTTTGTACTTAGAGCATCTGGGACATGAATATAGCAGGTTGATCCAAACACCCGAAGGTGTTCCACACTAGGCTTCTCCTTGAACAACATCTCAAAGAGAGACTTCATGTTGATCAAACTTAGAGGCATCCGATTTATGACATAAGATGCGCAAGACATTCCCTCTGCCCAGAAGGACCTAGGAATACATTTAGCATGAAGCCAACACCTACAAGTTTCTGTCAGATGATGGATATTCCACTCTACTACTCCACTTTATTGTGGAGTATGAGCACAAGTGAGCTCTCTCTGGATCTCATGCTTCCTACAAAAGTTAGAGAACTCGGAAGAGATAAACTCACCACCGTTTTCTATCCTCAACTTATTGATCTTCAGGCCAAGCCGACCCTCCACTAGCTCCTTGAACTCCACAAACAAATTGAAAGCATCTGACTTCTCCTTCATAAAATACACTCAAGTGTATCTTGAATAGTCATAAACCAACACCATCATGTATCTGCTGCCTCTAAGACAAGCAGTGATAGTTGGCCTCATCAGATCACCATGGATACACTCTAATGGTGCTTTACTCCTTATTTGCGACTTATCAAACGGAAGACGATGATCATTTCCATACTGACATCCTGCGCAAACATGGCCATCACCGACAGATGATAACTTCGGCAAGCATTTCACAATACTTTTATCTGCTATAGTTTTCAACTTGTCCATCCCGACGTGTCCAAGTCTTTCAAGCCATATAACAGCTCTATTATTGGCCCTCATACGATCAACATATGAACTTGTTGATAAAACAAATAAGTCTCTTACTCTTCTCCCTATATGAGCAACATAAGTCTTTACCATTGATACGTTGCGGAGAAACTTCACTTCTATTAAACTAAACAGAACATGATAGCCCATGTCAACCACATTGGTCACAGAGAAGAGGTTCTTCTTCATGCCCGGTACGTGATAAACACTCCTTAAGGCAGTGGGACCCTTTCACTACCCAAGGACACAACACCCTCTTTCTCTACTGCATGAACAGTATTATCAGCTGTAATAATAACTTCTTTACCTATGAATGTCTACAAAGAGGAGAACTTTGACTTGTCTCCGATGAGGTGATGACCACACCCAGAGTCCACGATCCAATCAAATTTGTAGTCGGCGGTGGACAAGGCACGAACACAAGTGCCCGTCATAAATGCACCTCCCTATCCAGCTTCCTCTGCACTGGAACCAGCTTCCTCCTTGCCTGCAGCATGCCCAGGCTGCAACTTGACATTGCAGTCCTTTTTGAAGTGTCATTACTGGTTGTACCTATAACACTTAAGCCACTCCTTCTTCTTCTTATATTGCTTAGGAGAAGCGCTCCCCTCTTATTGATAATAGGTTGAAGGGCCATCACCAGAAATAGTCTTCTTCTTCTCCCATCTCTTCTTATTCCCTGTGAAGAGAGCCTCACTACCTTCTTTAGAGATAGTAACTCCAACCATTTACTTAGCCAAGCTTTCTTGCAAAGCCAGCAGGTTCTCTAGCTCTAGCAACTGTGGCTGAGTGGCCCAACCTTGAATAGAAGTTATAAAAGCCACATATTCCTTCTTCAAACCGCGGATTATGTTCCTCTTCAGCTTAGCTTTAGAAATTGCCTTATCATGGTCCAACACTGAAATCTCAGTGCACAAGTTCTACATTTTCAAGAAGAAGGTAGAGATTGGGAAATTTCCTTGAGTTGTACTTGCCAAATCATTTTCCAGGAATTGTAGCTTTTCTACATTCTTTGTGTTGAACAACCCATCAAGGGAAGTCCATATCTTTGCAGCAGCGATAATACCATTTCTAGTTTAATTTACTAGGGTAACTGTTAGAATTTTATTATGTTAAACGTATGCAATTAGCTCATATTTATATTTTTTAATATAATTATTGTTCTAACTTTGTTTATTTTATGTTTTTCAGGATTATGACACTTTAAGGTAATTTTTCACTTTTTGTACCCTAGGTCACGGGTGTGTACTTTGGGCGTTTAGCCCAATTGTAATGAAGCCACAGTCCGAAGACAAAATCTAGAAAAATTCAGTTGACACACCCTGGTCATGGCCTTATACCATCAGGCACAAGCGTGTACCTGGGGCATCGCCCGCAAGTCCATAATTTGGCCATCGTCGTCAACTTTGATCTATCGCTAACAGGCCGCAACCAACACTCCCCAGACACAGGCGTGTACTGGGGGCGTGACCCCAAAGTCGCAAAATTCGGTGCCGCCCACAATTTTCCCATGCAGCCGACACGCCGCAGTCGTCACGCCCCCAATTACGGGTGTGTATTGGGGCGTGTACCCCAACTACCAAGCCAGTCTCTAACCCGCCGATTTTCAAGCCGCCGAAGTCAACGCAGCTGACATGCCCCCATGTCACGGGTACGACAGGGGGACGTGACCCAGCCAAAAATTTTTCTATAAATTGAGGGCTTCTCCAAGGGTTCGGGGAAGATTTTGTGGAAAGGAGAGGTGTTACCATTTTATTTCTTAGAGTCTTTGTCATGTTTTCCCTTAAGCTCTTCCCTCTCTCCTTCTCATTCCATGTTTTTAGATTCCTAGTTTTTATTCAAGCCTTTGTAGTGTTTATGTACTTCTTTTTCTAGTGTAATGATAATGCTAGGTTAGGGTTTCATTTTCATGCAAATGTATTATTTCATCCAAGTGTAACCTCCGCTTTTAGATTAATAAAAAGTGTTCTTTTCTCTTTCTCTCTACTTAGCTATTATGATGTTCTACTCTTCATCTCTCTTTCTCCCCTTCACCATGATTAACTAAATCCTCATAGTACTCGATCTTGATGATCCGAGGTTGAGTTTATTAAGTTATGATGCTTTAGTTTACTTTCTCTTTTTGAGGTTTAGGACTTCGATTTACACTTGGAATATCATGTTTGGAGTTATATCATTGATATATAATTTTCATCTTTGTTTTCACTCTTAGCTAGCCGAGAGGCTCGTAGTTTGAAGTGAACAGTCAAGAGTAAAGAGAGTTGTACGAACCCCTCAAGAGAGGCAGACGTTAAATCTCCCGGATTGGAGTGAAATCCAATAGCAGGGTTCACCATGTAAAGCGAGCTTTAGGTCTTCGATTTGGACGAGAGTTCGGTCAGACCTTCCTAAACTAGGTTGGGCACGACTTTGAGAGAAGCGTGTTCAAGCTTTATGAAACTCCAAGGTCAAGGACCTTTGCCTTATTAAGTTAGGGTTTATTATCGCATTTTAATAAACTTTTGCCGAGGTGATTCTCGATCGAGTGCTTTTCTATTTCATCTTTTCAACCCCTCGTTGTAATCACTTTTAGTAGCTCTTTATTTAACTGCAAGTAGTTCACTTTTTTAGCGTAAATATTTCTTTTTTAATTGCAATTAATTATTTTAACAAACCCTAAAACAATCCTTCGATAAGATAACAGTCTTTG
Source organism: Platanthera zijinensis (assembly GCA_039513925.1). Taxonomy (NCBI): domain Eukaryota; kingdom Viridiplantae; phylum Streptophyta; class Magnoliopsida; order Asparagales; family Orchidaceae; genus Platanthera; species Platanthera zijinensis. Next base: position 60,074,660 of record CM077097.1, on the reverse strand, counting down.
TGAGAGTAAAATTATTCAACAGTTCCCGGATCTTTATACGACACTTGTGTCCCCTTACTACAATTTGATGCGTATACTTGCCTAGATGAATTGCAAGCTCGGTTCATATTTTCTTCACGATTAGTAGACATCATGTTTTTGGCTCCGTTACTGGGGATTTTAACTTTTGTTGATAATTCAAAATCACGAACCTATTACTTTTATAATTTCTCTTTCTCACCCTCTTTCTTAAAATTAAAAATTCAAAAAAAACATATTAACGCTCTTAATATAAACCCACAACACAATTTTTCTACACCACCTAACTCTCTCGAAAAGGGAAATGTGGCTTAACTACCACTATATTGACTAGTACCTTGCAAACCCTTTATTGCGTAGTCCTTGGGAAGTTCGAGAGTTAAAACATTAAAAAAATCTATTTCAAAAAAAATCTAGTTTTTTCCTAGTTTTTCTTGTCTTTTCCTTTATCTTCTCTTCTTCTAGTGCATAACCCGCGGAAATCCGTCGGTTATTTTGGACTTGGACCGCGAAATTGAGCATTCTATTTGGATAAGATAGCAATTTCAAGGCCCTACTCTACAAATACCGGTTGAGGATTCCGAGTCATTTTTTAACTTAAGAATGGAAGAACCCAACACAGAGGAAGACCTGCATTGGCTTATGTCTTATTATGCAAGGAAAAATCTAGAGGGCACAGAATCAAGCATAGTTCGTCCTGCTATAGCTAATAATAATATCGAACTAAAGCCTAGTATAATCCAAATGGTGCATCAGTATGTGCAATATGACGGACTTCAAGATGAAGACCCGAATGCGCACAACACTAGCTTTCTTGAGATTTGTGACACCTTTAAAATCAATGGTGTTACAAATGATGTTATTAGGCTAAGACTCTTTCCCTTCTCCCTTAAAACCAAAGCTAAATAGTGGTTGATGACTCTGCCAAGAGGGAGCATCACCACATGGGATCAACTAATTGAAAATTTCTGACGAAGTATTTTCGGCCAGCTAAAACTACAAAACTTAGGAACTTTTAAGATGATTCCCCCATCACGCGCTGCCTATATGGTTACAAGTGCAGACGTTTTATAACGAGCTAAATCAAAATACCAAGCAAATGATAGACACAGCTTCCGGTGGAACTTTAAATCATAAATCCCCGGAAGCAGCTCTTGAGCTTTTAAAGGACAGGGCCATGAACACATATCAGTGGAATGTGCCTAGACCTCGACCAAACAAACCTGCAGGTATATTTGAAGTAGACAACATCTCTAAACTGGCCCTACAAGTGGAAATGCTAAGCAAAAAGATAACGAAGATGTCTTTTGCCTCCGCCCCTCAAGTATGGAAATCTGCAACTACTGCCCCGAAACAAATAGATTATGTTAACAATATGCCTATGAATGCTTTTAATAATTTTTCTGCTGTAAATTTTCCTGTGCCGGGCTTTGTTTTTCCGAATAGTTATAATCCCATTTTACGAAACCACCCAAATTTCTCGTGGAGTAACCCTTCAAACGCAATGCACCCGCCACCACAAAATGATTTTTTTGCACCACCTCCACCTCTTCAAAATTATCAAAAACCTCCAAGCTTGGATGAAATGTTTTCAAAATATATGAATGTTAATGAAGCGACTATAAGAAGCCTAGCCGGATCCGTTAAAAGTCTAGAGAATCAAGTAGGACAACTAGCTAAAATTATATCTGAGTGACCCGTCGGGTCTCTTCCTGCCAATACCGATCCCAACCCGAGAGAGAAAGTAAAAGCTATAACTCTTCGGATGGGAAGAAAGTTTTTGGTATGGTTAGCGAAGAGCCCAAGGCAAGCTCCACCCCCATTTTGAATATTCCACCACCTGCTGAAAAAGAAGTTATCACTCCGCTCTTTTCTTTAGAAAAAGATCTCGCTCCACCACCCATTTTTAAAAATGATCCAACTCCACCATACCCTTCCCAACTTAACAAACAATGTCTTGATGATCAGTATACTCGCTTCTTAGAAATGTTTAAGCAAATCCACATAAATCTACCCTTCCATGAAGCGATTTCCCAGATGCTGAAGTATGCTAAGTACCTAAAGGACCTCCTGAATGATAAGAAGAAGTTAGAGAAATTATCGCACGTCACTTTTAACGTTGAGTGCTCTACTGTCTTGACAAACAATTTACCAAAGAAGATCAGTGAAGTAGGTAGTTTTTCTATACCGCGTGTCTTTGGTGATCTCTTTGTAAAGCATGCATTGACCGATTTAGGTCAAAGTATCAACCTAATGCCCTTCTCGTTATTTAAGAAGTTAGGAATTAGTAGCCTCAACCCCACGCGTATGAGTATCTAGCTCGTCGATAGATCCGTTAAGTACTCGTTAGGAATAGTTGAGGTTCTTCTAGTCAAAGTCGACAAATTCATCTTCTCGGTGGATTTCATCATATTGGACATCGAAGAAGACGTCGATGTTGCCCTGATCCTTGGCCGACCCATTATTTCCACCTCCTGAGCTATCATTGACGTAAGCAATGGCAAGCTCTTTCTACGAGTATATGACGATGAAGTGACCTACTCTATCACCCCTTTGATGAAAAATACCGTGGAGAATGACGACTCCTGTTTCTTCTTAGATACCTTGAGTGATGAATCTTCCTACAACATTTCTGAAGATGAATCTTTTGATTTTTGTTCTTCCTCAACTTTTCCTACTGAAAGTATGCAAGAAACCACCATGGCCATTGATTCACCCCCTTCCAATTTTCCGTATATGTTAAAAGTCTATGAAGATATTATTTTTGAAAAAGAAAGAACTTCCAAAACATCTTATGAAGAACCCCCTACCCTAGAATTAAAGAACTACTTGAACATCTCAAGTATGTCTTCCTAGAAAAAGATCCCAAACTGCCAGTGATTGTTTCGGCCTATCTAACTGAATTACAAAATGACAAACTCCTTCTAGTTTTACGAAAACATCGTCGAGCCATCTCCTGTCAAATATCTGATTTCAAGGGCATTAACCCATCTTTCTTCACCCACAAAATCTTAATGGAAGATAATTCGCGTAACTCCATCCAATATCAACGTTGTATAAATCTGAATATGAAAGAAGTCGTAAAAGGCGAGGTTATGAAACTCTTAGACGTAAGAATTTGTTGGGTTTTTTAAGGTTGGCACAACATTTGTGCACGCAGCGGAATATAATAACAATAAAACCCAAAAGATAGTTTGGATCTTGCGATGTTCATGAATCGAGAAGTAAGTTGCAATAAAATAAATATACCTCAGCGGGATTGAGTCAATATTCTACCAAAGTGCTCCAATTGAGTCGATTCCAACGAACAACAATGGCCCGGAGTTCCAAGCATAGAATTGTGTCCACGCCTCTAAAAGTTTGCACACAAACTCGGAGAAGCCTAGACACTTATCACACAAGTCCTATGTCAGAAAAAGGCTTTCCCTCTACGTCTCCTTGGATTACTAGATGTGTACAAGGAGAGGCAACAACGATCTACACCACACCTTCGAAACACTTTTCGGCGGCGGGAGGAGGCGGCTGACAGTCGGCGGCAGCAAGTAGGGACCGGAGACTGGCGGCGGTTGGCTGAAGCAAGCGGTGGCGATGCCAGATCGGCGAAGTCGCGGCCATAACGATTCCTTCGTGGGAGAAATCTTCGTCGGTCTCGGTCTCGGTATTTAGGTAAGAATGAATAGTCGCTATCTTTACAGTTCAACAGTAAAACTCTATATATACTGCGAAGCGAACCAAGGAGAACATAAATCGCAAACCGGCCGAAAAATACTTAGTAGAAAACCGACCGAAATAGCATTCGATGGGTATCAATATGATACTCGTCGAATCAGCAAGTATATTGCTGATAGTCGCCGAATCGGCGAATAAGGGAAGTCGATACTCGCCGAGTAGACGATTAACCAATTGATGCCTATCGAATCGGTAAAGGGGAAAGGTCGATACTCGCCGAATCCCGGCGATACACGCCGAATTCAGACGATACTCATCAAACCCATTACCCATACTCGTTGAATTTCCCTTAGTCCATTACGAATTCACTCCGGTCGACCTGTATTCACAATACGGGTCCCGGAATGAATTCCATCATGTCTAGATCGTCATAGGCTTGGTCCTTCACTCATATCACATATAAGCAGGGCCAACACAAACCCAACCAACTTCTCAAGAGCTCTTATGTGTGACCTATAGGCTCATATTACGTTGGCAGTGAGGCTACATGCCTGATCACTTCTAGATCATAATGGTAGAACCAACAGTCTCCCACTTGATCTTGAAAGTATCAAACAAAAGCTTCAAAAACAATGAGCGATATCTAGCAATGCATCATTGCTTCCCAAGAAATAAGAGTTTAAAACTTGAAAGACATTGTGACCAATATATCAGTGTTGTCATGTCCCTTCGTCCCTTACATCTGGATAGAACTAGAGGTATAGACAATGTAACCCTCATTATTGTTCAATCCTAGTATTCTTGATCTAGAATGGACTTTCAAAAATTGGTGAGCTCAATATCACATATTGACTCAACCAAATATGGCCATTCATTTTATCAGTCCCATTCCATCAAGGGGCAAATCGATGCAACTCCTGTCATATAGGAGGACAAATCCCATCTCTGCTCACATGCAAACACCCAAATGATTCGTAACGTACCCAATAACCACCTTTATCATCCAACTTTCTCAAGACCATTGCCTTCCTCACTTAGTGAGTGCTGTGACTTCAGGTCAAAGAACTACAAACACCATTGCCACTTGAACCATACTTGTGATACGTTCATATAATAATCCACAAAGTATTCTCATGGTGGGTCTGTCCAGTACAACTTGTTCATAACAAGTACCCATGTGATGACTTGATATCACAATATCATGACCTGTGAGGACTCAAACTGAATATATAAAATGAAATGAATATAGTACTTATATTCATCAAATATATAAAATGAAATGAATATAGTACTTATATTCATCAAATGAAAATTACAGCCAACAAACATACAATACACAAGACTCAAACTAGAGTTGATCATTTAGGTATCGTATACCCATAGATCTAACATGACCATCATTTTTCTCTGTGCGAGAGGCTTTGTTAGTGGATCCACAATGTTCTCCTCAGTCAGCACTCTTCATAGGTTAAAATCTCCTCGATCGACAATCTCTCGAATTAGATGGAACCGCCGGAGTATGTGCTTGGAGCGTTGATGAGATCTAGGTTTCGAAGCAATGCAATTGCACTGTTATTTTCATAGTAGAGATCTATGGGACGAACAATGCTAGGAACTACATATAACTTGCCGATTAATTTCCTACTCCATACAGCCTCCTTTGCTGCATTTGTAGCGACGATATACTCGGCCTCAGTTGTAGAATTGACTACTGTATCCTGCTTGGAACTCTTCCAGCTAACAACACATCCATTTAGGCAAAACACAACCCCTGACTTAGACTTTGAATCATCTCTATCAGTTTGGAAGCTAGCATCAGTGTAACCCTTTACAACGAGCTCTTCCTCTCCGCCGAAAACCAAGAACTCATCCTTAGTCCTTCTCAAGTACTTTAGGATATTCTTGATGGCAATCCAGTGACATTCACTGGGATAAAACTGGTATCTGCTTATCATACTTAAAGCATAAGAGACATCGGGTATAGTATATATCATTGTAAACATGATTGACCCAATTGTCAAAGCATATTGATCAACTTCATGCGATCCTTTTCTTCATAAGACTTAGGACACTAGTCCTTAGAGAGACTCACACCATGAGATATGGGCAAGAATCTTTTCTTGGACTCAAGCATGTTGAACCGCTTCAACACCTTGTCAATGTACGTACTTTGGGTCAAACCCAGCAACTTCTTCGATCTATCTCTATAGATCTTAATACAAAGTATATAAGTTGTTTCCCCTAAGTCTTTCATCAAAAAGCAATCCCCTAGGTTGCTTTTAACAACTTTCAGGGTCGGTTTATTATTCCCGATCAGCAGTATGTCATCTACATACAAAATCAGAAAGACAACATTGCTCTCATTAATCCATTTGTAAACACACAGTTCATCTTCGTTCTTGATAAAACCAAACTATTCTATCTTTTCATCAAAATAAAGATTCAGACTTCGAGAAGCCTGTTTTAATCCATAAATGGATATCTGCAACTTGCATATTTTAGTGGCTTCACTGGAGATACAAAACCCTCGGTTGTGTCATAAACACTTCCTCAAGGAGGTTTCCATTAAGGAAAGTCATCTTGACATCCATCCGCCAGATCTCGTAGTCATAATACACAGTAATAACAAGCAGAATTCTGATGAACTTAACCATGGCAACAGGGAAAAATGTCTCATCATAGTCAACACCATGAATTTGCTTGAAACCTTTAGCCATAAGTCGTCCTATGAATGTCTATACATTCCCATCCATGTCAGTCTTATTCTTGAAGACCCACTTGCACCCTATGGGTCTTACCCCTTCAGGTGGTTCCACCAAAGTCCATACTTGGTTTTTATACATGGAGTCCATTTCAGATTTCATGGCCTCAAGCCACTTCTCAGAGTCTGGTCCACTTATAGCATCTCGGTAGGTTGCTGGCTTATCATCATGATCCATAAGCAACACATTACCTATTTGAGACATGAGAAATCCATATCTCTCAGGCAAAAATCTTGGTCTACCAGATCTACGTGGAACTTGTGTTTCCTGAGTAAGTTCTCTAGCTACAACTACTTGTAGTCCTGACTCAGGTTCTAATTCTGGTTTATTCACCATTTGTGGTTCTTGAACTTCTTCAAGTACTACCTTGTCCGTCTTTCTACTTAAGAACTCTTTCTCAAGAAAGACACTGGTCCATGTGACAAACACTTTGCCCTCAGACGGTAGGTAGAAGTAGTACCCTTTCGTTTCCCTAGGATACCCCACAAGATAACACTTATCTGATTTGGGTTCCATCTTGTTAGGCATTTGACGTCGCACGTATGCCTCACAGCCCCAAACCCTAATGAACGACATACTAGGATGCTTCCTAGTCTATATATAATATGGTGTCTTTAGAACTGCTTTCGTTGAAGCGCGATTTAATGTAAGAGCAGCAGTTTCTAGAGCAAACCCCCAAAAGGAAATAGACAGATCTGCATGACTCATCATCGATCGCACCACATCTAACAAGGTATGATTCCTCCACTCAGACACACCATTATGCTGTGGTGTCCTAGGTGGAGTGAGCTATGATACAATACCATACTCTATCAGATGATAACGGAACTCACGACTTAGGTATTCTCCACCCCGATCAGATCGGAGTGCTTTGAACTTTTTACCCAGCTGGTTCTCTACTTCGTTTTTAAACACCTTGAACATTTCAAAGGTTTCAGATTTGCACTTCATAAGACACACATATCCGTATCTACTGAAATCATCAGTAAACATAACAAATTAGAAGTACCCACCTCTATCCATAGAACTCATGGGTCCACATACATCACTATGTATTATTTCCAAGAGATCCCCAGCCCTCTCATTGAAGCCAGTGAAAGGGACTTTAGTCATCTTGCCTAACAAACAAGATTCGCATCTCTCAAATGATTCATAATCAAATGAGTCCAATAACCCATCTTTATGGAGCCTGGATATATGTTTCTCATTTATGTGGCCCAAACGACAATGCCAAAGGTATGTAGGGTTTGAGTCATTTGTTCTTAGTCTTTTAGTATTTTCTATGTTATAGATCAGATGGTCAAAGTTCAAAACAAAAAGACCATTAAACAATTGGGCTACAGCATAACAAACATCATTCTTTAATATTGAACAACAATTGTTCTTAATAATAAAATAAAATCCAATCATGTCAAGACACGAAATGGAAATAATGTTTATAGTTATGGCAGGAACATAATAACAATATCTAGTTCCAAAATAAGCCCACTAGGCAAAGCTAGACGATAAACTCCCACGACAATAACGACAACTCTTGCTCCATTGCAAATGCGGAGGTCCACCTCTCCTTTACTCAACATTCTTCTCCTTCCCAGTTTTTGCACATTTATGCAAATGTGAGAACCACATCCGGTATCTAATACCCAGGATGAAGGAGCAGAAAGGTTTATCTCTATAATAAAAAAAATTGAACCTATCTATAAGCGAAAGTCATACCTCCCTTCATGTTGTGCGAACCCTCAATGTACAAAGGGCAGTTCCTCCTCCAATGACCACCCTTGCAACAATGGTTGCACTTTCCCTCTTTCTTTGAACCTATTTTCTTCAGTGCTGAAGACTTGGACTCCAATCAAGACTTAGGTCCTACCTTTGTCCTCTTGAATCCCTTAGCCTTGACCTTTCCCTTATGCACCATCAGTATAGGACTGGTATGCTTGGCCTTCTTCATATTGATCTCGGCAGTTATCAACATGCCTAGGGGCTCAGGAAGTGTCTTGTCTATTTCATTCATGTTATAGTTTAAGACAAACTGCTCGTAACTGTCCGACAATGATTGCAGGATCAGGTCCGTGGCCAACTCTTGGCCCAGAGGGAACCCTAGTCTTTCAAGGTTCTCTATATACCAAATCATCTTGAGTACTTGAGTCCCTACTATGTCCCGAGCTCTCATCTTACACTGAAACAATTCCTTGGTGACATCAAATATATCTTGATGAGCATGCCCTTGAAACATTTTCTTGAGATGCTCGTCAATTTCCTTTCAACCCATTCTCTCGTGTTGCTTCTGCAGCTCAGAGCTCATGGTCGCAAGTATGAGACATTCAACGTCTAAGGAGTCATCCAGATACTTCTTGTAAGCATCTTTATCAACACGGGATGCATTCCCAACAGGCTCTTCAGGTGTCTCCTCTTACAAAACATAAAGCTTGTGCTCTTGCTTGAGAATAATTCTCGGGTTTCTTTACCAGTCCAAATAGTTTGTCCCGCTTAGCTTTTCCTTCTCAAGGATGGCTCGGAGGGACAAAGTGGAATGTGACATAATTGCCATAGAGATTCTATAAGTATAAAAGCAAAGCAAATAAGTACTACATTTCAAAATATAATTTATCTTTCAATTAGGACTTTAATCAAAATAACTCCCACTATTTTTATCAAACTGATAACCCTCGATATCAATTCGAAGAGTTTAGCGAGTAACCCTCTTAGTGGACAAGATCCATATTTCACTAAAACTATGATTCAGCTTTGGCTTTTCTCTCATAATGCAGCTATTTAAGTAGACAACACTTGCCAATTGCATCATTATGTAATTCCTGTATGGTTGGTGAATAACTCTTTATTCGCATCCATCATTTGTTGCATGAAAACCCTATGCCTCTGGGCACTCAACCTTTGAGGTCACCCAGTTAAGATTGACCTGATGTCGATAGTGGGATATCACAATTATCCGCTCACATCCTTACCAAGATAAATTAATGCACCTTGCTTTGGCAAGCCCACACTTCATCGATCAAGACAGGAAGAGTGTTCTCCACCGGAAGGCATTTGAATACTTAATATTGATTAAGGGATTGTAATTCTTGATTAACTCTTTAATCATGGTCAACATTTAACCAATGTGCACAAACTCATCAATACTTGATGAACTGGGCTAAACTTGAACATCTAGAACACTTCTAGATCCTCAGATTTACATGCACTAGACATGAGAAACACCAACTCCACTAACACAGCAGACAAGCTCGTCTCTCAATGTGAGATTTTCAAAATCTAACACATTTGGTTTCACAAACCAACTAGAGGGACAGTTACTGTTAAAGAGTAACAAAGAATATCACAACGAAAACACATGCGTTCCTGAATGAGTTCCATCAACACTTGATGAAACAAGGAATAGACCTGGGCATTTTAGAATGCTTCTAAAATTTCAGATCTACACACAATGGATTTTCAACTTCTGAAATAATGATTATCGCATAACCTCTCCCTGATACCACTGTTGGGTTTTTTAAGGTTGGCACAACATTTGTGCACGCAACGGAATATAATATCAATAAAACCCAAAAGACAGTTTGGATTTTGCGATGATCATGAATCAAGAAGTAAGTTGCAATAAAAAAAATATACCTCAGCAGGATTGAGTCAATACTCAACCAAGGTGCTCTGATTGAGTCGATTCCAACGAACAGCAATGACCCAAAGTTCCGAGCATATAATTGTGTCCACGCCTCTAGAAGTATGCACTCAAACTCGGAGAACCCTAGACACTTGTCACACAAGTCCTAGGTCAGAAAAGGCTTGCCCTTTACGTGTCCTCGGATTACTAGATCCGTACAAGGAGAGGAGACAACGATCTACACCATGCCTTGGAAACACTTTCCGGCGGTGGGAGGAGACGATTGACAGCTGGCGGCAGCAAGCAGGGACCGACGACAGGCGGCGGTCAGCTGAAGCAAGCGGTGGATCTACACCATGCCTTGGAAACACTTTCCGGCGGTGGGAGGAGACAATTGACAGCCGGCGGCAGCAAGCAGGGACTGGCTACAGGCGGCGGTCAGCTGAAGCAAGCGGTGGCGACGACGGATCAGCGAAGTCACGGGCGAAATGATTCCGTCGCGGGAGAAATCGTCGTCGGTCTCAGTCTCGGGATTTAGGTTAGAATGAACAATCACTATCTTTACGGTTTAATAGTAAAACTATATATATACTGCGAACCGAACCAAGGAGAACCTAAACCGCAAACCGGCCGAAAAAGACTTAGCAGAAAATCGGTCGAAACAACATTCAGTGGGTATCAATTTGATACTCATCGAATCTGCAAGTATCCTGCTGATACTCGCTGAATCGGCGATTAAGAGCAGGCGATACTCGCCGAATTGGCGATTAACCAATTTATGCATGTCGAATCGGCAAAGGGGAAAGGACGATACTTGCTGAATCTCGGCGATACACGACGAATTTAGATGATACTCGCCGAACCCATTACCCATACTTGCCGAATTTACCTTAGTCCATTCTGACTTCACTCCGGCCGACCTGTATTCACAATATGGGTCCCGGAATGAGTTACATCATGTGTAAATTATCATAGGCTTGGTCCTTCACTCATATCACATATGAGCAGGGCCAACACAAACCTAACCAACTTCTCAAGAGCTCTTATGTCCGACCCCATAGGCTCATATTGCGTCCACAGTGAGGCTACATGACTGATCACTTCTATATCATAATGGTAGAACCAACAAAATTATCTATCCTATTTCAGATAGTAAGTGGGTTAGCCTTGTTCAGTTAGTGCCGAAAAAGGGAGGGATAACTATAGTTGTTAATCAAAATAATGTTTTAATCCAGACACGGATGGTGACGTGGTGGCGAATGTGTATTGTCTATCGTAAGTTAAATGATGCCACCCGCAAGGACCACTTTCCCTTACCATTCATCGATCAAATCTTAGAGCTATTTTCCGGCCATAGATTTTACTATTTTCTCGATGGTCTCTCAGGGTATTTTCAAATCCCTATCTCACCTGAGGATCAGGAGAAAACTACGTTTACTTGCCCTTTCGGATCCTTCGCTTACTGAAGAATGTCGTTTGGGTTATGCAATGCGCCAGATACATTCCAAAGATGTATGCTAGCTATCTTTGGCAAGTATGTGGAAAGTATTATGGAGGTATTTATGGATGATTTCTCCGTGTTCAGCGATGCCTTCGATAGTTGCTTAGAAAACTTAGAAAAAGTCTTAGAAAGATGCGAAGAAACCAACCTCGCCCTAAATTGGGAAAAATGACATTTTATGGTAAGGGAGGGGTTAGTCTTAGGACATAAGATTTATGCCCAAGGGATTGAAGTAGATATCGCTAAGATAAAAGTAATTGAAAAGCTGCTGCCACATATGAATGTTAAAGCTATAAGAAGTTTCCTTGGTCATGCTGGCTTTTACCTCCGTTTCATAAAAGACTTCTCCAAAATCACCAAACCCCTTACTCAACTCTTAGAAAAAGATGCCCCATTTATTTTTGATGACCTTTGTCTGTCTACTTTTTAAACAATTAAAAATAAATTAATTAATGCACCAATTATGATAGCTGTAGTGTGGGACCTTCCCTTTTAGATAATGTGTGATGCGAGTAGTTTCGCGTGGGAGCCGTATTAGGTCAACGAATATCTGAAAACTTCCACCCCATTTATTACGCGAGTAAAACACTCATATCTTCACAAGAAAACTACACCACGACGGAGAAGGAACTCCTAGCTGTTGTCTTTGCCTTCGATAAATTTCGGCCATATATTACGATTTCAAAAATTATAGTTTTCACGGACCACTCGGCCCTCATATACTTACTTGCTAAGATAGATACCAAGCTGCGCCTGATACGCTGGGTCTTACTCCTCCATGAGTTTGACTTAGAAATCCATGATAAAGGGGGTGCCGGGAATTTGGCCGTCGATCATCTCTCTCTCCTAGATAATCCATATATATAAAATTTACATAAAAAAGTTTAATGATTTCTTCCCAGATGAAAAACTATTTTCTATTAACACTTCTCCTTCCCCCTTGTTTGCAAATATTGCCAACTATTTAGTGGCCTGGGTCCTCCCGAAGGAGTTCTCCTCTCAAAAAAAGAAGAAATTATTTTCTAAGTTGAGGAACTATTTTTGGGAGGACCGGCATCTTTTCCGAGTTTATGCAGACCAGGTGATAAAGAGATGTGTTTCTTTTCAAGAAGGACAGGATATTCTAAAACACATATGAAGGACCGACCGGTAGTCAATATCAAGCTGCTCGCACCGCTCACAAAGTTCTTTGCGCAGGTTTTAACTGGTTTAGCCTCTTTAAAGACGCGCAAAATTTTGTGAGTAGGTGTGATAGTTGCCAAAGGTCGGGCAATATTTCCAATAAAAATGAAATGCCGCAAAATTATTTCTTTGAGTGCGAAGTTTTCGACGTCTGGGGAATTGATTTTGCTGGCCCCCTTCCTTCTTGTTTCGGGAACAAAAAAATTTTAGTTGCTGTAGATTATGTTTCATGATGGGATGAGGCCCAAACTCTTCCTACTAACGACTCCTGAGTCATAATTGCTTTCTTAAAAAAAATATTTTCTCGATTCGGTACTCCATGAGCCATCGTTAGTGATAGGGGTTCAAATTTCTATAACGCGTAGTTTTCTAAAAGTCTTATAAAATATGGCATGACGCATAAGCTTTCAACTGCCTTCCACCACCAAACTAACGGGCAAGTCGAAGTAGTGAATAGAGATATTAAACGTATTTTAGAAAAGACTGTTTCCACTTCTAGAAAAGATTGGTCAACAAAATTATATGATGCTCTAAGGGACTACCGAACATTGTACAAAACCGCCATCGGATGTACGCCGTATCAGTTAGTTTATGGAAAATCGTGCCATTTACTCGTAGAATTAGAACACCGTGCTTTTTTAGCATTAAGGTTTTTAAATTTCGATCCCCACTCTGTCCACGAATTTCGAAAATTTGAACTTAACGAACTCGACGAGTGGCGCTCTTACGCTTACAAAAATTACAAATTTTATAAAGAGCGGACAAAACGTTTTCACGATAAACACTTAAGGCAACCAAAAACCTTCAAACCTAGCGACTAAGTTCTGTTATATAATTCACGTTTACGTTTATTTCCTGGCAAAACTAAAGTCACGATGGTCTGGGCCGTTTTCTGTTAAAGAAGTTTTTCTGTATAACACTGTGTTAATTTCACACCCAGATAGGGGTGATTTCAAAGTTAATGGGCAACGTCTTAAACTATATTTTTCTGGTGGTGATGATGTTAGTCCGAACAATGTTAAGTTTCTTCTGCACGAACTTTAACTAACTGAATACTATTTATTTTTGTTAAAAAACTTTAAATTTTATTTTGGACAATATTATTTTATTGTGTCGAGCTTAAATGGCATTTTAAACAAAGGGCTCTCTTTGGAGGCAACCCAAATTATTTTTCTATTTTCTTTATTTTATACTTTTTGCCCCGGACGGCTCCGAAAAGCTGAAGCTTCTGCGATCTCCTACTCTAATGCTGCTGAATCCATCACGAAGTCTAATGAAGACATTTCAAGAAGTTCCAAAGCGCAAGCATGGGGAGTGAAGTCACTCAACATTCGCGACACATAAATCCGGGAAAGTACGTGTTTTTCAATTCTGTACTTTCATTTTTTTATTTCTCTCTCTCCTTCCCCTCCTTTCTCCATTGAGGACAATGTCCATTTTAAGCTTGGGGGAAAATTTCCTCCTTCTCTTGTCTTTATTTTGTTTCCTTTAAAAATATATATATAATAAAATAAAAAATCTTATATATATATATATATATATATATCTTAAAAATCCAAAAAAAAAAGAATATCCTAAAAATCTAAATAAATTGAGAATATTTCAAAATCAAAAAATATATATATATATATACTTTTTTTTTACTTTAATAGTTTAAACGAATTTTGGTATTTTAATAGTACCCCTTGCTTTTTGTTTTGTTTTTCTCAATATACCATATAACAACATGGCTAATTATGATCTTTCTAATCGTTCTTTTTAATTATGTTTCACAAGTAAAATGTTGGTCATGCTGTGTTTCTAATTCACGGTAGCATGTTAATGCGAATTGTTTTTCCAAAAACTCGCATTTTTATTATTGTTTCCTTTCTTTATTTTCTTTACTTTCTTAAAAATCTTTCATCCACTATTTTCCTTTTTTGTCTTTGGATAATTTTTGTAATGTAAATTTTTGATTAGTGAAGTAGATGTGAATGATCCAAGTCGCTTATTATTTCTATTTTCAAGATATTTTCATTAGTCTTCATTTATTATCTAGGATTTGCTTTTTGAATTTTTTTTAAAGCTAATGCTTTAGATAACTTTAGAAGCATGAAAATGATTGAGGCCTCTTTTGTCTTCTTTTGAGCCTTCTTGCCAACCTAAAATTTTTTATCCCTAGTAATCGACTTTTGAGCCTTTTTCCGATTTCAATTGATAGCTCCACTTATCATTTCATTTTCACCAAAGCTAAAATTTTCCAATTTATCTAATCACACTAACCTTTTGAGATTCAATAAAAATTTTCATGATTATAATAGGGTTGTTTTGTGATATATTTGGAGAAATTCTTGAAAAAGAATGTTCAAAAGAAGTGTTTACTTTTGTTTGGCTAATTTCAAAATGAAAAGAAAAATTATTTATGGTCTTTGTTTTAAAAAAAAGCGAAAGAAAAGAAAATGGAAAAGAAAAAGAAAGAAAAATATTTTATTTATGATGAAAATTTGAAATTCTTAATTTTGGTT
This sequence comes from Platanthera zijinensis, assembly GCA_039513925.1. Taxonomy (NCBI): domain Eukaryota; kingdom Viridiplantae; phylum Streptophyta; class Magnoliopsida; order Asparagales; family Orchidaceae; genus Platanthera; species Platanthera zijinensis. Next base: position 60,059,408 of record CM077097.1, on the reverse strand, counting down.
TAGTGTGCTTTAAAGCCTTCTTGTTTATCTTTGAATTCCACTCCTAGTCATAATCCTAACCCAAACGTTTCGGTCCCAATAAGCCCTTTTGATTCATGTTTTTTAATTTTATATATTAGATAAGTAAAGAAGAAAAGTAGATTAGTAAAGTTTTGGAATTAAATTTATATTTTTGTTATTTGGTTATATAGTTATAATGTGTCCCTTGGATCTAGTAACAACTCAATGCGCTTTTTCATTTTGTTTCTTTGCTTAAATTTATTTAAAGAATTTTGTTTAAATTTAGGATGATTAATTTTGTTAGTAAAGTTTATAAATTGTTTAACCATATTTAAAGTACTTGGTTTAGGCTTACCTTTCATTTTATCCCTACTAAGAATTTCGCAAGGTACTTGTGTTTAGCATAATTAGAACTTTTTGATTTGTTACTTTTATGTTAGCTAGTTTATATATCTTTGCTTGGGGACAAGCAAAGCATAAGCTTGGGGGAATTTGATAATACCTTTTCTAATTTAATTTTCTAGGGTAAAAGTTAGAATTTTATTACGTTAAACGTATGTAATTAGCTCATATTTACATTTTTTATATAATTATTGTTCTAACTAAGTTTATTTAATGTTTTTCTGGATTATGACACTTTCGGGTCATTTTCCACTTTTTGTACCCCAGGTCACAAGCATGTACACTAATTCACGGGCAAGTACTTTGGGAGTGCAACCCAATTGGAATAAAGCCACGGTCAGAGGACAAAATCTAGAAAAATTCAGTTGGCATGCCCTGGTCACGGCCGTGTACCATCAGACACATGCGTGTACCTTGGGCGTGACCCGCAAGTCCACGATTTCGGCGCTGCTGTCAACTTTGACCTATTCGCTTACACGCCACAGCCGACACGCCCCAGACATGGGCGTGTACTGGGGGCGTGTACCCCAAAGTCGCAAAATTCGGCGCTGTCCGTAATTTTCTCGTGCAGCCGACATGTCGCAGTCGTCATGCCCCAAAACACGAGCGCGTACTGGGGCGTGTACCCCAAATACCAAACCAGTCTTTGGCCCACCGATTTTCAAGTTGCCGAATTCAATGCAGCTAACACACCCCCTTATCACAGGCATGACAGGGGGACGTGACCCAGCACAAAAATTTCTTTAAATTGAGGGATTCTCCAAGTGTTCAGGGCAGATTTTGTGCCAAGGAGACGTGTTACCATTTTATTTCTTAGAGTTTTTGTCACATTTTTCCCTTAAGCTCTTCTCTCTCTCCTTCTCATTTCAAGTTTTTAGATTCCTAGTTTTCATGCAAGCCTTTGTAGTGTTTCTGTACTTCTTTTTCCAGTGTAATGATAATGCTAGCTTAGGGTTTCATTTTCATGCAAGTGTACTATTTCATCGAAGAGTAACCTCCGCTTTTAGATTAATAAAAAGTGTTCTTTTCTCTTTCTCTTTACTTAGATATTATGATGTTTTACTCTCCATCTCTCTTTCTCCCCTTCATCATGATTAACAAAATCCTCCTAGTACTCGATCTTGATGATCCGAGATTGAGTTCATTAAGTTATGATGCTTTAGTTTACTTTCTCTTTTTAAGGTTTAGGACTTCGATTTACTCTTGAAATATCATGTTTAGAGTTATATCATCGATATATAATTTCCATCTTGGTTTTCACTCTTAGCTAATCGAGAGACTCGTAGTTTGAAGTGAACATTGAAGAGTAAAGAGAGTTGCATGGACCCCTCGAGAGTGGCATATGTTCAATCTCCCGGATTGGAGTGAAATCCAATAGCGGTGTTCACTACGTAAAGCAAGCTTTAGGTATCTGATTTGGACGAGAGTTTGGTCGGACCTTCCTACTTCGAGAGAAGCATGTTCAAGCTTTAGGAACCTCCACGGTCAAGGACCTTTACCTTATTAAGTTATTGTTTATTATCGCATTTTTAATCAACTTTTGCCGAGGTGATTCTCGATCGAGTGCTTTTCTATTTCATCTTTTCAACCCCTCGTTGTAATCACTTTTAGTAGCTCTTTATTTAACTGCAAGTAGTTCTCTTTTTTAGCATAAACATTTCTTTTCTTAATAGCAATTAGTTTTCTTTTAACAAACCCTATAACAATCCTTCGATAAGATAATAGTCTTCGTGTGAGTAAAATTATTCAACAGTTCCCGGATCTTTAAACGACACTTATCCACTTGCTATAATTTGATAGGTATACGTGCCTTGATGGATTGCTAGTTCCGTTCTTATTTTCTTCACGATTAGTATACATCAAGCAGATCGACATCCTAAGATGTGATTAAAGAGTTCTGGTGATATAGCACGCTAGAGAGCAAACTCCGCTTTCGTGTTGATCTTTCTCCAATATCTAACCTCATCAGCACCAGTACCACTAACAATAACCTCCTGCTTATTGTCACCATCGAGACATCCCACAGATCCTCACAAAAAAGATAGCACTTCATACACGACTTCCATTTTTTCTAGTTAGTCGGTGTAAGCAGCTCGATTCCAAGACCCCTTGCATACCGAGCTTCCATTGCACTAACTCTGGTCACTTACTCACAAAAGAAAAAAGCAATCTGAAGGTTTATCACTGCTTAAGTCACTGTTCCCTTTGATACCATTTTAAAATTTCATATAGTGGAAAATGGGAAACCAGGCGAAAGAACACTCAAACGCCTTGAGTCAAGTAAACCAGAAGCACTAAGTAGAGCAAGAATCTTTTATTATTAAAAATCTTCTTTAAAAAGCTAGACAAACATGGCAAGACATGCTTGCCAATGAATCTGAAGTAAGCAGGAAAATAAAACTCAAAAAATATCAAGCCACGCGGACTCAGAAAGAAGACGCCTACTTTGCTGCAACTGTTGAATGAGTCCCCTCAGATCGTAGGTCGCCAGACCGTAACCATGCCGGGCGGACTGCCCGTTATTCCAATGCTGAAAAGAACTCTACGCCGAACTATAAACCGCCTGACTGCGAGGTCTCCTAGTATCTAGAATGAGCGGCCTGCTGCCACTAACTAAAAGAGGCTGCCCAGAGGAGGACAACTTATTGAACAGAAGATCTAGCCGTAGAAGAGAAACTGCATGGTCGCAAGCGACCTGCTGTAACCGCTGATTGTAGACGCAGAATTTCCACCAACCTTAGAACAAAATTCCTGGCTCTTTAGTGCTATCCGCACAACCTGCACAGCAGAACCCGGTTAAACTATTCAAACCACGCGAATAGCAAAATCCAGTCTACAACAACTATTTGCGAGTAGGCTTACTGTTCATTCAGTTGATATTGATGTGACATTGGGTCATATTTATAGGCACATAGAGGAGCGTGGTCACCGCCCCACCAATAGGAACACCACCCAAGCTCGCGGCGAGCACGGAGTGTATTCGCACAAACCTACGGATACAAACTACAGTCCGCCACGACAAGCTGGAAGCCAGCCCATCAAACACCAAGCTGGTCAGATATATAACTCTATCTGCCAGATTGCCAAGGACAAGGCTGAACATGATCACTAGCAACAATACTGCGGATACCACATAGACCGCACACCTTGTGGACAAGGCCAAGACCGCCCAGCCCATGGAGTCTTTTACATTCCTCACACCAAGCCCACAGCCAGCACAAATCAGTCCTCCCAGACCGCCAGCTCCAAAACTAGTTCGCCTAACTGCAAACACTGCGGTTAACCCCTAACTGCACCACAAGAGATCAAGGGCACATGCCGACTGATCTCCCAAACTACAAAAGCAGTCCACATCAAGCGGACTATGCGAACTCAGAATGACTCCGCCCTTCCCGCGGATACACCACGTAACCGCACGGTTACTCCAGGGAACTAACCAACTGCAGAACTAGTCGAACTGACAGGTCGCCAACACAAGGCCGCAACATCAGACCGCCTAGATCGTGCGGTCTGCATGATCAACCCCCACATTCACTTCAAAAATTTCAATATGGATTTCATATCCTCCTAAACTATGATTAGTGCTTCTTTCCCCTCCGCTCCCTGTGATGTTGTACCCAAATTTTCTTCGATGCCTTCTTCCCTTGGAAGCAATGTTGTCACTGACAGCGCCGTTCAGTAGTGAATTGTCTATTCCGCAGATAACTCTCCTAGTAGGTGACGAGGAGCCGATGAAGCTGTCATCCTTGACTCTCCTTCTGTCCTTCTCATTCTTCTTTATATTCTCAGATATCTTATGAAGCTTCTCATTAAACCTAGTGAAACCCTTTTATGAGTTGTAAATATACGCATTTTTTAGTATTTTATTTAAGTAGTTTTAGAATGTTTTAGTTATTTTTCTCTTATTTTTTTTAATAAATATGCTTCTTTTTGTAAAAACTGATCTAACTTAGTTTATTTTGATTTTCTAAATTTTTTCAGAAAATGGTCAAAAATTGACCTGACACGCCCGTTTCATGCTGACTGACACGCCCGTATCGCCCCTCGACGATCAACCATCGTCGACCCCAACTCTACACTCAACGCTTCATCAACCCAAGTAGGACACGGCTGTGTCCGAAGACCCGACACGGCTGTGTCAGCAACTCAACGCCTTCATCCAGTCGACACTCAACGTTGTTAGCCACTAAACGCTTTTACTGTTCACCTCTCAACGCCACTCAACGCCTTCATCCAATCAACACTCAATGTCACTCAACGCTGTCAGCCACTCAATGCTTTTACTGTTCACCTCTTAACGCCACTCAATGCCAGCGTGTCACACCCGTGTCTAAGCACGACACGCCTTTGTCGGACACGTGTCCCGTCCCGAAGCTTCCAGAAACAAGCTAGCTCGCCAGATTTCGCCAAGTCAAACACGGAAACTGTGACACGCCCCCCGACACGCCCGTGTTGTAGGCCGTGTCACGCCCGAAATTTTGTCTATAAATAGAAAATTTCTATAAGGTCCAAGGGTTCACTTTTTTGAGCCAAATTTAGTGTGTTTTGTGGGTTGCTGGGTGTGTTCCATTGCCATGTAAGGAGAACTTTCTCCACCTCTTTTTATTTTTTTCTTAGCTTTGTAATAGTTCTTTTTCATCAATAAAAACATATTAGCTTTTCTCTTCTTAAATGGTTCTGGAATGAACTTGTGTGCCCACTTTGTTTTTCTTTTTATTCTCATGTTTTTCTTATTGTTTCTCTTTATGAAAAGTGTGTGTGTGTGTATGAGTTTAACTAGTTAATTTCTTCATGCTTTTAATTAGTTGTTAAGTTAGATTTTCTTATAGTTTTTATTTCAAAAAATGAAATGTTATTAGGATAGTTTTTCTTCAATCTTTTATGATACTTTAAAATTGTAACTTTCCCATCCTAATGAGTTTTGTAAAAGAGATTTTAAAAGTGATTTTAATTTTCTTTAAATTAGTCTTTGTTTAAGTTGTAAAACTTTTTGTCCTTGTAAATTTTATTTTTACTTTTTCATCACTTTTATGAACTCTTAAGAATGAAAAAGTTATAATTTTAATTTTTGGGCACCTTTGATTTTAATTTTAAATTCCAAAAACTTTTGCTCTTTTTATTTTTATTTCATCTTTTTATGTGTTTTTAACAAATTCTAAGAATAGAAAAGTAGTTGTTTTAATTTTTAGGTAACTTTTATTTTGTTTTTAATTTGTGTGTGTGAGTGTATGAGTTAGGTTTTAATTTTGTTCTTTTAAATTTCATGTTGTGTGTGTGAGTTTATGAGATAATTTTTCATGCTTTATTTTATTGCTTTCTTTCAATTATGTAGAGTGTGTGAGTGTATGAGATAAATTTTCATGCTTTATTTTAACGCTTTCTTCAATTATGTAGAGTGTGTGTGTGTAAGAGATAATTTTATTGCTTTCTTTCAATTCATGTAGAGTGTGTACGTGTGCGCATTTATTTCCGCCTACTCGTTAAGAGTTAAATGGTGTGTTTTCATTTTTCGCCTATTCATTCGAGTAGGAGTTGTCATTTACCATCTAGTCATTTGAGTGGGACTTGTACACACATTTATTTCCGCCTACTCGTTAAGAGTTAAATGGCGTGTTTTCATTTCCCGCCTACTCATTCGAGTAGGACTTGTCTTTACTTTATTTATGGTTTTGAAGTGTGCGTGAGTTCTCGTTTAAGTTAGCTTTTCAATTATTCTAACATTGTGTTGTTTATGTTTTCTTCTTATAATCTTTTAGTGTTTAGTCTCGAACTCGCGCCTCATTAAAACTATAAAGCCGTCCCCATACTGATGAGTGGCTAATCATTATTAGCCCTTGGCATCGAAGAGTATTGAGACATATAAAATGATTTGAAATAATTAAAGTTCTTTATTTTCCTTTTAATTTAAGGAATTAAGGTTTGCCCCGGGTTAACGACGCATATGACCACATAATCGATATGTGGGCTCTATTTCCGTTATCCATATGCTAGCTTGCCGAGAGGCCGTGCGTATGGACCGATCCCCCTTGGGTAAAAAGAAATGCGTACATACCCTCGAGAGAGGAGAAGCGTAGTTCTACCGGATTTGGTTCCCCACCCAATAGCAGGGTTCTTAACGTAAAGCGGGCATTAAGAGGAATCCTTCGTCGGACAAACATTCGGTCGAATAGTCTTAGCGTTCAGGTGAGCAATATTCCTAGAGATAAGTGCGCTCATACTTTTGGAACCTCCACGACCAAGTTGCCTTTTATTAATTTGAAAATTAAGTTCAATAATTATCAAGAATTATTTTAGTATTAATCTGATTTGATGCCGAGCACTAACCCGTCATCGAATAATCTAGTAATTTTTAGCTTTCTTTTATTTCTGTTGTTAGTGACAAACAAAAATCCACCTTACTTTCAGTAAAATAATAGTCCTCTTGGAGGAGTAGGAATAATCAACCCAACCCCGAGAACAATACGACCTCGGTATTCTCCTGAATATCGAGTATTATATGCGATAAGTGCACTTGCCTCCTTTTGTTATAAACTTCGATTTTTCTAGCAAGTCCGCGACAGTCGACTCATCGAACCAACCACCCCAATAATAGTCTGCTCACGGGCCCACCAAGTTTTTGGCATCGTTGTCGGGGAGCAACCTCGTTATTTCGAATCCGTGAATCTATTACTTTTACTTTATTTTCATATAAAAACAAAAAAAATAAAAAAATATTTTTACTTAAAAACAACAAAAAAATTTCCCCCTTATCTTAATTATCTTTATTTCTGTTTTTTTAGGGTGTCTGACCCATGGACAGCCTTCAGATTCTGAATCTTTTGATTTTGATCCTGAGATTGACTGCACCCTTGCGCGCATTCGATCTTAACGCCAAGATCAAACTTTAGAACCCGAAGTATCTATCGGAGAACCCCCTGCTATTTTTATGGCTGACCATGTTCCAAATGTGGCCGCGGAGCATACAATGTCATACTACGCCTGACCAAATTTGGACGATACCGGGTCGAGTGTTATTCGCCCTACGTTGGCGAATAGCAATTTTGAAATAAAGTCAAGTGTAATCCAAATGATCCAAAATTCCGTACAGTTCGATGGACTACTGGATGAGGACCCTAATGTCCACTTGTCCAACTTTTTGGAGATTTGCGACACGTTCAAAATTAATGGCGTCACTGATGACGCAATTCGTCTACGCTTATTTCCCTTCTACCTCAAATCCAAAGCCAAGGCGTGATTGAATTCCCTCCCGTGAGGATGCATCACCACCTGGGCTGAATTGACGGAATGGTTCCTAACGAAGTACTTTTCGCCCGCAAATACTGCAAAGTTGCGGGTGGACATTTCTTCGTTTGTGTAAAAAAATTCTGAGTCTCTATATGAGACTTGGGAACGGTTTAAGGAATTCTTCCTTCGTTGCCCGCACCACGCGCTGCCAACGTGTGCAGGTACAAATTTTTTATAATGGCCTTAATTTCCAAACGTGTCAAATGATAGACGCGGCTGTCGGGGGCACCCATAATAATAAGACCCCTGAGGCCGCCCAGACTTTATTCGAAGAGATGGCTATGAACGCCTATCAATGGAACGTCGTGCGGGGATGCCCGATGTCGGCGGCTGGCCTTTTTGAAGTGGATGCCACTTCTCTGTTAACCCTTCAAGTTGAAAGGTTAACAAAGCAGGTGGCGGAGATGACTAATGCCTCCTCCACTCCGCCTTGTTTTATTCCCCTAACGTCTGCATGGGCGAAGAGTTCGTGGACTTCTTAGGAAATTCGGGTCGCCCTTCCTTCAAAACCAATAACAACCCTTGTAGTAATAACTATAATCCGGTAGGAGGAATCACCCCAATTTCTCTTAGAGCAACCCGAACAATGCGTTGCGTCCCCCTACTTCTTCTGCGCCCGCATTTTTTCACCTCCTCCTCCGAAACCTTCGTCGGTTGAGGAAATTTTTTACAAATACGTCGCATCAAACGAGTCCAATATCCAGAATATAATCGGATCGCTAAAAATTTAAAATTACAGGTTGGACAGTTGACGCGACTTATGTCGGAACGTGCGCTGGGGCACTGCCAGGGAATACAGAGCCCAACCCATGGGAGAACCTCAATGCTATAACCCTCCGTATCGGTAAGGAGGTGGTCGATCCAAAACGGATCGATCCTCAGGGTTTCTAAATGGGCTTCCCCGAACACACATCAGGGACGTTTCTACCCTCCGTCTTTCTTTTTTTACATATAGCATTTATTTTTTCTCGTTCCGCATACTTATCTTACAACATTGGGGACAATGTTGAAACTAAGTATGAGAGTGTTTTTGTTTTTCCCTGCTTTCTTTTTGCACTTCTCTTATTTGCACTTATATTTCCAAAACAAAAAAAATGAAAAAAGAAAAACAAAACAAAAACAAAAAATTATAAAACAAAAAAATTCCAAAAATATTTTGTTTTACTTTGTAAATATTTTTTGTAGATAAATTTTTGTAAATATTCTTTTCTCTTTCCCCTCTCCCCTTTTCTCTCCCATCCTTGTAAATAACTTCTCTTTTTCTCTCAAATTTTGTAAATAGAATGAAAATTTTCTTAAAAATACAAAAAAATTGCAAAACTTAAAAATCTAAATTTTATTTTATTTTCGCATTTTCCTTTCTTTAGTATGTATATATTAAAGAAATAAATACAAAATACAAAAAAAGGTAATAACTTTAAAAATTAAAAAAAAAATTTATAATACAAATAAATTAAATATACCATTCTTAATTTTCTTGCTATCCAAAAATTTTGTTTTGAGTTTATTTATATGTGAATTTTATTAATTCTTTGTTCACTATTCATTTGTTAATTATAGATTGAAAAAATTTAAATAACTGGGGTTAAGTTTTAAAAAATTTATTATGCTTTGTTAAAAACAGCGAACTTATTTTAGGCAATACTTCTAATTTTTCATAGATAGGAGCACGTGTATCATGTTAGAAAATAACGACTATAGAATTCAATTATGCTTACTTTTAGCTTTCTGAAAAATTGGAACGTACAATTTATAAAGGTTGCTCTCAAAAAAATTTAGTGGCTCAAAATCTTTTTTTCTTTTCTTCCCCTTATTTATCATGTCCAACTTGGCTTGATGAAAATTTTACCCTTAAAAGATCCTATGTTAATGAGAATAAGATTTCATTCTGTAAACATAGACACCCAATAATTTAAAAAGATTATATGTTATGGAGTAAGAGGATAAAATTCATTACTCCTACACATATACATTGAGTTAATTTTTTTTATTATGAAGTTGAAAAAGAAAAAAATCATATTAGGAAAATAAGATTTCATTTTCCTAACAATCGAAAAGAAAAAAAATGGAGGTTCGAGAAAAAAAATTTCCTCGCCTCAAAATCCAAGCCACTTCATAAAGCGTCAAACCCCCTTAGCCAATTTCACGACTCTAGAATTAATTCAAAAATCTTTTTGAGAGCATAATTTGTAAATTGCATTATTTCTCGTAAAACTCCTACAAGCTAAAGTTCATATAATTCCAAACTATTTTTGTTAAACTAACCATTACAATTATTGCTTTCTATTTGATTATATCAAGAAGTCTTTTGGACAAAACTTTTGCTCTATTTAAATCATCTTTATAATTTTAGGACTTAACTCTTATACCTCGTTTATTTATTTAGATCTCTCTTATAATTAATTAAGTGGTAGCGAAACTTAGAGTTCTATTTATTTCCTTATAAGTTCACCTCAAACTTTTGCTCTGGAATAGCAAAAGCTAAAGTATGAGGGTATTTGATGAGTTGTAAATATACGCATTCTTTAGTATTGTTTTAAGGAGTTTTAGAATGTTTTAGTTATTTTATGTTTTTTTTTTAATAAATATGTTTTTTTTGTAAAAACTGATCTAACTTAGTTTATTTTGATTTTCTGAAATTTTTCAGAAAATGGTCAAAAAATAATCTGAGACACCCTTGTCATGCTGATCGACACGCCAGTGCCGCCCCTCGACAATCAACCATCGTCGACCCCAACTCGACACTCAACGATTCATCAACCCGAGCAGGACAAGCCCGTGTCCGAAGACCCAACACGACTTTGTCAGCCACTCAACGCCTTCATCCAGTCGACACTCAACGCCACTCAATGCTGTCAGCCACTCAACGATTTTACTGTTCACCTCTCAACGCTACTCAATGCCTTCATCCATTCGACACTCAACGCCACTCAATGTTGTCAGCCACTCAACACTTTTACTGTTCACTTCTCAACGCCACTCAACGCCCTCAACTCGACACTCAACGCCAGCGTGTCACGCCTATATCCAGGCACGAGACGCCCGTGTCGGACACGTGTTGTAAGATCCTGTTCCTCAAATCCGAGGCAACCCGGATCTTATGCCCAGAACCGCCGCCTTACGGTGATACTAACGCACGAGTTAGTCGTCACCGCAAGACGCCGATTCTGCCGGCTAGTACGATCATAACCTGTTCGGCCAATATGAGAATAATTGCATAATAAATCAGAGTAAAAGCAGAAGCAAGTCCACAGCCACAGTATATATATATCAAATGAAACATAAGACAGTCCATAACGAGTACAGAAAATGAATGAAAGAAGGGCTTATGCCCAGTACATCATATCTCTCTCTCACTCTCATACACAGCAGCGGAAAAACCATAACTCTCTCATCACCTGTAGACGTGCTCCAGTAGTAGTAGTAGGTATCTGCCCCTCAAGTCCTGCCTCCTCGACGTGCTGGTCCACCTCCTCGAGCTCCTAAAATAGTAAGGTCACCGACCATTAGTCAAAAAGACTAAGTCGTATCCTCAGCACCTCCTCCTGCAACTCCTAGGCACCGTGCGGGAGGACGAAGCGGAGGACAACAAGGGGTGGCAAAGGCGAGCAGGTGACAGGAAACTAACAGGGTATATATAATCAAAATATAATGAAATGTAACCTCCACTTATGCGGGTACGCATAAGCAAGGGATCTTTTGCAAGGCTCCCATTGTATAGAATGTCCCATACCATTTATACAATGGGGTGTCAGAGTCACAAGCATATATATATAAAGGAAAAATAACCTTAACCTATAAACATGCCCACTCAGGCTTATAGGCTAATGGTTCGTATAGCAGGTCCTAATGTATAAGCGTCCCATACCACTTATACATTAGGTGTCTTAGGTTGTTATGCAGATTAATGTTATGCAACTATATGGTGGGTATGATATGAACATGCAGTGCAACACACACACACGACTCCGTGATCACAGACCTTTAGTTCCCACTTTTCGAGAGCTAGCATCACTCTCAGGTACCACCGTTGTGGCTACGGCAGCAGCGGAGCGGGCGTCTCCGCCTTCTAGGCGGGTATACACACTACCAGGCCTAGACCTCTCTTGTACGCCTCTGTACACCTACAAGTGCACTCTAGAGCCTCTGCGTACCACTTTGCTGACTACCTGTCAGTCTTGTTGGGTCGGGTGCGCGTTATTAGGAAAAGTCCTCCAGACTCCAGTATAAACATCCTACTGGTCCTTCTAACCCTCGCACCTGCCTGGTCCACCGTACTACCGTCGGTGTGACGACCGGCCAGTACCGCATGGCCCGCCACTAGTATATGCACATGCAAGTATTATATATTGAGCCTCCAGCTCAAAGGACTATTCTGTCTCAAACCTCTCCAAACTGCCACGGGTGAGTATATGCTACAAACCCTCCAACCCTGGCCGGGTGAGTGTATATAAGCCAATTTCTTTCCTCCAACTCTGCACGGGTGAGCAAGTAGTCAAAAGACTCCAAGTCCCTCCAACCCGGCACGAGTGAGCACATGTCCAGTTCACTTAACCTATTAAACTACTCTTATCTACAGATTATCATACTTAGAGTCTTAAGGTTAATCCCAGGACTGCCCAAGGTATTCCCGGTGAAGGGCTCTCAGGGGCACTAGGAGCTGCGATGGGCTGAATCCCAAAGCTCCCTTTCTCAAGGATATTTACTTTAGTTGTTTCTTACCCAGAATCCCTTTTTCTCTCTCCTGTTACATAGAGTGACCTAGTGACTTAAGGTATGGGTTAAGGAGTGACGGTCTTCCGTCAACTCTACCTAGGCATGATTAATGTTGCACTTTTACTCTCGCCTCCATAATGCACCTGCCACCCAGGGTTGTACTTCCGAACTTAGACTCTAACTCAGTTGTTGATTCATCCCCTGGCGGCCTATAGTCCAGCCTACTTTTACTATGCGCACCCCATGACCTAACACCACCCTGAGATCGAACTTCTAAATTCCTGGTCCAACTGACTCCAAATATTTATCCTAGGGTGGTATGGACTAATAAAATGAGTGTGTTGATTTTCGTAATTTTCCTAGGTCATTAAGGCCTTTAAATAAATCTTTTAAATTATTCCCTAGGTCATTTTACACAAGAAGTATTATCAATTAAAATCTTCTGACCTAAGGGAATTTTCCTGAGTTGCATATGAATAAAATATTACTGTCTACAACATTTCATAATTTCTCTTTTTATATTTCTATTTTTCCCATAATTAATACAAATTCTACCTATTTATCACTTTCCAAATGAAGTACAAGAAATATATACACCAAAACTCCAGGAAAATTACTGAGCATTTATATTACTATTTTATGACTAATGGCAGAGTTTTATTAATTTCTACAGGGTAATGGTCTATCAGAATCCATTCCTAATTATTTACCAAAAATGCCATTATGCTAATTAATAATTAACATTGTACCCAAAAATTCTGATATAAATCTACAAGACTAATATAACAATTATGCAACTCTAGGATTATTTTCACAATTTGCCAACAAGTATTTATACCAATTCATAAACATTTACAAAAGGGGTAAAATGGTCATTTCCATGAATTTTGCTCTAACAGTTGCCAAACAGAGATATGAAATTTTCTTAAGTCAATTAAAACACCATACTTTGACTTGGCTGAATCTGAAGGTTTTATATAGCCAAAACCTATTTTTCCCATTTATTTTACAAAAGGACCTATAATTTGAAAAATTCCATTAAGTGGTATTTTTAATTCCAAAAATCCCAAAAATAATTCTAGGGGTGAAACATGCCCTAAAGTATCACTGGAATTTATTGCATGGTTTTTGGGTGCCTCAGTTAGGTTAAATACACAGAATACAAATTATTGCTAATTGCACACCAAGGCCTAAATTAGCCTAAACAAACACATGGAATAACCCTTCATGCAAGGGTCCAATTGCCTTGAAATTTCTACCAGACACCAATAATGTCCCCAAGGACATACCACCAAAATTTGGGGTCGTTTGGGTGCCTAAAATTACAATTATGCCCTTAATTTAATTTTTGATATTTTGATAAAAACTATAGAAAAAGTTCTTCCAAAAATTCCAAATTTTTGGCAGGGCATAGGCATGCCCTAAATACACCCATGACCAAAATTTCAGGTCATGGTGATGCTTGGTTTGTCTTGGGCATCAAATTTGGTTTCTGCCCTAGTTTAAGGGCAGTCCTAGCAAAACAGCCCTACAGGGCAGCCTACTGGTCCAAAAGTCATGATTTCTGTGGCATTTCAAAGTTAACCCATCTACCTAACTTTTTCATTCAGGGTTCATCCTACGGTGGGGCCTCTAAGTGCCTCAAAATTAACATGCATGTTTGCTGTTAAAGTGTGACATTTATTACACTATGCATACTATAGAAAATATAGAAATAATAAAAATCTGTTGCACAGATCTTAAAGCTTAATCCAACGGCTGCTGTACTTCTTCCCCATGCAATGCATGCAGGGGCAGCCGAGCAGGTGTTCCTTGCGGGGTGGTTTCCGGCCGTCGCTGGCGGCGGGGCCTCCGGCCAAGTGCTTCCCCGGCCTCACGGTGGCCGGGGCTTGATCTGGCCGGCGACTGGGCGGCGGAGAGCGGCGGACGGCGGCGGCGCAACCAACTCGAGCCACCTAGCAATCTCCATTTTTTTCCAGATTTTCAAGCTTTGGAAGCCTACTGTCGAGCTCGTTTGAGCTCGACCTCTAACCTAGTAGATCTAGGACACTAGTACAGTAAGAGAGGAAGGGATACGGACCCTTAGTGGCGGCTGTGGGTGAGGGTGGCGGCGGCTCTCCATAGCATGGATTTTCCGGCGATCTCCTCGGCTTGCCATGGAAGTATGAGCTCTGGCCTCTCTCTCTCTGTTTCTGGGGTAGGGCTGGATGGAATGAGGGTGTGAGGTCGGTTTGGGGCTGAGTTATGAGAGGGGGCGACTTCACCAAGGCTTGGGGCGGATTCACCAAGGAGGGGGGTCGGGTTAGTGGATTTGGCCGGCTAGGTGGTTGGTGAGTGGGTCCCACTGGCCATGAAGGCTGATTAGAGCCTAGTGGGTCGGGTTGCCAAGTGTTGGGCCGGGTTGGGTGAGTGAATAGGGAGGGTTGACTCCACCAAGTTGTTTAGGCTATGTTGGGCTTGGGTTGGGTTTGGGCTTGGCCCAAGGCAGCATGGTGGGGGTTCCACACCTCCTAATACCCATGCATGGTCAGCCAACCCATCATGGGTTGGTGGGATGAGCCCAAGTGGCCCAAAATAATTCCTAGGCACTTTCTCTCTCCTATTCTCTTCTTTTCTCTCTCCTAGATGTTCTCCCAAAAGTACTATTGAGAGGCCCTATTTTTCTCTCCCCTAGGGTTTATAGGGTCACTTTAGGCCCACATGATGAATTTGGGTTGATTTGGGTGGACCCAACCCAGTGAATTGGGCTAGGGCACCATTTTCACTATTTAGGTCAAAGGTGTTGACTTGACCCATCATGGTCAACTGGTTGACCCCCTGACCTACCTTGGGGTCTACTTAGATTGTATTTAGGGTTAGGGCATCATGAGGGGGTCATGGTGTGGCTAGGGTTCCTGTTTAGGCTAGTTTGACCTAGTTTGACTTTGGCCCCATAGTGGGCCCCACATGGCTACAACCCACTATCTAGGGTCAAACCTAGCTCATTACCCTAACACCCACCCCATGCCTAACCCAATCTAAGTTAAGGGGTCTAGAAGTAACATTGGGATGTTACAAATCCTATAAACAAAAGAAATAATTTCATCCCCGAAATTTAAGTTTGGGTCTACGGGTTCCAGTTGCAGAAATTGTTAAGGAAATTTTGTAGAAAATAACATAAAAGTACCTGATGTAAATAGTTCTGGATGACGCTCCAGCATCAGATCCCTAGGTTCCCAGGTGTGCTCCTCCCGTCCATGGTTGGACCACAGCACCTTTACGAGTGGAACCTTCTTTTTCCTCAACGTTCGGACCGCTGAATCGTCGATCCGGATCGGCTCCAATCTAACCGAACGGTCAGGCTCTACCGGTCCAGCTGCAGTAGGGACATGCTGCTCAGGGCGAAGGAGAGCTCTTCGCAAAGAAGAGACATGGAACACATCGTGTAGGCTGCTCAGCTCCGGAGGTAGCTGCAGCCGATAAGCCAAGGGGCCCACACGCTCCAGAATCAGGTATGGTCCCATGTACCGGGGGCTGAGCTTCTTATGTCTCCGAATCCGAGAAATACCGTGTACCGGTCGGATTTTCAGGAAAACCCTGTCCCCAACTTGGAACTCCACTTTCCGGTGTCGAGCATCATAATATTTCGCTTGTCTGCTCTGAGCCTCCAGAAGCCGATCCCTGATCAAATGAATCTGAGCCTCCGTATCCTCTACAAAGTCTGACCCAAGGGCTCGAGTATCCACATCTTGCACCCAGGATAGCGGAGTCCGGCATTTTCTCCCATAAAGCGCCTCGTAAGGAGCCATCCCGATGCTGGCCTGGTGGCTGTTGTTGTATGAGAATTCGATCAACGGCAGTAGCCTCTCCCAAGGTTTCCCTGTATCCAAAATACATAACCTGAGCAGGTCCTCCATAGTGCGTATCGTCCGCTCCGTCTGACCGTCGGTCTGCGGGTGGAAGGCAGTGCTAAAGGAAAGTCTGGATCCCAAGTAAGCGTGCACTGCCCTCCATTCCCTGGAGGTGAAGCGACCATCCCTATCTGAAACAATAGACCTGGGTACTCCGTGATACCGGACGAACTGCTCTACAAACAACCTCACCAGTACAGCAACCGGGGCATCTTTTCTGACCGGGATAAACCGTGCTACCTTGGTCAACCTGTCTACAATGACCCAGATGGAGTCGTGCCCAGAATGAGAGCGAGGGAGTCCGTGAACAAAATCCATAGAGATATCCTCGAACTTCCACTCTGGGACTGGCAGTGGCTGTAATATACCGCCTGGGCTCTTGCATTCGGCCTTCACTCGCTGGCAGGTCTCGCAGTGTGTCACCAGGTATATGATCTCCCTCTTCATTCCTGGCCAGTACATGGTCCGCCGTAAGTCAGCCCACATCTTGGTGATACCGGGATGCACTGAATATCTGGAGTAGTGTGCCTCTCTGAGGATGTCATCCCGGATCTCACCTCCTGCTGGAATGTACACTCGGCCACGGAATCGAAGAAGGTCGTCCTCCAGCGTATAATCCCCATGCTTGCCTCCTTTTAGAGCGTCAAAGATAGGCTCTAGATCAGTATCCAATCTCTGATGTGTAAGAATGCGTTTCTGTATATCATCATTGCTGACCAAAGAGTTCAGGTACTCTCGATAGAGCACTGGCTCGGCTTCCGAAACCATGGTAATCTGCATATCCTCCATCATGCGTAGCAGCTCCATAGACATCACCCGGGACTCCGGTCCAGAAGTGCCGGCTCTCCTGCTCAAAGCATCTGCTACTGTATTCGCCTTTCCCGGGTGATAGTGCATCTTATAGTCGTAATCGCAGAGGAACTCAAGCCACCTCCTCTGTCGCAGGTTCAGAACCTTCTGCGTGTCGATGTATTTGAGATTCTTATGATCGGAGTATATATCACAATGAATCCCGTAGAGGTAATGTCTCCATGTCTTGAGGGCAAAAACTACGGCCCCGAGCTCGAGATCATGTACAGGATAGTTATGCTCATGCTTCTTCAGCTGTCGCGAAGCATAAGCGATAACATGTCCGTGCTGCATTAAGACTGCACCCATCCCCTGATAGGATGCATCTGTATATATCTGAAATCCTTCACTCCCCGAGGGAAGTGTAAGGATGGGGGACGAAGTGAGCCGGTCCTTGAGCTCTTGAAATGCGGACTCGCACCGCTCTGTCCAGTCAAATGCGGCATCCTTTTTCGTCAAGGACGTGAGGGGGAGGGCTATCCTTGAAAACCCCTCCACGAACTTACGATAATAACCTGCCAGGCCCAAGAAGCTACGGATGTCTGACGCTGTCTTTGGCCGTGGCCAATCCCGTACTGCCTCTATCTTAGCAGGATCCACAGCTAATCCAGCTCCGCTGATTGTGTGTCCTAGGAAGGCCACTTCCTGAAGCCAGAATTGACATTTTGAGAACTTCGCATACATCTGAAATTCTCTTAACTTCTGCAATACCAGTGCTAAATGCTCTGCGTGCTCCTCTCGAGATCGCGAATAAATCAGAATGTCGTCAATAAAAACTATAACAAACCGGTCCAGATAAGGCTCGAATACCCTGTTCATGAGCGTCATAAAGGCCGAGGGCGCATTCGTGAGCCCGAACGGCATTACCGTGAACTCATATAGGCCATAACGGGAGCTGAATGCGGTCTTCGGTATGTCTTCCTCCCGGATGCGTAACTGGTAATAGCCGGATCGTAAATCGAGCTTAGAGAACCAGAAGGCTCCCTGAAGTTGGTCAAATAACTCGTCTATCCGGGGCAATGGGTAGGTGTTCCGAACCGTCAACCTATTCAATTCCCTGTAATCTATACACAATCGGAGGGATCCATCCTTCTTCTTCACAAATAAAACCGGTGCTCCCCACGGCGATGAACTTGGCCGCACAAATCCTGACTCCACAAGTTCCTGTAGCTGAGTCCTGAACTCTGCCAATTCCCTAGGGGCCATTCTGTAGGGTGCTCGGGACACTGGTCTTGCCCCTGGCACCAACTGGATCCTGAAGTCCAAGTCCCGTGATGGTGGTAGCCCAGGTAACTTCTCCGGAAAGACATCAGCATAATCTCGTGCCACTGGAATATCAGCTAAGGAACTCTCTACCACAGCCATCTCGAAACAAATGAGGTATACCTCTTCTCCCTGTTCATAGGCCTTAACGGCCTGTACTGAAGATAAAGAGAGTCGGGGAATGGAACGGATACCTTCAATGATGACGTAGGAGTCCCCGTGTCTGAGTGTGATCCTCTTCGAGGGGCAATCTATCTGCGCGTAGTTCCAATGAAGCCAATTCATGCCTAGGATCAGATCATAATCCGGTAGGCTCAGAACTGTTGCCGGGGCTTC
The DNA here is from genome assembly GCA_039513925.1 of Platanthera zijinensis. Classification (NCBI taxonomy): domain Eukaryota; kingdom Viridiplantae; phylum Streptophyta; class Magnoliopsida; order Asparagales; family Orchidaceae; genus Platanthera; species Platanthera zijinensis. The sequence goes on along the minus strand of CM077097.1, from coordinate 60,040,668 downwards.
GAACGCTTTGCCTCCTATCTCGACATCCATATTGCAGCAGTCTGTGGTTCGAAGTTCCGTACCATCAGGGAGTCGCACTCTCTTTTCCAAACCGGAAAACTTCTCCACTCCTTCTAATCCTTCAATAAATGAGTCCGATACGAAGGAGTGTGACGCACCCGTGTCGAAGAGGGTGTGAGCGGGCTTGCCGCTAATCATCACTATGCTTGGGTTCGTTTGAGTTCAAAGAATAGTATTACTATTAATGTCTAAGGTATTCTTAAAAAGAGAAAATTTAAAATTTATAAATCTTACAAAATTTTAAGTACCTGTAATCACCTCCTCTGGGTCCCTCTGTTCCGTGAGATCCAGCGCGTATACCTGCTCCCGGTCTCGGCCTCGGCCGTGATATCCTCGGCCTCGGCCTCGTCCTCGTCCTCGTCCTCGTCCTCGGCCTTGGTGAACTGGAGGGGCCACTGGAGGTGGAGGAGGAGGAAGAGGGTGGACCTGAAGCGGGCACTGCGTCCTGATGTGCCCAGGTTGGCCGCAACCAAAGCAGGTGATCTGCCTCTGACCTCGATCATCCTGTCTTATCGGTCCGGGAATCTGCATAGGTGGGGGAGCAAAAGGTGGAGGAGGCCCCTGATCCTGCCTATAGTTGGGACGACGACGTCCCCCACCTCTCCTGTATCCAATCGTCTTTCCCCTCTGAGACGATCTGCTGCTCTCCCCAAACGACTGTCCATCCAACGATCTCTTCCCTCTGCCTTGCACCAACAGCTGGTCAGCCTCCAGCTTCTTTGCCATCTCAATGATCTGCGCCATGGTACCGTGGGCAATGAACAGCAAGGGCTGCCTCAAAGAGTCGCGGAGCCCGTGATAGAATCTCTTCGCGTATTTCTGGTCGTCCCAGTCATGGAAGCCTGCAAACCTAGCCAGGTGGGAGAACTCTCTCTGATATTCAATAACTGATCGGCTCCCCTGCTGGAGGCTTAGAAACCTCGCCTCCAAGGTATCTCGGTCTGTGGAAGATACAAAATGCTCCAAGAAGACGTCGCTGAACTCCTCCCAAGATATGTCCATCAGCTCCCGGTCGGCGAATGTAGAGTCCCGCACCGACTTCCACCACCTCTTTGCATGAGCGTCTAGTGCCGAGGTGGCAAGGGGAACTGCCTGTCTGACGGGGCAGCTGATGCCAGCTAGCAGCTCCTGGATGGTCTCCAACCACTCCTCTGTCTTCACGGCATCTTCTGTCCCGCGATACAGTGGCGGAGACAGACTTTTAAATGCACTCAACCAGTTCGATCCTGGGTTGGGCAGCTGAACCGGGGCTTGCTGCGCTCTGAAGGCATCCAGGATAGCCGTCAGGGTTTGCCCCATCTCAGTCTGCATGAACGGAATGGCAGCCGGAGGGGGAGGAACCGTATCCTGCGGAGGCTGCATAAAGGAAAACTTAACGTCAAAATTGGCCTAACTCATTGTTTAATGGACTGATTATGTGGCTTTTTACGCATGGGCACACCACTGCTTCCGCTGCATAGTTTGTCCGCAAACTAATGCTGGAGCGGAAGCGTGGTGGGCCCATAACCCACAGGTCCCAGGATCGAAACCTGGCTCTGATACCAGTTTGTAAGATCCTGTTCCTCAAATCCGAGGCAACCCGGATCTTATGCCCAGAACCGCCGCCTTACGGTGATACTAACGCACGAGTTAGTCGTCACCGCAAGACGCCGATTCTGCCGGCTAGTACGATCATAACCTGTTCGGCCAATATGAGAATAATTGCATAATAAATCAGAGTAAAAGCAGAAGCAAGTCCACAGCCACAGTATATATATATCAAATGAAACATAAGACAGTCCATAACGAGTACAGAAAATGAATGAAAGAAGGGCTTATGCCCAGTACATCATATCTCTCTCTCACTCTCATACACAGCAGCGGAAAAACCATAACTCTCTCATCACCTGTAGACGTGCTCCAGTAGTAGTAGTAGGTATCTGCCCCTCAAGTCCTGCCTCCTCGACGTGCTGGTCCACCTCCTCGAGCTCCTAAAATAGTAAGGTCACCGACCATTAGTCAAAAAGACTAAGTCGTATCCTCAGCACCTCCTCCTGCAACTCCTAGGCACCGTGCGGGAGGACGAAGCGGAGGACAACAAGGGGTGGCAAAGGCGAGCAGGTGACAGGAAACTAACAGGGTATATATAATCAAAATATAATGAAATGTAACCTCCACTTATGCGGGTACGCATAAGCAAGGGATCTTTTGCAAGGCTCCCATTGTATAGAATGTCCCATACCATTTATACAATGGGGTGTCAGAGTCACAAGCATATATATATAAAGGAAAAATAACCTTAACCTATAAACATGCCCACTCAGGCTTATAGGCTAAGGGTTCGTATAGCAGGTCCTAATGTATAAGCGTCCCATACCACTTATACATTAGGTGTCTTAGGTTGTTATGCAGATTAATGTTATGCAACTATATGGTGGGTATGATATGAACATGCAGTGCAACACACACACACGACTCCGTGATCATAGACCTTTAGTTCCCACTTTTCGAGAGCTAGCATCACTCTCAGGTACCACCGTTGTGGCTACGGCAGCAGCGGAGCGGGCGTCTCCGCCTTCTAGGCGGGTATACACACTACCAGGCCTAGACCTCTCTTGTACGCCTCTGTACACCTACAAGTGCACTCTAGAGCCTCTGCGTACCACTTTGCTGACTACCTGTCAGTCTTGTTGGGTCGGGTGCGCGTTATTAGGAAAAGTCCTCCAGACTCCAGTATAAACATCCTACTGGTCCTTCTAACCCTCGCACCCGCCTGGTCCACCGTACTACCATCGGTGTGACGACCGGCCAGTACCGCATGGCCCGCCACTAGTATATGCACATGCAAGTATTATATATTGAGCCTCCAGCTCAAAGGACTATTCTGTCTCAAACCTCTCCAAACCGCTACGGGTGAGTATATGCTACAAACCCTCCAACCCTGGCCGGGTGAGTGTATATAAGCCAATTTCTTTCCTCCAACTCTGCACGGGTGAGCAAGTAGTCAAAAGACTCCAAGTCCCTCCAACCCGGCACGAGTGAGCACATGTCCAGTTCACTTAACCTATTAAACTACTCTTATCTACAGATTATCATACTTAGAGTCTTAAGGTTAATCCCAGGACTGCCCAAGGTATTCCCGGTGAAGGGCTCTCAGGGGCACTAGGAGCTGCGATGGGCTGAATCCCAAAGCTCCCTTTCTCAAGGATATTTACTTTAGTTGTTTCTTACCCAGAATCCCTTTTTCTCTCTCCTGTTACATAGAGTGACCTAGTGACTTAAGGTATGGGTTAAGGAGTGACGGTCTTCCGTCAACTCTACCTAGGCATGATTAATGTTGCACTTTTACTCTCGCCTCCATAATGCACCTGCCACCCAGGGTTGTACTTCCGAACTTAGACTCTAACTCAGTTGTTGATTCATCCCCTGGCGGCCTATAGTCCAGCCTACTTTTACTATGCGCACCCCATGACCTAACACCACCCTGAGATCGAACTTCTAAATTCCTGGTCCAACTGACTCCAAATATTTATCCTAGGGTGGTATGGACTAGTAAAATGAGTGTGTTGATTTTCGTAATTTTCCTAGGTCATTAAGGCCTTTAAATAAATCTTTTAAATTATTCCCTAGGTCATTTTACACAAGAAGTATTATCAATTAAAATCTTCTGACCTAAGGGAATTTTCCTGAGTTGCATATGAATAAAATATTACTGTCTACCACATTTCATAATTTCTATTTTTCCCATAATTAATACAAATTCTACCTATTTATCACTTTCCAAATGAAGTACAAGAAATATATACACCAAAACTCCAGGAAAATTACTGAGCATTTATATTACTATTTTATGACTAATGGCAGAGTTTTATTAATTTCTACAGGGTAATGGTCTATCAGAATCCATTCCTAATTATTTACCAAAAATGCCATTATGCTAATTAATAATTAACATTGTACCCAAAAATTCTGATATAAATCTACAAGACTAATATAACAATTATGCAACTCTAGGATTATTTTCACAATTTTCCAACAAGTATTTATACCAATTCATAAACATTTACAAAAGGGGTAAAATGGTCATTTCCATGAATTTTGCTCTAACAGTTGCCAAACAGAGATATGAAATTTTCTTAAGTCAATTAAAACACCATACTTTGACTTGGCTGAATCTGAAGGTTTTATATAGCCAAAACCTATTTTTCCCATTTATTTTACAAAAGGACCTATAATTTGAAAAATTCCATTAAGTGGTATTTTTAATTCCAAAAATCCCAAAAATAATTCTAGGGGTGAAACATGCCCTAAAGTATCACTGGAATTTATTGCATGGTTTTTGGGTGCCTCAGTTAGGTTAAATACACAGAATACAAATTATTGCTAATTGCACACCAAGGCCTAAATTAGCCTAAACAAACACATGGAATAACCCTTCATGCAAGGGTCCAATTGCCTTGAAATTTCTACCAGACACCAATAATGTCCCCAAGGACATACCACCAAAATTTGGGGTCGTTTGGGTGCCTAAAATTACAATTATGCCCTTAATTTAATTTTTGATATTTTGATAAAAACTATAGAAAAAGTTCTTCCAAAAATTCCAAATTTTTGGCAGGGCATAGGCATGCCCTAAATACACCCATGACCAAAATTTCAGGTCATGGTGATGCTTGGTTTGTCTTGGGCATCAAATTTGGTTTCTGCCCTAGTTTAAGGGCAGTCCTAGCAAAACAGCCCTACAGGGCAGCCTACTGGTCCAAAAGTCATGATTTCTGTGGCATTGCAAAGTTAACCCATCTACCTAACTTTTTCATTCAGGGTTCATCCTACGGTGGGGCCTCTAAGTGCCTCAAAATTAACATGCATGTTTGCTATTAAAGTGTGACATTTATTACACTATGCATACTATAGAAAATATAGAAATAATAAAAATCTGTTGCACAGATCTTAAAGCTTAATCCAACGGCTGCTGTACTTCTTCCCCATGCAATGCATGCAGGGGCAGCCGAGCAGGTGTTCCTTGCGGGGTGGTTTCCGGCCGTCGCCGGCGGCGGGGCCTCCGGCCAAGTGCTTCCCCGGCCTCACGGTGGCCGGGGCTTGATCTGGCCGGCGACTGGGCGGCGGAGAGCGGCGGCGGCGCAACCAACCCGAGCCACCTAGCAATCTCCATTTTTTTCCAGATTTTCAAGCTTTGGAAGCCTACTGTCGAGCTCGTTTGAGCTCGACCTCTAACCTAGTAGATCTAGGACACTAGTACAGTAAGAGAGGAAGGGATACGGACCCTTAGTGGCGGCTGTGGGTGAGGGTGGCGGCGGCTCTCCATAGCATGGATTTTCCGGCGATCTCCTCGGCTTGCCATGGAAGTATGAGCTCTGGCCTCTCTCTCTCTGTTTCTGGGGTAGGGCTGGATGGAATGAGGGTGTGAGGTCGGTTTGGGGCTGAGTTATGAGAGGGGGCGACTTCACCAAGGCTTGGGGCGGATTCACCAAGGAGGGGGGTCGGGTTAGTGGATTTGGCCGGCTAGGTGGCTGGTGAGTGGGTCCCACTGGCCATGAAGGCTGATTAGAGCCTAGTGGGTCGGGTTGCCAAGTGTTGGGCCGGGTTGGGTGAGTGAATAGGGAGGGTTGACTCCACCAAGTTGTTTAGGCTATGTTGGGCTTGGGTTGGGTTTGGGCTTGGCCCAAGGCAGCATGGTGGGGGTCCCACACCTCCTAATACCCATGCATGGTCAGCCAACCCATCATGGGTTGGTGGGATGAGCCCAAGTGGCCCAAAATAATTCCTAGGCACTTTCTCTCTCCTATTCTCTTCTTTTCTCTCTCCTAGATGTTCTCCCAAAAGTACTATTGAGAGGCCCTATTTTTCTCTCCCCTAGGGTTTATAGGGTCACTTTAGGCCCACATGATGAATTTGGGTTGATTTGGGTGGACCCAACCCAGTGAATTGGGCTAGGGCACCATTTTCACTATTTAGGTCAAAGGTGTTGACTTGACCCATCATGGTCAACTGGTTGACCCCCTGACCTACCTTGGGGTCTACTTAGATTGTATTTAGGGTTAGGGCATCATGAGGGGGTCATGGTGTGGCTAGGGTTCCTGTTTAGGCTAGTTTGACCTAGTTTGACTTTGGCCCCATAGTGGGCCCCACATGGCTACAACCCACTATCTAGGGTCAAACCTAGCTCATTACCCTAACACCCACCCCATGCCTAACCCAATCTAAGTTAAGGGGTCTAGAAGTAACATTGGGATGTTACACGTGTCCCGTCCCGAAGCTTCTAGAAAAAAGCCAGCTCGCCTGATTTCGCCAAGTAAAACACAACAACTGTGACACACCCCCCGACACGCCCGTGTTGTTGGTCGTGTCACATCCGAAATTTTGTCTATAAATAAAAAATTTCTATAAGGTAAAATGGTTCACTTTTTTGAGCCAAATTTAGTGTGTTTTGTGGGCTGCTTGGTGTGTTCCATTGCCATGTAAGGATAACTTTCTCCCCCTCTTTTTATTTGTCTTAGCTTGGTAATAGTTCTTTTTCATCAATAAAAACATGTTACTTTTCTCTTCTTAAATGGTGTTGGAGTGAACTTGTGTGCCCACTTTGTTCTTCTTTTTATTCTCATGTTTTTCTTAGTGTTTATATTTATGAAAAGTGTGTGTGTGTGTGTGTGTGTGTATGAGTTTAACTAGTTAATTTCTTCATGCTTTTAATTAGTTGTTATGTTAGATTTTATTATAGTTTTTATTTCAAAAAATGAAATGTTATTAGGATAGTTTTTCTTCAATCTTTTATGATACTTAATTGTAACTTTCCTATCCTAATGAGTTTTGTAAAAGAGATTTTAAAAGTAATTTTAATTTTCTTTAACTTTTTCTTTGTTTAATTTGTAAAACTTTTTGTCCATTTAAATTTTATTTTTACTTTTTCATCACTTTTATAAACTCTTTAGAATGAAAAAGTTATAATTTTAATTATTGGGCACCTTTGATTTTAACTTTAATTTCCAAAAAATTTTGCTCTTTTTATTTTTATTTCATCTTTTTATGTGTTTTTAATAAATTCTAAGAATAGAAAAGTAGTTGTTTTAATTTTTAGGTAACTTTCATTTTATTTTTAATTTGTGTGTGTGAGTGTATGAGTTAGGTTTTAATTTTGTTCTTTAAAATTTCATGTTGTGTGAGTTTATGAAATAATTTTTCATATTTTATTTTATTGCTTTCTTTCAATTATGTAGAGTTTGTGAGTATATGAGATAAATTTTCATGCTTTATTTTATTGCTTTCTTCAATTATATAGAGAGTGTGTGTGTGTAGGAGATAATTTTATTGCTTTCTTTCAATTCATGTAGAGTGTGTGCGTGTGCGCATTTATTTTCGCATACTCGTTAAGAGTTAAATGACATGTTTTCATTTACCGCCTACTCATTCGAGTAGGACTTGTCATTTACCGTCTACTCATTTGAGTGGGACTTGTATACGCATTAATTTCTGCCTACTCGTTAAGAGTTAAATGTCGTGTTTTCATTTCCTGCCTACTCATTCGAGTATGACTTTGTCTTTACTTTATTTATGGTTTTGAAGTGTGCATGAGTTCTCGTTTTAGTTAGCTTTTCAATTTTTCTAACGGTGTGTTGTTTATGTTTTGTTCTAATAATCTTTTAGTGTTTAGTCTCAAACTCGCGCCTCATTAAAACTATAAAGTCGTCCCCATACTAATGAGTGGCTAATTGTTATTAGCCCTTGACATCGAAGAGCATTGGGACATATAAAATGATTTGAAATAATTAAAGTTCTTTATTTTCAATTTAATTTAAGGACTTAAGGTTTGCCTCGAGTTAACGATGTGTAGGACCACATAATCGATGTGTGGGCTCTATTTCCGTTATCAATACGCTATCTTGCTGAGAGACCGTGCGTATGGACCGATCCCCCTTGGGTAAATAGAATTGCGTACATACCCCCGAGAGAGGAGAAGCGTAGTTCTACCGGATTTGGTTCCCCGCCCAATAGCGGGGTTCTTAGCGTAAAGAGGGCGTTAAGAGGAATCCTTCGTCGGACTAACATTCGATCGAATAGTCTTAGCGTTCAGGTGAGCAATATTCCTAGAGATAAGTGCGCTCATACTTTTGGAACCTCCACAGCCAAATTGCCTTTTATTAATTTGAAAATTAAGTTCAATAATTATCAAGAATTATTTTAGTCTTAATCCGATTCGATGCCGAGCGTTAACCGACATCGAATAATCAAGTAATTTTCAGCTTTCTTTTATTTCCATTGTTAGTGACAAATAAAAATCCACCTTACTTTCAGTAAAATAATAGTCCTCCTAGAGGAGTAGGAATTATCAACCCGACCCTGAGAATAATACGACCTCGGTATTCTCCCAAATATCGAGTACTACATGCGATAGGTGCACTTGCCTCCTTTCGTTAGAAACTTCGATTTTCTAGCAAGTCCGCGACGGTCGACTCATCGAACCAACCACCCCAATAAGAGTCTGCTCGCGAGCCCATCACCCTTCTCCACTGGTTCCTCAACTTGGTTGACTGTGAACTTCAAATCATTTACAATCTATACAAAACAAAATCAAGAAGATTTGCCACAAAATAAAAGAAAAAAGAAAAAGGCATTCTAATAAGACCTGAAATGGCTAAATAGTAAGTTTATATTAATAATATCAAAATAACTAATATTACTTCTATAAAGTTGATAAATAATAACTATCAGGTGAGAGATTATGAAAACACAAATGAAATATATATCAAAAAGTAAATATATGAGGGCGCCTAAAGCTAAAAAAATAAAAATAAATTTGTCCTACTACATCACATAATAATTTTTGCACATATTAAATTCATTGAATAGAGCTTATATAGTTCAACATGTAATGAAATTATACAACATAGAAAATTATAACAAAGACTCTTTCTTACGACACGATAAGAAACTTTCACTTACTTGTCACGACTATTGAACAAAATAACAATGTCCATTCATGAATAAGGATGACACTACTGTGATGCCTATATGAAAGCATGTGAAAGCATAAGAAGGTAAATAATAATAAAAAAACTTTAATTTATAACAACAACACTCAAGACTTTATCCCACAATTGTGGGGTCGACTATATGGATCCTTTATCGCCATTGTGCCCTATCATTTGTAATAATCTCACTAATGCCTAAGTACATCATGTCTTTCCTTATAGTTTCATTCCTAGTCTTTATTGGTCTACCCCTCCCTCGTATATCATGTCTAGTGACTAGTCTCTCACAACGCCTAATATGTGCCTCTAATGGCCTCCTTTGTTGTTGGGTATTGTCTCCACAATAACCCAGATTTGCATGAAGTCACCCTTTGCACTAAGATGAATTAAGGTGTATTTGACATGTGTATTCTAGTTGTGTGTTTGCAGATTTTAAGTTCTAAGTGTAGACCAATGTCAGTCTACAGTGGGTAAGGAACACAGGACCACTCAGTGTAATCCCTCACTGGGTGATCCAAAGTGTTGACTCATGTGTAGCCTCTCAATTGGGATATACTTCATATTCAAACTTTGGAACACAAGATGGAGACAAAACTAGAAGGAGGTCTTACATGGAATTCTTAAAGAAATTTTTTTTCTAAGTCCATCTCTCGAGAAGTTCCTTCAAAGTTCTCGAGAAGTAGTACATAGTTCTCGAGAGGCTCAGACTTTACTTCTCGAGAAGTCAGGACAGCTAGAATTCCTCTAAGTAGAAATTTTCGAGAGGTTAACAAAGTTCTCGAGAACTACTACAGAAGTTCTCGAGAAGTACTCCTTAGCTCTCGAAAAGTTCTGCCCTCTTCAGGAATTGGACTCTAGCTAAGTTCTCGAGAACTAGACTAGAAGTTCTCGAGAAGTCGATAGAGTTCTCGAGAACTGCTTAACAAAGTTCTCGAGAAGTTTTCAGTTCAGAATTTTTATTTAGCAATTGACTCTAAGTAAAGTTCTCGAAAAATTCTTACTAAGTTCTCGAGAAGTGCTAACCAAGTTTTCGGGAAGTTTCGTTTAAGATCTCGAAAAGTTCTTACTAAGTTCTCGAGAAGCGCTAACCAAGTTTTTGGGAAGTTTCCTTTAAGCTCTCGAAAAGTTCTGTTAAGTTCTCGAGAAGTTCTATATCAGTTTTCGAGTAAGTGTTTTAGTTCTCGAAAAGTCAGCAAAACTATAATTCCAAGTTCTCGAGAAGTCCAAGGCCATTTCCAGAAGTTCAGTGATCGAGATCCTGCCATAGTTTTCGAAAGGTCAGTACATAGTTCTCGAGAACTATTTCGACCTCTATAGAACTAAGTACTTCATTATTCCTGAAAATTCTCTAAGTCCAGTTTTGATAGAGATTTCGAATTAATCTTTTCTGATTGGTCCACGTGTTATCCTTAATTATGATTATAACCGTTGTAGATCGCCTATATATAGGTCCTTTCAGATTTGACTAATTAAAAAAGTTATTACATAGAAAATAGGATAATCTCGTCCGTCCATGTTAAGAATGAATTCCTGAAAACCTAATCTCTCTGATCATCCGGCCACCGCCGCATTTAGTGTTTTCTGGAAGAAAGCTTTGGATCGACGTTCTCTCAAGCGCTGCTACCTAGATCGATCCAAGATCAAGAACAATCATCCGATCCGATCGTGCTTCAACGACTTGTGGATTTCTCGTTGATTATGGTGATTTCAGATCTCAGTTTCTTGGAAAACAGTCCAGCCTTCTTCTACCTTTACTGATCAAGCCTAAAGTTCTCAATGAAGAAGACGAAGACCAAGATCCAGATCTGAGATATTTTTGTTTGTAACTGTTATTCAAACAACTTTCTTAATAGTAGATTTATCTCCGAGTGGTAGGAAGTTTTATCTTTCGAGTGTAGATCCCTTGTGGATCGAGTTTGTAGGAACGTTGTTCCGAGGCGTAGGATTGGTTTGCAATCCGAGATAGTTGAGTAGCCGGATCTAGTGATTTGCTAGAACGGTGAGGTAAAGTGGACGTACCCAAGGACGGGGAACCACTATAAATCTTTTGTGTCCTTCTGTGATTGCTTGATTGTGTGCGCTAGATCTCTAAATTTTTATTCCGCAAACAAACACACGATTCACCTATTCACCCCCTCTAGGTGATTTGGGTCAACAACTTTCCACTTTCATTTGTATGTGTCCAAACCATCTTAGTCGAGCTTCCTGCACCTTTTCTTCAATTGGTGCCACTTCCATCTAATCCCTGATACATTCATTTCTAATTTTATCCAGTCTCGTGTGTCCACAAATTCACCTAAGCATTTCCATCTCCGCAAGTCCCATCTTTTCCTCATGTACACTATTCAGTGCCAACACTTAAAACCATAGAGCATTGCTGGTATCTCTGTCCTTTTGAACTATTGATCCAAGATATTTAAAACACTCACTATGAGAAATATCTTGATCACCCAATTTAATAACGAAGCCATCCGTCCTTCTTGCACTACTAAATTTAAGCTCCATATATTTCGGCTTTGCCCTGCTTAACCTAAAACCCTTTATTTATAAAGTGTCTCGCCAAGATTCAAGTTTTGCGTTTACACCCTCACGCATCTCATCGTCCAAAATGATATCATCCGCAAAGGCATAACCAATAAACACCACTATATTGTTTGTTGGATATGTCTGGTGAGCTCATTTAAGATAAGGGTAAAGAGATAAGGGCTTAAAGCTGAACTATGATGTATGCAAACAATGATAGGAAATTCCTGCATTAATCCTCCATATGCCCTTACCCTTGTCACTGAATTTGTATATATATTTTTTATTATATCAATGTATGATATATTTACACCTTTCTTTTCTAAGACTCTCCACAAGATCTCTCTTGGAACTATATCATAAGTCTTCTCAAGATTGATAAATAGCATATGCAAATCTTGTTTTCTTTTTCGGTAGTTGTCAATGACTCTACTCAAGATATGCATAGTTTCCATGGTCGACCATCTTGGCATGAATCCAAAATGATTCTCCAAGATGTTAATCTCTCATTGTAACGCCCCCGATTTTTCTGCGATTACTTTTATTCTCGTTTGGCGTTGCGCTGACGCATTTCCGTGGCTTGTGCCATTTGTGGAGTGTGGTTTAGCTCCTTAGAACTGAGTGCCCTATTTTGTAGCCTGTTGGCAAGATCTCCCTAGCAAGCCGAGTCGTTTTGGGTTACCCGGTGTGGCCTCTCGGGGGGATGTTTGTGTTTGTCTTTAATTGGGTATAACTCGAGTTCTGTTCGTCAAAAGTTAATTTCGACTTCGCCGTTGTGTTCATAGCGTGGGTAATTAGCTATGGTATGAATTTCGTCGAATTCTGAGGTAATTCGGTTTTCGCGTCGTTTGGTGTGTTAATAGTATATGTATTTTATTAATTTGAATAAGTTTGTCTTGAAACCTTCAGTTATGGGCTGAAGCGTTAATTCCAATGGCTGTATTTATTCAGCAATTAATTCCTTGCTTAGGTGGCAGCCTAGTATAGGCTAGACCTTTTAAAATTCTCTTATTATTAAGAGAATAGGCGGCTAGTTTTCGGTTTTACCGAAGCGGTGTGTCCAGCTTTTATATAAAAGCTTTGCTTAGAAGTGGCGGCCCACTTCTTTATATTCTTCCTCTTCCCGAAAAGAAAAGAAACCGTCGCCTACTTTGTTCGCGGAAAACGGAGAGAAAAACCGCTGTTCCTGTACCCCTTCGGACGGTGATTCCGGGCTTGTTCGTGGACGGATTTCGATTCCGAAAGCGGCGTTGTCTTGCTCTCTCTTAGATCTTCGTTTCGACGGTAAGATATTCGATCTTCGTGGAATTTTGGTGAGATTGGGATTTCAGTTTTGAGGTTTTTTACCATTAATGTTAGGAAGAATGTTTTAGGTGATGCTGCTGTTGGTGCCAGGTAAAGGAGAGGGAAAGCGGTCCAAGCTTCGCCGGAAATCGAGGCAAGTGGTATTCTTGCCCTTGCCAAGTTTCCTTTTTGTATCTAACTTGCTGTATTTGAAAATCCCGGTTAGCCCAAGGGTAGAGGCCATGTTGTTCCTTTATTCTTGCAAAATTCTAGGACTTAGTTCTTCCTATTAAGCCCCCCTACTTTGTGCTGTTGGTGCCCAATCCGCAGGCGTGATGCCGCTTAATTTTTACTTCAGATTTCTATCTGATTGTTGCATTCGGGTGTAGCCGAGAGAGAGAGATTAGGAGGGGGTGCTTGCTGTTTGTCCGGGGAAAAGACCTAATTTTGGTCTGGCCGGAGTTGAGTGATCGTAGAACTTAGGAGTAATTTTCTCGGGTTTGTCACGCCCGTGACCCCCCCCCCCCTTCGACGATCGTCGACCTCAGAATGACGATCGTCGAGCTCCAGTTGCTGTCTTAGCTTCATTCTCCGCTCGATGCTTTTCCGGGAGGAAAAACGTCGAGCTCTGTTCGACGCTCGACAGTTTTCCGGGAGGAAGAATGTCGAGCTCAGTTAGCGTCTAGCTCTGTTCGACGTTCGACGTTTTCCAGGATGAAAAACGTCGAGCTTCATTCTGTCTTAACGCCGTTTGACGCTCGAAGTTTTCCGGGAGGAGAACGTCGAGCTCAGATTTGTCTTGAGCCGTTCGACGCTCGACGCTTTTCCGGGTGGATAAACGTTGAGCTCAGCTTTGCCTTATCTCCGATCGGCGCTCGATGATTTCCTGGAGGATGATTGTCGAGCTTCGCTTGCCTTTTGCCTTCGACGATCGTCGATCTCCGAGATGATGATCGTCGGGCTTTGTTTAGTCTTTAGCCGATCGACGATCGTCGACCTCCGGATGACGATTGTCGAGCTCCTTGTGGTCTTAGCGGGATTGTCACGCCCGTGACCTATCTATCACGCCCGTGACCCCTCACCCCCCTTCGTCAATCGTCGATCTCCGGAGACGATTGTCGAGTTTTGTATTGTCGATAGAGGTTTGTCACGCCACTTTCTCTGTTTGTGGTTAGTGCCTGTTTTGGCATTGAGTAAGGCTAGCTCACTCAACGCCAAGGTTTAGGTAGGCATTGAGTGGGTCTCACTCAACGCCAAGCCGTGTTGATTCATTTCAACACACTTCCTTTACCTTGATTTTCGTTCCCGAGTGAATTTCTTGTTTTATTTTTTTGGGTTTTCCTTGTCGGCCATTTTCTTTACTTCCTAGAGGCCGAATCGTGGGTTGTGGTTAGTAGTGGTGTGTTATAGCTCTTTATAGGGGAGGTGTTGTGTAATTTAGCCAAGGCCACTCTTATTTTTCTTGCTCCAGGTACGGGTTGGGCATGTGGGTGGGAGGTCCCTTGTGCTTTCACATATAGACCCTCGAGCTTGTTGACTTGGACATGATGGATGGGGGACTGAGTTTGCCTCCAATCCGGTTCCTCATTGTTTGTTTTTGCTACTACCACCTCCCATAGTTTAGGGTGTTAGAAGTTTCTTCCTTGATAGTTTGCAGCACTTTGGGCTCTTGGTAGCCTAGCAGGCCCTGCAGGATGTAGTTCCTGGGCTGGGTTGTTGTTGTTTCCTTGCACGTAGTGCATTTCTTATTGTCCTATTTTGGACAGTTGTGGACTTTTCCTACTGCATGTTTTTCAGTTACTTTTTTTCCCTTTGGTTGACTCTTTCATGCAGTTTTTACCTTGTTTCGCTTGCTGAGGTATTCTGTTTTCTTTTGGAATGCCACAGGTTCTGAGCTGTAGCCAGTCTAGTGGCTAGTTTGCAGTGGTGTTGTTGGTGGTCTCTTGGACTTTGGAGATCCGTTTACTTTGTTGGTGAGGTAGTTTTCAGTACTTTCTTACAGACATACATATGTGCTAGTGGGTTCGTGTCAGGTTGTTGGCGCCCACTGGTAGTTTCTTTTTTTACCTTTGTGCTGGATATATACTTTTACTGCTACCATTTTCTAGAGATAGTCTACTTGCTCTGAGAAGGATTTATGCTAGGTTGCTAGATACTTTTAAACTACAATTATTATTATAAGTAAAGCTCATGATCAGCATGTTTTATAAAACTAAATCACTATTTTCCAAGTAACGTATAAAGACCGTTTTCTTATTATATAAATTAAATGTAGGGTCTTGCATAGCATAAGTGGTTCTCTTGGGACCCTTACACGCTCTTTAGGATGTCAAACCTGAATAAAGTATTTTTCCGCAGCGTATAAGTATAGTTTTCTTTGTGGACTAGGTGATCCACTGAGCCGAGGGATACAGCCTCTAAAATATAACTGATTTTTCTAATCATTAGACACATGATTTTCTTTCATTAAGTTTGTAGGTGGTTCTGCCTGAGCGTCAGCAGTTATCCCCTGCTTGACGTGGCATCATGACGCGTGTTTTCTCTTACTCTGATAATTCTTAATTCAGAGAAAATGCGGGTTGTGACACTCATCTTACTCTTCTTTCAATTACTCGTTCTCATAGTTTCATAGTATGGCTAGCCAATTTAATTCCTCTGTAATTAACACAATTTTGTATATCTCATTTGTTCTTATACAAATGTACCAAAAATACTTTCTCTCTATTGATCTGACATCCTCTTTGACTTCGGTATCTAATTGAAAAAATATACAAGCCACAAAATTCCTTCATTCCCTAGACATTTACTTCAATGAGTATATTGTCTTGCCCAATCACCTTTTCATTTTTCATCTTCTATAGAACATCATTTACCTCTGAAAACATTAATTTACAAACTTGAAAAAAAAAGCAATGAAGTTCATGGCACAACCATATATCATTCATGACTTGAGGTGTATTATACATAAAAATTGTACTTTAAAACTTGGCCATTTAAATTTATTTCAACTTCATTTGTACTGGAATTCTCATCCTTTTTGACATGTTATAAATGGCAAAGGTATCATTCATGACTTAAGGTGTATTATACATAAAAATTATACTTTCAAACTTGTACTTTTAATAAATACAATTGAGCTAAAACAGTTGAGCTTAAAACATCAAGATTTCGATGCCCTAAATGCTCATAGCTTCTGCCCAAAATTCCTTAGTCCTTTTACTTTGTTGCAGCATGCATTTCCCCATCTCAACTACAGTTCTATTCCTTCTCTCTACAACACCCTTCTGTTGGGGGCAATGGGGGACTGTCAGCAGCCGTCCATCTGACGATTTCATGCATGTAACTTTTCCTATTCCCTCTCTTTCACCCCGATGGTATAGAAATCAGTTGCAGAACCCGTCAACTCACTCCAAACCCACCTCTCATGCCGAGATTCTCAGCCGACCTCCCCTACGCTCATTCCACCCCTCATTAACCCCTCCAGAGCTGCTCGATACATCATTGTTCATCATGTCTACCTCTAGAAATGGTAAACAACCGCTCCATCATCGAACATCTTCACAGACGCGGCCTTACAACGTCCTTGTTACGTGTTTCTCCCACTCTAGCAACTGCATACAGCACCGCTTACCTGCCCAATGCTCGTCTTCTTCTTCTCCGCTGGAAAATTAGCTCCAGCTGCACGACTCTAGTCCCCCATCACCATTACCACTATTTCCTTACTTGCAGGAACAACACTCGCTAGCTTCTGTTAACCTCCCAACTATTTATCTTTTTTGTGCTGACAGTTCTCCCCTCCCCCTTCCAGCGTGTTGTCGTGTCTTGCCCCTAAAATCCTTGGCATTACAAACATTCAAGACGATGTCCCTAAATCAACACCACACACCCCATTCATGTAGCCCCTCAATTTCGTTCCTATTATGGCCTCTCCTAGCAAGTCGTAATGCCTTCACCTGTCTTTCCTTTATCTTGATTCCCAATGTTAGATGTGGAACCACCACCAGTTATAAAATTGCTTATTGTTACGACAGTCGCAGTCTCATAGAGCCACGCCCGCCGCCACTGCCAACAGATTCCTCATGCCTTATGAGTTTCAATTTAGCGTGTTATTTTATTTCTTGTATTAAATTCTAGATGAACATCTTTTATGTGCTTGGGTATTGTGATTGTTAGTGTTGTTCAATTTATTTGAATCTTATAAAATTTATTCGTGCAAGTTTTAGTGAAAACACCACTTTTGACGACGAGCATATTATTGCTTATGTGTCGGAAAATTTCAAAGCTCCCCTTGTGTAAATTTTGCAAACCTTATAAAATTATATTTGTTAACATTAATTCTGCATTGAAAATTTTAAATTCAATTGCACACATCATTTTAGGTTAAACTTCATCGCATTCATTCTGCGCTCTCACATATGGTTGTATTAGCGTGTCAGTACATTTATATTTTTTGCATAGACCGTCCTGCGTCAGTTTGGTATCAGAGCCCCAAGTTTGGGCTTACTTTAAAATATGCGGGACTTCATCTTTTATCACCCAATGTTTTATCATAGTGGTTTTCACTACACTAATCCTCTATTTGAGGATCTTGAATTCACTTAAACTCGCTTTCATAGAGCCCCATCAGGGAGATCTTTACGATACCTAAATGAATATCTTCGATAATATTACACCACTTCCAGAGATAGTGTTGATCCACAGATACGATCCTACTATGTTACATACAATCAGTATGGTAATTATCTTCATTCTTATCCCCACACTAGAGCGAATTCTATTGATCCTTTGACACGTCTTTATGATGATAGAGTTCAACATCGCTCAAGTCTTCGATGCTACACATCCCTATTTGAGGAACCTGAGTCTGCATATGCACAACCACCATCGCACGTTCGTAGGACCCACATCCACCTTCGAGTACGATGTGATTATGTTGTGGATGACCGTCACGATGACCTTTAGAATCTTATAGAGGTCACTCTCATCAAGATTACATCGCACCTAGTGATCTTCCTAGTGTTCCAAATGTAAGACACCTCCCCTTACAAAGGAGGCTCCCGGTTTTATGACCAGAACCGCCGCCTTATAGTGACACTAACTCACAGGTTAGTCGACACCGCAAGACATCGATCCTACCGGCTAGTACGATCATATAACCTGTTTGTCCAATTTGAGAAAAAGAAGTATAACAACAGTATATGTACACAGCTAGCTAGTCCACAAGTCACAGTACATATCATATATATATGGAATTGAAAGGTACATAGAGTCCACAATGAGTACAAAAAAGGAGATAAGGGCTTATGCCCTATACATGAATATCAAATCTCTCTCTCACAAACAATAAGCGAAAGCTAAACTATCATCAAAAGACTCGTCCCACCTGACGACGGGCTGCAGTAGTAGTAGTAGGTGGTGGTGGTAACAGATCCTCATGCCCTGCCACCTCGTCCTGCTGGTCATGCTGGCGCTCCATTTCCTTGAGCCCCTAAAATGATTTGGTCACCGACCGTTAGTCAAAAAGACAATGTTGTTTCCTCCACACCTCGCCCCCCGTAACTCCTAGGTACCGGGCGTGAGGACGAAGCAGAGGACAACAAGGGGTATCAAAAAGGAAGCAAGTGACAGTGGAACTATACTACCAAGTATATGAAGTATCAACTATTTCTACTCTAGTAGTTATATGTATATAGAGCATGTGAAGCAAGTAAGGAAAGTACTGAAAGTAAGTAAAGTGCTGAAAGTAAAGTAAAGAGCGGAGTAGAAAGTAAACTATCTACTGCTAAACTACCATCACAGAAGTACCCTAACTTATATGAATGCCCATACAAACTTATAAGTTAGGGTTTTCAAATTTAACTTATCACATAAAAGAGCCCATACTAACTTATATGATAAGGATCTATGGTGCGTATGACCTAGTTATGAATGAATGTTATGAATGCGGTTTATGATTCATACAAGTGCAACTCACACACAAGACTCCGTGATCACAGACCTTTAGTTACCACTTTTTGGAGCTTGCATCACTCTTTGGTACCACCGTTGTGGCTACGACAGCAGTGGAACGGGCGCTTCCGCTTCCTAGGCGGGTATATACACTACCAAGCCCAAACCCTTCGTATGCCTCTATACATGTCCTGGGTGCACTCTAGAGTCTCTGCATACTAATACTGACGAACTGCCAGACTTCCTTGGTCGGGTGTGCGTTTTTGGGGATTGTCCTCCAGACCGCAGTATAAACAACCTACTGGCCCCTTAAACCCTCACACCTCACCAGAGTCACCGTTCTGTCATCGGTGTGATGATTGGCCCAGTACCGCATGACCTTCCACTAGTTTTGTTTATGTACATGCAAGGTATCTCAACTTGAGCCTCCAGCACATAGGACCAAACCCGTCCTGAATCCCTCCAACCTTTCGTGGGTGAGATTGTTGCCTCAAAACCCTCCAACCCTTCGCGGGTGAGATTGTTGCCTCAAAACCCTCCAACCCTGCACGGGTGAGATTATCACACGGTTCTCTTTAGTACTAATTACCTCCAACCCTTCATGGGTGATATTGTTGCATCGATCTCATAGCCTATTAGACTACTCTTGTCTAATGATTATTATACTTAGCAATTTAGGGTTAATCCCAAGACTGCCCAGGGTATGCCCAATGAAGGGGTCTCGGAGGGCACTAGGAACCAAGGTGGGATGAAGCCCAAAGTTCCCTTTTGCAAGGATATTTAATTTTATTAATGTCTACCCATTTATCCATACCCTGCTCTCATTATTACTCTGGAACAATCCTAATGACTTAAGATAATATCGGGGAATCGACGGTCTTTCGTTGATCTCTGTTCTAGCTATTGTCCTCGGGTTTTGCACTCTAACTCTCGATACTATGAAGTGACTTACTAGAGACCAACCAGGGTTTATCTTCCCAAAATAGTATCAACTCAACCATCTATCGTATCCCCTAAGTGTCCCTTAAATACCCGTTACTTTTGTTAAGCGCAACCCATGACCTAATGGTACCCGTATAATAGGACTTCCAATTCCTTGGGCCAAATACCCCTAATTATTTATCATGGGTTGGTATGGTGTATGAGGTTGGCCGTTTAAGATTTCACCATTTCTCTAAGTAATTAAGGGCCTAGCTTAATTCCTTTAATTGGGTTGCCTAGGTAACTTTATGCATGAGGTACTATATCCAATGATCCCACAAGCCAAATAAATTTTCCTGATGTTCAACTAAGTTAAATATGACTGCCTACCAAGGATCATAATTTTTCCATTTAAATTTCCATATATTTTCTAATTAAGTTTAAAACCATAATTAATCTATTTTCCAAATGAAGTACTTCAACTACCCAATCAAAAATTATTAGAAAATTACTTGAGATCAATATTGATATAATAACACAAAATACAGAATTTAATGATCCTATTCAATGATTTAACTTAACAAAATTCCATAATGATGATATTACCAAAATGCCACTACTTGAGTTTTTAACATACATAATCATTCATAAATTTGCAAATAAATACTCAAGGTTCTAATCATAGAATTAAGATCACATAAATTTTCTCATAATTGTTCAACAATAATTTTCTTTCACTCTTAATTAATTTCCAAAAAGGACAAAAAGGAAATTTTACTGAAAACTCAATATATAGTTTTTAAACAAGCTTATAAAATTTTTTAGAGGAATATGATGTCCTATTACAGCTTGTGAGAAAAAATCAGAATTTACTAAGTTCATATGCCATAGTTTCAAATTTATTTCCTATCTAGGTATATTTTCCAATAATTCCAAATAATGGGATTTTTGATCCCAAAAATCCCAACCATCCAATGGGAGATATAGTTCATCCATATAAGCCTCTTTCTAGAGTTTCTTGGACATGCACGGGCCAAATGGGCTAAATCCCCATTTGGCATTTTTGCTATAGGCACCCACATTTGAACATACCTATTATATGCATGTGAGATTTCCTTGGCATGCATGGGTCAACAGAGGCTGGAATTTCTACAATGGTTTTATATTTACCTAATAGACATGCCACCAAAATTTGGGGCCATTTGAAGTAATATTTCTCCAAATATTCAATTAATTTAATTATGTGAATTTTAACAAATACTATAGGAAATATTTCGTCAAAAATTCTCATTTTTGGACAGAGCCTAAGTTCAACTTAATCACCAACATGCCCAAAATCTTGGGTCATGTAGGCTTCTGGTTTGGCTAGGGCACTCATTCAAATTTCTGCCCAAGCCTAGGACTAGTCTTGGTAGATTGATCCTACAGGGAGTTTTACTATCACAAATCAAGACTTTAGGGTGGCAAAATGAATTTAAGACCAAAGGCTACCTTTTTCATGTTAATAACTAACTCTGAATATGCCTCTAACAGGCCTAGAATCAACATGCAAAAAGTCTGTAAAAGTGTGACAGGAATTAAACTTTTCGTAAATTAATAATTATCATGAAATTTTTTTAATCTAACCCAGCAATCCGACGGCTCCTAGACATCGTCCCCAATCAGCTGATGGCTGAGATCGAGCCGTCCTGGGCCGATTTGTTGGCTGATTCTGGCCATCTGGGTCGGCGCCACCGCCGACGATTATTGCCACTATTACGATCCTAAAACGCTGCTAACAGGAAATACTAAGAATGGCCTAAAGAAGGATGGC
Source organism: Platanthera zijinensis (assembly GCA_039513925.1). NCBI lineage: Eukaryota > Viridiplantae > Streptophyta > Magnoliopsida > Asparagales > Orchidaceae > Platanthera > Platanthera zijinensis. Next base: position 60,019,152 of record CM077097.1, on the reverse strand, counting down.
CGGAGGTGAGAGAGAGGATGAATGGCCGGGAAGAAGATGGCCAGAGCTGGGAGAGATGAGGGGGGGGGGGGGTCGGGACAAAGCAGAAAAAACAGAGCAATTTTATTATTTCATTTCATAATCCCCATTTACAATCTATAACCCCCTATTTATAATACTAATTACAAGCTATAACCACTCATATTTGAGCACGTGGCCTAATGGCCGTTACATTACATTCCCCTTTGAAAACGCCACCCTCGTCGTTTGTTCATCTAAATTTTAATATAATTGCATCCTTCGAATATAGCCACCACTGATGTTGAGGACGAAGAATATTTTTGTTGTCCGGGCCGAACAATGAAAACTAGAATGTCCTCCTGGATCAAAAACAAGAACAATTAAAGAGGTTGGTATTGGCTTGACCATCCCTTTATCAAGTAGTTCTTGCTCATGTGATTGTCTTCACAATGATGGCAAAAATCTGTTTACCGCAAGATAGTTTTGGAGCATCATGGTATCTTGGTCGAGAAAATAGTGACGAGGAGTGCCAAGAAAAGTGGAAAATTTATTGAGCTCTAGCGGGACAATTTTGACATTGTTCTTCATCATAAGAGTGGTGGATGGAAACTTTGGATTCATAATAGTAATCACACTAGTTAGGTCATTGCCCACATTTTGCTCTTGTTCAAAGTTTGACGTTATCATGGCGGGTGGAGATGTCGTCCATTCTGTCGGAGCTAACCTTGGCCATGGTTTCAAAACATATTGCTCTTCAAAAGCATCCTCATAATGGTCCTTGAATGTCGAGATGAAAGTCGGCAAGATGGTAGAAGGACCGTATTCCTTAACTATGGCATCAACAAACATCAGAAATGTTAAAGCTGGATGAACGCTTAATATAGCCCGATACCAGCTAGACACGGGTCTATCTAAGTGTAGAGCTACGTAGATCATGAAATCTGCTGGGCGAATATTGTTGTATGAAAAATACAACTGTAATTTGTAAAGCCAATCTAAGGAATTCCCATCAGAAAAACGCGGACAAGAATCATATTTTGTTTACAAAATATTGTCCAAGCGCTCCTGAAAAGAATCAAAACTGCGTATCATATTTTGCTTAAAGACTTCAATAACAACGCATAAATCATTGTCCGTCATTTGCCTTTGCAGATCAATCTTCTAAATTTTTTTTGTTGAACCCACTTTTCTAATTGTTCTTTTTCTTCAATTGATTTGCATAAGGGCCCATAGAACAAATTCTTGGATCTGAAAAACACTAAACATGCCTTTTTTTCTTCCTTTTTTCTTTTAAACACCAAGCAGGGCTTGGCCAGGTACCATGATAGAAGACTGAAGAAAATGTCCAAGAAAACTGGTGGAGGGCTGCCAGAGAAAGAGTACTTTGTCGTTCTTGATTTCAGTCGCAAAGCAGAACGAGCCCAAGCTTATGGTGGCAGCTACGATGGAGACGCAGTGGAAGAGGTGGCGCAGTGGCAGAGGCGGGGCAGCAGTTGAGGCGGCACTGCGGTGGTGGTGGTGGCAGCGCAGCGACAGTGGCGTCGCAGCGGCGATGGCGGCACAGCGGCGGTGGGGCGCAGTGGTGGTGGGGCGCAACGGCGGTGGGGCATAATGACGGTGGGGCGTAGCGGCGGTGGGGCGCAGCAAAGGTGGGGGCAGCAGTGGTGGCGGATCTTGGGTAAACTAGGGATGGCTGTCCCGGCGAGATCTTGTTTTGGCAAGAATGACAGTGAGCTTTTGGTGGCTAAAAATAGGACTGAAACGGGGTCTTGATATCAAAAAAATTTTGATCGAAACTCTAGCAAGATTGTAGAATTGTTGATTACTGTTGGTAATCAAAATCTGGAGCAAAATATTCATAATCTGGGTCCGATGACTGTTTCGATAGAGGCGGAATAACTCGCTGGAGTGGGAGAGGGGTTCTTGATCGCTGGTGTGGGTGGGCAGTTCTTGATCGTCGGAGATGTTCGCCGGTGTTCCTCTCAATAAGAGCACCAAAATGTTATGATCCTAAAACGCTGCTAATAGGAAATACTAAGAATGGCCTAAAGAAGGATGGCTGGAGGTAAGAGAGAGGATGAACGGCCGGGAAGAAGATGGTCGGAGCTGGGAGAGATGAGGGGGGGGGGGGGTCGGGACAAAGCAGAAAAATAGAGCAACTTTATTATTTCATTTCATAATCCCCATTTACAATCTATAAACCCCTATTTATAATACTAATTACAAGCTATAACCACTCATATTTGAGCACGTGGTCTAATGGCCGTTACAGCCACCACCTTCGTTGAGGTGGTGACTAGCGTTTCCCGGCGGTGAGGCTGCCGGAGGCGGCTCCTCCGGCGATCCCTAACAAGAAGAAAAGCTCGAGAAAATGCGCACAAGCTCGCATGGAATCGGGCTCATTTGAGCCCGATGTCTTGCCTAATTGATCTAGAAAACTAGTACAGGGTGAGGTGAGGTGAAACAGACCTGGAGACGGGCTTGGCGGCAAGTTTGGTGGTGATGAGCCATGGCTGATGTTCGCTTCGGCGAACTAGCTCAACTTCTCATTTCTCCAGCAAGGTCCTTTCTCCAGCAACCAATTTCCTCTTCTTAGGGCTCGCTGAAGGTGATGGTAGGGTTGAATGGAGGTGGGGTTGGCTGTTAGTGTGGTTTTGTTTAAAGAGGTGGCCGACCAAGAGCATAGGATGTTCCTCCTTGCTGCAAAGTGGCCACCAACCCCTAAAACCTACAGTAACTTGGTTTGCAACATGTCATTCTATCATTAGACTGCATATCCCTATTTTAAATATATCATATTTAAAGAACCGGCCCAATTAAGTTGTTTTGGCGCAATTCCCAAAAATTCAGTTCAGCCTATTAATATGAACCAGAAAACAGGGCTATTCATCTAAGGCAAAAAGCGCTGAGTTCAGTCACTACACTCAACGCCTACAGTAGCAAGAAATTCTAAGTAAAATGGCATTGAGTGGTGCTAAATTCACTCAAAGCCAAAAGTCCATGGCGTTGAGTGCACTCAACGCACTCAACGCCAATCTACCAGAATTATTCTAAGTGAAGTGGCGTTGAGTGGTGCTGAATCCACTCAATGCAAAACAGTCCATGGTATTGAGTGCACTCAACGCCAACTAGCCAGAATTATTCTAAGTGAAATGGCGTTGAGTGGTGCTTAATCCACTCAATTCCAAATAGTCCATGGCGTCGAGTGCACTCAACGCACTCAACGCCAACCTGCCAGAATTATTCTAAGTGAAATGGCATTGAGTGGTGCTGAATCCACTAAACGCCAAACAGTCCATGGAGTTGAGTGCACCCAATGCACTCAACGCCAATCTTCCAAAAAATATTCTAAGTAAAACCTTGCCCTATCCATCGAGTCCAGTCGACTCACTCGACGCTTCCTGAGCCTGAGTCAACTCTCTTAACTCGAAACACGTGCGAGGGCCTAATGAAAAATGGGATGTTACAAATCCCAATAAACAAAATAAACAATTTCGTCCCCAAAATGTAAGTTCGGGTCTACTACGGGGGTTTACATACAATAAATTAAGAAACTTTAAACAAGACTAAAGTATTACCTGGGGTAAAAAGTTTCGGGTGTCATTCTAGCTTCAGATCCCTCGGCTCCCAGGTGTGCTCCTCCCGTCCGTGGTTGGACCACAACACCTTTACAAGGGGGACCTTTTTCTTCTCCAACACTCGCACCGTTGTATCATCGATCCGGATTGGCTCTAAATGAGCTGACCGGTCAGGTGCTATCGGGCCTACTGTAGAGGTAATGTGATGTTCCGGCCGAAGGAGAGCTCTCCGTAGTGAAGAGACGTGGAAGATGTCGTGCAAGGTCCCCAATTCTAGTGGCAGCATTAGCTTGTAAGCCAAGGGGCCGATCCGCTCTAGGATCAAGTATGGCCCCATATATCGAGGGCTGAGCTTCTTGTGCCTCTGCACTCAGAAGACACCATGCACCGGACGTATCTTCAAGAACACTTTGTCCCCTACCTGAAACTCCACCTTCTGATGCCGCACATCGTAGTACTTGGCCTGCCTACTCTGAGCCTCCAGCATCTGGTACCTGATAAGTCATATCTGAGCCTCCGTGTCCTCAACATATTCTGATCCAAGTGCCCGGGGTCCACATCCTGGACCCGGGATAGAGGTGTCTGGCACTTCCTCCAGTATAAATCCTCGTAAGGTTCCATCCCAAGGCACGCCTGGTGACTGTTGTTGTAAGAGAACTCGATTAGTGGAACCAGTCTCTCCCAGGGCTTCCCTGTGTCTAGTATACACAAACGTAGCAGATCCTCCATAGTCCCGTTGGTCTGCTCTGCCTGGCTGTCGGTCTATGTATAGAAAGCGGTGCTAAAAGTAAGCTGAGAACCTAAGTACACCTGCACCGCCCTCCACTCCCTAGAAGTAACCTGACCATCACGATTCGAGACAATCGTCCTGGCGATGCCTTGGTATCTGACGAACTGCTCTACAAACAACCTCACCAAAACAGCAATCGGGTTGTTCTTCCTGATCGGTATGAATCATGCCACCTTGGTTAGTCTATTGACAATGACCCATATAGAATTGTGCCCAAGGTGGGAGCGAGGCAACCCGTGCACGAAGTCCATAGCAATGTCCTCGAACTTCCACTCTGGCACCGACAATGATTGTAATAATCCTCCTGAGCTCTTGCACTCTGCCTTTACCTGCTGGCATGTCTCGTAGTGTGTCATATAATGAATGATCTCCCTCTTCATTCCCGGCCAATGCATGCTCGTCCACAGATCTGCCATCATCTTGGTGATACAAGGGTGCACTGAGTACTGAGAACAGTGTGCCTCCCTGAGTATATCTTCCTGGATACCACCTCCTGCGGGTATATAGACTTGGCCACAGAAATGAACGAGGTCATCACCTAGAGAATAGTCCTCTGCCTTTCCATCTTTCAGGGCCCTGAATACTGGCTCTAAAGCTTTATCCAGCCTCTGATGTGTCCTGATACAATCCTATATATCACACTCGACGATCAGGGAGTTCAGGTACTCCCAGTAGGCAACTGGCTCGGACTCAGAAACCAAAGAAATGTGTATTCCACCCATCATCTGTACCAGCTCCATGGCCATCTCCTAGAGCTTTGGTCATGTAGTGTCGGCTCTCCTACTCAAGGCATCCGCCACGGTGTTTGCCTTTCCCGGGTGGTAATGTATCTGGTAGTCATAATCACACAATAACTCCAGCCATCTCCTCTGACAAATTGATGGAGCCGACTTCCCACGACATGTGACCAAGGAGCGTCCTCCCTCCGACGATGATGGTGACCCGGTAAATTTGAATGGAGACGTTGCTGATGCGGCCGCCATTGATCCTCATCGGAGAGAGTTTGTGGATTGGGACGATCGTTGTCGCAAGCTCGAGGATGGCTTTTCTTCCGCGACGCCACCGCCACCTCCGCCACATGTTTTGCTCGACGTCCGCCGCCATTTTATAAAAATATATAATTATAAATTAAATAATTATAATTATATATTTTTAATAATTTATTATTTTAAGCAATTTTATTTCAAGCATTTTTATATTTATTGCATTTAAATAAGTCATGTAATGATGGGGTGCTAAAAACCATCATTGGTTGTTTTTATTATTTCATTTCTTGTATTATGATGGGTGCTTATAACCATCATAATTTTCATTTTGAATTTTGAATTTTGAATGTTGATTGGAGGGAGATTGAGTGGTGTAGGCTATATATAGCCATGTTATGAAGGATTAATTAGTGAATGAATGAAAATTTAAAACCTAATTCCTCTTTAAGAGAAATTTCGGCCAAAGAGAACTCCTCCTTGCCGCCGCCCCTTGGCTTGTGGTGTGAAGCTGCCGCCCCCCTTGCTCCCTCCATCCGTTCGGTGCGACTCCGGCGCGGCTTCCTTCGGTGCGACTCCTTGAAAGAAGGTTGCAAACCCCTCGGTGTGACGCCGGCGGATCCGTGGAGAGAGTGATTCTCCCACAGTTATCTTGTGTAAAAGCTTTCCGGTTGGCGTGACACGAAGAAGGCGACGAATTTCTCTCCCTCCGTCGTATCTCCGGTGGTGCCGTTAAGGAATGATTCTAGTCGAGTGAAACCGAACTCATCCCATCCGGTTGGGTAATGAAAATTTCTACTTTATGTGTTTCTCTTCCCTTGATAATTCTTGTGGCATTGGCAAATTGCGTGGCTTGTGTAACGCTTGATTTTTCGTGGTTTAATTTATTTTAGTTATTGTCTTGTATACCGTATTTTCATTTAAGTTTGTGAGGCGTGGCGGCCCTCGTATGTATTTTGTTGGGAGAGAACCATCCTTGCCCGAATCGTTTGTTTTCGGTGGTTTCTCTTTTGGTACAACACGCTCGATCGAACCGTGTGGGTTCTTTTCGCTTGAGAGGACCTTGGCCTATCGCCTTGGTATTATCTAAGGGGCTTTGCGAACCCCACGTAATTGTTAATCTAATAATAGTTTTAATCGATCCGCTGCTACGTTAAATGCTTGAGTGTGACGTGAGAGTTATCAGAGAGCGTCGCGTTAATTTGTCGGCCACCAAAACGCTCGAAAGAGCGGGCCTACATCAATTTGGTATCAGAGGCGGTCGTTTCAACTCCCAAGTTGCAAACATCCTCTCTGCGTTCTTCGTTGGTCGATCTCATCTTTCTAGGATCTGAAATTTTCGGATTGGTCTGCGTTTAGTAAAACCCTTCAGAATTTTAAACTTGTCAAAAAAATCTGAAAAAAATTCTGTAGCTTCCTGCACTTATTTCCAGCAACATTAAAACAGAATATTTTTCGATTCGTCCTCGTTAGGTCAGCCTGAAAATTGGAACATCGTAATTCTGTCTAGTTGGTCTGCAAATAGCGGGCTGAAATCTTTATTTTTCAGCGAAATTTTAAAAAAAAATTCAAATCTGAAAATTAAAATTTCAAATTTAAAATTTTAAATTTTAAAATTTGAAAATTTTAAAATTTAAAATTTTCAAATTTTAAAATTTAAAATTCAAATTTCGAATTTTAAATTTCAATTTTTAAAAATTAAAATTTCAAAATTAAAAATTCAAATTTCAAATTGAATTTCAAATTTCAAATTTCAAATTTCAAATTTCAAAATTCAAAATTCAAAATTCCAAATTTCAAATTTCAAAATTCGAAATTCGAAATTCAAAATTAAAATTTCAAAATTCAAAATTCAAAATTCAAATTTCAAAATTTCAAATTTCAAATTTCAAAATTCAAATTTCAAATTTCAAATTTCAAATCCCAAAATTTCAATTTTTCTCAAAATTACAAAAAAAATAATAATTGTGGTCTGCAAATAGCAGCCTAAAAATGTTATTTTTTTTCTCAAAATCTAAAATTTAAAATTTCTGGTATTTCTCCATCTAATTATTATTAAGAAAACAAAAAAAAATTTCATTCAGTAATTATTTTTATTAATTAATTTGAAAATTTAGTATTTGGTGTGCCAATAGCCGGCTAAATTTTTTTTCCTGCAATAAAAAAAATCTGGAAAAATTTAATTAATAATCCTTATAATTTTCTTGCTCAAAAAATAAAAAAATATGCATGTATTATTTTTTTAAACTAGCGGGAATAATTAAATCTTTGAGATTTAATTAGGGCCAATTTACTTTTCTTTGCATGTGCACAAGTATCGGATCGAGTTTCTTCTCCAGTTCTCACTAAATGGCATATGACGTATATGCTTCTCGGTTAGACTATTCCTATGCTAAGGATATGGCTAAACACACCCCTAGGGCACACCACATTTATCCTACTTATGACGGTTTAGAGTATCCCAAAAATTTTAGAGACTGGCTTAAGGGATTAGAACAATATTTTAATTATCACTTATGGGATGACTATGAAAAGGTTAGCTTTGCCCGAGAGCGATTAGTAGGTCGGGCTCGATTATTTTGGTTAAACGAAGAGCGTCGTGTTGGTAGCTATCGTTATGCATGGCCGCACATGCGTAACCTCCTCTCGGATCAATTTGATCCCGCCTACCTGCGCACTAATAGCACCACACCCGTTAGTAAGAATAGTTACATCACTAGACACGTATCGGCTTATAGGAGTGACCCTACGCCTCAGGATAGATCCTATCCCCAGAGAGGTAGTATTACCCTGAGTGTGCCTAGTCCCACCTATAAGAAACATAAGCCATTCCGACCCAAAAATTTGAACTCGAAAGAGGTTACTATTAGGGTGCTTGCTTCCTTAGCCTCGACATCTAAGCCCTCTAATATAGTGACTGATACCTCTGAGGATGCTTATGTGGATATAGAATCTCTGGAAGATGAAATTAATCAGCTAGGTGAGAGTCTTCCTTCACTTACGATAGTGCCTGACTCTCCTGTTGAACCTGAGGATGTGATTAGGACTGCGCCCGTCACTGAGGACGAGGCAAGTTTCACTGACGCTTTTAGTGACGTTGAGGAGATTGGTTACCCTAGTGACCTGGAAGAGGATTTCTCCCCTGAGGAATCATCTCCAATCCCCTTCGACGATAATTTAGTCATGGAATCTTTTATTGACCCTGAGCTAGTAGACATTCCGGTTGAGTCGGTAGAGTCATCCGATGTTGAGAGCTTACATGTCACTGATTTAGGTGATGACTTGCTAGGATCCGACGTTATATTGGTTGACCCAGGATTATTAGAGGTTTCTACGGTATTGGTAGAGTCACCTTGGGATGGATGTTTAGTTTGGGATAAGCTTAGTGTGATACATCCGGGAGTTAGTCCTTTGATGTTATTATCGCCGCTTGGAACTCAAGCTAATTATTATACTCCCCTGGATTCGATTTGCCCATCCCCCTATTATTACTTAGACGATGTCCCCACCTCATGGGAAGAATTATGTTTGGATGATGATAGCACTGAGGGCCCAACTGACTTTTCTTTGATGATAGCCCCTTCGCCTGAGGCCCAAGTTAGTTTGGAAATTTTATCGGATACGAATTTGCCTACTATTGAGACAATCACTGTTTCTGCCGTAAGTAAAATTTCTAATGATTTGGTGGATTCATTCTGTGGCGAAACGTTAACTGAGGATGAGTTTTCAGTGAGGACGAATCCACTATTCGAGTTTACTTTTGATTTTAAAGGCTTGCAACCGGAGGCATTCTCTTGGACGCTTAATCCATGCTTTGACGTTGAGTGTGACTTGGTTTCCCCTACAGAGTCAACCCTGTCGACTCTCCCTCCGGTTCCCTTAGCTCGAGTAGATGATTTAGTCATTTCTAGCACTTCATATTTAGAGAAGTTTATTATTCCTGCCATCCCGTTAAACTTACTTAGAAGGACGTGGGCGAACGTAGTTGATGACGAACGTTTTCCGCTGACTATTTATTATGATATTTTTAAATCAAAATTTAATTTTAAATTTAAAACGAAAACATTGGAACCCACTACGTTAATTTTTGAATTTAAAGCACATGTGCCACCGGACATAATTCCATTATTTTATTCTATTAATTCAAGTCATGTGCCACATGGGTTCTCCCCTCATGGTTTTAATTTAATTAGGCGCATTTTTAATTTCTTGACCCTTCTAAATGCGTCCTTTAAATTACTTGCGAGGTTGTTTCGAATAGTCTTCCACCGTTATGTGAATGGTTTGGTTTTGATTTGTCTCACCCCTAAACGGATGCCCCCGGGCACTTTAGAAATATTAACGAATAGGCTAGTCCATTTTTTACGAACTTTACAGAAGTTTGGTTACATGACATTCCTGATAAAATTTTCCACTGATTGGGGCATAGCTCCTATTTTCATCGTTATATACTTTACGCTTTATGATTTAATGCCACCAGAACTGTCTACCTCTCCGTATATATTTTCCACTATGCTTTCTATTGGGTTGGGTGGTGATAGTTTTCTAGGATCGTTCCCTTCTCGGTCTCCATCGGAGGTACGTTGGTGGATGTTGTTGAAATTCTTTTTCCTTCTTTGGCTAACGCGTATTTGAGGTCCCTCCAAGACCACCTTTTGCCATACAGGTTCTTCTTCCCCGCTGACGACCTTCCAAGCGAGTACAAACAGGCATACTCATCAGTGATGAGTATTTTTAAGAGGGGGAGGATTGATGGAGCTGACTTCCCACGACATGTGACCAAGGAGCGTCCTCCCTCCGACGATGATGGTGACCCGGTAAATTTGAATGGAGACGTTGCTGATGCGGCCGCCATTGATCCTCATCGGAGAGAGTTTGTGGATTGGGACGATCGTTGCCGCAAGCTCGAGGATGGCTTTTCTTCCGCGACGCCACCGCCACCTCCGCCACATGTTTTGCTCGACGTCCGCCGCCATTTTATAAAAATATATAATTATAAATTAAATAATTATAATTATATATTTTTAATAATTTATTATTTTAAGCAATTTTATTTCAAGCATTTTTATATTTATTGCATTTAAATAAATCATGTAATGATGGGGTGCTAAAAACCATCATTGGTTGTTTTTATTATTTCATTTCTTGTATTATGATGGGTGCTTATAACCATCATAATTTTCATTTTGAATTTTGAATGTTGATTGGAGGGAGATTGAGTGGTGTAGGCTATATATAGCCATGTTATGAAGGATTAATTAGTGAATGAATGAAAATTTAAAACCTAATTCCTCTCTAAGAGAAATTTCGGCCAAAGAGAACTCCTCCTTGCCGCCGCCCCTTGGCTTGTGGTGTGAAGCCGCCGCCCCCCTTGCTCCCTCCATTCGTTCGGTGCGACTCCGGCGCGGCTTCCTTCGGTGCGACTCCTTGGAAGAAGGTTGCAAACCCCTCGGTGTGACGCCGGCGGATCCGTGGAGAGAGTGATTCTCCCACAGTTATCTTGTGTAAAAGCTTTCCGGTTGGCGTGACACGAAGAAGGCGACGAATTTCTCTCCCTCCGTCGTATCTCCGGTGGTGCCGTTAAGGAATGATTCTAGTCGAGTGAAACCGGACTCATCCCATCCGGTTGGGTAATGAAAATTTCTACTTTATGTGTTTCTCTTCCCTTGATAATTCTTGTGGCATTGGCAAATTGCGTGGCTTGTGTAACGCTTGATTTTTCGTGGTTTAATTTATTTTAGTTATTGTCTTGTATACCGTATTTTCGTTTAAGTTCGTGAGGCGTGGTGGCCCTCGTATGTATTTTGTTGGGAGAGAACCATCCTTGCCCAAATCGTTTGTTTTCGGTGGTTTCTCTTTTGGTACAACACGCTCGATCGAACCGTGTGGGTTCTTTTCGCTTGAGAGGACCTTGGCCTATCGCCTTGGTATTATCTAAGGGGCTTTGCGAACCCCACGTAATTGTTAATCTAATAATAGTTTTAATCGATCCGCTGCTACGTTAAATGCTTGAGTGTGACGCGAGAGTAATCAGAGAGCGTCGCGTTAATTTGTCGGCCACCAAAACGCTCGAAAGAGCGGGCCTACATCACAAATGTTCAAATCCTTCTGGGTATCGATATACTTGAGGTTCTTCTGATCTGAGATGATATCAAAATGAACCCCGTATAGATAATGCCTCCATATCTTTTGTGTGAACACCATTGCAACGAGCTCCAAGTCATGCACCGGGTAATTCTTCTCATGCTTCTTCAACTGTCTCGAGGCATAAGCAATAATGTGGTCGTGGTGCATCAAGACTGTACCCATCTCCTAGTATGAGGCATCAGTGTAAATCTGAAATCCTTCCTTCCCAGATGGAAGTGCAAGGATAGGGGAAGATGTGAGCCTGTCCTTTAGCTCCTGAAATGCGTCTTCACACTTATCCGACCAAATAAAAGCTTCCTCCTTCTTCGTCAAGGATGTGAGGGGGAGTGCTATCCTCTAGAACCCCTCCACGAACTTGCGGTAATATCCCGTGAGTCCCAGAAAACTGTGTATATCTGAGGCTAACTTCGGCTGCGGCCAATCCATAACTACATATACCTTGGTCGGGTCCATATCCAATCTAGCTCTACTGATAGTATGCCCCAAAAATGCCACCTCCTGCAGCCAGAACTGGCACTTGGAGAACTTGGCATACATCTGATGCTCCCTCAGCTTTCCCAAAATCAGTGATAAGTGCTGGGTATGGTCCTCCTTTGTCCGGGAATAAATCAAGAAGTCGTTTATAAACACTATGATGAATCGGTCCAAGTAGGGCTCTAAGACACGGTTCATCAGACTCATGAATACGGAAGGTGCATTTGTGAGCCCGAAAGGCATCACCGTGAACTCGTATAACCCAGAGCGGGAACAAAAGGTTGTCTTTGGGATCTCTTCCTCCTGAATTTGTAGCTGATAATATCCCGATCTCAAATCCAGCTTGGAGAACCAGAAGGCTCCCTGAAGCTAATCAAATAACTCATCAATCCTGGGCAATGGATAAGTATTCCGACCGTCAACCGATTTAGCTCCCGGTAGTCAATGCAGAGCCTCAACAACCTGTCCTTCTTCTTGACAAATAATACCGGTGATCCCTAAGGTGATGAGATTGGTCGGAAAAATCCTGACTCTACCAGCTCCTGTAGCTGTGTCCTGAACTCTGCTAGCTCCTTTGGGGCCATCCTATACGGTGCCCGAGATACGAGCCTTGCTCCCGACACTAACTGTATCCGGAAGTCCATGTCCCTGGCCGGTGGTAATTCGGGAAATTTCTCCGGGAATACGTCGGAGAATTCCCGAACCACCGGTATATCAGCAATAGAAGCTTCTTCTCCCGCCATCTCTAAGCAGATAATATATACCTCCTCTCCCCGCTCATGGGCCTTGACAGCCTGTATAGATGATAGTAATAGGTGGGAGATAGGCCTAATACCTTTGACAATGACGTAGGAGTCCCCATGCCTCAATGTGATCCTCTTCGATGGGCAGTCGATCTGAGCGTGGTTCCAATGTAACCACGTCATGCCCAAGATCAAATCAAAATCCGGTAGTCTCAGAATCATCGCTGGCACCTCAAATGCCTTGCCGCTAATTTCTGCCTCTATGTTTCACTTGACAGACGTCAAGAGCTCCGATCCGTCCAGTAGGCGCACTCTCCTAGTAGTGTCGGTGAAGCGTTCAACAACATCCAGTCCTTCTAAGAAAGCGTCTGACACGAACGAGTGCGAAGCATCCATGTCGAATAGAGTATGAGCGGGCTTGTTGCTGATCATGACTATGACTTAGGTTTGTTTTGAGTTTAAATATATTGTTATTCAACTACATCAGGATACTATATAATTGAAAATTTCAATTTCACAATAATCTGAAGTACCTGTGATGACCTCCTCAGGATTCCTCGGCTCGGCAAGGTCTAATGCGTACACTTGCTCTTGTCCTCTTCCTCAGCCATAATGTCCTCGGCCTCGACCTCGTCCTTGGCCTTGACCCTGCTCTGCTGGAGGGGCCACTAGAGGTGGAGGAGGAGGAAGTGGACGAAACTGGTGCGGGCACTCAGATCTATAGTGCCCCGGCTGGTGGCACCAAAAACAGACCACCTGTCGCTGGCCATGATCCTCTTACCTCATCAGGCCATGCACCTATAGAGGTGGGAGAGCCAATACTATAGGAGGCCTCTGCTCCTGCCTGAACTTGGGACGATTTCGTCACCCACCCCTCTTGTCACCCATAGTCCTGCCTCTCTACGAGCCCCTGTTGCTTTCTCTGAATGATGATCCATCAGCGGCCTCTTCCCTCTGCTCAACACCATCAGCTGGTCTTCCTCCAGCTTCTTGGCCATCTCTATGATCTGTGTTGAGGTGCCATGAGAGATGAATAGTAGGGACTGCCTCAAGGAGTCCCTAAGCCCCAGATAGAATCTCTTGGCGTACCTCCTATCTTCTAGGTCATGGATCCCTGCAAACCTTGCAAGATGGGAAAACTCCCTCTGGTACTCTATCACCGATCCGGTCCCCTGTTTGAGGTTCAAAAACATCTCTTCCAGCTCATCCCTGTTCGTGGTGGACACAAAGTGCTCTAAGAATATCTCGTTGAATTCCTCCCATGAGATATCTGACAGTTCCCTATCAGCATATGTGGAGTCCAGCATGTACTTCCACCACCTCTTCGTGTGGACATTCAATGCAGAAGATGCCAAAGGGACTTCCTAATGGACAGGGTAGCTAATGCCTGTCAGCATCTCTTATATGGACTCAAGCCATTCTTAGGTCTTCACCGCATTCTCTGTCCCGTGGTACATCAGAGGGGACTGGATCTTGAAGGCACTCAACCAGCTCGACCCCGAATTTGGCAGCTGTGCCGGGACCTGATGGGCTCTGAAGGCATCCAAGATAGCCGTCAAAGTTTTCCCCATCTCCGTCTGCAGGAAGGGAGTGGAAGCCGAAGGGGGGAGGAACCACATTTCGTGGCATTGCAACCTGTGGAGGCTATATAAAGGTAAGGTTTATATCAGAATTGGCCTAACTCATTGCTTAAATGGACTGTTTTACGTGACTTTTTACACATGGGCACACCATTGCTTCCGCTGCATAGTTTGTCCGCAAAACTATGCTCGAGCGGGGAGTTCTAGTGTTGTGGATTCTTTCTCTTATGATCATTTGTTCAAGTGATACCAGTTTGTAAGACCCCTTCCCTTACCAAGGGGCTCCCGGTCTTATGCCAGAACTGCCGCCTTACAGTGACACTAACTCACGGGTTTGTCAACACCGCAAGACGCCGATCCTGCCGGCTAGTACAATCATATAACCTGTTTTGGCCAATTTGAGAAAAAGAAGTATAACAGCAGTATATATACACAACTAGCTAGTCCACAAGTAACAGTACATATCATTTATATATATGGAAATGAAAGGTACATAGAGTCCACAATGAGTACAAAAAAGGAGATAAGGGATTATGCCCTGTATATGAATATCAAAATCTCTCTCTCACAAACAATAAGCAGAAGCTAAACTATCATCAAAAGAATCGTCCCACCTGACGACGAGCTGCAGTAGTAGTAGGTGGTGGTGGTATCAGCTCCTCATGCCCTTCTACCTCGTCTCTTGCTGGTTGTGCTGGCGCTCCATCTCCTCGAGCCCCTAAATGATTTGGTCACCGACCGTTAGTCAAAAAGACTAATTTGTTTCCTCCACACCTCGCCCCGTAACTCCTAGGTACTTGGCGGGAGGACAAGCGGAGGACAACAAGGGGTATCAAAAAGAAAGCAGGTGACAGTGGAAATATACTACCAAGTATATGAAGTATCAACTATTTCTACTCTAGCAGTTCTATGTATATAGCACATGTGAAGCAAGTTAGGATAATACTGAAGTAAGTAAAGTGTTGAAAGTAAAGTAAAGAGCGGAGCAGAAAGTAAAACTATCTACTGCTAAACTACCATCACAGAAGTACCCTAATTTATATGAATGCCCATAAAAACTTATAAGTTAGGGTTTCCAAATTTAACTTATCATATAAAAGAGCCCATACTAATTTATATGATAAGGATCTATGGTGCGTATGACCTAGTTATGAATGAATGTTATGATTCATACAAGTGCAACTCACACACACGAATCTGTGATCACAAACCTTTAGTTCCAACTTTTTAAAGCTTGCATCACTCTCTGGTACCACCATTGTGGCTATGGCAGCAGAGGAACGGGAACTTCTGCTTCCTAGGCAGGTATACACACTACCAATCCCAGACCCTTCGTACGCCTCTATACACATCCTAGGTGCACTCTACAGTCTCTGCATACTAATGCTGGCCAACTACCAAACTTCCTTGGTCTGGTGTGCATTTTCGGGGATTGTCCTCCCAGACCGCAGTATAAACAACCTACTAGCCCCCTCAAACCCTCACACCTCACTAGAGTCACGTACTGCCATCGGTGTGACAATTGGACCAGAACCGCATGACCAGCCACTAGTTTTGTTTATGCACATGCAAGGTATCTCAACTCGAGCCTCCAGCTCGCAGGACCAAACCCATCCTAAATCCCTCCAACCCAACGCGGGGTGAGATTGTTGCCTCAAAACCATCCAACCCTGTACAGGTGAGATTATCACATGGTTCTCTTTAGTATGATTCTCTCCAACCCTTTACGGGTGAGATTGTTGCATCGATCTTAGCCTATTAGACTACTCTTGTCTAATGATTATTATACTTCCACAATTTAGGGTTAATCCGATGACTGCCCAGGGTATGCCCAAAATGAAGGGGTCTCAGAGGGCACTAGGAACCAGGTGGGATGAAGCCAAAGTTCCCTTTCGCAAGGATATTTACTTTTATTAATGTCTACCCTTTTATCCATACACTGCTCTCGTTATTACTTTGGAACAATCCTAATGACTTAAGATATTATCGGGGAATCGACGGTCTTCCGCCGGTCTCCGTTCTAGCCACTGTCCTTGGGTTTTGCACTCTAACTCTCGATACTATGAAACTGACCTACTAGAAACCAACCAGGGTTTATCTTCCCAAAATAGTATCAACTCAACCTTCTTTCGTATCCCCTGAGTGTCCCTTAAATACCCTTTTACTTTTGCTAAGCGCAACCATGAACTAATTCTACCGTATAATAGGACTTCCAATTCCTTGGGCAAATGCCCCTAATTATTTATCATGGGTTGGTATGGTGTATGAGGTTGACCATTTAAGATTTCACCATTTCTCTAAGTAATTAAGGGCCCAACTTAATTCCTTTAATTGGGTGGCCTAGGTCACTTTATGCATGAGGTACTATATCCAATGATCTCACAAGCCTAAGAAATTTTCCTAATGTTCAACTAAGTTAAATATAACTGCCTACCAAGGATCATAATTTTCCATTTAATTTTCCATATATTTTCTAATTAAGATTAAAACCACAATTAATCCATTTTCTAAATGAAGTACTTCAACAACCCAATCAAAAAATTCTTATAAAATTACTGTAGATCAATATTGATATAATAACTCAAAATACAGAATTTCATGATCCTATTCAATGATTTAACATAACAAAATTCCATATTGATGATATTACCAAAATGCCACTACTTGAGTTTTTAACATACATAATCATTCATAATTTCCCAAATAAATACACAAGGTTTTAATCATAGAATTAAGATCACATAATTTTCTCATAATTTGTTCAGCAATAATTCCTTAATTTTAAATTAATTTCCAAAAGGACAAAAAGGAATTTTTACTAAAAACTAATATAACGTTTTCAAACAAGCTTATAAAATTTTCAAGAGGATTATGATGTCATATTACAGTGTGTGACAAAAATTCAGAATTATTAATTTCATATGCCCCAGTTTCAAATTTATTTCCTATCTAGGCATATTTTCAATAATTCCAAATAATGGGATTTTTGATCCAAAATTCCCGACCATCCTATGGGAGGTATATTTCATCCTTATAAGCCTCTGTCATACTTTCATGACATGCAAGGTGCCAAATGGGCTACATCCCCATTTTGCATTTTTGCTATAGGCACCCCAATTTGAACATACCTATTACATGCATGTGGATTTCTTAGGCATGCAGGGGTCAATAGAGGCTGGAATTTCTACCATACTTTTATATTGACCAAATAGACATGCCATTAAAATTTGGGGCATTTGGAGTTATATTTCTCAAAATATTCAATTAATTTATTATGTGTATTTTACCAAATACTTAGGAAATATTTCTCAAAAAATTCTCAT